>CM061918.1:80235296-80267301 GCA_031002005.1 Vandiemenella viatica
GATGACGACAGAAACATTTACTTAACCCGAACTTGCTGATGGGTTAAACATGATAGATATAGGATTCATCTTTTTTTTATTAAGTAAAAAATATAGGTGAAATGGCACGAGATATTTAAGCGAAAATATAATATCCCAGGAATAGCAATATTCGCACATTAACAGTTTGGACACAACATGTTTTGTCTTTTTATTTGTCACATTGGCTACCATTTGCAATTGAATTTTTTAATTGCAATGAAGGGCACACTCCGCTGTCAAATTCTCTTTTTTATTATTATTATTATCTTATATAGCCTATTTTGAGTCTTTAATTTATCCACCCATCTACCTATTATTTTGTTATCATAGTTCAAAAACAATGGTTTCAGGGGAAAGTATTACAGGTATCATTTAGTTCCATATTATCATAAATTGTGGCATAGTGATAGTAATTAAATGTCTTTGTGGCAGTTTCCTAACACATCTGCTTTAGCATTACAGAAATTTCTATTTTTAATCGATACAAAATACTCAGCATTCCCCCTTAAACTGAAACCTTTCATATTTCCTTATATTTTAAATCGATCAAAAACTTAGCCACGATTGAAGACTGTATGACTGTGATTCAACATGACAGCAGCTGAATTATTAGAACCACCAATGACAGTGTTGTTGAAGAAGATGACTGCATCTCTTGAACATAAGGCATAAGACGAAAATGAAGTTCATCTTTACCCTTCCATTCCCAATATATTTATTATAATTACTCGCTACCCTCTTAAATTGCCTCTTGTCTTCCAGCCCACTTCCTTTAATCAAATCACACATTCATTTATGCAAACAAATCTGGCTGCTCTTCTTTGCATTGGCTCTGGCTCCTGTATTTGATACTGACAATGTGGTCTCCATGCCTACCATATTGTAGGAAGGGCTTGACCATGATTTTGTGTCCCAATTGGATCAAGTAAAGCTTGAATTCTGGGGTAATATGAAGATGGGGATACCGTCGCGGCTTCGCGTAGTAAACACATAGATCACGTAGTGTATATGACGACATTGTGACGTATACAGTTTGCACGTTCCAACACTGTAACAGCTATAGAATGATCAGAAATTTGTATATCTGCAATATCGTGTATTATGGTAACGTTTCACTTTTGTCCAGGCTGCAGTATGGCCGAAACGCATATTTATAAAATATGATTTCGTCAATCATCAGTTGAGTTTATGTTGTAATACAGCCTGGACCATACGTCACAATGATGTCATATATACCACGTGATCTGTGTGTTTACTACGCGAGGCTACAGCGATATCCCCATCTTGATATTAGCCGAATTCTGATGAATCAATGTGGATAAATGATTTGATGTGTGAGTTCTTTTTGCAATGTGTTTGTTTGCAAAGTTCAACTAAGTTTGTTGCACAAAAAGTATAGTAATAGGGGTATGTATGTTGGTACAACCTTTCACAGGCTTTTAATAATTTTGTGGATAACATAAGAAAGAACAGAGGAGGTTAATGGAGATCTCAACATTTTTCTATCACACTATCCTATTGTCACTTGTATTTATATGTTGGCTGTGCCTCATGAAACCCAACTTACTAACGGTGTCTGCGAGCACAACCTGCAGTCAGTACTAATGCCTTTTTCAAACTACATCTTTTTCTACACTTTTTCACTATCCTTGTAAATATTATTACAAAATTTAGAATAATTCTTTTGTTATCAGAAGGAAGATTAAGCTTCTAAAACAGTAATGCTGTGTTTCTTTAAATGTTGATACACTGAATTTGTTTACACAGCTGTTTTGTTTTATACACTATTTTTATGTTACAGTATCCAATAATCAATATTACTATAGTGAAATCTGGACAGTGTAAATCACTTCTTTTTTGTGTGTGGAATAATTAATTGACATGTTGAAGAGACTTTTTCCCTTTTTCTGTTGAAGCATTCTCTCCAAGTGAGACTGGACAATGCACACGAAGACAGTGTATGGAGTTGTGCTTGGGGAAGGCTGAAAAAGAAGAAAGTTAATGGAAACTCAGAAAATGCAGGAGGAGATAATTCAAGGTATGGATAAAAGCTGTAATACCCTTTGTGATCTAAAACATGTAAGTATTAATAAACTAGTCAACTTTTATTTTAGGGATTCAATGAAAATAGAGGAGGAACCTGTTGATTATATTGTCACAGGTGGAATTGACGATTTGGTTAAGGTCTGGTCATTCAAGGATGAACAGTTGAAGCTGAGCACAAACTTGAAGGCCATTCACTTGGTGTGGTCTCTGTTGCCATAAGTTCAGATGGAACAAGTAAGTAAACATCCTAATTTTTGATATATCTAGATTTCACTATCAGTTCACATTATGAAGAATGTATACATGGAAGGGTCACGATGTCTGTATTAGAAAAACGACTTGATGGAAGTTGGGTCAGCTTCTAGCTATTTCTTAGCAAAAAAATCAACTATTCACGTACTTTGTTGTATTATTGCAGTTTTAGTTTGTCTGCTGTCATAGCATCAATTTTGTCTATTGATAAATTATTTTTCATAAAAATTGTAAAATAATTAGTGTTTAAGAATTAATGTGGAAGAGACGATTACTACTTTTTGGACATTTGTGTAGATTGATTGAAAACATTTTAACCAAATGGATTTTCTAATATCTTTTGAACATGAAATCAACAAAAACATAGATTCAGGCACTAAAAAATATTTGGAAAGAAATTTATATAAGTGAGAAAGAAGTAATACAGAAATTTTTAAGAAAAAAACATGAGTTAAAATTCGAAAGATTCAGAGGCAGAAAGGAAAACGGGATGGAAATGGTCTGAAGCAAGGAAAAAGATAGCCTACATAGTAAGAAAATTAGGCGAATTGGAGGAAGAGGATGTAACAACAAAGAAAGAAAAATTGAGTTGAAATTAAAAATTATTTGGGAGTAATACTCCTCAGGGTAGCCAAGTGTAATCTATCACTGCTATCTTCACTATCCTGGCAGTGTTAAGCCAAGTGTAATACTCCTCACAATTAATATTTCGTATTACCAATTAAAATCCACAGGTTTGTTGACGGTTTGGCCCTTAATACCGTCATTTCACCCAAGCACGCGGACTGAGGAGCTACTTATCTTCATTTTAAAGGTTCTTATTATACAAATAATAAGAAGACGTTTAACTTCGTACAATCAATAAGTTTCTATTTTATTGATCAAAGTCCATTTGCTATTCTTAACAACTTATAAAACCACAAATGAAAACACACTCTTTCGTATATTAAGAACAATCACGGACCCAGCAGGCTCAATACAAAATTGCTAGACCGGCGCCACAATCTTGGCGCGCAACAACTCGCGCCCGCTCGCGGCCAGACACTCTCTCACACTCTCCAAAAAAAACAAATATATTAATGTCACTTATATTACCCCTGTTTACAAACTTAGTACCGTCTGTGGTCTCCATGAGTTAAATACACTTGCTTACAATTCATATTATACATTCATTTCAATACTACAAAATATACTTATAAATACATATATATTTTCGGGGCTAGTGGATATGCTACAATGAGAGGTAGGCTTTTCTATTTTTTTAGTCAGACGAATTAACTTGGCTTGTCTTCTTTCAGAATAAGCTGCCAACTCAGCAGTGTGTTCATTCTACATTAGATTTTTGTTTTGATTATTCCCAGAAGATAACAAGACACTGGTCACCTATAACACAGGTGACCAATGTGTCATATCTGCTTTTAGAGCCAGGTGTATGAGATATATATCTTTTAACCTATTGGTGAAAAGTTTGTGTTGCCATCTGTCTGCTAGATGTGGTACTTATGTTCTGTATAACTGTATTTTTCTTGAGAAATGCTTTTTATGAGGTGGAGATATGGTACCATCCCAGCATGCACCTAGATGATTGTAGCAAATTGTCTAAAAACTGCAATCAGGATGCAGAGACCAGGACTGGAACTTGGTTCCATTGCACCTCCCTAATCCAGTGTGTTAGCACCTTAATGCACTCAGCTCCACTGTTAGGTGCATTATTTATATTCTTATTCTATTGTCAAATTTTGTAAGGACCATTTGAGCTGATGTAATGACTATGTTGTCGCAACCAGGAGAGCTTCCGTTCATGGTGTAACTGTCTGGTTTTTTTTTTTGTTTTTTTTTTTTTTTTTTTTTTGTTTTCTTTGATTTTGCAAAACCAATTTTAACAAATATTATTATTTTTGCTAAGCATAGATCATGATCAGTTTTTTCTCATTCATTTCTTCCATCCAATGTATTGCACCAAACTGAGCATGGTGGGTAAGTGGTAACGCTCTGGCCTCACATATGGGAGGACATAGGCTTGAATCCCCATCTGAGCATCCAGATTTGGTTTTTCCATGGTTTCTCCAAATCACTCCAGGTGAATGCCGGGATGCTTCCTTCAAAAGGCTATGGCATAATTCCTTCCCGTTCCTTGTTCCCAGTCCTATCCTGGTTCTAGTGACGCCAGTGAGGTGTAAAGCCATAAAAAAAACTCTTGCGCCAATACTTAAAGGGCTGTGGCTTTTATTCTAATGCAACAATATGTATTAATAATGTATTAATTATTTTCACATCTCTTATACCTATTGGTCAATTCTCTCAACACCACAGGAGATCAATGATGCTAATCGAGTCCTAGGCAAAATGACAATTATACCAAGTAGGTGACAAATGGAATGTGAAATTATGTCACTCCACAATACTGATAAAGAAAATGTCTCAGGACAATAACCTTCACTTGATTGGCTTTATGTCAATGCTAGTCAAAAGATCTTTTGTGGGTATGTTTAAATACAGTAATGTTGTCCCATGAATTTAGTAAACAACTATCAAGCCTTGTAAGTACATTTGGGAAGATCTGAATTTGATTCGCAGTTCAGCTATCCATAGTTTGGTTCTGTAGTGTTTCCAAAAACTACTGTTAGCCATTGCAAATTCTCCTTCCCTCCACCCCTTTCCCCACCCTTTC
Organism: Vandiemenella viatica; assembly: GCA_031002005.1. Classification (NCBI taxonomy): domain Eukaryota; kingdom Metazoa; phylum Arthropoda; class Insecta; order Orthoptera; family Morabidae; genus Vandiemenella; species Vandiemenella viatica. The sequence goes on from CM061918.1 coordinate 80,240,287, forward strand.
TTTATGCCCCATCAATGTTGAGCTCATTAGAAGCAGGAAAGGACTGTGGGCGAAGAATGGGAAATAATTCAGCTGTGACCTTCTGAAGGAACCATCCTGGCATTCAACTGGAGTGAATGGGGAAACCATGGAAACCCCAAATATGGATGACCAGATGGAAATTAAAACCCATGTCCTCCCAAATACAAGGCCATATAATTACCATTTACCCACCACGCTCAGTGCTGATCTTTTCTCAGTTAGCTCAATTAATGGCTGTTGAGAGACGTAAAGCAGTTAATGTGATCTCCCAATTAAAAAATAATATCATTGGCTGTTGATTTTGATGTTTGTTTGCTTTTTATCATAATTGTTTTGAATATTTACGGCTCTCCAAGGAAATTATCACAAAATTAAGGAATCTTGTAAGATAATCATCCATTTATACAAAATTAATTTTTGTAACATTTGTCTGCAGCATGTGCTTCCAGCTCTTTAGACTCCAGCCTGCGGCTATGGGACCTCACCACTGGTGAAAAGGTGGGAAATATAGAAGTTGGTCCAGTTGACATATGGACTGTTGCCTACTCACCTGACGACAGATTCATCATATCTGGCAGCCACTCAGGGAAGATCAATATGTATGGAGTTGATTCAGGGAAGCAAGAGCAGGTTCTGGATTCAAGGGGCAAGTTCACACTCAGTATAGCATATGTAAGTATTTGTAAAAACCTTACCTTGTTTTTAAGTATTTTAGTAACTTGGTTAATTGAATGTTATACATGGGCATCATATTTTTATCAAAAACCTGTTTACATGTCCATTTTGTGTAAGAAAAAGATGTTGACAAAAGACATTCATATGAATGTGACAACATTCTGCCTATAGCGCAGTGAAGGAATAGACATCTGAATCTAAATGGGGAAAAATCAACCGAGCATGGTGGGTGAGCAAAAAAGCTCTGGCCTTGAATTCAAGTTCAAATCCTGGTTTGCCAATCCTGATTTGGGTTTTCCATGGTTTCTTCAAATCACTCCAGATGAATGCTGGGATGGTTCCTTCAAAAGGCCACAGCCAAATTTCTTTCCCTTCATGGCCCCAATTGCTTTCCCACCTCGACATTGATGAGGCATTAGGGAAAAAAAGGGGAGGGGAAGAACCAGCATTACAAATGATCACTAGGCTAGTAGAGTTAGTACTTCAGGAAATGTGAGTAGGATACATATATTGGTGATGACATACAGAAGGTTAAAAGTTCAGTGTATTGATGGAATATTAAGCATTCAAAGAACAATACTAGATTGAATTCTGACATATTTGATGGATGCTACAACTTTTTAAAGCAGATCAAAAGCGAAGAAGCAGATGTTCACAGAAAATCTAGCTCTTGTTTAAGACTTCATTATAATGCATTGGGAGAGATATGGGGCTGTCACTTAACTCAGGAAAGCAACCATCAGTGCAGGTGGAAGTTTACTAGTAAATAATAACAAAACCAGACCTGATAATTCTGCAAGGTCTGTGATGGTTTCTGCTATTGACTGTGTTACAGTTCTCTTAGATATCTCCAAAAATGATGAAGCCATCATAAATACATATTATACCAATCTTTTAAAACAACTATGAGCTGTTAAGAAAGAAAAGAGTGTAGGCAGGTTGTTAAGAAAGATGCTGTTTCCCCCCCCCCCCCCCCCAAGACAGTCCTTCCACTCACAAGTCTCTCCTGTGCGTTGTCACTCTATTTTTTGACACTTTTCAGAAATCATTTTATGCAGATGAAATAGGTAATTGTCGGAGAATTATGGGACTATGTTGATTAGTGCCTCATAGTGACTAATGGGCTGACCCTTGTGTGTGCTGGCATCAGGACTTATAATTAATTTGCCAGTACACCTTATTGGTCACTGTTTAAATATGCCTTCAGAATCCTTTGTATCATTAGAGAATGCTTGACATCAAGTGATTGTATGTTTTCAGTATAAGATTAAAATATTGACATATTGCACCAATGGGCGAACAATAAATATGGATCCATCTTAATGAGTTTAAAATTTGAATACACTTAAGAAACAGCACAATATTCAACATACCATTTCTGCCAACAAGCTCAAAACTTTTGATTTAATTAGTTTAAGAATAACAGTGTAATTTCATTTAGTAAAATTGTCTCTGGATGCTTTATGTGTGTATGTACACAAGGGTCACCTGATAAGTTGATAGGTTGGCAGTGATTCACACGAGTTAAAGAGATGTGATCTATTTTTAAACTTGCAGTACATAGAGAGACTAAATCTTCATCTATCACTTAGAAAGATTGCATAATTTCCATGTTTCTTCCACTAAGGCTAAGAATTTATTGATTTGATGAGAAACAGTGTGTAGAATATCAAATTTAAACAAGCGCAGAGAAAGGAACCATCACTTTCCGTAGCTAAGGACATTATGTGTGGTATCACCCAAAAAATGTAATTTTCCCATTATATTCAGTAAGAATGTAGATTTTAGGTCAGGTGTCCCTCAAGGAAGTGTACTAGGACCACTTAATTTTTATAACTGATCTTGGTGACATTATTAATTGCTGTTTTAGATTGTTCACTAATGATGCAGTCTTCTTCTTCCCGTGTCGATGACAGCATCAAATATGGGGCAGTTTTTCTGCCAATGTGATGGCTTTGGCAGTAGCTGATTGGTGGTCAAATTGGGATACATTCATTCTGATTTGTGGACAACAGATTTACCATGGTTTCTCTCTCACCACATGAACATGTGGCATCTGGGTGATCTTCAGATATCCCCATGAGGAAAGGGTATCTTTGGAACGTCCAACTCCATCTCGAAGCCTGTTTGGTGACTTCCATATGGGCCATGTTGTTCAGATCCAGGTGGTAGACCCTCTTTTTGGCTTGATCCACTCGATATCATGTTGCACTCTTTTTTCCCAAGCCAATATTCTTTCATTGCATCTACAGCTTCTAATGATTCAGTCATATATAGAGAAATAAGGAATTTGTCTGACTGATTTTGGCATTATTTCAGCATGTTGTGACCAATGGCAACTTACACTAAATTGCAAAAAGTGCAAGGCAATGTACATAATCAATAAAAATAAACTATTTGTTCATGATCACAAAGTAAACAGTTTAGATATTTACATGGTTTATTCCCTGAAATATTTGTGCAAAACAATACTAAGCTGAATGAAATGGGACATTCAAATATCTTTGATCGCAGCTAGGGCTAATTCTACGCTGCAGTGGGTAAAATTTTGAAGAATTGCAATGCTTATATAAAGGAGAAGGCATACAAAACACTTGTGCATCCATGTTTAGATTATTGTTGCGACATTTTGGATCCGTGTCCCAAGAGATTGATTGATAATATAGAGAAAGTACAGAGAAGAGCCACTCGATTCATGACTGCTTGCCACATTCCTTATGAAAGCATTGCAGAATTAATATATAGATTGGGCTGGGATTGTCTGACAGACAGATGTTGGTTTTGAGTGAATTAACACCCTTCATATATGAGTGTGATGAAATACTTCTTCCACCAACCTATTTTGGTTGCTTTGAAAGGAGAGATAAGATCAAATAAATTAAGTGTCTTACGGATGCTTATACGAGTTCGTTCTTCTTTCGTGCTATTTGTGGTTGGAATGTGCAGAGTTAGTTCCAGTGCAAAGCACCCTCTACCACCCACAATTTTATGAATTGCAGAGTACAGATGTAGATGTTGTGGTAAGACAGTTGATTGTGTAACAGGCTTGTACATTGCCACACCCTGTTACTGGAGTGGAAAATTGATGATGATGACCATAATATTCTTTTAGCATTAAGTGAAGAATATGAATAGCAACAAATGCAAATGAGTATTCCTTTCCACCCTAATATATTGTATTCTGGTAATGTAAATAGAAGAACAGGCGCTATTAATATGAGCTAAATTTGCCTGGTTGTAACAGATGTGTGCCAATGTCATTCTTTACATCGATCTATCACAATTGGATTGGATTGTCCTATATTTATCTTACCTAATTCACACAGAGTGAGTTTTCCTTTCTTCATTGACACCTTCCCAGAATATTGTAGGAATGCTTTCGCACTTAAGTCTCTTCCTTCCAAATTTTAATTTTAAAATCATTAGTTTGCATGAAAATGCAATCATGAGATAACTGAATTCTGCTGACTAGCTTTCCTGGTCCATTCCTGCACAGTGGGATGGATAAGGATGGCTTGATGTGTATAGGTGCCAACCCTTGAGTCATTGTTTACTCTATAAACAGTGTGTCCTAGTTGACCACAATTCATTTTCTGAGAAGCACAGCTAGAAATGGAAGTTGGATCTCCTGCTCTACCTCAGTAGTGCACCTGAAGAACCTGTGTATTAGTTTGTAATATTCATCTAATTATGTATAAATTGTAACTAGCCAAAATATTGTGCAGTTTCATGATGACGATGTGGCAGAATGCTCAGGAGAGATTTAGAAAAAATATGATTACTTTGTCAGGAACATATTCCTGTGGAAGGGAAGGCTAAAGTAGCCACGCCAAAGTTGAAGGAAGGAGGACTCTTGTAACAAAAAATTCTACTCACACCAAAAACACTACACAAACAAACATAAAAAGCATGATATTTCTGGAATAGCCTTTATTCATGATTGTAGAAGATGAAGCAAATGGGTAACTGACCCACCTTCACTGCATTTTTGTTCAATTATGTCTGAAAAACATGTTTGTGATATGAGGTCGAAGTCGAGCTTGTTTATAGCAAGGCATAAACTTTGCTTAAAAATTAACACACTGATACCTAGAACAGTGTTATAAACTCATTCTTTTTACATTTTGTAGTCAACTAGATAAGTGCTGTAATGGGTTTTCAGTGAACAAGGGGTACCCAAAAATAACCGGAATAGCATTGCTGTGGGTTTCCAGTGTACGAGGGCGTACCCAAAAATAATCGGAATAGCATTGCTGTGGGCGGAGCTTGTGTAGTAGGCATTTCTGCCGCTAGGCGATTGTATCACAACCTAGAACAGTGTTATAAACTCATTCTTTTTACATTTTGTAGTCAACTAGATAAGTGCTGTAATGGGTTTTCAGTGAACAAGGGGTACCCAAAAATAACCGGAATAGCATTGCTGTGGGTTTCCAGTGTACGAGGGCGTACCCAAAAATAATCGGAATAGCATTGCTGTGGGCGGAGCTTGTGTAGTAGGCATTTCTGCCGCTAGGCGATTGTATCACAACTCGCTGTCATTCAGTGCCACCTGTATTGTCTACCTGGCTTGTTCTGTTAATTTGCAGTGATTGGTTTTTATTGTTTTGTTTTTGATGATGGCAAATTTAAGTGAACAACGTGCAGCTGTGAAATTTGTTTTCTGATCAGTAAAAATGCTGCTGAAACTATTTTAATGTTGAAACCAGCATACAAAGATGACACTATGGGAAAAACTCAAGTGTTCGAGTGGTTCGCTCAGCTTAAAAATGGCGACATGTCGATTGATGACGAACCTTGTTCTAGATGTCCATCAACTGCCCAAATCGATGACAAGGTAGAAAACATTCGGGAGCTTGTGCTCTCAGACCGTCGACAGACAATTGATAAACTGTGAAAGATTAGTGGGTTATGTTGGAGCTTGGTTCAGCGAATTTTGACCGAAGATTTGGGAATGAAAAGGGTTGCTGCCATGTTTGTTACTCAGGCTCTAACTAACAATTAAAAAGAACATTGAGTTGAAACATGTCGTGCTTTGAAACAACATTTTGAAATTGATCCTGATTTTCTGTCATAGGTCATTACTGGTGATGAGTCATGGTGCTATGGTTATGGCACAGAAACAAAGCAACAGTCAAACCAATGGAAAATGTCATTGTCACCCCGTACAAAAAAAAAGTCATCAAGTCAAATCAAACATCGAAACAATGCTCCTTTGCTTTTTTAATGCCAAGGGCATAGTTCATTCAGAGTTTGTTCCCTCACATCAGACCATCAATCAAATCTTTTATTTGGAAGTTTTAAGAAGATTATGCAACAGTATTCATCAATAAAGAACAGATTTTTAGCAGACAGGAGACTGGTTCTACCACGACAATGCATCTGCACACACAGCTGTCTCTGTTAGGCAGTATTTGACTAAAAGTGGCATAGTACTGCTGCCCCACGCACCTTACTCGCCTAACCTGGCTCCATGTGACTTTTTCTTGTTTCCATGCATGAAGAGGGGCATGAAATGACACCAATTTGACAACATTGAAGAGGTCAAGAAAAATATGAAGGGGTATCTGTCAGCCATTTCTAAAGATGACTACAGAAAATGTTTCGAACAGTGGAAGCACCAGTGGGACGAATGTATTAGTTTTAATGCAGAGTATTTTGAATGAGATAAGTTTTTTTTTTGTAAAAAATTTGAAAATATATAACTTTTAAAAAATAATTCCTTTTTTTTTGGGGTGGAGGTACCCCCTCATAATCTCAGCAGTTCATGTTTAGTGAACAGAACAGACAAGGAATAGAGTGATTAAAATGTAAATATTTCACACAGAAGTGATTAGTATTATGTTTAATAGAAAATTGATGTCAGTAGTTTAAACTAATGTTGATTTTGCTTTTGTTTCAGAGTCCAGATGGAAAATACATAGCAAGTGGCGCTATTGATGGCATAATTAATGTTTTTGATGTTGGATCTGGTAAACTTGTCCATACGCTAGAAGGTAACGGATACCTGATTGTTTTAGCAATTCGTGTTCTTAATTTTAATTAAGTAATAATTCATATTAGTTTCCATGCTACCGGATAGTTGCCACATCCTAGTATTAACAGCTGACATTTCAGCTAAACTACTTTGGCCATCTTCTAGGGCAGAACTACATATTGCATATTATAATAATATCAAGTCAATGAAAATTGCTTTTAGGCAACATAAATAACATATTACATATTCTTATTGTCAGTCTGTTTTCTTAGTGTGTCTCTCTGTTTAGTATAGTTACAAATAGTTCCTTCAAATTCATTTCAATTAAGTCCTTTTGAGTGTTTGAAATTAAACAGAAAAATAAATGCCACATTTTTAAGATGAATGCAGAACATCAGCCAACAGGTAAATAATAGTTGTTTTGTACAATTTTATACTTTTATTGATACAGTAAATCTGTAAGGCTGTCAGAGTTTGACTGCGATAGTAAGTTGGTACAATTTGAAAGTCAAGCAAATAGCATTGAGGATTTTGCCTGAGTTTGTTATAACTGAGATCTGTTTGTAGCTTAGATTATTTTATACAATTATAAAATTAAATTATGAGTGGGGAAAGGAGATGTCATTTCGTTCTTTTTAAATTATTGAATGATCATGCTTATCTATATCTATGGTGATGACAAGTCAGTTACATCATACAAGCAGCATGAACTGTGTAAAATCTTCAACTATGCAATTGGAAATATAACTACGTATAGCTTCACTTTTGCCACATCTCTCTTTCCTCCTCCATCCTCTCCCCTTTCATATAGTGTTTGTAAAAAAAAAATTAAAAAAAATCATTTGACCTGGACCTGGGTTAAGCATATTTTGAACTCCTTTTGCAAGGAATGGATTTTTGTATTATTAATACACATATGGGGGAAAAACAATAATTGTATTGCTGCTAAAAGATCTAGTTTCAAATATATAGCAGAATTCAGTTAACTCCTTTCAAATAATTCTGTTTCAAGGTATACCTCTGTTCGTAGCATGTTATTCCACAAAAAGAAAGCTTAGGTTGGAAGGTTTCAAAAATTGTATACCTTTAAAATAAGCAGCTGAAATAATTTGAAATTTTTTTGTGTGAAATTAAAAGAGATCTAAGGAAGTTATTTTAAAAACATTGCTCATAATTTTAGGTATTGTACAAGTAACTTACATTCTCAAGAATAGAGGTATCAGAGAGACCATATAAACTACTCACCTATATTGTTAAGTTTCATATGAAAGATATTTCTGGATCATGTTAATTCTCATACATTACTTAGATTCTGATAAAGAAATGAAGAACTTAGTGATCTGTTTGCTGATATGTAAATTCTCTTTTTTAGGTAAGGGTGTCAGGGATTGGAATGAGTTACCAAGAGAAATGATGAATAATTTACCGAAAACTTTAAAAGAATTTAAAGATAAAATTTGTAGAGGGCAAATGTAGGTAGGTGCAGGATAGGGGGAAGATGGGTGTGTAGGGAAATTGCCACCGGAGCCTGTGCTCCATTGCAATTAAATTAAATTAAATGTATTATTTTCTCCCCCTCTTGTGCTGTTAGTGAAAGTAACACAAAATACCTCTGCCGCCCACTTTTAATAAACTGTAGAATATCTATCAATGTAGATGTTTCCTCTATATTTCCCCTCCTCTTTTCCTATCCAAATTTATGGTTACTTGCATTATAATTTTCATACATCACAGTCCCCCTTTCCGGTCTTATTTTCTGCTTGCCAGTAATCAGTGACTGCCTGTAATACAACAGTGTTTACATGTGTAAAACTGCAATGTGTGTCATTTATTCTCTCACTTGATGAAGTAATCACTCCACATTTTTTTCATCACTACCATCCTGCATTCAACTTTGTTGAATTTAAATTCTGTGGCAGCTCTATTGTCATTTTTGCTTAATTTAGAATGAACCTTCATTTACGTCTAAGTACACACTACCCAGTTACATTTGCTATAGTAATTTTGTTTGTTTACAGGACATGCTATGCCAATTCGTTCATTATGCTTCTCCCCTGATTCCCAGCTACTGCTGACTGGTTCAGATGATGGCCACATGAAGCTTTATGATGTGTAAGTTAATCCCTTCTTTGCTCCTAATGTTTGTGGTACACCTCTTTTTCTGGCTGAAAATCATAAATTCAGCATTAAAATGTTTGCCCAAAATTGTTGAATAATATGAAAGAATTGGTTCTAAGTATGGAGTGAAAATTTAAAGGAAAGGAAAAGAGAAGGAATGAATTAGTTATAACAGTAGTAATTACCCATACAATTTGGATTTGGAAAGGAAAGGGTCAAATTTTAAAATTGCTATTAAAAATAGATGAAAGTATTTGTAACATATATTTTTAGTGTAATAATATGTAATTAAATGATAATTGTAATGATGATGGTAATATAATATGTTTATTGAATTGGATGATTGATAGGGAAAGCAAGCCCAACACTTACAATAGATGAAAGCAGGAGGGCAGAAATGAACACAAAAAGATGAACACTTATGTTACCACAGGTGGGCACAGTTAATCCAAACGTTAACTTTGTTAATCATTATTCCGCTACTTAAAAAGTTAACTTCGATAATCGTTAAAGCGTTAAATGTTTATAAATTTAACGCAAGTTAAAGTTATCCGTTATAAGTTAACTAGTCAAGAGTTGTACTGATGTATTAGTATTATAGTACGGTAGGTATAATTGCTCTCTATTTCAAGGTGTTATGTACCATGATGCAAGGGTGGATTTATTTATAAAAATTAACAAATTGTGGTTACGCTATCGCCACAACAACGAAGTGGTTTTCCTGTCTGTTTTTATCTTTGTTGAGACTGTGATCAACATAACACTTGCAAATTGTCTTACGAGAGACAATTAAGGTACTCGTGACTGTATAAAAAAAAAAAGTAGTAAAAAAAAAAAAAAAAAAAAAACGTGAATGCAGAATGAAAAGTAACAATATAATAGAAAACAAGTTGGACTGGGACACCTGAATATGTGAAAACTGCGACCAGTGAAATTTGCGTCCAACCTAAAATCTATGACCAATATGGTTACCTATGTGCCACGGCCTACCTGTGACCTAAAGGCCCCTTTAGACGACCCGGCCTGGTTTCACTAAATCATGGCCTTAATGTTTTTACGTGAACAAATAGAACGGAAGTTAGTCAGCGACATCCTTTTACATTACACTGCCAAACTAGCTTGTACTTTTTTTTTTTAAAAAAAGGACACAAATGTTTCTAATTAAAATTGCACATCACCTTTTTCGTAACTTATGTATTATTTCTTTGAATTTTTTCGCACTGGTTACTGAAAGTTGAGTTTTTTGCTGATCTGCAACACTGTTTGCAGACTCCAGTGCAATACTAACTATCGATCACGCGGCCGGTCATCCACTGGCACAGAATTTCGTCAGAGTAATGCCCGATTTGACGGCCGAACAGTTTGTCCGATTAACCTCTTCCGACACACACTGCCGATCCGTCACTTGCTTCAACACCAACTGAACGCGATGTTTTTACTAAACGTATAATAACGACGTACATTTTGTAATAATAAATACACCTCATTACAGATAATAACGTTGATTTGTCAATAAGATAGGTTATGACGCTTTTTAGTTTACTTACGTTTGCAGAATTCACAATATAAAATAGTCACGCCGCCGCTGGCTGAAAATGCTCGGCGCACCGCCGCCAAGATTTGCAGGCGGCGCCCACTACTACACCGAACATACGACTATACGAGTGGTGGCGTGGCGCACAGTTCAAACAAACGAAAAGACGTCAACAACCTATGTAACGGACTAAAGTTAACGGAAGTCCAATTTAACGGAAGTTAAGAAGACCGTTAATGAATTTTTAGGTTAACTTAAAAGTTAAATTTTCGCAATTTTTTTTAACTTCGTTAATTAACGATTAACGGATTAACTGTTTTGTGCCCAGCTGTGTATATTACAATATTTCATTGGTGCTAAGTAGATGAGGCAGATGGCAGAGGAGATTAGAAGTGAGTGCATCAATGTCCATTACACAAATGGAAAACCAGGGGGAACATATGAAGAATGGTTGTTGAGGGGACAAAAAAATACTGAACTGAAAATTATGGGGAAATATTATCACTTGAAGTGGAGGAACGTTGCAAAAGGAATAAATGTAAGATGATATGAATAGAAAATAAAGGGGATAGAATGAAATTTATGGTGCAGAAGTGTGTACAGAAAGAGGAGAAGACTGGACGAAGGAGGTGAAGAAGAATGAAGAAGAATGAAGAAAATAGAGAGCTTTGTGCACAAAGCAGATTCGGCCAGTAGTTGGTGATAGTGATAGTGATGGGGTTGGTGATGGTGATGATGATGGGCATACTGAAAGAGTCTTACTGGAGGTTTAGGCTGGGGAGATGCCTTGGTCAAGGTAAGCTAGTACTCATCTGTTGATTTCAGAGGACTTTTGCTTTCTGGGAAGACTCTGACATGCCTCACTTTAAACTAGCTGTTTAAGTTCTTCAAATCTTGGGAACTAGTATGGGCTGCAAGTGTATGGCCTAGGTTGCTGGTATAAACTGTTTGCTTCATTGTCACAGAAATTTGGTTAGTGCTGAGGCCTTTAAATGAACTGGTCCAGTTGAGGCAAGTGAGTCATAGTGTATATTGGCTTGTCTAATGATGGGGAAAGGGGAAATTTTTCTCATCATTGGAAATATGATGTTGGTTTGATAAATTATTTTGTTTGATGTCAAAGAGAGCAAATTAAGTGTTGAAATATATTTTATTTTCTGGCATAGTCCTCTCGAAGTTCATTACACTCTCAAGCTTTTTAATTGCCATGTGGAAATGGGCTTCTTTGAGTTCCTTGATACTTCTGTATGATCTCTTGATTTGACCAAAATTAGTCTCCAGCTAGGAAAGTTTTGGGAACAGATGGTAATCCAAAGGTGTGAGATCAGGTGCATAGGGTGGATGTGGAAAGATTTGAAACTGTTGTTAACTCAATTTTTCCTCAGTGACGCAACCTAAATGCTTCGGCATGGTGAAACAAGACCTTATTTTTGGACATTTTTTCCACAGATGCTGTCTCAGTCTCTCCAAAAGTGATGAGACAATGATTTTTCTCTTTTCCAAATCGTCAATCAAGAGAATTCTTTTTTCATCCCAGAAAACTGAAGCCATCGCCTTTCCATGGACAGAATGTATTCTGCTTTCTTTGGAGTTAATTCACCTCATGCAGCTCACTGTTTTGACTGCTATTTTATTTCCATTTTGTAGTCATGAACCCACATTTCATCCATAGTTACACTGCAGAAAGTCTTTTGGATTGTTGTTAACCACTTCGAATATTCTTGTCAATTTTCACATGTTAATTTCGCTTTCGTTCTGGAGTGAACAGTTTTGTGATCCATCTTCACAAAGTTTCTTTAATGTATAATTCATTATGCAAAATAAAATCAACCAACTCAGTTGAGATGCCTGTGGTCTCTGCTATCTCCTTCATTTTCATTCGTCTGTCAGTAAAAACAATGTCACAGATCTTCTTGATGATTTCTGGTCTCTCAGCTGGTTTTGGAATTACTGGATGTGTTGCATCTTCAAGGCTTTTTCTGCCACACTGAATGGTTTCATAAGAAGGGTATGCATCATTCAGTGTAAGCAGAGTCCTCTCATAAATTTCGTTTGGTGTTTTTCATTCCAGAAATGAATTTAATCACTCCGCAAACCTCAATTTTATCCATCTTTCATTGACACTCAGCACACTTGTGCTTGAGCAACTGTAAAGCAAAGAATATGCATCAACACTAATCTTTGACCAAAGATTATAGGTATATAGAATGAAAAGATTATGATTGACTTGACTGATTATGGTTTACTTCTAATTTGTGGTATGATGAGAAAATAGGAGCTGGAGTGGAATCAGAAGCCAAGTAAGTTCGTTGTTTTCTGACTTTCTCACTGTTCATTCTATGTTCTAATGAGGAAAAAGGGTTCAGTCCCAAACATTTTTAAATGTTTCATGTTTGTGGTTTTTCTGTTTCTACACCATGTTGTCATCACCTGTGATAAGCGATAGTTCTCCTCTCTTTCCTTATTTATATCTTATTTTAATATACATTTTATATTTGTTGGTGAATGGTCCAGTGCAAACATTGAAGTTTTTTGTAAACCTTTAACTGTTACTCAACTGCTTCTAATGGAATAATACTTCGATGTCATCTTCGAAATTTATTTTAGCTGTTTGTTCACTGCAGTTGGTTTGTTGTTATAATGTTTAAATACTTTTTATGCTATGTTATTTTATGACTAAGTTAATTGTAAAATCTCAATTTTGTGTTACAGGCAACATGCAAATGTAGTAGGAACTCTTTCTGGCCATGCCTCTTGGGTGTTGAGTGTGGCCTTCTCTCCAGACAATCAGCATTTTGCTTCTGGTTCCTCAGACCGTACAGTGCGGATCTGGGATCTCAGCAACAGGCAGTGTGTACACACGTTCAATGAACACACTGACCAGGTAAGATTGCACGCATATTGTAACCTCTTGAGAACTTGTTCTAGCCAGTTATGAGTTTCAACAGTTGTCTTCGTGTAGTGTAAATTACTCAATATCATGTAGATAATCATTCCTGCACTATTCATGTTGGTATAGGTGTCACACTGGACTGCAATAGTCATTTCAAGTAGCTTTTAGATAGTTGTACATTGGCTAGGTTGTAGCACTGTAGTTGTGTCCAGCACTGATATGGGATTAGCTGATTTATTTCCTGGCGGTGGAATAAATTTTCATCATCAGGGCTTGGTCGGGGGTTTAGGAGATATAGTGGTGTCATTTGGAAAAGTAGGCCTGAATGATCTGGCACTGGGTTCCATCCTCTCCCTTCTTCATCTCTCATTCCATGCAACACGAGTCTATATTGAACACAAACAATATCACATGATTCCATTCCTAGAATAACACATATGAACAAACAATGGGGAAGGCAATGGGAGACTAGCTGAAAGAAAAAGAAAAAATGGGAAATAGATTTTATTATTGACAACAAAATAATCAGCTGTTATACTGGCTGGTACACTGAAAACATTTATGCTTTGATAGTAGTTTGGCTGATTGTACCATAATGTCATATTACTGTCGTTCACTGAAATTTGAAATATAAAATAGCACCATTTGGGGAGTGTTTTTTTAGTCCCTTCTGCCCTCATCCTTCCAATTTGGTGAGTAGTGTATGTATATTATCTTCTCTTTCATATTTATATCACCTAATGGCATCTCTTCCTAGTCAGCATGCATTAAATTTTGATTGAAGATCATATGCATCCATTTGAGATTCAGTTGAGAAATGAAGATCAACCAGAATTTGATGCGCAAGATATTTATTGTTTACTATTCGAGTCACGGAAAAAATCTTTATAAGTGATGTTGTGCTCATCTGCATTAAGAGGTATATCAGCATAAACTATAGGGTTTAGAAAATCCTCAGTTTGTTCTAAAGGCAATGAATTTCTAACAAGAGATGCTTGTTGTACATTTCAAACTGGTGAAATAATTGCACCATACTTCAATGAACGTGAGGTTTACAGAGCAGAAACCTTTCAATGGTGCATGTTAACATGGAATCATACACCAATTTTTATGGTCTCACTTGGGAAACATGAATTTCCTCAGCAGACTGAGAGCATCTCTCATGTTGTGCATGAAAAGTTATTTCAGCAGAAATTTCATGGAAATCTCTCACCCAACAGATATGAGTATTGGTCACCAGGATAGTGATACTTTTCTCGAGAGATTCTTGAAATCTTAGCTTTATTTTAAAATAAGTGTGAATAGTTCATGAAATTAAAGTGGAGATTTGAGAAATTGTTGATGGAATTGACTTAGTTAAGGCAAAATATGAAAGGAAATTCTGTAAATGAATAAGAAAGTGTGGCAGTTCTCTTAGTGGAGCATAATTCTACCATTTAAGACTATGCAGCAATGTTTATATGTAATAATTAAATACAACAATTTACTTTTTAAAAATTAAAAAATATACCCTTAATTATTTTGCAACATTGTGTAAACATTATTTTTATATGATTTCAATAATTTATTCAGCTTACTAGATCCTTCTCTCTCCCTCATCTTTCAGCATTTGAACTATTGTTGTTAACAATATTTTTTCTGTTTGTTTCAGGTTTGGGGTGTGAAGTATAACCCAGATGGCAACAAGGTGGTTTCTGTTTCTGAGGACCGTTCCATAAATGTATATGAGTGTCCCATATAATAACTGTACAGATGTTATATCCGTCTGACTGAAGTATACATCAATATTTCCTAAAGGACAAGTGCCTCTATCCCAGGACTGCAGTCTGTGATCTGCTTTTATCAGCATTTAATTGTGATTTACTCGTGCAAGTAAAGAGTGAAGGAGCAAAAAAAGCCCCTGATATCTGTTGTAAATTGTTGCAGAACAAAATAAATTAATCTGCGTTTATATCTTCTTTTTTTTATGTAAATGTAAAATATACTATGCACCTTACACTAGCTACCCTAGTTGTTAAGAAGGAGACTGAATTTTAACTATTGCAGTTATTGTTGCTATTGTACATTATTTACAGCAGATTCATTACAGCACAGATATGTATATGAATGTATGATAGATAACGCCAGGCCAACTTGTAGCAGTAATCCTGCTTCATGCACAGTAATCAGGTCTGTCCAATTGGTTAGTTTTTCACCAATAGGTGTACTACAGTGTTGGATGACTTTTTATACTAATTGAAATACAGTTTTTCCTAACAGAATAGGTAATTGAAGTTATAATGCACAATTACTAAATGGCAGAGGTTTAAGTGAAAATTAGCCTCAGTTAATAGCTTCAGCTGGTTCATAGTTTCAGTACACATCACATATATTATTTCCAAAAGATTTTTGTTTTGTTTTGCTTTGTCATGAGCCATTTATGTCCCTTGATACCTAAACAAAATCGATACATGAGGTATCATTTTAAAGATTAAGTTCTCTGCTGTAGTAACATAATTTCTTAAAACAGGAATTTTTCAAAATTTGACCCTTAGAGAGGAAAAGTATTCAATATTAGGGTCATGGTATGAGACAGCTGCTATGCTTCGCTGGTGTTGATAATGATTGATCACATTACTGCTAGATAGCAGCACTACCTATCACAGAAATGTGGATATACTGTGTGTGTTTTGCTCAGCTTAGTTGTATTCCGGTGAGGTCTGTGACACTTCGGCTTCCAGGAAGGGATAGATTCAGGTGTTTGTCAAAGCAGAGGGCTGGTGGATAGCATACATAAGGTGAGATCAGAGCTGGTTCTTCTTTCTACATACTACAGTCCATAATCCATCAACCTCACTGTCTGTCTTATTTTATTTGTGAAATTTTCTCACATGTCAGTATTTCACTACACAATTCCTACATAAATGTTATTGGAAATTTTTTTGTGTGGGTCATTTTTTTAAATTTGCTATTAAAAATGATAAAACTGATGTTACTGATATATTATCCAAATGACTATTAGAGGTGATAAAAAAATTATTTCATGATTTGGTCGATATTAATTTGTAAGATAAAGTAGACACATTACTTATGAAAGTTGATGCAATGAGGGCTGAAGGGACAAAAAATACTACACAAGCACAAAAAATACAGTATTTCGGGTTCCTCCCTTACTGAAAGTAGAAGATAAAGCACTCGCTATCAACCCAGTTAGTTGAAAGCTAGTTTTTGACTGTTACATTCAGAGCAAAGGTTGTGGGGGTTACGAAAATGATATGATTGGAAATGTTATATGAGAAAGAAGTTAATAATCGGATAATAATGAATGAAACATATTAGTTGTGACAAATTATAACAAAAATATTGTAAAAATGAAATCAGTTAAAAAATATGGATAAACTATAATTGTTCCACCAATGTGATTCCGTGCATTAAGGCACCACACACTGAATTGGGGAGGTACAATGGGACCAGGTTTGTGTCTTGGTCCTTATTGTGGTTTTTAGTCAGTTTATTGCAATTATTTAGGTGAGTACTGGGGTGGTTCCCAATCTCCATTTCATAAAGTACATTTCACGAACAAAAATACACTTAACATACAGAACACAGAAAGTGACATGTTTCGCAGACAACTTTCCTGTTATAGGTTAAGTATGCCAGATCTAACAAAACCTGTTTGAATTCTGGTAGGACACAGGTACAGGCTAGGATGGTAGGAAGGTTGAATGGGAATGTGATTTCAGGGAGTACTATTACAACATCCCACTTTACCTTCAGCATACCACCTAACTTGAAAAATATACTTGTCCACAATAATAACCCTCTAATGCTCCTAAAACACCCCACAGCTGTATCCTTCTTTACAAATTTTCAAAATTCAGCCACCCCCCCCCCCTCCCTTTTGCCCAGCTCTGATTGTAAACCTATCACTGCTGTAACCTATTCCACTGTAATCCATGTCACCTGTACCACTTTGCATCTTGTATATCAGCTCACCTGCCTCCATTGATAGAGTTCTAACATTGACTTAAACACAAACAAGTTATCCGCCAAGATGGGATGAATGTTCACAGACAGATAGTTTACTCTCAAAATCAAGTCCAGCCAGTTGCTGCCACAATTTTCATGAAATTAGTAACAGTTTCACAACCAGAATCACTATTGTACTTTCTTAAACTGATGCCCATCCAAACTCTGTTGGTAGAAATTGGTTTACCAACAAATTTTGGATAGGACACTTCCCTTCTGATAATACTGACCTTTTTTTTTACATCCCAATCTGGTAAACCCAACATTGCTTCAATAGTTTATATTTTTATTTATTTCATTAACAATGGAGCAAGAGGAAATGTAATGGTGGAATATATAACCTTTCTGTATCAATTTAATGTTATTTTGATTTATCTTTACATATTTCTATGATAATTTTTCACCACTAACATATTTCTTTAATTACTGCCATATTAATTTCTTCCCTGCACATATTTCCAGTGATACATTTTTTTAACCCACTGTCATTTCCACTCTGAATATGGCGGTCAAAAACTGCCATTCTTGTGGCTGGGTTGACCATGGTTGCTCATGCAATCTCAGCTTTATGCTTACTATTTTATTTTTGCAAGTGAGAGCATAGCCCAAAATATTTTGTTTATGTTTCTTGACCATGATTTCTATTATATCCCCCCCCCCCTTCCTCACTTTTACAATACTTACTAAAGACAGAAAAGATGATTGATTTACTGGTTTTGTGCTACCTGAAATACAGGACATACTGTAAGAAATAAGGGTAAAGAAATTAAAAATGGGAAATAAAAGTATTGAAATTACAAAAAATTATAGTGGAATTAAATTGACACACTGTGAATATCACAAGTTGATGAAGTAGAGATTCTTTCTGAATACATAGGTTATGAACTGAACTATAATTCAGAGACATAGTTCATTTTTATTATGTAAGAATCATTACACATCAGATTAGAAAAATTGGTTATATGTATTAAATTAATTGTTACACTTATCACAATTGAGGCAACATTGTCCGATTATTGTCATTGTTCACACAGAACCATTTGGTTCTTCATTGGCATCAACAAATACTTCATTCTCATTTGCTGCATCTCGAAGTCGCTGATTCTCCCTCGTTAACAAGTTCACTTTTTCTTCATACTTTCCCTGTGGGCATAGAAAAGTTAGGTATCAAATTTTCCAGTAATTTTTCTGGCAACTTATCTGCCACGATATCATTTTAGTACATAGAGTGTTTTTACAGGACAGTTTCAACTATTCACATACAATGTACCAGCTTAATTATGTCTTAATTACCTCAATGTTTGGAATATGGCAAGAAGTGAAAATGGATAAGTTGCTATGAGCAGATTAGTGACATAATTATTTTAGTGAGTAGCAATTAAAAGTGTAGAACCTCAGTAAAACAAGTATACATGGTAAATCCACAAGATAATCGTAAAAAGAGAAAAAAAAACCTTCAAAACCTGAGCAAATTAACTATGTAAAGGGTGAGAAAAATCTAATTATCATGGGTAGCTGGAATAAAATGGCAAAACAAAGAGGTGTATCTAGGGGGTTATGTACAACACGATTGCTTCAGGCTATAACTGTGCCTAATACCTTACAGATTCTTTGCGGTACCCCAGCAGTTAAAGATATGCTTACAAATAAATTTCAAGAATTTTTTTTTTTTTTTTAATTCAAAGGAGGTGAATTTTAAGAAACATTTGACTGAATTATTCCCCACTTCTTGCTATGTGTATTAAAGCACTATCTTAACTGTACATGAAGAGTTACAGTAGACCCAGCTTTAAACATTGAGTCTGGCTTACCCATCTAAGTTACAATTTTTATGCAGTTTCCTGAGTCAATTTATGTGAATACCTGGGCAGTTCCAAATTCTGACTGAAAACTTCATTCAGTATAACACTTAAATTACACTGTTCATGAACCAATGGTACGAGGTAGGTCCTCTTGTACCTTTTCTTTTGTATATAGTTAAATTCCAAGCTGCTGTTGCTGATTGTGGGGAGTAAATAATTAACATTCAATTCCACCCCAATCATGGAAAGACTGGGGAGGTTTTCCCCCCATGAATAGGATGGATGGGATCGGAAAGTTTGTTGTAGTATTCATGTGAGCTCAATACATATATTCTAATGTTATCCTCCATGAATATAGGGTCTGAGACTTACGAAATTCCAATTATTTATTGTATTACCATATTCAGGTTATCAACTATAACGGTTCATTCAATGCAAATTGTATTAGGTTTATTCAAATCATAAGGTAATTTATTCATAATAAGCTCGGGCAGCCAAATTATTATATAATTTTAGTTAATCCAAGATTGCTATTTTAAAGGAACAAATCGAATATAAAATGGTGAAATATGCAGCAGAAAGTTCCTGGCACCTGCATGGTGGGTGAAAGCTGTTACTTGGTGTCGGAGAGGTGCCTCGAATACAATAGAGATCCCATTAGCCCAGGTTGCGGTGTTGTGCCCTCAGCTAAGACACAAGGGGGTGGAGGGACATCGCTGGCTTGACTATGCGTAGAACCAAAGGCAAACAGCAGACGCTTTGCAAATCACGTGATTTTTGGTATATGCTATTCCACCAATGGCATGTAACCACGGGGTCAACAAATATTAAGCCAGAGCTCTTTTTCATGTAATGTGGACCGGTACTGAAAGAGGAGGAGCATCTTCTTCCTGGTGGCGGGAAGGACGCCACAATGAACACTTTTCTGGCTGGATGTGGCCCGATGCACATTGACTCTTCTTGGCTGATAGTAGCCCGATACAGATCGAGTCGTACTGGCTCGCAGAGGCGTGAGGCAGTCACCTTGGATGCACCTGGACGGATGAGCTGTCCGTGAGATCATTATCTGACAGTGGTACTTTGTGTTTCAATCTCCGTGAAGTGCCTGACACTTGGTAATGTGTTCTGATGCCAGGTCAAGGTTTCATGGGTTTTAACGAGGCTTTAAATGCTACCTGGGAATATAATCTCAGCTTTGATTGTGCAAGTGCCCCTGAGCTAGCTGACATTTTATTTCAATGAACATTGAACTCTGAAAGCTTCTTGTTTATTGTAACGTGACTCAGATAATGTTCATTTTGTTTTAATTGGCGCCCCTGGGAATTTTATGATATGCATAACATCTAGTTGCTGGCCTGTATCGCCACGATGTTCCATATTCACTTTGTAAATTATTGAGATACTTAAAATCCAATTATTGTTTGCACTAATTATCGGCAAATTGTATGGTCTGGGTATTGCTTGCTTGCAATTGCATTGTCTTGTGTTAGGAATAACTTTAAATTTACCCAGCAATGTAAATGCCTTAAGACATAATAAAACTTAGTATTTATTCACCTGTAATACCACAGCATTCGAGGTTTTTGCTATCCAGATTATCAAAATGGAAATTAATCTCAATATTCCAATAAAAGTAGTCGCCCCCCAAGCACCCACTACAATATATATATATAGGAATTATTATCGGGTAGGATTTGAGATGAATTATATATCCCACATGCCTACTACTACTATTAATAGCTTGGCCTGAAATACTAAAAATAATTTGTACACACACACATGCACATGTTGCAAGAGAGTATCATGCTGTAGAGTGTTTTTTGTTTTAACCAACACTTATATGTTTCCAATTTACCTTGAGATCTTGAAAGAGGGCAACTTGTTTATCATATTCAGCTTTGACACTGGCACTGAGCTTTGTCGCATGTTGCATCTTATTGACTGCATCTGCGTGCTGCTCCCGTTCTGCTTTGATACGTCCCTCCATGCTGTCCACATCACGCTGCAGATGCTCCACCTCCATGTTGCGGATATTAAGCATATCCTTGGTCAGTGAAACAACCTCTTTCAAAGATGCGACCTACACAAAATTTCATATTTATTGTTGCTTGTTGATTATTCATCTATTTACCATCAAGACCAAGGGAAAACAGAAATTCACAAGATTTGACTCCACTGGAAGTGTAGTGACTTATTGGGTGTTACATTAGGAGGATGTTACATGCCAAGGTAAAACATTTTGACTGTACTTTCTCATTTGACATTGAAACCTGATGTGAGGAAACTCCATCTTCCTGTACCAAATTTGATAGTGTATTCACATACTTTGTTGGAAAAGATTTTGCTGAATTACATCATCATATAAAAGTGGTTAAGGAGGTTTAATTTGAAAGAAATCTGCTGATTACATACATTAAATCTTCATTTTTATCTTCTCATATTATACATCATTTCAAAAGTTTTTGGCTTTTATAACACTAAATTGACTATGACTATAATTCTAAATTTTTTAAAAAGAAATGATATTAATGTGACAGAACTGTCTGATTTACATATGGTTTTAAGTTCTTCAAGCAGATCTTTCTTCATATCAAAATCATAGGATTTTCATTTATAGTATTTATTTTTGTTTTATATAAGTTCTGTATAACACAGATAGTAGGTAACTGTAGATATTTTTTTATTTAGAGATTGTAACAAGAAACTGTTTTGTAGTGCATGGAAGGGAAAAGATGACCACGACCACAAGCTGGCACTCGATTTCAGGCACAAGGGTGTGGGAAGATTCTCTTTTTTAGGTAAGGGTATCAGGGATTGGAATAATTTACCAAAAACGTTGAAGGAATTTAAAGTTAAAATTTGTAGACGGCAAATGTAGGTGGGTGCAGGAAAGGGGTAAGATGGGTGTGTAGGGAAATTGCCACCGGAGCGTGTGCTCCATTGCAATTAAATTAAATTAAACAAAGGGATTATAGGTATCATAAGCATTGCAAATATTACAGCATTACCTGTTGTGAAGAATGGAACTGTGGGGTTGACTTAAAATATAAGGCCGGTTACACACTGGGCAGTTTTTCCCGTAGCGGAGACTTAACCACTGCCGCCTATAGAATTTGAGCGATTTACACATTCAGCGGTAGAACGTCCACTGCTATTTCAGCGGTAATACCTCTGCAGCTATGAAGAGCTGGTAAAAGATGACGTGGTCGGGCGTCAGTACCTTGCTTTTGATGACTCGAGTTTCATATTGTGAGATTAGAAGTTAATTTGGTGTTTACTACTTCGTAGTTAGGTTTTAAAATTGTTATTTTGACGGTTCAGTTGCCATAGAAATAGGAAAAGGTAAAACCAAAGGAGAACAGAATATTTGAGGTACGACGACACCAAGTTTTTCAGTTATTTTGGAATGTGTATTTCGACAATTGGTTGTGAAACTAAAGTACGGCATTTAAAGGAGAAATACCCAGTTGATGAATCGTATTTAACATGTGGAAACAGTGGCAACACTACCGGATTAACCATGTAGCAGGAGGTAGCAAATGCTACGGGCCTCGCACCTGCTATGGGGGCCCCAAAAATCAAGGGCCTCTTTTTCACATGTGCTACGGGCACCGCGCTGTCTTAATCCGGCCCTGGCTGGCAATCACCTTGAAGTAAGGAGATTTCTCACGGAACTACTATAGATAAACATTTAATTTTATATAATTCCAATCCCCTATATTTGTTTTACAGTATGTTAATTAGGGTGAAAACTCCTTTAGGTGAATACGAATAGGTGTACAAGAAAAGTTTGAAAAATACGCTATGCCATATAATGGCTAATATTTACATTTATTTGTAACTGATACATATACTTCACTGTGTAATCGACTCATCACTGTTGAGTTTAATCTACATTGCTTTTATTCTTACAAGCACAATTGATTAGTTAAACATTTTTGCTTAAGTTGTAATATGTTGAGTGTTTTGAAAATTATTACTCTACAAAGAAAAATTGAAAGTAAATGGCGAAGATGATGCCGAATTTACTAAACAGCTTGTCTCACTGTATTCGTCAATGCTGTGTTAAAAAAGAAAAGAAAAGAAAAAAAAGATATCACAGTGTCGAGCGACAGAATTTCGAATGTTGAAAGTGTTGCTTGACAAATGTCTAAGATATAGGGACACAGTTATATACTATTAAACATCAAAATCTTTCTATAAAATGTGATTCAATATTTTTCAAGTTCTAGTTGAAGTGTAAAAATTTATGTAAATACGTGATCAATAGTTTACCATCCAAACGCATTTTTCCTAATTTTCCATTTCGTCAAAATCATTCCACTTTCAAGGCACACTTCTTTCCAAGCGTTCCTGGTAGCGTCCCAATCTTTAAAAGAAACCACTGTTTTGCCTCTTAAAACTGGTCTAGCTCCCCCTAACGAAATGAGATCATTATCTATCACCAATTAACTCATATTACGACTTTTAAATTAAAAAAATGATAACTTTACACAGACTGAAAACACACAAGCGGTTAGAATCCGCCTAGTGTGCAAGTGCCCATCTGGCCACATGGGCCACTGTCTGGACTGGGGGGGTCAAACAACCACCGAATGTAGTGGCAGTGCGCGGTCGTATACCTGCCGTCGACAGCAGCGCTACCGCGGGTTTTACCCTCCGCCCAGTGTGTAAGCTCCCATTTGATCCCTTGCACCACTACCTGAACGACAGTGACGGAGAAATTTCCGGGGCGGACGAAACCGCCCAGTGTGTAACCGGCCTAAGGAGTTTAAGAAATCAACTGAAGAATGTAGTGGAAGGACTGTGTAGATAAGTAATCACATTCTAGGACAGGACCAAAGGAATTGTCAATCCTATTGGTGTTTGGTGAGATGAAATAGGAAGTGTTGTGTAAAATGTGCTGTTTTATGTATGTTAGTGTGGTGGATTAAATTTGAGAGAAATTACTCAAATACTGGTTAAGGGAATGAAAATATGTTCTTCCTAAAACATCCACACTTTATAAAAAAAGGTTTGATATGAAATAGCAGTAACTGCCAATGTGGAAGTTGTTTATTTTGATGTGGACAGGGATATAAATATGGCATAAGGAGAGGAATGTAAGAACAGTAGTATGGTGCTACCTAAACTAATTGACATTTTTCTGTCAGGCCCGTTATTCAACATTCTTCCAAGTATCGAATGGATAGATGAATCCTTCCCACTATATTCAAACCTAGTTCATCAATTTTGCATGTTTGATTCGGTCACAGCCAAGGGCGTAGCTATCAGAGGGTGAGGCGGTGCTGTGCACTGGGGCCCCCAAGTGCAGGTAAGGGAGCCCACCCAAGCTCATAGCTCCTTTTTTTTTTTTTTTTTAAATGTTACCCATCTGGGCTGAGGGTCCAAAATATTTTTTATTTTTTTTGCGCCGGGGCCCTGGTCACAGCACTCCTTTAAGATGGCTCCTATTCTAGATGTTCATTAGAAGCAATGTGTTGTTATAGAGTTTCTGTATTGTGAGAATAGATAGTGGAGGTCACAAAAGGTGCCAATCGCTCTACAGTTAGTCATTCAGCACAACAATTATCCATTGGCAGAGAGGAACTCCAATGCTGAGGAGTTTTGCATGCAGAGACATACTGTATAAGCACCTGACAATGTGCTATTTGTGAACATCAAAGGAAAAAAAGCTTAACTATAAAACATGTCCACCTCTAATGACATCAATAATGTATAAAACCATAAGCCAAAAATAAAATAACATGTGACACTCCAAACAGGAATTGGGGAAACAAGTGTATAGAATATTAAAACATTTGGATAGGTAGAAAACACTTTCACAAATGGATCACAAAACTACATCTGTCACATAGTCCTGATCTGGCGCCCTCTGGTTACTCTCTTTTGTAAACAGAAGGAATCCGTACATGGAAGAATGTTTGAAGATGATGACACCCATGCTAATACTGCGGAATTGTGGTTCAGGTGCGCCATTGCAGACTTTTGCTATGCATGTATACAAACCATAGTTCAAAGATGGCCTAAGGCAATACAAAGTGACAGAGATTATGTTGAGTAGTATTACACATTCCTAAAGGACGTATCAGTAAACTGTAAAAATCAGAATCGTGTATAATAAAAGTTGTAAAAAAAATCTTGTGCATTAGTTTTGGAGTGACCAATATAGAAGCTGAGCATGTCAACAAAATTCAGAAGGCTATTTTACAGCTTCAGAATTATATAAAAAAGATTATCTATGTCCACCTCGTTCTCTCTTGTTGACAAGGAATTTACAAACAAAAATTTAATTACATCACAATTGGCCAATGTCCTGGTCTCCAGAATCATCAAGATGAATGTCAGGACAATCTGCATTATGAACTACATATTACACAAACAAGCAATATTCTTAGTGCACACAGAACATAGTTATAAATTTCATAAACAGTTGACAACACATCCCCCTACCCCCATCAAATTGTGACAGACCTAGCAAATCAGTAGTTTGATATAGATGCATGCTTCAAAAATACAATAGCAGACCAAATCTATAGTTGGAAACTGCTCTAGAAAAGACAGTTGGTCACAACTGTAGATTCACCTTGTTGGAGAATCAGTCTTTTGCACACATCCCAAGAAAACAGACCATTGCTCAAATATGGTAGTGTAGGATGGAACCCACAGTTTGCATATCAAATACAGGAGTTGGAGAGGGTGCAAAAAAGAGCTGCTAGATTTGTTTCTGGAAATTATCGTAGAATGCAATCAGTGACGGATATGATAAAGGACCTGGAATGGGATTCATTGCAAGACAGGCAGAGGATGAGGAGGGTCATGGGAGTGTACAAGGCATATACGGGTGATGAGGCATGGAAAGATTTTGGTGTAGGTATGAAAAGTAGTGCATGGAAGGGAAAAGATGATCATGACCACAACATGGCACTTGATTTCAGGCACAGGGGTGTAGGAAGATTCTCTTTTTTAGGTGAGGGTGTCAGGGATTGGAATAAGTTACCAAGGGAAATGATGAATAATTTACCGAACACGTTGAAAGAATTTAAAGATAAAATTTGTAGAGAGAAAATGTAGGTGGGTGCAGGAAAGGAGGAAGATGGGTGTGTAGGGAAATTGCTACCGGAACGTGTGCTTCATTGCAATTAAATTAAATTAAAAAACTAAACTTTTAGGAAATTAAGGTACTCCAGCAGCCAACCTATCCTTAATTTTTTCAGTTGCCTTAAAAGCATCATTTTGTAATTTCCAACCACAAAGTCTATTTTATAGTTGTAATAAATCTACTCTCAATTCTCTCACTGAAACTAACAAAACTGACTTATGTATGTAATACACTGATGAAAGATGCAGTTAGAACAAACATCACATAACAGCTGATGATCACGAGACCCAAATATCTGCTGCCTGTAGTCAATGGTTGTCCCCACAGATATGTATATGGGTTTTGCCTATGGAGGACGGTAATAATAAAAGGTTTTCAACATCGAGATTGTTAGAAGCAGGAGAGGACTTTGGACAAGGAATGGGAACAAATTCAGCTATGGCCTTTTTAAAGAACCATCCCAGCATTAACTTGGAGCGATTTTGCGAAATCACTGCAAAACTAAATATGGACGGCCAAATGGGGATTTGAACCCATGTTCTCCCAAATTCCAGGTTCAAACATTGCTACTTACCCACCAGACACAGTGAAATGAAAAAGTTAATATACTTATTTGAAACTAGTATCATTTCTCTGCTGACCTGGCTCATGAGTGCTTTGTTCTTCAGTTCCTGATTGTTACAGGCTGTATCTTTCTGACGCAGCAGTTCAGAAGCTTTGGCCAGTGCAGCACGCAGCTCGTCCACTGTGTCGGAGCCTTTCTGTGCTGCCTCTAATTTCTCACGCAGCATTGCCAATTCATCTGACTGTAACTGTAATCTTTCTTTGAATTTGTCACGTTCAGCTGCATTTGACTGGAAACAGAAAGAGAGGATTGAGAAATATATC
>CM061918.1:80268301-80323036 GCA_031002005.1 Vandiemenella viatica
ATCTTCTGGAAATAATAAACAGAATTAAATAATTTTTGTCAGTGGGCGGGATTGAACCGGCGACCTTCGGTACCGCAATTCGTGACGCTACCCGCTGCGCATGCTGGCAGACGGTACACTGGCGTTCATGCGGCAATATTATGGGGTATCCATAAATTACGTGAGGTGTTTTCCGGATTTCCCCCCCCCCCTCTCTCTGATCTGATCCGCGAGCCCCCCCCCCTTAGAAATCGCCCTCGCAACTTTTTGAGACTTTTTTTTTAGTCTCACCCTTCCTAACCCGGTTACACTCCCCCTTTTCGACGAAATACCCCCCTAAAATCGACTTTAACGTCATTTGTGGATTTTTTTAGCTCTACAGTCCAACAAAAAGTTCTAAAACCTCACGTGAGTTTCCGTTGACCCCCCTCCACCCTAGTGAGATTTCGCTGGACCCCCTATTTACAATTAATGGATGCCCCCTTACAGTGCACCCCGATTATAGTTTTCAGCATAACATGTGCTCCATTAAAATGTTTCGTATCTCGAAAATATACAAAACATTTCTATTTAATTTAAGACCCGGCACACGCCTAAAAATGGTCTCCTGAGATAAAAGAAGAGTGTTGACTCAAAATGTAAAACAAATAATTCGACAATTTTGCGATTCTTTTTCTAGAGCAGTGATAAGCCAGTGGTGGTGATATGTTGATGTCTACACTGTTGACTTGAGAGCTGCCTGCTGTTTCGCTCTCTGGCGAGTCCTTTACGACTTCATAAATCTTTAAGGGGGGGCCAGGTTCAAGCGGCCAACAGTTGTCGCGGAAAGATGACTCTGGGAGTTATGGGGCTGCTCCCAGAGTCATAAAACACTGTCGGCCCGCACTTACGTTCCCCGTGAAGCGAGGAAGTTGACCCGCGCAATTCAAAGACCTGAGGGGCGCTGACCTACCGAGATAGCTGTTGTTGTAGTCGCCGACATGGAATGAGTCCTGTGAAGGTCACGAAGTCTCCGAACAGTGTTGCATATCAGAAGAATATTCATCTTTCAGTAAAGAGTGCGAATTATTTTTTATTTAAAAAAAAAATAATAATACTTAACTTGTGCGACAAGGTGATGCGCTTTTTAATTCGACACATTTGTGTGACTTTAAAAAAAAAAAAAACAGAAACTGTTTCCATGAAAGTTAAGAGTCAATTTCTTTTTATTCACTTCAACCAACAGAAAAATAAAACAACCATAAGGAATAACGCAACCAAATTACGCGAATTCCTGAAAGTTAATATCGAATATATTTTATGAATTGTTACAGAAGCATATTAGTTAATTTTTTTATTTATTTATTTATTTATTTTTTTAAAGAAAGGTTACACGAATCACTTGCTTGTTTCGGCTGTGTAATGTAAACTATTGTCGCTGATTAACTTTCCTTCTGTTTGTTTACGTAAAAACTTCCAGCGAGAAAGTTTTTCAGGAAATATTGAAATTAGTATTGGCATCACGCACGGCATCTTCAGACAACCACTCTTGATTGTTTGACAGTTTATTTGCTCGAATGACTGCAAGCAATGCAGACTAGCTGCTCTGTTCATTTACCACTGAGAAAAATATTTCCTGTCCTCCCTTGAAACGCTATTTTCAGCTTGTGCATGAATTATTATTGTGATTGGACACAGTGGAACATATATGACAAATTCCACGAGAAAACTTGAGAAACAAAGAAAAAACTAAAATTAATGTATCAAATATAAGGCACTGATTATACTTTGAAACGACTGCTCAGAAATACTTCCATATCAGAGCTTATAATTGACGAACGTTAACATTTATTTTGGCCTATTAGTTGTTGGTAATATTCCTTTTAAAAAACTTGAAAATATCTGTTAAGAGGATTTTAATTAGGTTTGAAATACCCAGGCGGCCTGATGGTTCACGAATATGATACTATTCCTGAACATCACCCAACTATGCCTTAAACTTAGGATGTAAAGCGATCTGGTACGAAGATACGCATGGACGACCGACAAAATCAAATGTTGTAATGTCGCCGGCCCAACCAAGTGTTGGCAGGGGAGGCAGTGGAGACTGCGTGACCTTGGCAGGTCTAATTTCATGCCGTGAACTGTAGTGTTGGTGATGAGAGGGAGTTATATAGCGAACTGAGGTATTTACGTAAAATTTCATCGCAGCAATAATACATATCGCACTCTGGCAACACACCTTATAATGTGACGCTTTTCACCACATTCTAAGGCGCATTTTTAATATATATATATATATATATATATATATGATAATATTAGACTGATTTTCATAAAGCTTCGGCGACCACATTTTGATCATTTACTTATAAAGTACGGAAGATACCAAGTGAGGACTGTGATGCCAATAGTGAATATTAAGTTTATCTGGGAGCAGCAAATAATAAACAATTATTGAGCTGTGCAGGCTTGAAGAGAATCGTGGCTTACTTGAGGGGCACTCATCGCGAGGAAACCGCTAGGTGCCAGCGACGAGATGTCACCAGCTAACAAAGCACGAGGGTGAAGGATTTTGCCGGAGGACACATCCTGTAACCTTGTCTCAGCGGGTACCGCACCTAACGGGGGAGAAGCCGTGCCGCGCGGAAACATAGAATCGTCCCTCTTTAACTTAGCCGAATCTTTCCGACAGCTGTGATCCACAAGCGAAGCGAATAAGATATCCACATCATGTGAAATCAGGTGGCCAATCTATGATCCAATCCCAGTGAGCACATAACTTAAATTCTGGGAATTTTCTGTTAAACACGATCTTCGAGACTGCAAGGGCGGGGCCAAAGTTTACCTCGGAGATGGAAGAGCGACGAGCTTCATTCTGTTGCGGACTCCGATGGCTGGCTTTTCTCGCTGACTGCTGCTGAGGTACGTGTGGAAGTTTGACGCTGCCGGCTGCATTCGTACGGCGATACAGTCATTAATGCAAGCATGCGCATTACCAGAACGGGCATGACTGTTGCCGCCTTTTAAGACAGGGCTCCCGTACCGTGGGCCATGTTCGACCATCGCAGACATTAGACGCAGCACTACAATGGTAAATTGTTACGACCGAGCCATCTGATTGTGCATTCCGTGAAACTGAACCCTTAAGCGTCTTTGAGAGGAAAGATCCATGTTCTGATATTGTAGATCAAAACCCCACTGAGCTAGCGGCATAACTTGCCAGAACTATTTGAATTATTTTCGAGTGGCATATTGTTCATTCGTGGCGCCCAAATTTATATTGAAATGTAAAGTCACAGCATTATGATAGTTATGTCTGAGACCATCATAACTTGTATTGTGCATTGTTTCTCTAAGTGTCATTCTTTCGGATATTAATTGATTCCAAATTACAGTTGTCTGCTTTGTGATTTTGCCTTCTTGTATTAACAGTAACGGTAAATTCGCTCTGATCTGTAATTGCCAGTGATACTAAATAAATGTCATACCAAATATCATCGAGATTCTTGCAAATTCAATATTTGCATTCCTTCATAAAATCAAGATTAAAATCTGCTTTTGTTACTCATCAGTTTTTAAATAATAACGATAATGTTTCCAACAAAGGGAATCCCCCATTACAAAATGGCACCCAACTCTGGGGCTGGATAAGACATTACAACAAACAGCCCTAATGTTGATAATACTGGAGGGACGTCTGGACAACAGCTCTCGTGAAACTGACTAAACTTGCGTCCATTTCAGTTACGATCCACATACGATAAGCTTTCTTTGGGCTTTGCTTCCCGTCCACACCGAGAACATTAGAGGCGGGAGAGATATTGGGGCAACGAACGAGAAGGAATTCGCCCATGGCCCTTTTAGTAACCAACTCTACATTTGCCTGGATTCGTTTCGGAAAACCGCGTATTTGATTCCGCGTCCTGCCAAATACCAGACTGGTGCGTTATCGTTCATTCACGGAACTAGGTCCCACACAGACATACGATGGCCAACTTCCTTAGGGCATAAGCTTTGTTGTGCACAGCCATTCCTACAGAACCTGTCTGTGAATCTTGTAACTATGTACAGCGAATAATACAATTTTTTTGTATAGTTCGTGAGTATTCGCCATTTGTAGGCCCGCTGACGCATCTTGTGAAGCTCCTTTTTCCGCACAAGACATTGGAAACTTCCTAATTCCTCAAAAATTTTTTGCTTTTTCTTTCCTGGGACTTGACACTACTGTTTGTGAAACTGTAACACCCAATGGTCTGAATTAATCCAAAATCGGAAGATGTGTAGAGTAGTGGAACCACAATAAGCACAGAAACGGTGGGCACGTAGGACAAGCTCTGTTTTTTTAGACATGATAGGGTGAATCAAATATAAACAAGACTTTATTTTTAAAAATATTATTTTTATTTTAAGTGCAAAAAAGTACATATCTTTATTTTTCTACGTAATCTCCTGCTTTAGAAACACATTTTTCCCAGCGGATAGGCAGCTTCCCAATTCCTTCCATGTAGAAAGATGCAGGTCGTGTCTGCAGCCAATTGCGCACGTAGGCTTCCACCTCAGCATCACTGTTGAATTTTTGGCCTCCCAAAGCTTCCTTGAGAGGACCAAACACATGAAAGTCACAGGGTGACAGGTCTGGACTGTAAGGAGGGTGGTCCAGTGACTCCCACCCCAGTTTCTCCAATTTTTCCCTGGTTAAGGCTGCTGTGTGGGGGCGAGCATTGTCATGGAGAATAACCACTTTCCTCATCGGTAGGTCTCGTCTTTTGCGGCGATATGCAAGTCGGACCTCACTCAAAATGTCGCAGTAGTAGGCCGCATTGATTGTCCTGCGCTCATGCAAAAAATCGAGGTGCAGCAAACCACGCTGGTAAAAAAAAAACCGTAGCCAAAACCTTGCCAGCCGATAGTCGTGACTTGCCTTTCACTGGTCCAGGTTCTCCTTTTTTTCTCCACTCCATACTCGCTTGTTTGGACTCAGGGGTGTAGTGGTGCACCCAAGTTTCATCACAGGTGATGATGTGAGTCAGAAATGGGTCCCCTTCTTCCCGAAATCGTGCCAGAAGACGCTCACACACCTGAAGTCGATTCAATTTCTGTTCTGCTGTGAGAAGGCGAGGAACCCACCTGGCGCACACCTTACGGTACCCAAGCTCCTCTGTGAGTATGGAGTAAGTGCTCCCATAACTTATTCCGACCTTACTTGCAATTTCAGAAGTGGTAAGACGCTTGTCATCTTCAATAAGCCGTCTAACACAGCTGATGTTGTTCTCTGTAATGCTGGTGCGGGGTCTGCGATTATGGCTCTCATTTTCAACATGATGACGACCATCCACAAACTGTTTATGCCATGCAAACACTCTGGCTCGCGACAGTGTCTCTTTCCCGAACTGGGCAGTCAATCTCCTCAAGATTTCTGCCGGTTTTTACGCCTTCAGCAGCGAGAAACTTGATTATAACACGTTGCGCAATCGACGAGTGTACCTCTTGCTCCGACATCGTGACGGTTGGCACTGAGCGAGTCGAGGGGGGGGGCTAACGGTCTTCCCCCACTCCTGACAAACCTACCTATCGCCAAACGAAGCGGGAACGTTCTCCCACCACTATTGTGCCCGAACGGCCGAAAGTCTTGTTTATATTTGATTCACCCTCGTAGGTCAATGTTACACCACGCCCAGTCGGTGTAGAGCCGTCAAATGAAATTTAAAGTGCGACAAACTGTCGGTACGCCTCGTCCACATCAAAAGACGCAATATCAGCACGTGAATGAGTTCGAACGTGACGGAATGATTGGTCTGCGACAAACGGGGTTCTCGTAATGAGAAATTGCTGCTCGTACAGGGTGGTAACGCTGGGGCTGGCATTCGGGAGTACGCAGGTTCGAATCACCGCACGACTATCCTGATTTCGGTTTTCCAATGTTCCCCACGAGTGATTAGGGAATGGAATAGAAAGGATTTACCAGGCGAGTAAACTTAAAATCCGACAGGAGTAGCTTTCGATAAAGCACTCCGGCCATCCTGATCTGGGTTTTCCATGGTTCTCCCGGATCACTCCAGGCGAATGCTGGGATGGTTCCTCACATTAGTCCATGTTCACCTCCTGCCATATCCTGTATATCCCTTCCAAACTATTACCCTTTCGGTTAGGTGCAATGCACCCTCCGCCACACACTTTTAGTGAATCGCGGAGTAATAATAATAAAAATAATAAATCATTCCAGGCAAATGTACTGACAGATTCTTGAAAGGGCATGGCCGATTTTCTTCCCGTTACTTCTGCAATCCTCGACGAGACGCAAAGGCATAAACAAAAAATAGAACGAAAAAATATTTTTAGTTTATAATTTAAAACGAATTCAATGAAGGCCAGATGCAAAATGGTCGATGAGCCATATCATGAAAAGCTGAATTCCAGAGTGAAAACAAAACAGTAACAGGAGGAGGAGGTTGGTGAAAAAATTAACAAACGACAAAATTATGCAATTTCGGCTCGATTCTTCGCATTTCGTCCTTTGTTTCCTTTCTGAACATGCCGACTATATACAATGTCTTCTTGTTCCTCACCACGTTTTCCCAACATTTTGGGGTCGGCTGCCATCGATGATCTGTACTCATCGTTGGCACAGTCAAATTTGGAGCCATGGTTTTACTGCCCCATATCTCCTCTGACGAAAAGCATTTTATACTCACTGCCAGGTCGTACTCATGGAAGAAAGAAATATATGGAGACGACGCAAGGGACCTTCACGACGCATTGAAGTGACCCCGGGGGGAGAGGAGTGGGGAGGCATGGCCGCCATATTACCTATCCATACATACACGGGGAATATGAGAAAAAAACCTCTAAGGGACTCTAGGATAAACGTGACGCTGCAATCTGGTGATGGATTATTATGTAACCCGATGAGACAAATAAAAAATGAAGAATAAAATTTTTTGATATCCTGCTTAGTTTTCGAGATATTCTGTCTCAAATGTGAGATGTTTTTGGTTGATATTCAGAAGAAACAATTGGTCAAAGTCAAATTTGATAATGGATTCTTATTTAAAAAGACGAGAAAAATAAAAAATAAAGAATAAAAATTTTCGGTATCTTGCCTAGTTCTCGAGATATACTGTCTCAAAAGTGAGTTGAAATGCTGAAGAAATATTTCGGAAAAAAGTCAAATTTGATGATGGATTCTTATGTAACACGACGAAAAAAATCGAAAATAAATAATAAAATTTTTCGATATCTTGCTTAGTTTTCGGGCTATACTGTCTCCAAATAGCAATTGTATAATATGGCCGCCGCATGCGCAGTGTCAGCCGAGAGTTTAGAGGCGGCGTCACAGAATAAGCGGTATTTCCTTTCCATATATTTCTTTCCTCCATGGTCGTACTATGTGCTGATGTGAGAAGTAAAGTGTTGCCACCTGTCCGTGAAACGTGTAACTATGTTCAGCGAATAACAAATGTATTTTTTGTTTATGTGGTTTGTGAGGTATTCGCTTTGAAGGTTGCGGGAAAACGCCTAAAAGCCGGTAAGGGCGGTCGGTAGGCGGACCTGGGTTGTGTTCGGTCTGTTGTTATGGGATGTTTATTCTGAAATTGGGACACCCCCCCCTCCCCTTCCAGTGGTGACATTTGGTGAGATCTGGTGGTATCTCGCGAGACCCTCCCTATGGTGAGGTGAGATTAAAAAGAAACCGTGAAATCTGTGGATCTCCACATCTCCCCTCACTTTTATGAGACTTCTCCGGACTTACCCCCCCCCCCTTTTTCCAATTTCACCTCACGTAATTAATGGATGCTCCCTTATCTCCCTGATCTATTGTGCGGTGCCTCAGCGCACTCAGCCACATTGGCGGGTGTCGACTGTATGAAGGTGTCGACTGTATGAAGTAGAGTCGGCAATGTTAACAGGGCCGGCTTAAGGAATTTCGGAGCCCCCTGCGAAGTTTGAGAGAGAGAGAGAGAGAGAGAGAGAGAGATTATATATACAGGGTGTTACAAAAAGGTACGGCCAAACTTTCAGGAAAAATTCCTCACACACAAACAAAGAAAATATGTTATGTGGACATGTGTCCGGAAACGCTTACTTTCCATGTTAGAGCTCATATTGTGGACGGCTGTGATACAATACGCCATTCTCCAGGGCTGCATCAGCGCATCAGGGATTCCATGCGACGGAGGGTGGATGCATGTATCCTCGCTAACGGAGGACATTTTGAACATTTCCTGTAACAAAGTGTTTGAAGTCACGCTGGTACGTTCTGTTGCTGTGTGTTTCCATTCCATGTTTAATGTGATTTGAAGAGAAGTAATAAAATGAGCTCTAACATGGAAAGTAAGCGTTTCCGGACACATGTCCACATAACATATTTTCTTTGTTTGTGTGTGAGGAATGTTTCCTGAAAGTTTGGCCGTACCTTTTTGCAACACCCTGTATATATAATCTGTGTGTAGAATTCAAACAACGATTAAAGAGACTGACTGAGGTTTCTGTAAATCTGTGTAAAAACGGGCCAGTAGTTTATTGAGTATTTTCTGAATGGGACCAACTTCGTCGAGTCTTTGGTGTTTTATCAATGCATCTCATATGGATCTCCCAACTACTGTCACTTTCATTTCTGGCTAAGCACTGCTGCCCATTGTGTCAAATGAAATTATTTTTGTATTCAATTTTATAGCTATTATATTTATAATACACTTTTTTGTATACGACATTTCTTTTCTTGCCTTTCTTTGCCAGTACATATAGATTTTGGGGTTGGAGACACGTGAGCAGGCATACACATTTTAATTCAACAACGTTTTGTATTAAACGTCAAAAGATGAATGAGTTTATTCGGACGAAATTACATTAATTGCTGAAACAGGTTCAAAGCAATACACGCCTTTAAATATATAGGCCTATTGTAATTTATCAAAAGTGAATCTGATGAAAGACTTCTCGTTGAACTCCGCGCTTTTGAAACGTCTATTGTTAACGCAGCTTGTTAACATTCTAAATTTGTAGACTATTTATTTTAGCAGGAAAATTGTTAGTTAAGTAAGGAAAAATTTCGAAGTGGATCGTGGCGGGGCCCCCCGCAACTGCGGTTCTTGCGGTAGCCTTAAACCGGCCCTAGTTACTTGTTCGTTCTGGGGATGTCTGCGCCGCTGCAGTTGTTGACACATGGCAGGCCAGACAGCTCGCAGCGAGCTCGCTCGTTTTGGCGTCTCGCCGTAACAAGAGCTCGCCGTGAACACAATGCGACCGTCCCCCGGGGGAGAGCGCTGTGGATAGCGCAATTAGCAGCTCGGGCTGCGCGGCAAACACGGCGCCCATCGATCTGTCGCTTCCTCCTACGAGACAACAGCTTAATACCCGCACCCAGCATCCATCACCGCTACCCGACAAGTAGATATCATCTTACTGCCACCCCTTTACGTACAGGTAATAAAGTCATTAGGGCGTCGTCACACAAATTTAATGCTTTTTAACCTTCACCTATCCTTGTCACAAGCAGTCACACTCACCTATTGTGACATCAGTCATTTTGTAATTTTATATTAAGAAGTTGATGAAACAGCACTTACAATTGTAACAGCCCTCAAACCTAAACTTTAAATGGAATTATATTTTGTTATACATATGTAGCAAGCTAGGGGTTGAGTGAATATGATTTTGTATATATGTCTTGTAATTTACTGTAAATCGGTGTAAATGGACTTTGTTTTATGAAAAGAAATTATGTAAATACTATTTAAGGACAGAACTATGCAAGAGAATTGTTTAAATATTTGTAATTCCAAGTATTAAGGTGAGCTAAGATGTTTAAAGGACGATTTACTAAGTTTAAAATAATTTTTGTGGATAATTTTGTGTTTAAATATCATTAATGTTTATTTCTGAGTATTTCGTAATGATTGTTTATGATTATGCATTGATTTTGATTGTTTTAATATGTTTTTAATTGTTTAAGTATTGTTAAAGTTGGAAAAATATCTGTCGGAAGCCTTTGTAATGTTCTGGACCTTTCTCTAAAACTTATATAAAGGGAGCGGCAGAGGCTCAGAAAGGAGTTTACAAACAGTTTTTGCATGAACAGTTTTATGGAGGTGGCAATATTGTTTTTGAAAGGATTATTGAATGTAATCGCTGGAATTTGTGTTTACATGTGACCAGTATCTTTGAAGTCCGATGTTCTTATGAGAAATAAAAACAAGTCAAATTTGAAACTGTATCGTGGACTAATTATTTCATATATAATAAACCACGAGACACCTAATACAATAATAAGGACCTATAATGTCTAAAAGGTGTTTTTTTTGTGACGAGACATCTTTCTCCCTTTATATTTAACCAAAATCAATAAAAGAGGTATCATCTATAAACATAAAGGTTTCTGCTTTCGTAACGTCATTAATTGAAAAAAGAATTTTTCGAAATTCAAGCCGTAAACGGCAAAATTATGAACAATGTAGGTCACGAGTATACGATAGTTCACAGTTAAGCTGCTTGACTTCGATTAGGAGTGATCGCACTGCCGCTAGATAGCAGCACAGAGATATGAATAAACTTTGTGTGTTTTCTAGAGTGAGTAGCTTTCCCGATATTTTTGTTTCTGTCAGGAAAATATTTCATTATTTCTAATAGTTTTGTAAGACGTGTTTAGTCACGTAGCTATTTCAGTCGAAAAATGAACAACTGCTACAATTGAGCCGATTCCTCTTTCATCCTACTGTAAATCGCCAATCTCGCTATTCATCTTACATCATTCGCAAAATTTTCGCCCTAAAAAAGGAAAGGCATATATTTTTTTGGCTATACTGTTTATTTTTAGATGTGGTGTCATGATGTATATGGCTCCACCTGTTGTCACACTTTTTCAGCCGTCCAATTGGCAACCGTTTCCACTTCTCGTTCCAAGCTTTCCAAGTGAGTATGTCGTTATGTCTTTACGTCTCGTGACATCGGTCATTAAAAGCGGGAAAGGACTGGGGAAGGGTTTCTCGGCAATGGCATTTTGAAGGAACCATCCTGGCATGCGCCCCGAATTATTTAGGAAAACTATGTAAAACATAAATTCTGATGGCTGGATTCGAACCCGCATCCTCCCGAATATGAGGCCAGAGCGTTACCACTCACCCACCGCACTCGGTGAATTAACTTTTTTTTTTTTACTGTTTAACGTCTCCTATAACAACTAGGTCTTTAGAGACGGGAAAGGATGGGGGGGGGGCAAGGAACGGGAATGAATTCGGCCATGGCCTTTTGAAGGAAGCATCCCGGCATTCACCTAGAGTGATTTGGGGAAACCTTGGAAAACCCAAATCTGGATGCCCGGACGGGGATTCGAACCGCCGTCCTCCCGAATGCGAGGCCAGAACGCTAGTCGTTACACCACCACCCTCGGTGGTGAATTAACCCGCTTTCACAAATCTTCACCGAGCTTGCTTGCCTTTTTTTTTTCTTATGGCTTTGCGCCTCGTCGAGGTTAAAAGGGGCGGGAAATGACTGGGGGCAAGGTTTTTTTTGCTTATGGTTTTACGCTTCATCGACCTCATTAGAGGCAGTAAAGGACTTGGGGCAAGGAAGGAGAAGAAATTCGGCCAAGCCCTTTTAAAGGAACCATCCCTGTATTCGCCTGGATGATTTGGGGAAACCATGGAAAATCCAAATCAGGATGGACGGACGGGGATCGAACCCACGCCCCCCCCCCCACCCCCAATGTGAGGCCAGAGCGTTACCACCCAACTACGATGCTCGATTTGCTACTTGCTGCTTGATATGTTGTGCACACTGATGATATTGATGCCACAACTGTAATAACCAAATGGATCTCTTTTAATAGCGAAAAGCTCTTAAACATAACCACAATAAATTTAATTGTAGCTAACAACAACTTTAGGCAGTTAAAAGTCAAAATTATTTAAGTTGAATAATTTTAATACTAACATTTTCGTTGAGCAGCTTAATATGCAGTACTTTCGGTTTACAATAAGATACTTCATTTTTTATTTTTGCTTATGGCTAGACAGGAAATGACTGGGGACAAGTAACGAGAAGGAATTCAGCCACGGTCTTTTTAAAGGAACCATTCAATTCAGCATTCACTTGGAGTGATTTGAGGAAACCATGGAAAACAAAAATCTGGAAAACACAGATCTGGCTGTCCGGACGGGGAATCGAGCCCGCGTCCTCCCTAATACGAAGGCACAGTATTACCGCTCACCCTATACGCTCGGTAAAAGAAGTAAAATACTGGATGGAACATGCTTCCATCATAAAAAATGTAGCTGTTGCGGAGAATAAATTTGGCAGAGAACGTTTCACGATAATCGATAAACGTTTTTACGACTCGCTGCATTATTCAGCCACCTAGTATTTATATTTACATTTATTATGCACACGTTACTGATTGGCTCAATTTCAGTTTGATGCTTTTAAAAATAAATATAACACGGCGGTTCTTGCACAACGCGGTCCTCAAATAGAAACACGAACACCAAAGAGCAAAATAATCCGAATCAGCATTGAATTTCACGTGATTTGCGCATCGAAGGTAAATGATCATTCAAAAGTGTCGCTCAGATTCATGTTAAAAACGGATAACAATCGGTGTCCTAAATTAAATACATGAATCCTTGAAATGATTCTTTGTTCTGAAGAGAAAAAAATTATAAGTTTTTAAACCAGATCGTAGGGATGAAACTTATTTACATATTCGTAAATGACAGAGAGACAAAAATTTTATAAAATGTGTCAATTAGACATAAGATTGCATCAAGTAAATAATAAAATAAAATAAATGTATGTATCTTTAATACCTGAAGGGAGAAATTAAAAATTATTATTTACATTGATACAAAATCTGACGAAATTAGAGAAATCGTTTAATATTTTTGTATGACAATGAAACTTGTATTACGTTTCCATTTATTCATATTCTAAAAACGTAACAGTCCTTTTAAGGTAATAGAATTACGCTCTCTTGATTCTGATTTCTTGGTGAACTTAGAGAATATTGCATCGACTGAGGTGATCGATCTTCATAACTTTTTTTGTTTCATAAGCCCAAGAGGTGGGCTGGTGTAGAGTCTAAGGAACACTTTTGATCCCCCCTAAGGCAAGGACCCCGCCCCCTTGATCACTAAACTTAAACAGACGATACATGCCGAAAACTTTTCAGACAAGTAACACATGTAATCACTGTTAGGTTGTGTGTGGTTGGGAACAGAAAGGAAGTTCTAGTTCAGTAGGTGTTACTTTTTTAAATGTAAAATCGAAACACGGAACAAAGGAGTATGATGGCTTTGTCAACAGCCTCTCAAAGCTGCGTAATGCACCTTGCATTAGCCAAAGCCAGTGCAGCAACCACAGCAGTATCCACCCCTTAAGATTCTTTTTCCTAGACTTAATTTCTGACAGAACTTATCAGCAAAGCTAAGTTCGTCGTGTGAGAAACCGCCGTGGGGACGTGTTTATAATATCCATTATTGTGTAACATCTTTGATTGCTACGCAAAACACTTCCTTCACTATTTTTCGCTACCCTACTAAATTTATTTATTTTCAAAATAGCCTATGGCTAATATATATATATATATACAATTACAATTCATACATCATATTAAACAGAAAACAGAAAAAACAAATATAAACAAAGTGTTAATTTCAATGAACTCCTTCACGAGAAAATATTACAATCTCTTTCCTCTAACCATTTACCAAGCTTTTCTCTAAAACTTGCAACAGTTCTGGTCCTTTTTATTTCATCAGGTAATTTGTTAAATATTTTTAAACCTTTGTGCAACACAGTTTCCTGTGCTTTACTACTTTTATTATAAGTCGGATGGAAATGATTTGCCTGCCTTGTCTTATAATTATGTACATCATTATTCTTTTGTACTAATCTAGTCATATATCTTGGTAATAATCTACTTTCCAACCTATATACAAAAGTCAGTACATCTCTAATTATTTCCTTTTCAATATATAAATATCCTAAGTGCTTAAGCATATTACTGACATTTTCAGTTCGTCTTTTATTTAGAACAGCCCTCATTCCCTTATTAAAATTATTTTGCAATTTCATAATTTATCTTTTACTTGCCATGATTAATACTGTGGAGCAGTATCTTATGTGAGGCAGTACAATTGCTTTAAACAATAGCTGTTTACCTGGTTTAGATAACACTTTTCTTAATTTGTATATTAAATTTACCTTTTTGGTACTTTTTTATTTATATAATCTACATGATCTATAAACTTAAGCTTATTATCAATGACTACACCAAGATATTTATAATTTTGAACCCACTTAATTTTAGTTTCATTAATCATAACAGAATGCAGTGCCTCTACCTGTTCCCTAAACAGTTTTTTCCCCATCACCATACATGTTGTTTTTGCCACATTCAGACTTAACAGATTTTTATTTAGCCATTCATTAACTAATTTTAATTCTTTATTAATTACCTGTGTCATTTTTTCTAGATTATTCCCACAATAATAAATTAGTGTGTCATCTGCAAACATGTGAATTTTACAATTCTTTAGTATTTCTGCCAGATCATTTGTATACATTTATATGAAATCATTCTCGATGGAAAATACCAAAAGACGATTCAATTAAAAACCTGATGAATTTAAGGATTTAACAGATTCTTTAGCCACGTGAGCCAGGTGTGCAGAGTAATGCATTCGAAGTTATTCTATTTTATTTTCTTCGTTTTCGAGTAGCGATTACTGTCTGGGCGAAGGGGAAAAAAACGCAAATTTCATGTAAGAAGTTTTATTTCCTTTAGTTACTTTCGTATTTCCGGCGTTCCTATAGCTATCAAAGTTCTTATATTCATTTTTAAGGTAATCCAATAAAGAAAACTTAAGAAATTAACTAACGAAACATTCATAAAGCTACGTGAAAATTAGGATTTTAATGCGATAACGAAATATTCTAAATATATGTGATCAAGTTTCAGTATCAATAATAAGCAGAAACTTTGGTATGATTCTATCCGAGGTTTGTTAAGTAGTATCACTGTAATCTGTACTTCACCGTAAATATCACAATTAATTGGACTGTTCATCTTTGATAGATTGGTTTTGTTTTACGTTTCCCGTATATTCTAATTAACTATAGTTCAGAAAATTGACAAATAAATAGCCAAAATTACGTAGTCAGAAACAATATTACAGAATCCAAAGAGTGGAATGTTTACCTATGATGTAATGTGATCTTTGGTGGATATCTTTTGAGGCTGAGAGAGGAGTGTTTACCTCGGATGCAGTGTGGTCTGTGGCGCCTTGCTTTTCTAGTTACAGACAGATTATCTTCCTCACTCGGTCCCCCGGTCACGAAGACTGATAAAGTACACCGCAGTTTTTAAAGCAGACAGAAATCTTTCAAACTATGGAAACCCAATCCAATCTAGTTACACGGTTTTTGCATGACGGTATCAAAAGGACAGACACAGCTCGCTTACAGGTTTAAATATGTAGGAAAGAATTACCACAAACCCGCCAGTGTGGATCAATGCGCTGAGATGCCACCCAACTGATACGGGACGTAAAACGGGACCTGACACGAGCCCATGCACCCGCGTACCGGCCGACCTAGGCAGCTATCAAAGCGAATGCCGGGACAGTCCCTAATATTCCCCTCGTAAAGTACACATTTCACAAAAAAAAAAAAAAAAAAAAAAAAAAAAAAAAAAAAAAAAAACACTTATTACACGGAGAACTCAATTACGGGTTTCATAGACAAATGGCAACACTTCCCCCATTAGTACTTAAACGCTGAAGTAGGTATAAAGCTGCGTTCCCACGATCTCTTGTAACGGAGGCGGCACCTCATTAGCCGAAGTGTAGGGACGAGCGCGCGCCGCAGGTTAGCCCTCGGTACCTCGCCGCCACCTCCCCACCACGTTGCGTGTCGTTTGGCACAGAGCACTTTACGGCAACAGAAGGGGTGCGCACCTGTGCTGCAAACCGACGGCAACAGCGCACCGCTACACACGCCTGTGATGTTTACCGACATAAAGTGGGTAGCTGCGTCTCGTCCCCGCTAGCAGAGGCGGCCCCGTTCCCATGGCGTGTTGTTGAGTATCCATCCCGTCCCGTCCCGCCTTCGTTACAAGACGTCATGGGAACGCGGCTTAACAAGCTTAGCGTCAGCAAGGGCATGTGGCGCTAAAAGCGAAAGCTCCAAATTTGACCATGTCAACGACGATGAAAACACATCGACAGCTAATAACTGCAAAAGCAGTATGAAGAAGAAGATCGATCTACAACAACATGGCCATTTCAATGAAAATCTAAAACAATTGGCTAATTGAAATCGAAAAGAATCTCCAAGAAATTGGAATCACAGACGATATCATACAGGACAGATGCCGATTTAGTAGTATGATTCAATAACCACAAATTTGCCAACAAACAGTATACCAGAAGAAGGAACACATGAACAGAAGAACGTAGGAAAGAGCTCAGTGAGAGGATGAAGATATTTTGGGAACAAAAGAAAAATACATCTGCTAAATAAGTTCATTCGCGCTCCTCAGTTGGGTATAATGATGGAAGAAGAAGAAAGAAAACAAGGACGATTGTCTCGTATTAGCAAATTGTTTCTTTTGCAACGTGTATAGTCGCGAAGTAAATGCCTCTGTTATGTAAAATCTAGATGAAAATCTCGTATTTCCACTACACTGCTACATGAAATCACTTTCTATCTAACGCGCCAATAGAAGATTGAGCAAAATTAGTGGATGTGACAGAAGTAATTTTGACTTACCTGAAGCCGGAAGCGGACTTTCTTGCTGGAGCTGCACTGGCGCTGCTTCATCCTGGAAGAAGTGACCTGGTTCGCGGCGCCCTTATCACTTGCGCGGCTGTTGCGTTTCGCAAAAATTAATTTGAAAGCCATCCCGCGGCACCGACTTCGCAGAGTGGATCCGACTGCCCCGTACAGTTCCTGATTCCACTGCGCTCTGCCGTGCGCGGGACTCGATCCCAGGCCCTGCTCTCCCACTACGCTAATACGTCAGCGGACAGTATCCACAACAGCGGACATACGTCTGCCGACCCGACGTACG
Source organism: Vandiemenella viatica (assembly GCA_031002005.1). Lineage (NCBI taxonomy): Eukaryota > Metazoa > Arthropoda > Insecta > Orthoptera > Morabidae > Vandiemenella > Vandiemenella viatica. The sequence continues at coordinate 80,285,328 of CM061918.1, forward strand.
GCCTAACTTACAACGCTGCCGGCACAGCAGTTGCGGTCCCGCTTGTCACTGTGATATAGTAACGGCCACCAGTGTTACAATCTCTCAACCCTAATGAACACCTTAACAACACGAGACAAAAAAGAATTTTCATAGGTATTACTGATGCATCTTATTTCAGTGGGCAGAGTCTGCCCATGGCTTGTGAGGTGGCTCTAGGTTAACGCGTGCACTTGCTTTACGTAAAAAGTTTGTCTTAGTTTTCTTTGTCAGTGTTATATCACGTACAGTTAACAAAGACGGCTCAAGGTCATACTGCTTTACCCCCACTCCGCTACCGTAACCACGGCCTGTGCATTTGCCGACCACTCTGGTCTAGCTATGAACAGTGGGTCGTGAGAAGGGAGCCGCATCTGCTGGCAGGGATGGCACACCTCTATCTGTCGCCCATTCGGTAAACATCAAACGCCCGGCTAGCTGAAACGACACTAGGTAACGTGATGGGGAGGTGGCAATGGCTAGCCTGTAGCGTGTGCTATTCGTACAATTGGGCTGCATGGTGCGGCATACAAAACTAGAGGCCGTGGGAAGTCACCATAATACATGCGAAGGGGAAACCTACGACTCGTATACCTGTACATAACTCTAATAAGGCCCGTTCCCACGATCCATGGTAACGAAGGCGAGACGGGACGGGAAGGGACGAATACTCAACCACATGCCATGGGAACAGGGCCGCCTCTGCTAGTGGAGACGAGACGCAGCTACCCACTCTGAGTCGGTAAACATCACAGGCGTGTGTAGCGGTGCGCTGTTGCCATCGGTTTGCAGCAGCGGTGCGCACCCCTCCTGTTGCTGTAAAGTGCTCTGTGCCAAACGACACTAGGCAACGTGGTGCGGAGGTGGCGGCAAGGTAAGCTAGGACTAACCTGCCCCGCGGTCGTCCCAACACTTCGGCTAATGAGGTCCCGTCTCGTCTTGCCTTCGTTACAAGGGATTGTGGGAACGCGCCTTAAGCCGGAGGCAATCCCAGAGTCTTATTTCGCAAGAATGGGGAAGGAGGAGTCGGAGGAGTAACACCTCGTTAAAAACGTGGGTTCAACTGGCTCGGGTTGATAGTACCATGTACAGGCATCTTGCTAGGGTAACCGTGGTAACCTAACGGCAGCGGTAACGGAGGAGACCTTCGGAATGATGAAGCTAGTGGTAGAGGCACCTGTCCACTCGGGGTTAAAATAAGGAGTTTACGTAGCGACTATACTGCAAAGGGGCGACTACAAACAGGGTCTGACTAATAGTGAGCGGCTAATTTTAGGCTGCGCAATCAATTGCCCATGGAAAGGAGCGGCATATTATCACATTATGTTTCTCAGTAGCATACGATATTGCTCTCCATGCAGAAATATGACAACAAGCGACACGAAAACTACGTGGACTTGAAATGGAGGAGGGTGGAAGACAGGAGGGCATGCAGAGCTACAAAATGAAAAACTGCCTTAGGGTATAACACTGATGATGATTGTACCTGGTCATAGCATTCAGCTCGGAGAGGTAGGAAGGGAGGGGATGGCTATGTGAGGAGCAGGGCCAGGGGACATGACCTTCAGACGCCAGTTTGGAGTGAACAGGTTATAAGGGTTTCCCGCACGGGTGTTGGGTGGAAGGAGAGAAAAGGCGGCTTGACCATAAGAAGTTGTGATAGTCAGAGCGTGAGATTTCAAGTGTATTTTGAACCATAGTCAAAATAGGCAGACAGAACAGTAAAGGCCCATTCACACTAGCGGTCAGGTCAGCTCAGCTCAGCTCAGATCAGGTCAGCTCAGGATAGCATTCACACTAGCGGTCAGGTCAGACAGATCAAGTCGTAGACGAGGCCATTTCATTTTAGTCGCTCATAGGGAACAATGCTGTTTTCTACCCCAACGTCAATTAAATCCCAATGATTTTGGATCAAGAGCCTAAAAATCCTTCGAGATCAGAAAGAGGCTGGTTCTGGGTGCATCCAGAGTTTCAAGCGCAAACAGATTAAGAGAAAAAAGAATGCTATCTACCGACTATGCTGTGCGAGACGAGTGGCGGGAAATGCTTTTGATGTTTAGGGCTCAAAGATTTCAAATTTATTTTAGAAAAATTAATTCTGCTTCAGGATTAATTAATAATATAATTTTAGCAACATGTATTTTGCACAATTATTTACGAAAGAATAAAATTTCAGGATGAGCTACAGAAACTCTACTTTACAAATATTCTTTGTTTGTGCGCTAACGCTCGTACAAAAGCGTTTGATTCAAAAATAAATTCACAATATTTTTTAAAAAAATTCCGAAACAGGATCTGTATCTTGGCGGTACTAAAACGTTTAATAATATTTGAATTTATATTAAAGTTTGCCGACTTTATAATAAACAGAAATAATATACCGTTAAAATATTTATTTATTATTTATTACTCTTTTTTATTGCTTATGAGCATAGTTTTCAGACATTAGTCGCCCATTTGATCTGACCTGACCTGACCGTTGCTCGTTCACACTAGCGGTCAGCTCAGCTCAGCTCAGGTCTAGACCTTTGTTGATCCGTGGTGGCGCGATCTTCGGTTTGACCTGCCTTGCCCTGACTTGAGCTGACCGCGTAGTGTGAATGCTCCCATTGGATTACGTGTATAGCGGATTTTGACCTGAGCTGAGCTGAGCTGAGCTAACCGCTAGTGTGAACGGGCCTCAAAGGGCTAGGAGTATTGATTTTTTGGTTCTTAGAATCATCTACTGAGAAGAGCGGTCTGGTGGCTCAGTGGTTAAGGCATCTGAAAGATGCATCGAAAGGTCCCCGGATCGAATCCCTATATCTCCGGAGATTTTCATAGGCCCTTAACGCGACCTTCACCTCTGACACAGCTTGCTGTGTAATGTGTAGTACGTCAGAACGCTTCCGTGGTTCGGATTCCACGTTAAACTGTAGATACCCTGTACCCGGTAGGATTGCCGGGTTAGGTTAAGATTGTTACGACAGGGGTGGAATGTGCAGCCAATAGAAACCGTGTCACCAGGTCATTACGACCACACGGAACTATTATAATTATCCACAGAGAGCAGAATATAACGCTTTTAAATAATCTGCGTTCGAAGATGGTCTGGAACGAACTATTCACTCTAAGGAGAGGCCAGAAACTAGCCACTACTCTTACTAGAAATTTATTACCTAGCCACGCAGAAATTTGTAATGTTCATAAGTTCATCGCTCCTCGAAATACGGTTGATATAAGCTGTCTGCTTTTACACTCTCTGGCGACTGTTTTACGACTTCATAAATCTTTACAGGCGGTCGGGTTCAAACAACCAACAGTTGTCACGAGAGATAGTATCAGCTATACAGGGACTTCTGCCTCTTCATAAAATACTCCACGAATGACCTGCCAAATTCATTGACCGTTGTCCCAGTTCATTAAACGTTGTCCTTTGCAAGGAGAACTGATCTACCAGAACAGCTGTTGATACTTTAGTGAGAACTGCACCGAGGGATCGAAGCTGATATAACATGTAAGCTATCCTGACAATGGTGGCCAAAACTTAAGCTTTCCCTGCAGGTTCGCCTAAATGTGAGCTATCTTGGCATTGGTTGCGCACACACATTAGCAGTCTTCACTAGCATGAAGTTTATGGTGGAAATAATACTGTTTGCAGATAGCGTAATGAAAACTGTCAGACTAGATCCACCACACTAGACCGGGGACCAGGTTCGTTTCTTGGACCTCATGACGATTGAAGTTTTCAGGCGGTTTCCCACAATCACCTACGCAAATCACTCTCCGCCTCATAAACCACACATTTCACAAACAAAATGTTTCGCATTACAGATGGAAACACAAAAATGTTGACTTTTTAGGCCCTTTTCCTTCGCTGATTTACTAATAATGGGTTTTCGTATGGATTTCACGCGTATAGTATAGCTAAAATAAATTTTTTTTTTTATAGATGGTCACATGTCACTGACTGCAAAATTTCATATCAACTAGACAATAATTATTACATTTACTGTGTTAAAAATCACCAAAAAGTCTTAAAACAGACGTATTAATACAAATAAACAATGTAAACAGTTCAGATACTGTTTTTTTTTTTTTTATACTTACGGCTTTTCCTTCGTAACTTAATCAATAAGATTCGAGCTTACGGTATATCGGATCAGCTTTGTGAATGGATAAAGGATTTTCTAATTGGTCGGTCGCAGTATGTTGTCGTTGAAGGAGAAAGTTCTTCTAATCTAGATGTTACATCGGGTGTACCTCAAGGAAATGTAATAGTACCACTTCTTTTCTTAATTTTTATAAACGATCTCGGAGACAAAGTGAAAAGCCTTTGTTAGATTGTTTTTTACCGAGCGTGGTGGTGTAACGGCTAGCGTTCTGACCTCGCATTCGGGAGGACGGCGGTTCGAATCCCCGTCCGGACATCCAGATTTGGGTTTTCCATGGTTTCCCCAAATCACTCCAGGTGAATGCCGGGATGCTTCCTTCAAAAATCCATGGCCGAATTCCTTCCCATTCCTTGCCCCCCATCCTTTCCCGTCTCTAAAGACCTAGTTGTTATAGGATACGTTAAAAAAAAAAAAAAATTGTTTGCTGATGATGCGGTTATTTATAGGGAAGTAAGAAATTTGGCCGATTGCTTAGAAATTCAGCGCGATCTGGATGTTATTTTGGCTTGGTGCGCTGAGTGGCAACTTACTCTAAATTGTAAAAAGTGCAAGACAATGAGCATTACTAACAAAAAGAATCCAATTGTTCAGAAATACGAGTTAAACAATACAGTTATTGATATGGTCGATTCTATGAAATATTTGGGAGTAACAGTACAAAGGAACATGAAATGGGACATACACATTAATTTGTTAGTAAGTAGAGCAAATTCTAGGCTGCGATTCATAGATCGAATCTTGAAAAATTGTAATGAACAAACAAAGAAGATAGCGTACAAATCTCTTATGCGTCCACATTTGTATTATTGTTGTGCCATTTGGGACCCGTTTCGTAAGGGGTTGATCGAAAGTATAGAGAAAGTACAGAGAAGAGCCGCTCGATTCGTGACCGCTTGCTACAGTCCTTATGAAAGCGTCACAGAATTGATTAGTAGACTAGGTTGGGAGTCTCTGGTAGATAGACGACACACGTTTCGTTTAAACTTATTGGTAAACATGCGTACTCCCACTTTCACTTTTGAGTGTAGTGAAATACTTCTTCCACCAACCTATTTGAGTCGAAAGGACAGGAAAGATAAAATTAGAGAAATAAGATGCCGGACTGATTCTTATATGAATTGTTTTTCCCTCGTACCATTAGGGATTGGAATGCACAGCAAAGAGATTAGCTTTGGTGCTGAGCACCCTCTGCCACCCACAATTTTGTGAAATGCAGAGTATATATGTAGATGTAGATAACTGAATTCTTCTATTAGCTATGTTGAACCTGGCGCATGAAGGAAGCCAACTGCTTTACTACCGAAATTTCAGTCCACATCCAAACTAAGGTACGGCCTGTTGTGGGTAGTTGGCCCTATGACCACCTCTAACACTGCAAGCCGACAGTTCTTGCTTAATTAATGATAACTATCATTGGGTCAGTAATTATGCCCACGTGATAATTAGGAAGGATCTCTAAATGTACCCTTGAAGAAAGACACACAGCTCGATTCACATTCACGTGAATTTAATACTTTTGAAAGTAACCACGGCTGAACACAATTTCAATTTACATCATCCGCCACAAAATTAACAATCACTCGGGGCACCCGACCTGTACTCAAGAACGACTCTTCTTAACCAAAGATACTTTTCAACTACTCTATCAAACTAAGATACTATTTTAGCCCGCTAACTATACACGCTACTATCTGTTGAAACCCTGTTTCATTTAATTACAAATATTTACATTAATTATATCCAAAACAATGATAAACACATAGTATTAGAAACAAAATAAGTATTCAATAGCATAATAATATACAGGGGTTAGGCATAAATGTAATAAACTGGGAACAAGGAACGGGAAGGGATTCTGCCATGGCCTTTTTGAAGGAAGCATCCCAGCATTCACCTGGAGTGATTTGGGGAAACTATGGAAAAACCCAAATCTGGATGTCCGGACGGGGATTCGAACCGGCGTCCTACCGAATGCGAAGGCAGAGCGTTAGCCGATCACCCACCACACTCGGTAGTTCAGATACCTTTTACTCAGCAACCACGAATAAAATTTCTAATTAATCGACACAGTTTAAGATTTTAAAAATACGCGCTGATTCCATAAGCATCGTAGGCATCAGTTGAGAACACGGTTTTTTAGCAAGCAGTGTAGTTCCCTGTGATATCGAATACGATAACGTCGTTATATTCGATAGAGGACCTGCTAAGCTCTGGAGGGTATTAAGGAACAGAGAATACAAGACGCCGCTCTGGATTAGTAAAGTTCATCAGGCGATCTTGGAAAACGCGGCAGATAGCAAACATTCTAAATGGTGTTAGTTTTGTGATGATCCACCTTTCTCTCTTGATATTTAACAAAAACCAATAAATGAAGTATCATTTTACAAATCAAGTTCTCTGCTTAGCTAACATCATGAATTTTTAGAAATTCAACCCGTAAATAGGAAAATTATAAACAATCAACAGAGGCAAGCTGCTAGGCTTTATTTTATTTTATTTTATTTTATTTGGCCTGAAGCGCCAAATGGCACTATACAGCCATCAGCTATTTATATAGATAATTTGCTTGGTACAAATGAGTAAAGCATTGTACAGATAAACAAATTTACAGGATAATTATAATAAACTAGTAATTTCATATCAGCTGGAATATTTCTCAAAAAAATACATGCATGTTTACAAAATGAAGGATTAGTGAAACAATTAAATAGCGGACTCTGTACCAACAGTGCACAAACAATAATTACAGTATAATTAAAATCTAAAGGAGACTTTTATATACACATTAAATTATTGTTTATATACAGGAATTAACACATTATAAAAAAGACTTATTTGCCTATAACTTAATGTTTGTTGCTTTTATAAAACTGGCTAACAATTTATATACAATCACATTGTTTCCATGTAACAGACAAGAAATACTTGTTGGAAAAGGTATACCAAAGTTGTTAAGATCTTTCAAGAATTTAGGTCTGTGGGCTGTATATCTTGGACAAGCGAAAAATATATGGTTTGTGTCACCTACTTCCGTATTGCAATATTCACAGATATCTGAATTTATGATGGTTAGACGATGTAGGTGCTGTGCGAATATACCGTGATTGAAACGTATTCTAATTATCGTGGTGATAACCGCCCTATGTTCCAAGGAGCTGGAAAACCAGGGACGGGTAGGAATTCTGGGCTGGATATTGCCATAGTATTGTCCCCTTGTTTTTCTACTGATGTCCCATTCACTCTGTCATTTGTTCATTACCTTGATTTTTATTTGTGGTAGATAGTCCGTATACGGTAACCGAGTTTTGAGGGCAACACCTATTCGCTAGATAGCACCGACACATATCGCAGTGTGTCTTCTACAGCTTTTCGGATATTTTTCTTTCCGTCAGGGAAACATTTCATCATTTATATTCGTTTCGTAAGACGTTGTGTTTTGCTACGTATCTATTTCACTTGGCACATAAACAGTTCATAAAAATGAAGTTTCCTATTTCATCCTTGTACAGACCACCAACTTCGCTGTTCATCGTAGACCAGTCACGAAATTTCCGAACGGGACACCCAGTCTAATTGAAGAAGAAAGTGTTTCATACCGCTATGAGATAAGTGATTCTGTGTGCTGTGAGCTAATTCTACAGACAAAAGTTGTTAAACTTACGCTATGACTTTTGAACAATAAGTCATTAGCTGTTTCTTTATCGAGATGGATACTCTTGTCTGGCTGGAGACTATTTTAATTCATCTGAAGCTATTACGTGTTTTAATTTAACTCTTTCCTTCCTTTGTTGTACTCTCTTTTAATTTCTAATGATGTGCCGAGAGAGAGAGATTCGCTTTTGTCAGCGCACAATGAAATTCTGCACGAGAACACGTCTCTAACTTTCCGGCCCTAATAATATGGCTTTTCACGTTGCTTTTGTCGCTCGCAGGAATTACTCAGAAGTCTGCGTCTGTTTCATTTGTCGTCAACGTAGTCCCAACTTCCTGGACCAGTCCGTATCATATTTTTACTTGTATTTTACTACAGCGCCGATTTTCTGGACACAGCGTTAAGCCGTCATGACAGTCTATTGTGAAAAGACATCCAACAGGCGAAAGACATCCAACAGGCGAAAGACATGTAAACGTTATGATGGGAACGTGTAGAAAGGGAGGAAGGGTGTACGTAAATACAAATTTTACGAAATGATTTTTGATTCAGTGATATCCTTGTGAAGAAAATACAGCGAACCATTAAAATTTAGTAGCGAGATTTGTGCTAGTGGCAGATCCGTAACAATACGGTTTCAACGATGCAGATTACTATGTGTACAAACAGCGTGATCAAATAAGGTTACGTTGAAAATGTTTTGACGAATAAACTCTGCTTGGGAGCCAATGGCGTAGATAGGTTAACAAGGGCCCCGGTGCAAAAAAATATTTTGGGCCCTCAGGCCAGAAGGCTGTCCTTTTTTTTTTTTTTTTTTTTTAGATCTACCAAGGTGAGGTTTGCTGGTAGGGGCTCTCTGAGCATTGCCCCCCCCCCCTGAGCTGCCTTTGGGATCCTCTGAGGTGCGCTTGGGGGGGCTCCAGGGGCGGATCCAAGATTTTGTTTTTTTGGGGGGGGGGGTTTTTAGCGGACTTTGGTTTGGGGGGGGATTGGCTTGAGTGAATTTTGGTTCAGAGGGCTTGCGTTCAGTGGATTTTGGTTTTTGGGGGGGGGGGCTTGAGTCGGGAAAAAGGTAGTATTTATAGCCTCCTCGGGCCTCAAATCCGTAGAGCTAAAAAAAAAAAAAAAAAGAGGTCTCAAAACTACAATGTCAGGGGTGGACCTAGATACGTTTGGGGGGGGGCTTGAGCCCCATAGCCCCCCCCCCTGGATCCACCCCTGCCCCGAGCCGCGCTTTGGGGTCCCCTGCGCTTGGGGGTCCCGGTGCACTACACCGCCTAGTCCTCCGATAGCTACGCCACTGTTGGGAGCTAGGTGTAAAGAGTGTTTTTTTTTTGTCAGAATATTACAATGATAGCATGTTTTTAGTTGTATTTAAATAATATGCGTTAGCGAAAAAGTGTTAAAAGCGAAATCTATGAAGATTCAGTATCGGATTAACCACGTAGCAGGAGGTAGCGAATGCTACGGGCCTCGCGCCTTCTGGGAGGCCTCGCACCTCCTAGGGGGGGCCCCCGCGCCCAGGCTAGATGGGCGTTATTTTTTTTAGCTCTACAATTTTCCCCCGGACGGCAAAAATCTAGGGCCTCTTCTTCACATTTGCTACGGGCCCCGCGCTGTCTTAATCCGGCCCTGTGAAGATTATAATTGTTTGCAAAAACCTGTTATTGCAGAAATTGTTATATGTTTCTACATTTGTTAAATGTGTTTAGTGTAGAGCAGTGTTTGCGAACCTCTGGGGGTTCGCGACAAGATTTACGCAATGGCGGACTCATTGTTGCTCATTGTCGCCAGGTCACAGTTTTTGTCAAGAGGGTTCGCCAGCGCCTGGAAAATTTTATAGGGGTACGCGGAGCCTAGAAGTTTGAGAAACACTGGTGTAGAGTATTGATTGAAATATTGAATCGAGTAGCTGTGCAAAACACTACTCTTGGACCGAAGTTTCGAATTGTAAACAAACAATTCAGTGTTCAAATCCAAATTAACAAATTCATCAAAAGGAAAGAACTTAATCTTTAAATAATTTTGTTTTTACTTTACGCCTCGTTGACTTGCGGTCGTTAGAGGTGGGAAAGGGCTGGAGGCAAGGCATCAGAAAGAATTCTGCCATGGCCTTTTGAAAGAACTATCCCGGCATTCGCATTGAAACCATGGAAAAACCAAAATCTGCCCGCGTTTATCGATTTTGGATACATACGAAGGGGAGTAAAAGGATCTGTTACGAAAAAACACCATCTAGAAATATTATGCAAGAACTTTCATCATAGCACCAATAAAAGATCAAATGTGGTGATAAACCATTTGACTGCTTTAAGTTGATGTTACAACAAAATCGAAGATAAGCGTTATTTAATAGATGGACGACACAATGATGTACTTTCCACTGTTGGCTTTTTTTCAATCTCTACTGTTACACTGCTCATTCACTTTTAAGTATTTACATTTGATTCAGGTTAAAACTATTAAAAGTAAAAAGATACTTTTTACGCTAAATTTAATGTGTTAATTTAAGTTTCTTATTTTAGCCAGATCAGGTCACCCTGTCATGATCTTTGACTAGGGTTTCCAGAATTTTTTCACCGAATCCGGGGACGTTTTCAACATTTGTTCTAATGACGCAGTGTTTTAAGTTAAGTGATTAAAGGTTGGATTAATGTTAAAGAAACACATTTAACATTGTCATATGCTTTGTATTTTCAATGATAAGGTACCTGATATTACATCCAACTTGCTATCAGTGGTATTTCTCAGAGGAATGGACCTTCTTGAGATCTTTTCTGGCTTGCCAGAAAAATTTTGGCACGTCGTGGGAAAGCTTGCTAATTTGGTCAACCGTTTCTGTACTCATTCTGGATATTGTCAGTACTGAAGTTTTTAAAGCGGATCACAGACAGAGTAGCTGTATACGGCAAAGAGACATGATTTTCCAAAGATGTTATGTCCAAGATGCAGGATTTTTATAATTTTCTTTTATTCCTAGGTATGTACATGGAAAGAAGTATTCTTTGTATTTCTTTCTTTGAGGAACACATTAGCCAATCAGGGCTTACCAAAAATTCTCACGTGATTAAAAAAAATATCAGGGAACAACAATAAAAATTCCAGGACATTGCGGGGACGAAATCTGTCCGGGGACAGAGAGCTAAATACGGGGATTGTCCCCGGGAAACGGGGACGTCTGGTAACCATATCTTTGATCCTAAAAAAGGGAACTGTTCTAGGCTCGCGACCATCCCCTTAAACACCGTCACGAGCTGACATCAGCTCGTTCGAAAAAAACGCGTTGCAGCGGCAAAGTTGGTCCTCTAATATTCACCTCCTCTGCCAACTTACAGAACTTCTCTAATAGAAATTATTTCTACTAACCCAGAAGCTACTCACTCCTGTCGCCTTCGAAGCACTATTCTGCTGGCTGCGCGCCAAATACAACATTTCCTCCTTCAGAATCGATGTCGCGACCGAGCGAAGTAGTCGAACAGGAAGGCTTAAGATGATATATTTGGGCAAGGGTTGAAACTGGAACTCCTGTTCCAAGTTACACAGTACGACAACCAAAGTTCGGATCTGAGGATGCGAGACGGAATCTTGAAGGAGATATGATCTGTTTGATGCTTAGTGGCTGAAATGCTATACAATTATCTTCACAACTTATACCATAATTAACATTTCCTGGCAGCTTCGTCCTCATTGACCTCACATTTAATAAGCGTTAAAAAAAATTTAAAAATTCGTGTTGTGCCCGCATAAGAAGCTGAATAACAATCGTAATTCAAAGAGTAGGATATTTATATTTGATTTGGCATGATCTTCGGAGCCTGTCTGCTCAGATTAAGAAAGTAATTTTTATCTTTGATGTAGTCTTATCTTTGGTAACTACTTACTCAGTTTACGAATAGATTATCATTTATTGCTCTGTCCACTGTTCACGTAGCCATTAGGCATATCTCAGTTTTTACGCTAAACGTTTCTTTGAAATGTGTGATCTTTGCCGCCTATCAGTTCATATTACGAAAAGAGTGTTCATCTTTGAAGAGTGTTATCTTTGGCATCTATCTATTCAGTTTACAAACAGATTATCATTTATTGCTCCGTCCGCCGTTCACGCAGTCATAAAACATTCCTCTGTTTTTAAGTTAGACGTTAAACTTTCAAACTGTGAGCCGGTTCGGTAATTTTTGCGTGACGAATTTAAAAGAAAATCTCACGAAACGGTCGCTTACAGATTTATACATGTAGTCAAGTGAAGTGATGAATCATGACTCATGAGCAATGCTATAGTATACAAGGATAGACGCACTGAGGCTGTTTGTTCTGCAATGTATACACGAGCATTTTTGCATAGGTGATTAGCTAACCCATACCAAAAACATCTCATCACGAATCATCTCAAACCAACAAAGTGTTTCCAACCTGTTACTAGATTTAATCCATCTTCTTTTCACATTGAGAGCGAATTACTTTGCCTAATCCAATCGCCATTTGCTCCAATGTCGTCATTATAAAGCAAATCCCAACCCTAGTTGCTGAATTTAGGCTTTTTATCGTCGTGCGTTGCTGCCCGCGATGAATTCTACGATTCAGCTTCTAACGCATGTTGATTGGCGTTCGGATCTCAGACTATATACATTTACTGTTCCATGCTCAAAGTCGTTGATCGGAGGGAATAATTTTTTTTTATAATGCCCTTTGCAACCGGAAGACGCTACAGCAGTGGATTCAAGACAACGATTTTAAAAAAAAGCAGAGTTTGTTTGAGGAAAAATAATAAATCTGTTAGAGACACAAAAAGGCAGATGCTACAAAAGATTTAAAGCTCCAACCTAGTGCAAGCCGTATTCAGATTCAGCTACCGTTTTTCTGAACGTTTAATAATTTGACGTAAAATCTTATCGTAATATAAATAAAAATTAAACAAGAAATTTAGAGCTTTGTATTAAGGTCTTGTGCATAAGTTATTAGTTGATCTGAGGTATTCGGGAAGGCGGCAAAATCTTCGCTATACGCACGTTTTCGACACGTGTTCACTGCATGTCCAACAACCTTTGCATATATTAATGATTTATTCGGATCATTTACTACGAAGAAATTGGCCAGAGACCGAAGATAATACTGCAAAACATACACAGGTTTATGTGAAGATATGCAGATTCTTAAATAACATAAAAAACCTAAAGAAAAAATTTCAGGAAGATATGTTGTTTTCAGCGCATAATGTGAAGTTGTTTGTAGCCACTCGGGCACATGAAGTTAATGTTTCTCAAGTACTGTTTTAGCACCGCACAGGGGTTGATATAACACTCCCGACGCGGTTGCACCAGATGTAATTAGCGCACAATAGTTTGCCCACAAAGCGGACTCCCGCAGTACGAACTTGCGATACACATCTGTCTTCTCTGACATTTCTGCAGCTACTCTGCGGTTGCCAGACGCACAGTTAGAAAGTGAAAATACCGAGCCTGTTGTGACGAGAATACAGAAACAAAAGTAACGTTAAACTCATATTGATAAACAAACTTCTAAGCCCGAAAAATGATGGCTTAAACGCAAGTACTGGCAATTAATTTATTCGAGTTCACTATAACAGAGAGACTGAATATAGCGGAAACATGTACGTCGAATATAAATACCTTGTAAGCTAATCGAACGCAACTGCTTAACCAAATACAGTTGTTATTAAATAACGCTCATAATCTTAAAAATTATGTAAAGTGGTATATATTTGTTAGTTTACTGTAACAGTGACATCTGTGGATTGAAAAACATCTACATCGACTGAATATAAATAAACAAAAAGCCTCTAATAAATAAAACGTTAATTTAAACGCAATGCATGCTTTTTAACTGTTCTGGCAATTCATTTCTTCGCGGCTGCTTAACTAAATAGAATTTTTATCGCCAAAATCTCAATTTAGCAGTAACATCTCTAGGCGCAATTATTCCGGTAACGAAGGCCGGCGCATTAAGTTTCGAACAGGCACTGTGACCACAATATGGACAGAAGGTTATTACTTACAGAAAATAGTACTAGTATCCAACGTAATTAAATGAACTGAAACTAAGTGTCCAGTGAGAGAAAATAGACTAGCGACTGGATATTAGTAGGTAGCGTATTTGAGTCAGCCGCTGGATGCGTAGATAATGGAGGAATTTGTTTAGCTGTTCCAAGGCAAAAATATCTTCTAACGTTTCGGAAAAAATTACACATTGCGACGAGGCGTCTACAACAGACCAAACATGATGGAAGCATAGATACTGCTTCACTCGCGCCGACTTTCGTGTGAATGGTAATGCAGTTGCCTTTTTATTTCTTCTAGTACCGAAGCATAAACATTGAAATTAAATCCCAGAACGTCGTTAAACTTATTAGAATGTTAATCTTTAAAGCAGTTTTTAACTGCTTAACGTCTCTTAACAGCAAAGTCTTTAGAGACGGGAAGGATGGGGGGCAAGGAATGGGAAGGAATTCGGCCATGGCCTTTTTGAAGGAAGCATCCCGGCATTTGCCTGGAGTGATTTGGGAAACCATGGAAAACCCAAATCTGTATGCCCGAACGGGGATTCGAACCACCGTCCTCCCGAATGCGACGCGAGAACGCTAACCGTTACACCACCACTCTCGGTTTAAAGCAGTGATTTGATTAACGTTTTCCGTGAATCCTAACGTACTATAGTTCATACACCTGAACAAAATAGATAATCAAAGTTATATAATTAAAAAATAATATTAAAAGAATACAAAAGTTGGCGTGTTTGTTCGTATGGTAGAGTGATTTTTGGTGAGTGTCTTGTAGTGTTCAGTTGAGTATGATCTGTGGCGGCTGTGTGTTCTTGGTATGAACAAATTAGGATTTATTGCTCCGTTTGCCCGTTACGTTGAATTCAAACGGTATACCGCAGATTTTAAGCAATACCATAACCGTTCAAGCTGCAAAAACTCTATCTAAATTGATGCGGTAGGTCGTTTTTTTTTTTTTTTTTTTTTTTTTTTTTTTTTTTTTTTTTTTTTTTTTTTTTTTTTTTTGCGTAACGCTTCATCAAACCCTCAGACTCAGCTCGCTTACACATTATAATATACAGATTAACCACTACACACACCAAAATCATAATAAAAATGCCAAAACACATGATATACTGCCTGATGCAGCTCAAAAGCATTTTGATGCCTCTAATACTGAGTTGTATTTCAAGCCGTTGCTGAGATTTACAGTTGATGAAAGATTTTAGCAGAATATATTTTCAAGATTCTTATCATACATTATAACTTCAGGAAGAGAAAGGCCAGCTTACAGAGAATCGTAAGCACTGATAACATCAATTTTATATATATATATATATATTTTGCTGGCGATAATTCATGGCAAGTTCCACAGTACCGCCAACGAAACGTCAGTATGACCAACGGATAGAGAAACCTCCCCACGATCAGTTCATCGAAAGTCTTGCGCAAAGAGCATGTCTGCGATTTTCTGCGATTCGCCGGGCGTCATCCTGAGGAATCTTGTTAAGAAGGGGCCCAATACGAATTCAATAAACTACGGCCGGCATCCAAGATAATTCCGAAAAGAATTTGTAATGAATTAAAAAGTACAGTGCCATTAGGCACTAAGTGATCCCACGGTATGTGTGAATATTGCCGATGCGTCGTGTCAACGAACAGAAACGTGACGGAACTAAAGCGTCCGGATTTACACGCACCTTGGGGGGTGCTGACAACGTCCCACTCAACTTGGACATTAAGCGGATTTATAACCCCCATAAATAACTGAGACCCGCTTTCTATTTTCGCACGTTTCGGAAAGTTCCCGCCGAAAACTGGCGCAGACTAGCAAAAATAAACCTTAGTGACGTTTCCTAGTAAATGAGTGCTTTATGAGAGTAGGGGAAGACGGTCCAGCCAATAGAGAAGCCGCCTCAATTTATTGCCGTGTTGGTGTTTCTTCTTGTCTGTTCTAGGGCCAATGTGGCGCTGGTCCTTTGGCGCGGATTGCGGTGATTCGCCAAGAGCCGGACCCGACATCGCATTACGACAAGTACAGAGTCTTGCTCGGGGGAGAAGAACGGACGACGAGACACTCTGGTGCAGATCTTCATCTAGTACGGCCGAAGTGACCTTCGCTGAGTACGAGTCGGCAGCTGGGGACGCTGCCATCACGCTGGGCCGGTCGAGAAAGCTGAACGACCCCATGTGGCGCTGGTCTTGCCTGGTCGCTGACCTGGGCTGTGAACAATGGTAAAAGCTACGACCCGGACGGAAACTCATGCAATCGTTCCACCCAGTAATGACCCTGAGATTTTGCTCTAGCTGTTTGATCTTCAATGATATGTAATTGTTAACCACAGAATAAAAACAAAATTCATGTTTGCCTAGTTTCACAATAATAAATTGTACACCCAATTTTCAGTTTTCCTATTCATTACAATAATATTTCATGTGATAAGCTGAAGATTAAGTATGACTTTTGATATTCCAAATTGATAATTTTGTTATTGATAAAACAGTGTGACCCAAATATAAACGTCCCCAAGGTAGACGTTACAAATTCTACGTGACAGATCCGGCATAAGGTGATCCGGCATGCGATGAGCCGGCATGCGATGAGCCGGCATGTGATGATCCGGCATGTGATGATCCGGCATGTGATGAGCCGGCATGTGATGACCCGGCATGTGATGAGCCAGCATGCGATGACCCGGCATGTGATGACCAGGCATGTGATGACCAGGCATGTGATGACCAGGCATGTGATGACCAGGCATGTGATGACCAGGCATGTGATGACCCGGCATGTGATGACCAGGCATGTGATGACCAGGCATGTGATGACCCGGCATGTGATGACCCGGCATGTGATGACCCGGCATGTGATGACCCGGCATGTGATGACCCGGCATGTGATGACCCGGCATGTGATGACCCGGCATGTGATGACCCGGCATGTGATCACCCGGCATGTGAAGATCCGGCATGTGATGATTCTCAAGTTTTGGTCGAACTCAGAGTGACTTTGCTTCACCATCCAGCTTATTGACAGATTTTTCAATTGCAATTACTTCTTTTTCCCAAAAATAAAAACCTTACCTCAATGAATAGATAAGCTTTTGTTCAGTCAGAATATTTTGATGCGATGAAAAAATGTTACCAAAAATTATTAAGACATAAGAATAAATTCAAATGCGTAAATTAAATTTCTTAGATACGGTAGATTTCAGAATTTTTTTTAATGACTTTTGAATGTCTTACAGAACCACCGTTAATGATGAAACAAGACACAACTATACGAGCGAATATTAGTGATGAAGAACGACATTAAAATATTTAGCAAGTTATGAAGACGTAATATTTTGTGCAATCGCATCACCGCAGCTTTTATTGAAATTGATTCCAAAAACGTATTTGACTATTCAAAACAGTTTAAAGCAGTCACCGATCGTGGTGGTGTAACGGATAACGTTCTGGCCTCGCATTCGGGAGGACGGCTGTTCGAATCCCCGTCCGGGCATCCAGATTTGGGTTTTCCATGGTTTCCGAAATCACTCCAGGCAAATGCCGGGATGCTTCCTTAAAAAGGCCATGGCCGAATTCCTTCCCATTCCTTGCCCCCCATCCTTTCCCGTCTCTAAAGACCTCGCTGTTGAGAGACGTTAAGCAGTTAAAAAAAAATTAAAGCTGTCTATAAAGATCTTCATCGTCGTAATCGATTTTCCACCCCAGTGGTAATGAAGAAGTATCTTTACAACTTCTTATCGTCCAGTATCTTCTCCCACTGAAGAAGGCGACTTGCTTATTTGAACTACCTTGTAGTTTTCTGCTTGGTATTTTCCCCGCTTTTTTGTAGTCATATTTGTAGATGAACTTGTAGTGACCCTGCTAGGCCGTGCGGTGACACTGACAGGATAAATTGGAGGAAAGATCGATTGGGTATGTATGGAGCTCTAAAGCTGATCTGGCATCAGGTTGAAATATTCGTGGCAGGATCATCAGTGTGAAATGCCTCCAGAATGATGCGTCATGATACACTGTCTACGTGAATATAATGCTGTACAAGATATACAAGCTAAATCCAACGGACAAAGTACCTTCAGAGTATGGTTTTGATAATATGGACACTGCTTGACTATAACGTTATCATGCGAGTGACGAGTGAGCCTGCGGCTAAGGATGTTTGTCGCCTAGTATTGCAATTTATTGATAAATGTATCTATATAAGTAACAAAATTTTATTCATCCTCTATGTCAGTACCACAGTCACTACTATCAGCACTACGAAAACTAGTTCGGTCGGTGTCGGAATTTTGTCTTTCTTCTTCTGTCTCCTCTAGATCCGTAACTTCAGACATAGTTACATTTTCTTTTCCTGGTTGTTCTTGTATTGTATGCAAAAGATTTTGAGATTGCAATTTTAAATTGTGAGCAATGTACACAATTTTGCTAGCTCTGTAATTTGTCAGTCGGTCTATTCCGTTTTTTTGAACGTCACTGTAAGTACTAAATGTTCTCTCAACTACTGTCGATGTATTTGGAAGGGTTAGAACTCTGACAGCTACTTTAGATAAGGCAGTCGACTTGCAAAGTCCTGCCCACCAAGCCATAGGACTTTCCGTAGATATTTTTAAAAATCCTAATTTTTTATGAAAAGATCTGTAGATCTATGAATCAATCCGTAGGGCTGGCAGCACTGGTTCAAACAGCGAGTATCAAACCAAACAACGGGGATTCCTTCTCGCGCAACCTAGCATCTTCGGGAAATCCCCGTTCTTAAAACTTCAGTCAATGTTGCCAATATTTTCGTAATTTTTTTTCTACTAAACCAGAAAAATATAGTAGATTTAAAAATTAAGATAAGTACGTAGTATAAACTCTAAAACAGTCATATTAAACGATACATGCCTTACAAATTTAGTAGTTATGAAAAAAACGTGTCCCAAAAAAAAACAGCTTTTTTCCATGTTTTTTTTTTTTTTTTTTTTTTTTACTAGTCAGAAAAAAAAAGTTTTTTGCAACACTAGTATGGCCTCCAGTTAACCCCATCTGTAGATAGTGTGGACGAACCTAGCTCACTATCTGTGGCTTCGCAAGACACAACGGATTCCATATCCAACCATATATCCCCATTGTGAAGCCAAATTGTTGGATGATATCTGCCTCCATTTGTGGCTCCAAACCAACGGCAACCGCCGCCAGCGTGCGAAGTTAACGTCTGCACTGTGTTCCAATTATGACTAGCGGCGCCCGAATAGAGAAGACCTCCTCTAGGCTCTATCCTCGACCTGACACTTTACCTGATTTCGTATGTTTTGTTCCCGTAACAATATTGAATTTGGCAGGGCCGCATCTCAGATCTATCGGCCCCTAGGTTATACGTGTGGTTCTGGCGCTTTGATATATATATATATATATGTGTGTGTGTGTGTGTGTGTGTGTGTGTGTGTGAATACGAAGATAACTTATTGAAGAATCGAAAGTTCGAAACATGTTTTCTGTACCTTTTCCGAGACTGAAGTAAACGGGGATAGCAAGTGACGCTTGCACATTCAATTTTTCGACTTATGATCGATAGATAAGGTGCTGCCTATTGTAGTTACGTTGTTGAAACCAAACATCCTAAGCAAAATCCCACTTAATTACAAACCCAAAAATGTTAATAACAATTTGAAAGAGTAGGCCTACTTAGTCAGATAAAACAAATGATAAAAGATAATTACCATCACCAATGCTCGCAATAAAGAAAGATTAAGAACACAATACAGATAATTCAGATACGTATATCAACAGGAAGACAGCGACTAAACTATTTTTAGACAGCGCTCCACTATTCAGAGTCTTCCCAAGCGACACCAAGAGATCGAGATTCCTGAATGCTGAAATAGAGTTATAAGAGAAATAAAAAGTAAATTAAAACAACAAATTAAATAATAACGAATTAAAGAATAGAATTAATATTAAATTCTAAATACACCTATTTCAATTATAAACGAATGAATTTTTTTTTTTTTTTATAAAATCTTACTTTCAAACAAAACATTAAAACTACTCGCTGTTTACATCGCATACAAAATGAATTTACCTTACCTAACCTTCCGGACATGAAGGCCAGGGAATTTTAGTTCGTATTGCAGATGTACAACAGTGACTTCAATCTACAATCATACGCCCGACCACAGTATCCTTATGTTACAAGGGTTATAAGTCCTCATCGTTGAGAGCCACAAAGTTGTTTTATTTCGGTATAGGTGCACTGAAATTATGTTTTACGGTACACTCGTACTTTAAAGGATTGAACTGTGCATGCACGGACATTGTTTGCAGTTTTCACGACTATTTCAGAATTTTCGGTGCTTAAACCGTTTCGGAAATAAGTTACTTGCTTTGAACATGTTTGATTATTATTTTTTTGTTTTTTTTATTTTGTATGTTATAGGATTGTTGGTGGTTTCATTAATATGATAAATAATTAGTCCACCATAAAGTTCAATTTAACATTTGTTTTTATTCTCAAAGAAAACGACGTCAACGATACTGTTTACAAGAATACACACAATCCAGCGATTATATATAACACTTCTTCCACAGACAATACAGTTCTTGGCCGTAGTAAAATTTAGTTGGTGAAAACTTTGCCGAAAACCTAACTAACTGTTTCTCTGTCTTGGATGATTGCTTTATATAAACTCCACCGAAATTTCTAGAAAACATCAAAAGATTCCGACAGATATTTCTCGAACATTAACAATACTTAAACAATTGAAACAAATTAAAAACAATCAGAATTAATACATAATCATATACGATCATTACAAAATGGTCAGAAATGGAAATTAAAGATACTTAAACACAAAATTATTCACAAAAATCATTTTAAACTGTGGCAAATTGTCCTTTAGAAATGGTAACTTGCATTAATACTTGGAATTACGAACATGTAAGCAATTCTCTTGCACAATTCTGTTCTTGAACATATTAAATGGCCTTTAAATAATTTTTTCTCATAAAACGAAGTCTATATGCATTGATTTACAGGAAATTGCAAAACAAACCTACCAGATCATATTCAACCAAACTCTTAGCTTCATATAAGTGCTTCACAAAATACAATTTCATTTACGTTTAGGTTTGAGGGCTGTTACAGTGTGGTGCAGGTCCCGAGGCTACAGCTTAGGTAGTCTATACGTAAATGGGGTCCTGGTACTTGGGATCAACTGTTGTAGTTTGTCCGAGTACAGCGAAGCGCTGGACTTTTGCTGGAATGTAGTGTGGGCCGAGCACCACGTGTTGGTTGCGTAACGGAGCGGGGCGGTGTGGCGGACTCAATCGATTGACCTGCTAACTACATTCGGCACGCTTAACACCCAAGGCGGGCCCAAACCAGACTCACCTCCTCTCATTACCGAAGGCGCCTCCCGTCAAGAGCATACGCTTCTCTTGAGGACCTCTCACCCCGTTGTCCTCCTCCAGCTACGTGCTGGGCGAAAAGGATCAAAAGTTAAGCACCTTCTCAAAAAAATCTGGGTACTGCCACTTTCAACACACAAAATAAAGCCGGCGTATTTTTTTGCTGTCATCAGTCTTTCGACTCCATCCCTTACTATTTGCGCTAACCTCTTCAACTCAACATACCCCGTATCACCCACGACCTCAGTTATCTGTTTCGTATATTCCAATCTCTGTATCCTCAACAATTCTTACCTTCGATTGTTCCCTCACTATCAAATTAACCAATCCAGCATGTCTCAAAATATAACCTACCATCCTGTCTCTTCTTTGTGTTAAGACTCTTCCACAAACTTCTTTCCTAACCCATCATTTCCAAAACTCGTTCATTTCGTACTTTACCTGCCAACTTAATTTTCAGCATCCTTCTTTAGCACCATATTTCAAATGCTCCAATGTCCCTTCTTTCTGGTATTCCTAAAGTCCATACTTCGCTACTAAAAAAGCTTTGCTCCACACACAGGGTTTTAAAAAGTTAAATCCTGGAGCAATACTTGAAATTAAATATTTTTGGTTTTTCATGAAGGCTCTTTGTGCTGGTGCCATTCTGCTTTTAACATCATTCCTCCAATGGCCATAAGTAGTAGTTTTACTTCCCAAGTAGCAGAATTCACTTCTTCTGTCAGAAATTCGCCCCTGGTCTCTTGAAGGAACCGCTCCGGCATTCTCCTACAGTGATTTCTGGATACCATGAAAACCGAATTCTATATGGCCGATGTAACATTATCACTTACCCCCCTCATTTTTGTTGTTAATTTACTACTATTATTAATATTGAATTATGTTGCTTTCATTAATTATAAGCATCCTGAATACTTGTATTAATGCTTGTAACTAGATTTATAATATTGCTGGGTTTCCACAGTCTGTAGTTTGTTTAGTAGCCGGCAGTGGCGGATCCAGGATTTTGGGGTGGGGGGCGGGGCGGCTTTAGTGATGATCCGATACAAGTAAATACGAGTAAGTACTCGATACTTTGTTTCGATACCGAGTACTTTTTGTATTCGATTTAATTCATTCGATACTTACTCGGTATCGGAAGAAAAGTACTTGTATCGAATCGAAAGTATCGAAACGCACCCGGTGTTAAATTCTAAATGCATCATCCCTGCTGCGCCATTTAGTCGCGCCTGCGAAATTAATGTCCCGCTGACGGCAAGTTGATAGCATTGAAAATCAAACAAAATCAGTCTTAGAATAGGCAATCTAATCTTAAAAAGTTTGTTTTAGGTCCCTATTTCATTGTAATAAAGTCGTATTTGTCGCGCATTTCGCTATACCTGGTCAATGGTCGCTCCCGCGCAGTCCCACACGAAAACTAAAAGATATGGTTCATAAGCAACTAATTAGCCCATGTGAATCGGAAGAAGAAGCTGCTTCAGCTAACTTTTCACAGGAACATCACTTCTGGAAATATCTCAAAGAAAAAGAAAACGCACGGTAGTGACAAAGTCTCTCTCTACTTGTCAAACACTGTAATGTCTCTAAAAAGCGATCCATTCACAGAATGGGTAGAAATGAAAAATAAATTTTCTTGTCTGTATAAATATGCACAACAGTATCTTATTGTTATAGCAACGTCAGTATTGAGTGAATATTTGTTTTCCAATGCGTGTGAAACAATGACAATCAAAAGAAACAAGTTGTCCCCAAAATATTTGGAACAATTGCTTTTTTGGGAAACCATCCAAAAGTGGACTTTTTAAAAGTGTTAAAACTATAATAAATAAATATTTAAAGATAAGACAAAAACTTCAATGTTTGCTTACAATGTGAGCTTTATTATAATTTTAATAAATAAATAAAAGTGTTTATTGAGTGTTATTTAATTTTATTTCACTAGCAAATAAAATAAATAATTTAGCAACATGTCACGTATATTTTTATATTTCGACATTAATTAAAAAAGTATCGATATGAGTAGGTATCGATACTTTTGCAGTACTCATATAAGTAAGTATCGTAAGACAATTTGAGTACTACTCATTTAAGTAGGTATCGATACTTTGATGGTATCGGAACATCACTAGGCGGCTTGAGTGGATTTTGGTTTGGGGGGGAGGGAGCCTTGAGTCGGGTAAGGGTAGGCTTTATAGTCATGCCACCCTTAAAAAATCAGTAGAGCTAAAAAACGTCTCCAAATCTCAATTACTTTGGGGGGGGGGGCTTGAGCCCCCTAGCCTTCTCCTCTGGATCGACCACTGGTAGCCGGGGTAGCATAGTATCGTTATATTTAAGTGACAATCTTTCACGGTGGCCAGCACAGTTGTGCGGGCAGCGATTGTTGATTGGGCGTCTGCATTGTAGCACGGTAGGGCGCGGAGCAATGTGGGTGTGCACGGCGCTCGGAGAAGGTTGTATGCCGCGAACACAGGTTCTCTAATCACAAGCTAAATAGCTTGTGAAATGTGTCAGAAACTTGTTTCAATGTAACATAAGTGTTATAAAAGTTGTGTCAAGGAACGGTATTAATTAAATTCATTTGCATTTCGACCAGAACAGTTTTTCATTTCCAGATTGTAAAAATACCTCTCAATTTGTTTATACGAGCTAACGGCTTGTATGTGTTGAAAGAGTAGACTTTGGACCGTTCTCGTCTAAAAACCACCCTGTAACCCAATAACGCAGTGGTTAGCTCACAATTGGCTTACCATTTCCGTGGACAACTGGTAACACACGTTTGGGCTAACCTGGCAAGATTAGCTTACACCGGACATGAATTTGAATCCATGTCCTCCTAAACCCCAGGTCCTAGTGCTACAGTTCACCTACCCGGCTAGCTCCGAACCTTACAGCTCATATGCAAGGTTCCATATTACAAAAATGGACTTGGAGAGAATCGCCAAATTCAACTTCATCTTTAGAGTACTCAGAGTACTAAAGAGGAATGGCACAAATCTTGTGAACGGATACATTATTTCTCAAATGCAATTTTGTCAGAATATACATGCCATAAAATCGGATTTACATAATTCTTCTACGGCAGAGGTTGTAAGATATGACACTCTAGCTTCTAGGCCTATTTTTAACTGTTTGAACCAGTGTCCTGGCAATCATTTCTTCGCTGTTGCTTAACTAACTACAATCATCTTAATTAACGTGTATATTTAAATGAGATACATACCTTTCTTTATATTTGGTTTCAAATTTTAACTTAAATCGAAAAAAATATTGGACCAATAAAAACATAAACATGTAACATAAATTCTCAGCCTGCTATAGTGGCCACGTCTATTGAGAGCATACAACAAAAACATCTACATTCATTGAACATAAATAAATAAAAAGCAACTAAAATTAAGTATGTGGATTTAAACAAAATACATTATTTTTATGGTTGGTATGTAATTTAAAACATATATTCAAAAAAGGGAGCAGGAAGGAGTTTAAAAACTATAGAGGTATTACACTGATATATTCAAAAAAGGGAGCAGGAAGGAGTTTAAAAACTATAGAGGTATTACACTGATGTGCCACTGTGCCAAAGTGTTTGAGAAGATAATTGAAAAAAGAATACGTGACAGGGTGGAAAAAGGGCTAAGGGAAGAGCAGTATGGCTTCGATCAGGGAGATCGACGGTAGATTTGATATTTGCCTTGAGACAGCTGCAGGAAAAACATTATGAGTATGGAAAGGATCTACTGTTGGTATTCCTCGATATCGAGAAAGCATATGATTGTGTACACAGGAGTAAGGTATGGAAGGCCTTGGAGAAGAGAGGAGTTCCCAAAGAAACCATCAAGAGAGTGACGGAACTGTACCAAGGAAGTGTGAGCTATGTGAAAATAGGTGAAGGAAGATCAGATTGGCTGGAACAAAGGAATGGACTAAAACAAGGAAGTGCCCTATCACCACTACTCTTCACTGTAATCATGGATGAAATAATGCAGAAGGTGGCAGCGAGGATGGGAGAGGAAAACATGAAGGTGATGTCTTTTGCGGATGATCTGATGATCTGGGGAGGTGAAGAAGAGGAAGTGCAGCGGCAGTTGGATGTATGGACAGACAGTGTGGAGGAATATGGCCTGAAATTTAATGTAAAGAAATGTGAGTATATGGTAACAACCAGGAAAAAGAATAGAGTAGCCCAAGGAATTGTGATGGTAGGGGAACAACTAAAGAAGGTAAACAGGTTCAAATACTTGGGGAGTGTATTAGAGGAATGCGGAGGAAATGATGGCGAGATAAGTGAAAGAGGAAGACAAACAGAGGCGTTCCTAAGGAGCATTAGAAGCCCTATATGGAATAAAGAGGTGCCACAGAGAAGCAAGAGAATAATCTATCATATGTACTATGTGCCTATCTTAACTTATACTGCTGAAACGTGGACAATGAAAAAGCGGGACATCAGCAGAGTACAAGCAAGTGAAATGAAGTTTTTAAGAGGTAGAATGGGAGTCACTAAAATGAACAGAATAAAGAATGAAGTGATTAGACGCACCATGAAAGAGGAACCCCTACAGGAAAGGGTAGAGAGGACCAGACTGAGATGGTATGGACATGTCAAGAGAATGGGGGCTCAGAGAATCCCGAGAAAGATCCATGAAATTAAGATGCAAGGTAAACGACCCAGAGGAAGACCAAGAGATGGATGGCTGAAAGGAGTGGAGGAGGGTATACGGAAGAGAGGAGAGTACTGGAACAAAGTGGTGACAGAGAGGTGGTGGGAAGAAAGAAGGAAATGGAGAGGCTTGTGCATAATGCAGACCCGGCCAGAGGCCGGAAACTGTTGAGGATGATGATGATGAGTAACAAAAATAGGCAGCATAAATTCTTAGATTGCTATATTAGAGACACCTTTGGACGGAGAGTGAAAATATCTCTGGCCATTGTTGGTCCGCCGACGAAGGCCAGGCGTGTGACGCCACAGCGTTACAGATGAGATGACACGGTGATCAAGCTGGCCTTTAATTAGTATTTACAGACATCTCTAATCCAGTTTCCTGTGGATAGTGTCACGAGGTAACATACCCTCGATCCCATCGCGAACTATTGCTATCAGTTTTCCGAACATTTAGACCACTTGCTTAGCGACTTAACGACAAAACTATTAACTACTGTCTATGATGAGAAGTGAAAAAGAGTTTCCTTTCGAACCTTTCGATATTCGTGCTACGTCTTCCCAGTTCGAAAAATGCTTAATAAGTAGTCAGAAATGGCGAAATGTACAAATCTTCTAAAAATCATTAACAGTTATGGCGGTGGGAAATTTCACGGTTCTTGTATGCCTTCGCGTTAAATAAATTAGCCGAAGAGCAGTTTGATGGCTCAGTGGTTAAGGCGTCTGGCTCGAGATCGAAAGGTCCCCGTTTCGAGTCACGGTCTCGGTTGGGATTTTCAAAGCCTCTTAAAACGAACCCTCTGGCACCGCTTGCTGTGTAATGTGAGGTACGCCAGAACGCTTCCGCGGTTCGGATTCCATGTTGAACTGTAGATTCCCTATACCCGGTTGGATTAGAGACAATAGGTGCACTGCGTGGCGAATCGAAAACTCTGCCACTTGGCGGCCGAACAATACTTCGGGATCTCCCGACCAATAGTACTAGAACTGTAAAAGTAACGAGAAATTG
The DNA here is from genome assembly GCA_031002005.1 of Vandiemenella viatica. Classification (NCBI taxonomy): domain Eukaryota; kingdom Metazoa; phylum Arthropoda; class Insecta; order Orthoptera; family Morabidae; genus Vandiemenella; species Vandiemenella viatica. The sequence continues at coordinate 80,312,211 of CM061918.1, forward strand.
ATTTATTATTACAGTTTTATAAATCCTTATTTCAGGATGTAGGCTTTTTAAGCCAAATGAACTGTATATTACAATCTTGAGCAACTCTCTTCCTGTTTACGCCTGTAACTCGACGTATGTCTTTATCGCAGCGATCCGGGGGTCTTCCTCTTGCTCTTTTCAGGTTCCTTGGTATCCAATACAGTACTGCCGTAGTCCATCTGTCATCTCTTTTGCGGGCAATATGACCAGCCCATTTCCATTTTTGGGTCATGGCTCTTTTTAAGATGTCTGTAACTTTCGTTACTGAACTAGTGTGTACGGCCCTTTTCCTGTCTCTTCTTGTAACCCCTAGCATTGCTCTTTCCATAATTCGCTGTGCAGTTCTCAGTTTTTGCTTCATGTGACTGTTTAGGGTCCAAGTCTGACAGGCATAAGTGAGGACCGGTAATACACATTGTTCAAATACCTGTTTTTTTTAGATGTGCTGGCATGTTTGATTTGAAAACTATGGAATTTCTTCCAAATGTTCCCCAGCCCAGCTTTCTACGCCGTAGATCTCCGGCTTTGAGTCGTCATTCATGTTGATCAGCTGGCCAAGATAGATGTACTGTTCTACGGACTCAATACCAGCTTTTTTCGTGTCTGCCTTGTCTTTGTCTTTTTCTGCCCATTTGTTTTGCATGATTTTGCTTTTTGACATGTTTATATTAAGGCCCACTTCGCTGCAAACTGCCTCCAGTTCATTTATCAGTTCTTTTAGCTCTTCCAGACTGTTCGAGAGTAAAACCATATCATCAGCGAATCTTAAGTTGTTGAGACTTCTTCCATTTATTCTCAACCCTCTGTTTTCCCATTGGATTTTTGACATTGCCAACTCCAAGACTGATGTGAATAGCTTGGGGGATATAGTGTCTCCTTGTTTTACCCCTCTTTCTACTGTTGATTACCCGTATGTATTCGTTACTATTGAATCGTTACTTTTGGTACAAGCGAGCAGATTAACAGAAAACATGTAAAACATTGTTATCTCTTAAAATGTGTAAAAACTGTTAATAACTAGTAACGCGTAATAGTTGTTAAATTATGTATCCAATAATCTTAAAATTGGAATTTGTTTAAACCTATACTATTGAAAATAACAAATCCCGACAATAAATGTTAAACTTATCAAGTTCACTTCTGAAAACTAATAAACTATTAGCCGGATATTAAAAACTCCTTACTTCTGTAATTATATATATATTATTGAAAAATTAGGTCTCACAACCAGTGTTGGAGGTGGCCAGTCTCCCGATGGGCGGCCTTCTCGGTCACTTTGGCTGCCAGAGAGACTGAGAGCGTGCGCTATTCCGGGAGATCTGGAATTCGGATTACCCCTCCAATACCAATATTGGAAAATGTGTGTTTTTTTATTTTTAGATGGTAGAGTAGTAATATTAAATACCTGTAGTTTAGTAATAGTAGCTGGTAGTAGAAGTATAAAGTGACATGGTCAAATATTAAAAATTATATCCATCAAGTGGACAGGAAACTGCAAGCACTATAAAATTAGAAAACTGTAACAAATCAATTTATATCAATGGACCGTGGTAAAATACGGCAAGTTTAGAAACCTATAATATATGTTAACAGCAAAACAATCTTATGTATAGTGCCAACAAGCAAAGACTGTACAGATATTGCCAAAACTATACATAACAAAAATTGAAATTATTCTTTGTGAAATAATGTGTTGAATCAGATACAAAACTGTTGTATTAAATTAGGGCCTATTTTTGTTTCCAGATACTAGGCTGTAAAAATGTGTGCTAAATAATATATATAAGCGAGCGCTAGCGTGAAGCATTGTATCGAGTCGCGCAACGTACGGATCGACTTCGTTACTATCGTAGCGTATCGTTACTCTTGATACAATCGAGCAAGAGTTTGAAGCATCGCGTTGAGTCGCAACGCGTACTGGTTACTGGATGACTTCGTTCATACTCTGTGAAGTAAATTGTTCATTTAGTAAAAATAAGTTTAGATAAAATGAGCACTGTACAATAAAAGTTACAATATCGCATTTTAGAATAAACACGTTTCATAAATGTTTCAAATTAATAAATCTCTCTAACGCATGATAAATAAAAAAATCAATAAACACCTTACATTATATATCAAAATTTCTATTTACAAATAATGTTTTGTAAATTTTAATGTTAAACAAAAAGAAAACTACAAAATAACTCTTTATGTTGTCAATATTACTTACCTCGTTAAAAGTATCAACACAACGTAAATAATATTAATTATATTAAAATATGTACCTGCAACATGTTTGTACTTACACATTTTTTTTCTAACGAAACTAATCCAAATCAACATTCCTAGAAATACGCGACGCACGATGTTCAAATATTAATCATCTCATTCAGATTCATTAAGTCGCTAGGAGAACCGTTCCGGTTCTAGTAAGATGCGTCCTAGTTGTTCGCTTATCGAATCAAACTGACATCGATACGACAAATGTGAGTAACGAAATTAATTTTGTGAGAAACGTTTCGGTACTTGGAATCAGGCGATGTACTCATTACTCAGTAACGAATGCATACGGTTTGCTACTGCTCTAAATAGTGCCACAACATGATTTTGAATTGGACCTATTCATGGCAGTTTTCTTTATCTATCTATATCTATAAAACGAAAACTGGATATATTGGTCTTATAAAAACTCGGAAACTACGGAGCAGATTTCAATTGGGTTTTCACCGTTTTAAAGCTTAGAATCTTAATTCAGTTGTTTGGCATGTCTTATGTTTCAATGTTAAATAACGCAGGAGCATTAAATGAAATTCTGAACGTATGATGACAAATCCCAAAGATGGAAGGATTAGATGTTCCATACTTCGCACTAAACACACAAATACAATCTCTCTGGCCACAGTCTTTAATGAAAGCAATAAGATAACTTTACAATAATAACTATTTTGTACACTAAACAAAACTGGAAGTATTCTTTCTTTTAATTCGGGATATTCAATTTTTAAACGACATAGATAGCCGTAACTTGAAGTATTCTTTCCTTTAATTCTAGATGATCAATTTTTAAATGCCATAGATAGCCGTAACTTGAACTATTATTTCCTCTAATTCGGGATATTCAATTTTTAAGCGCCATAGATAGCCTTAAAAACAACAGAGATTTTCTTTAAGCACGATCTCTGGACAATGTCTTTGGCCATCAGCATTAGTATTCTGTTTACGATAATATTATTCCGGATTCACTTTTGTATGTGTATAAAATGATGTGTCTGCGGAGTTAAAGTATCTAGCGATTCGAGCAAAAACTATATCCATTCACTTCGCAATTGAATCAAATGTAAGTTTCTAACATAATCTAGCGTTGTTCAGTAATGTAGTAATGCAATTTCTGAACCAAATTAACGAAGCTTGATAGACATGAATCTTTTCGGACGAATGAAAATAGTGTTGGTGCAAATAAACTTCAACCCGCCAGTTTCTTGGTAGGGGGCGGGTGAATCTAGGTTTGCTTTAATCCCGAAAAAACTTGGCGCGAATTTTATGAAACTTTGTGAAAATGTTTTTCACTGCGGGAATAAAAATAGGGTACGGGTAAATACTATACCGGGAAACGCCGGGAACTCCGCTAGTTAATGATAAAGTATGTTCTGAGAGTGTCTTTGCACGTGACCACATGCAGCCTCAGAGTGGAGAGAGGGAAGACTTCCTCATACGATTAAGCCGGGGCCGTGGACCGAGACGGGCCTGACGAAATGGAAGACGGAGATATGCAAAGGAAATGAGTGCGACGGCGACAGCCATTTGAGCGACTTGGCTGCACGGACGTCGGTAAACAGCGGAGAAGTAGTTTATACAAGGGAAAGCCGGAGATAGGAGCAGCTCTCGGCCGGGAGATTACGTTTCGAGAGAAAAGTGAAGTTGTCGAGGTCCGGTTTCCAAGCGCAAAGCACTATGGATAAATCTCGGAACTGGGCATGGAGGGTATTTAACTTTAAAAAACCGACGAAGCGAGAAGGCCCCAAGTCCCTCACATATAAGAGAAACAGACTGCCCTGGTGGTATCTACACTATTCTCCACTCCTACTTGAGTGAATATTTTCTTGTCCCCTATTCTGCCTTTTCTACAAAATAAAGAAAATCCTTACCTTCCATATATCAAAAATAGCTTTCACGACTCTAATTTAAGATTAATTGGGCAAGCTATATTTTAGTGCAAGGAAACGATGAAAATGGGGGCTGAAGGATGATTTTTCCTTGAGAAAATCTGAAAATGGCGATTGAATTTTCTTAAATTTACGGGAATTTACATCGATAAGAAAATTTGATGGAGAAAGCAGTCAGAAATTACCTTCAGGTATGGTATCGTCAAGTAGCTCACTGGTAAACTGTCTCGAAACGAGAGGTTCTGTGTTCAAATCTCGAGATTAGCCAATGTTTTTTTCTCATAGCTTTACACTTCGTCGAAATTGGGGAAGGACTGAGGGCAAGTAGCGGGAGTGTATTTGGACACCGTCTTTTGAATGAACTATTCCAGCATTCGTCTGTAATGATTTCGGGAACCATGTAAAACCGAAATATAGATGGCCGGACAGGGATTCGAAACTGTGTCCTCCGCCACACTGGGTTCATTATTTTCATTGGCCTCTACAATTTTTCCTCTGGAAGAAGTTAGCATAGAATAGGAAATGGTATCATAAGAAGAAAATTTCAGTGACTTTTCTATTGATATTTAATGAGTATATTACAATTTTCTTATAAATTATAACACATTATAACCAAAGGCATTATGGCGCGATAGCTATGGTGACGTTTTGTTCCCATGTCCGCAACTAAAGACGTATCCTTGAGAAGTTATTGAAAGAATGGTAATACAGTGTACAAATTTTAATGTTAAGAAAGAACAAATTCATGCTCCAAAAATATTCGGAATAAAAAGTATCCTATGGTCTAATCCAGACTATTTTCTAACTATGTACAAAACCATTGCGATAAATACTTAAATTAATATTACATTGCACTGAAAAAATAAATGATTTCGAAGAAGATTTAAAACACTGACTTGAAATTGAAAACGCCTAGAGATAAAGACGATTCAGAAAAGTTAAGAATAATGTCGAGGAAAAAAGTACTCAACTAGAATACAATGTAAGATAATAGTGGACGGATGGACAACGTTGGAGAAATAAGTAGATCCGTACACTGGCTGGCAACTCTTAGGATAATGAACCAGGATAACGCTGAGCGCCTGGTTAGTGGGTTGCCCGCAAAGCACAGCTGCCTCACAGGAGGAAAACACGCCACAATGCAGTCGCTTCCCCTCTTGTCGTTGCGGTCTCAGGCGGAATGTAAATTGTCACTTGGCGGTCCCCGCGAACAATGGCTGCACATTTATTTCTTCTTTTTTGGCTGATAACAAAACCTAAAGTTTTTATGAAAAAAAAGACGCAGCAATTTAATTACCTGGTGATATAGCAACTGACTGCGGAATTATTCCCAACTACAATTTATGTAGTTATTACTCTTGTGGATAATCGTCTGTTTACTGACAATAAAGAATCTGCATTAAGAGATAAGCGCAAGAAGTTAAAAATATGTTGCCTTAGTTAATGAAATATCGTTTTCGTCTTCATGTGGTGCACCTTTTTTAAAAAAATTCATTGGAGCTTCCGCAGCGTAGGTTATCAGAGACTTTTCTAAAATTTATATATTTTTACTTCCTTTGAGCAGTCATTTTTATCATACTATATAAAATCAATTTTATTGAAAGGTGCCAAGGATTGGTTAGGAAAACGGATAATAAGATAAGGAGCACAATTGTAATCCAGCTTCCAGGAGTCCTTATGAAGAAGTGAGACTGCTAATTCCAGTATGATGTTTTAACTAATCGGATTCTTACTCTCTTCCATACTCTCTTGAAGAGAATCTACGACGATACATTCTGCAGCTGTGTTCTTGGTGACGTATACGCCAAAAGTCACTAATTTCTCAGGGTACACATCCGAATGGAAACGCTGTTCGTTCGACTGCAACAGACCACTTGCTTAGAAGTGGAATGCAGATTTCAAACCTTCATCTTTTAGGCATTGTATCACAATCAAAACATCGTATTAAAAATTGTAGGGTTCGATAGTAAAGGCAGAGCTATCGTTGTTAAGAGGAAATACTAGTCGTCTACCTGTCGACTACGATGTTTTTCGGACTTAACGGCTTGTTGACGTCACCAGGGACAGGTGAGGTTGAGGGCACGAAGCGGGAAGGAATTCTGTCATGGCCTATTGAAGGGACCATACAAGTTTTTGTCTGTAATGATTTCGGGGAACCATGAAAAATCAAGATAACCTGACGGGGATGTGAACACGGGTCCTCGCTAATGCATCACTCCACTTACATGCAAGGATAGCTTTAATTACTTGTTTCGAAATATCCATACAGTATGAACGACGGTGAATGATCATGTACAGTCCATACACAGTGATGTCCAAGCTTTCCAGAAGAACTGTTATGGAGCGTCCATAAACTACGTGGATCAACCCATAAACGACGTCAATCCATTTTGGCCTCCCTTGGACCCCCTCCCCTGCCCCCCATGTAGCCTGACGCGGCTTTTGCCCAGTGCTGCAAATTTAACATTTTTATGTCTAAATTTAGCATATTTAAAGGCGATTTAGCAAGAAAAAATTCAATTTGGCATCTAGAATATCTTTCTGTTAAGTCAACGGTTTTATTGGAGTGATAAAATTTTATTATTGTTCACTTATTTATTATAATAATCTGTCACAACGAATTGTTAAATTTAAGCTGATATTTTGTACATTTTACAAGTGTAAAGCTAACATATTTATAAACCGATTTAACAAAGATTTTTTTAAAAATAAACTTTAATAATTAAGTTGTTATAAAACATTAAACACCTATTGTTTATTCTTATTTTTAAATAAAATAGATATTTAAGTTTTTTCTAGATAATTTTCAAGAAAAAATGTACATATTGCGGTATGCGTCTTATAGGCGCAAGATAATTCATATTTTCTGCTCTTTTCATTGCAAAATACTTAGATAAGTTTGACTTTTCTGGTAGGGTTAAATTCTGGTAGAGTTGTTTTTCACTAGTGTTAGCAAGTAGTGATTTTTTTTTTTTTTCGTTAAAGATGTTCGAGGGTATAGAATTATTTTAGTAAAGTTTTATTTTAGTAGGCTTACGATTTGATTGACATATTACTGGTAGGCTTGTGATCGGTACAGAATAAAAATTGTAGACATACTTATGGTAGATATTGCGTTAGGTAGAGATGTGCATGGTAAGAGTTTTCATGCTGTAGGGTTCGTAAATTTTAGATATGCTACTAGGTAGAAATAACAATTGGTAGAGTTGTTTACTGGCATAGTGATTTTTGTGTAGGATATCATTTCGAATGGTAGTGATATTAATGGCAGACATGTTAATGGTACAATTTATTGGGGGTAGAGATTTTTCTGGTAGCCATGTTAATGTTTCCTTTTATTTTGTTGCCATTGTCCGAAAACTTTAGCATGTGGTTGGTATTTTGTAAACGTAAATTTGGCATAAAATATTTATTAGAGTTGCCAGCACCGCTTTTGCCTCGACACCCCCCCCCTTTCCATGTGGCACGTCGTTCTTTCCCCAATAATTCCAGAATACATTTTGTATTGTTTTCTCTTGAGAGACTATCCTTAAAATTATTTCGTATGCAATAACTGATATTTGCATTATGTAATTTTCTATAATTATAAACATACTGATTGAAATGTTCACACTAGTCACTCCTAAAAAAATGATCAATTATTGGGAAAAACCTCTTTCTTAGGAACAGTCAGGATCCGTTTCTTCTTGACATGTTACAAAAAAACATTCTCCTTATCTCATTCATCATTGTTTATCAATTCATAAAATAGAACAAACTATATCTGCCGCGTAAAAAAAACTATGAAGAACTGAATTTTTGTTTTATTTTGCTGCTGTTCTGTCACTTTCTTTCTTCTTTACCAGGGAATGATTCTTTGATCTGCTTAAAAGATTTCTATAACTCACTGGACACTGAAAAATCGTTGGAAAAACATTTTCGATAAGCCTCGTAAAGTTTATTGTGCACCTCCACTTCAACCACACACCGAATTTGCGATAATACTTCACTGAGCACTGTAACTGAAGCTGCACTAAAATTCACTTGACTGAACAAAATTAGAATTGTTATAGCAACGAGTGGTGTGACACATGGGAGATGCTAATCAAAGCAGTTTTATTTCAAACCACCAAAACAATACGAACTGTCACTGCCTTGGAAAATGCCGGGTGGATCTGTAATCGGATTTAAGTCTAAGTACGGCATGACTAATGTTTTTCCGAATCGTAATGCGCCGTCGGTTAGTTTAAATGCGTCAGCCGCGTGTAACCCAGCTCACAAGCATGCGCAACACTGTTAGCATATAGGATATCTAAATTACATATGGAGACATGAGCATATCCAGCGAGGAGCAGGGGGAGGGCAGCTGCACCCCCCGCCCCCCCCCCCCCCGCCTTGAAGAAAAATTAAATTTCCTTCTGTACGCTTCGACGAATGAAGAACTGGCTCAGGAGCACTTTGGGAAAGAAAGATTGATTGGATTATGCCTGATGAGTGTGCATCGAAATTTCGTGAAAGAACACCGTAAAGAAAATCGTGAGTTATTGGCAAATTTTCTGAAAATCCGAGACGATTAATGTTTACATTAGAAACTAACTGACTTACGATCTTAATTAACTATATAGTAGTTCCTTAGATTAAGTGGTTGGATTACTATATTAGTCAATAATAAAAATAGTTTCCTGAATAGGTTTGAGTTTCTATTTTAAGAAATCGTGATGTTTCAGTCCCCCACCTCACCTCCTCGAAACCAATATGAGTTGCCCCCTACCCCCCCCCCCCAAGTTCAAATCTTGCCCCCCCCTCTAGTTCTAATCCTGATACGCCTTTGTATGGAGATAATTAAATGACGGAAATAAATATTAAAATGCTGTTGTGTGTCCTGTATCATAGTTTAAACCGTAACAAATAATACGAACGAAAAGCTTCGTGGCTTGGCTCCCCTCCTCCCAAAGTAGCCATCTACCCAACTCCCTCCCCCATAGTCCGATCCAATTAGTTTATGTTTGCTTCCTTATGATAACGAAAGCACTAATACCGTGGAAACGGTAGCTGAATAGAAATGCAGAGCCTGCACGGCCGGCCTACCGAAATCCACCTCGGCCGATGTTAATACAACGCTCGGCGTGGGAGGACAGGTGCCTGCATTGTGGTGAGCCGCGGAAATCCGTGGTAATGAACCAGTGGCCACACCTAACGGCCCGTGTCTGCCACCCGCAATCACAAATAACACTGCAGGATGCGGTAACCCGACAGCACAACGGGCATAATTCGCCAGCTGGAATTATGTATCTGGCCTCTGCCATCACGCCGAATGTTAACGTCCAGATCCGCCTAATACATATGACATTTGGAAAGGGGGGCATCCGTTGATTACGTGAGGTGAAATAGGGGGGGGGGGAGGAGGAGGGTCCGTCGAAATCTCACCCAGGGGGGCAGGACGACAGAGATCTGACGTCATCTTTTTAATTCCTTGAAAAACAGTAGAGTTTAAAAAAAAAATATTATATCCAAAACCTACAAGTCGGCAGCAGGGAAAAGAGTGGGGGGGCTGGGGGGTCTGGATTTTCAAAAAAAGGCCTAATGTAATTGATGGACGCTCCAAACTGTTTGGAGTGCCGTAAAATAATTTCGTCTTTAAAATTCTGTTCTTATTTATTATTTCAATCATCTTTTGAAACCAATGAGGCTGCTATTTAATGAGCATGAACCTGTAGTTTGTCATGTTCCTTGTTTCATCATGGAAAAAAATGAGTATTTTTTTACCCAGTGTCTAGTACATCATCACAAAACAACAGACAATACACAGTAAAGGACCAGTTTCATGACAAGCTGATTTTCTGGTTTCGAAGGTTTGTTGAGATCCATTCTTTGTAGACACAGTAAATTACTATCAAAGTTATGCTGGGGTGGCAACCAGTTCCTTTCCTACATTTAAAAGCAGAATGCAATTCACGGTAGCAAACATAGCATAATTCACACAAAGAAGTCAAATTATGATGGATGTAAAAACTTCTTCCTGGACCAGTAATTGAATCAGGAATCTTAAGTTTTCAAACTACTGGACAGCTCTGGGCTTTTTGTATTGCCAATATATTTGGGATCTATCTTTCCTTTTCTCATAAATACTGCACAAGATCACCATTCGTCTAATTTATTATGCAAAACCGTTCAGAAATGACTGGCACATAAACCTTCAGAAAATCTAGGATAAAGGTTGACACTTGAAATATTGTTCAGTTTCTGTGCAGACTATAATTCTAATCAGAATTATTTTCAAGGATGTGTTAGGTTCAGAGATGCATCATGTGTTTCGTTACATCCATTAAATCAGTGTTACAGAAATTGGGCTGAGATCATCTAGCAGATAACTTAGTTTCCAATTGCTCAATTTACTGAATAATTTTTTACTACGCTGATAGACCATTCACTGTAATATATTTGACTTCCAGTACCAGGATAGATAAGATTTTTAAGTATCAACCATAGCAAACTGCCAGATTTGTTATTCCCTTGAACACTTAGAGATGGGTATGCATAAGAGAAAATAAGAAGTAATTATAGATGTAGATGAACACCATAATGAAAAGATCAGGAAAATTCCATTTGTGAATTTTTGACAGATAACAACAGCACCTAAACTTAGACGTTACATCTTGCCAATGTAGTCATTAGAGCTGG
>CM061918.1:80324036-80431086 GCA_031002005.1 Vandiemenella viatica
TTCAGTTCCATATCTCGATACAGTGAATGTAATCTTGCAGTCGAAATTTTTATTCTCAACTAGCAATATTAGCGGAAATTAGATAGTCTGGTTACTGGCAATCCGTACTACAACTTAAGGCATGATGTATATATAAATATATCGCAAATGCCATATTTCTGACGTCATTACTTTTCGAGGTTGAAAATACGAGTAGTTTCGCGCGAATCGCAATATATGCAGCCTGGAGCGATACAATATGAAGTATAAGGAATTTCAGTACTTAATTCTCTCAATCTGTTACATTACGTAGAAGATTTCCACGTCAAATTTCTCTGTTGTCTTAATGTTTTACGTAATTCACGGAAGTGCTGCATTTCGTTCGTGTTATATAACTTGCATCTCTTTCGCCTACCATCTGATCATTTTTTATCGTGCAGTTTGACAAGTTACTTCTCGTTCACTGTTTTATCAATAACCCACAGACATCATCGGGTGAAAGTACCTACTCAGATCTGTATTCACAACAGACGTTGGAAACAAGCTAATTAAAGGACGTAGCAACCGATGATAAAAACATCATCGCTGGCCGGAAGCGGTGTGACAGCACACGAGTAAAGTCCTCGTTTTATGACTGACACGAGCAACGAGCCTTATTATTCCACATTACAAAAGTTAACGTTATAAATGGAGACGCTGAGATGGTCATCGCAACGAATGAAATTAATTTTTTGTTTTCCTGAGTTGACAGTGCGACGCGCGCCAGGCAGATGTTTCCCTGTTGGCTGGCCGGCCAATTAACGAGCACTTTCGAGATATCGATACATCGCCAGACTCGCCTCGCTAATTGGGGGAAGCCGCGGTGCGGAAGCAACCGGATGTGACGTGCAATAGATGACTGTTGGATACGAGAGTAGACACTGGGAAACATTGTTCTGCTCTGCAAGCTCCTATTAAGACTGGTGCTAACGAACGAATTCTTGCTTGTAGAGACAGAGAACGAGGAATTTGAGTTTTTAATTAACCGTTAAAGTTGAAGGAAATCTTTATCGAAATTGGACTTAATTTTTTTTTTTTTTTTGTATTGGGGTGAATTGAAAAATTTAATGTTACTGCATTAAGTTGTTCCAAGTTGTGAATATCTGTATGCATTGGTATGACACCAACAGTACTTTTATAAAATACTACATTTATTGGAAATGGTGACTATAGTACGTGCCGGATAAGAGAGCTGGAATGCAAATCTCTGCTTGGACCCATGCATTCGTATGACACCAACAGTACTTTTATAAAATACTGCATTTATTGGAAATGGTGACTATAGTACGTGCCGGATAAGAGAGCTGGAATGCAAATCTCTGCTTGGACCCATGGACGAAGGAAATATATGGAGGAGAAATGACCTTAAATCTGTGACGCCGGGTTCCTACTGCGCATGCGCGGCGGTTATAGCGGACCGAGCTCAAAACATTGCATTTTCACACTGTGTTCCATGTAGTAAAAATTTGATTTTGTAATCGTTCTAAGTTTTTTATAATGCCAGCTTGTGTTGCATACGGGTGCACGAATAGGACAGATAGGAAAAAACCTGGAATATCATTTAATTGTAAGTTGCATTGTAATTATTGTTATTGAAATGTTCAATAGTTTTCAGTCAGACTAGCAACTACCATTAAAGATTTATTCATAACTCTCAAATGGGTGACTTTGTTTTCAAATATTTGTTGGTGTAGTGCAGCCAATCGGCATACCTTACTATTTTGTACATCATAGACTACCATTACTTATACGAGTGTTGTAAAGTCTAATTTAAGTGGGTCATGTTTACATCGTGATTGAGTTGTGCATTCTTTCGTTACGTTTTTAGTTTCTACTGATAATGTGGGATGAAATTAACTGTGATAAATTGTGCTGTGCGAAATAGGAATCGTGATGAAGGAAAACAATGTCGTTATACGAAATGTAATTCGCGATGCAAAGTTATGAGTGTGCCTACAAAGTTTGTTTTTGTAGCAGAATGTAATATATATTGTGGTTAGGTTTAAATACAGTTTATTTTCGATTTTTTTCGTCATGTTACATTAGAATCCATCATCAAATTTAACTTTTGCGAAATTTTTCTTCTGCGTTTCATTCAAAAACACCTCACCTTTGAGACGGTATATCACGATAACTAAGCGAAATACCGAAAATTTGTATTCTTCGTTATCTTTTCTTCTCGTTGTGTTACGTAAGAATCATCATCAAATTTGATTTTGGTCAATTTTTTTCTGAATTTTAACCAAGAACACCTCACCTTTGAGAAAGTATATCTCGAGAATTAAGCGAGATATCAAAAAAGATTATTCTTCATTTTTTATTTGTTTCGTTGACTTACATAATAATCCATCATCAAATTGTGGCTCCACGGTTATGGTAGAGTTCCCTGGATATATTTGGGCTTGTTTCCGGTGATTCTTGGGTAGGGTAATATGGCGTCCCCCCTCCCCATCTCTCTCCACCCGGCTTCACTTCAGTGCGTGGTAAAGGTCCCTTGCGTCGCCTCCATATATTCCTTCCTCCATGCTTGGACCCTTGTTTGAGTATTGAGGAACAGTAAGGAAAAGCATTATGGGTACGATACGGGAGTAGAAATGGGTGCAAAGGAGGTAAATTTTGTTTCATTGCGAAAATTACCGTAGAACACAATCACGTAACTGATATGGTAAAACCGAGCATCGTAGGTGAGCGGTAACGCTCTGGCCTCGCATTCGGGAGGACGCGGGTTTGAATCCCCGTCCAGGTATTCAGATTTAGGTTTTACATGGTTTCTCTACATCACTCCAGGCGAATGCCAGGATGTTTCCCTCAAAACGCCATGGCCGAATTCCTTCCCGCCTCTAATGACCTCGACGTCGACGAGGTATAAAGCAATAACAAAAAAAAAAAAAAAGATATGTAAAGGAGCTGGATTGTGAATGATTGAAATATAGGAGCCATGTGAAGAGAGTATTAGACGAGTATATGGTATACAACTGCCGACGATGTTTGAAAAAAGTTGGGAAGAAGAATTAGGTGCAACACTTGGAGAAGATCACCATGACCCAGTCTGGTAGGTGTATGGCAACGCACGGGTATGGTATTCGGAAAGACACAGTTTCAAATTCTCGTCCGGCCTATTTCGTTTTTCCATCATTTCCCGAAATCGCTCAAGGCGAATGCTGGAATAATTACTTTGAAAAGGCCATGGCCATTCCTTTCCTCTACCCCATCTTCTCCGGGCTATAATGACCACGTCCTAGACGAGTCATGAAGCCCGAAAAATATAAAGTAGCTTTCGATTTCGATCATAAGGGAGTAAGAAAGTTTTTATTTGTATGTAAGGAAGCCAGGGACTAGTATAAATGATCAAGGCAGATGTTGAACAATCAACCTGATAGAGTAAAAGAATGTAAAAGTAAAAAAGTTAGTCCGTAGGGAAATTGACAAGGGGCGTAAGTTCCATCTCGATTATTAAATGTTATAACAAATCCGGGAGTTGAAGAGACTGCATAGGATGGCAGCTAAACAAAACAACAGGGTTGAGAGTCACTGGAAGACAGAAGACGGATAAAGAAGGATGTTGATATCTGCAAGGCACACGCTGGCGATAAGGAAATCTTAATAAGTTGTATATGAAAAGAGGAAATACAATCACGATAAATTAGCACTTGATTCAAGTGTTAAAAAGTGGGAAAGTAATAGCTAAGAGATTCAGGGAATGAAATGGATTAGTAAGAGCGGTGTGAACTATATAGCTCAGACAGTGAACAAATTTAATATTAAAATGTGAATGTAACATAAGAAATTGTTACAAGGTGATAAGTCCTAACGCTATTAATGCTGCTAGTTCTAAAGTTTGTGCGGGAACTGCGTTGTGTTTATTGAGGTCAGGATTTTCCACTTCACTTTGGTAATCCTAAAAACTACTTTATGCTGAAAAAATCCAACAAACTATTGCTTGATCACCTGGCTTTCTTTCATCGCGCTACACAATCACCGTACTTGGATTCATTTCATGAGTTTGAAAATACCGTTAAACCATAATAGAACGATAAGACCCTTTCGGAAATGATGCAAAAGTATAGTAAACTGATGGTAAGGACTTCATTATATTCTCGTTTATGTTCTGATGATTATCAACTACCACTAAATTCTTAATATGGAACGGTGACACCGAAAAAAGTTCATTAATTTGAAGGTGCAGATGAAAATATTAGGTTTATATACGAATACAATCAGCTGAATAATTCTACGTCCAGAGTTTTGGTGGTCAGGATGACTTGTAGATGGTGCAAGAATGGGTGATGGATTACGTTTTGACCTAATATTTGAGATTATCCGAGTTCGATTCCCGATACGGCTATCTGTTTTCTGTTGTTCGCGTTCCTAAAGACCAAGGCAGATTAGTTTATCGATGCTTGTCTATGTTCAGGAGCCCTGGTCATAAAGCACTAGCAGACTTTTTGGGCACTAAGTAATGTCAAAGAGTTGAAAGCCTGCATTAGTAACTTAGCGACCATCCGTGGCTAGGACATGAAGGTTTTTATTTAAGTGTTATTTTCGTGCTGTAGGGTCTGTGGCGAGTTTTATGTCTGTCGCATCTGCACGGATAGGATTTGAAGTTATTACAGTGAAGGCAATTCTGGGGTAATAACCGCATGAGCCAAATGTCCTACTCCTTATGAAAAATCATCTAGTCTGTTTCAATGCAATTGCCAAGCTGCATGAGCAGAATACGGCTGCACCTTGTAACAATTCAAGCGATACAAATCATTGGCGATTTTTTAAAATAGGTTGCAATTTTTAGGCGGTTCACCATATGTAGGAAATAGTGCCGATAGAAACTGTTACCTCATCGATTCTGGGGAATAGAACACAGTTTGTGAGGGAAGAAACGATACGTCATCAGTTATCCGCTGTACTCGGATGCTGAACCGAAGGCATGATCCAGGAAGGCCAGGAACACCAACTGATCAGCAAGGAAGGACAGTTCAAGACGGAACCAGAGTAGAGCAGTAGAA
Source organism: Vandiemenella viatica (assembly GCA_031002005.1). Taxonomy (NCBI): domain Eukaryota; kingdom Metazoa; phylum Arthropoda; class Insecta; order Orthoptera; family Morabidae; genus Vandiemenella; species Vandiemenella viatica. The sequence continues at coordinate 80,329,058 of CM061918.1, forward strand.
TATTATTATGACGTCATCCTCCGATTGTGCCTAATAGTACCTGAAAACCGAGCCGAGTTATTCACTCGATAGCCACATACTTTGTACAGTACCTGACCGCTTTTGGGGAACATTATGACAGATTTTCCTATCAGTTCGAAGGGAAAGTGTTACTTTTCCCACCATACAGTCCATCAGGCTTCGATCTGTTCCAGAAGTTTATGGCGTCCATCCGTGGAAAGCGTTTTTACACCCTGGAAGAGTTTTCTGCAGTGGGTCCAATCTGTACAGATGTAGCTGACCTTACTGATATATCAAATCTTACACGATGTTGAGGATCGGTTACTCAAAGGTGGGGGAACCATATAGAAAGACTGTGTAGAGCTATAACCTGAATAAAATACGCATGTGATTGAAAAATAGCAAATGATTACGATTTGAAAATCTGCTCAGAAAAAACGAAGGTAATGGCACTTAAGGGAGACGAACCAATCCGGGCTAGTGTTGTTATTAATGACAGAACAATAGAACAAATTTTCAAATTTTTATATTTAGGACATGACATAAAATTTACCAGAAATGACGATGTCAGAACCAAATTACAGAAATATCAGTACCTGTAATCGAAAGGAATTTTAAGAACACCAGAAGCGATTCAGTGATGTAATTTTACAAAGTAATGGCTGTACGAACGTCACTAAATGGATGCGAATCGTGGATATTGACTGAACAACAAATAAAGCGGATAGAAACAGCTGAAATGAGATTTTTGAGAGTCCTGGCTGGGTAACTTTACTAGATAAGAAAAGAAGTGAAGAAACTACAACTTTCATTAAACTAAATCTCAGCTCGCTTTTCCCGACATTAGGTATACGAAGAAGAGTATGTAACACGTATGGAGGACACCAGACCACCAAGGGCTGCTAAATTACAAGCCAAAACAGGGAAGAAGGAGTATAGGTCGTTCTAACAAGAGGTGGACACAACAAAATGTGTGAAGGTGGAACAAATCAAAAATGATCTAAATCTGAAGATGATGAGTAAAAAGTACTTTAGATTATTTAAAGAAATACTTCTCTATTAAGTGATGACTTCAGCACTGTTTTGTTATATACTTAAGAGAAATCGAAAGTGGGTGTTAGATAATGGAGGTAAGGACTGTGTGGGCGGTTAAGTCAGCTCACTTGCTCCGAGCCACGCCAGTTTTTCCCAAGACGCCACGGCGATACCATCTCCCCGAGTCTGGCAGCACGACGAAAACCCATTCAGCTGTTAACTGGTGATAGAAACGTCTGGAGGGACACGGCCGCTCGACCGTAATGGCAGATAACGTCGAACCAGCCCGCTGCGACAAGTGGCCTCCCACTGCCTGCTGGGACACTTTGACATCAGGGGAGGTAATAATTAAACGCGACCGTCGTGTTATTTCAAACTGCGCGTGGACCGATCAGGAATTCGAGGTCATCTGGAAAAACGGAATTGGACACCACTGCCAATGAAGGCGCTCGGAATTGAAACAGTCTTGTGGATTAATAATAAGGTGACTGACTACGGATGTACAGGTACAGTTTTCGAAATGTGGCATAGATACGAATTTTCAAGAGAGCTTCAACTTGTTCTGAGAACGCTACGATACGAGTTGTGATAAAAAAAATTAATGACCGTGATTCCTGTTAAATGTCACGCTGATATCACACACAGAACATTGGGCGGAAGCAGCACCAGTATTAACAACAGCGGTGCACGAGAGAAGTGACGGAATTGGGTTGCAAAACTATGATCAGACCACCGCTTGAATATCGTGGTACAGTTTGGGACTCACATATTGGGAATAAAATACAGGATCTGGAGAGGGTGCAAAGAGAGAAATAAGTATGATGAAAATTTTGAAATTGCGCACGCTGTATCCTGTTTATCGAGTTGATTCTTATTTGTGCGTAACAACAGCAGTAACATATGAGTTATTTTGGGTAGCTGCGATGTTTAGTTAGTGTTTGGCGCGTGAATGAGTAATCCCGGTCGTCCACTAGCACTGAATTCGTCCGACCTACGGGTCGGCCGTATACGTCCGAATATGAACGACTAATCCCATAGACAGGTAAAGAGCATTGTTACACGTTCACTGGACACAACTTAAGGTAAGTTCCCACGGCGCATCCCTCTACGCGTGGTAGCAGACGCCTGTCATCTTTGCCGCATATGCTAGCAGGGACGGCGCGCCTCGACCCACCGCCAGGCGGTAAAAGATTAAAGGCGCGTACTGCCTCACCACGCGCCGTTGGAATGGACTTTATAGTGACGGACGAATCCCATTGAGATGAGATTCAGTCGGACGTTTTCGGCTGAATGGAAAACATCTGTTGCTCTCCTAATCAACAAATCTTTATTTTTTATTTGATTTGTATTTTTTCAAACTGTGGTGGTACACAATCACTATAAATATTTTGGTAAAAATATATACGGAAAGAAAAATTATTGCCTGTGCGTCTACGCAGGTATAATAATTAATTTATTAAAAATTTGTAAAACAATTATTTGAATTTCGTACTAGAATATTCTCAAAAGATTATGAGATATCACCCTTGTCAGGACCGCATTTAACGATTTGCAGCCTATGAGCCTGCACCACAAAAAATTTGCTTGTTTCTTATATTCCGTCTTTTTCAATGTTTCTTTTTCTTATATGTTCATTTATTATTAAAATTAAAAAAAAAATAGATTTTTTTTTTAAATTTGGTAAAATAGACATAAAACTCAAATTTGCATTCCTTTTTCTTCTATAATTGTTCAGAGCGATGTTAATAAATTGTTTGAATACCTCAATGGTTTTCAATTGTTTGATTTTTATCTCGACAATTCTATACACTTCTACATACGATACAGTAGAATATTTCGCAATTTAATAATAAATTTCAAATATTTATTTTAGGTTTTTGGTTAGAAAATTGCTATAAAATGCGAGGTTGAATTTCGAAATATATGCGAGGGAGGGCGCTTATTACAGGTTCAGCCAGAGGGTCTTCACATCCTAAATACGGTCCTGACCCTCGTAATATTTCGCGAGGGAAAGGTAAAGTCTGTTTTATTTTTAAAACCGTTCATTTGGCGTTGAAGCAACAATGACTGACCGGAAATGTGTTTCGGATGTAATTCGGCTGCAGTGGACGATGTTAATCGGACGATATTGTTCGCAGTAAAATCCAACGGTTCGGACGAAATTCGCTTCCAATGGACGACCGGCCTAAGATGTACGCTAGAGTTTTCGGGCAATTTTTTGTTCGTCAAAATGTTGGGTCACAGAGTTTGTGTGAAATTTTCTATTAAAAATTGAATCAAGTGCCGCGAATCACTCAAAAAATTAAAGAAGACCTTAGGCGTCGATTCTACGTCACTACCACGAATTTACGAATGGTACAAGTGCTTTCAACAGCGTCAAAAAGACATCGAAGACGATTCGAGTTCTGGGCGTTCTAATACGTCCATCTGTGATGAAAACGTGGAAAAAATTAAACAGATGTGCTTACTAATAGAAGATATTGCTATTAGTGACCTCGTACAGTCAACAAGGAGTATGACCTACAGTTTCGCGCAGTTTTCGTGAGGCAATCCAGGAAAAATACCTGAACTTTGGAGAGACAACTCGCGGATTTTGCACCACGACATCGCACCGCCTCAAACCGCTTGGCTTATCCATCACTTCTTGGCAAAACACAACACGCCATGATGCAACATCACCCTATACTCCAGACAAGGCACCCTGTGACCTTTTCCTCTTTCTCAAACTTAGAAGGACACATTTTTCAACAACAGAAGAGATAAGGGCGAAATGTCAGATCAAGCTCAAGACCATACTGAAGGAGGCATTCCAACAGTGTTCTCAAATTCGAAACTACGTTGCGTAATATCAAAGCTTTGAAAGTTAAATAAATACTTTCTTAAAAATTAAAAAATTCTGGATTCGGTTCCCCTATGGGGTTACCGGCATCGATAAATCCACCACAGAACGAATATGGGCCACCAAGAAACTCCGTCGTTGGTCTTCAAGATCACAAAAGTTTAATTTTGTGATAGCGGTGTGCAGTGATGCCTATTCTACGGATTTTTTTTTTATAAAAAGTTAGGATTTTTTGATTTTGTTAAAATATCTACGGATTTTTGCTACTCTTTACTATTTGTTTTCCTTATATGGGTGTTTTGTTAAATTTTGAGTGTATAGTATTAAGGCATTACAGAATTGTTAATAATTGTGAAGTTTCCTTGCAACCGCTCGTGTGAACCAACAATTGAAATAAAGCTCATATTTTGTTTGATTATGGTTTTTATAAATCTTAAATGACCGTAATACAGAACTATCGGCGCCCTTTTTATGCACTATGACACGCTCGTTGCCACGGCTTACAAAGAGAAGGCCTAACCAATATCTGAGAATCAAAGGGGTAGCAGTTTTTAACATTTCCTGTTACAGAAATGTAACACAAAGAAAATGTATGGTCAGTAGGGAAAAATAAAAAAAAGAAACAACTAGGCGTAGTAGCAGCAGTGATGAAAGTGACGATGTATAAAACATGTTCAGAGATATTTCTTTCTTTCAGTGTAGAATATTATTTTGTATTTCGAATTTTAAAGACCTGGAAATAAAAAGTATTCTTAATTTTGACTCTCTCTTCAATAATTATTGTTTCAGTTAGCAAGTCTCCGGATTTTTGTACCCTATCTACGGAAATTTTAGCGTCCATCTACTGATACTCAAAGCCAAGTGGCTGGAAGAACTGACGATGTGTTTGCTGAAACAGGGGTGGCAGAAATGTTAACGAGAGATTGATAAGCTATAGCGAGGAGAAGTGATTAAGTCAGAAAAAATGTGTGAGATTCTTTTTTCTGAGAACTGTACGAGAGTTGATTGTTATGTTATTACGAATCAGTATATAATAGCCGACGAATTCAGCATTTGGACAATGGTTCATTTGTGTACTGTGTAAACTTTTTTATAATTTTCATTATGCTAAACACTTGTGTAACAACTCGATTACTTTTAACATACCAGGGAAAAAATATTATTTGATCTCGCTTAAAGAAGCCTTCACGTGGGACCCTAATGAACGACATCTGCCCATGTCCGTATTTGCAGGTCAAACAGCAGGTAGCAGCGACGGCAAGTAGACGGGCAGAGTACAAACAAAGCCCTCCGTCCGGTCTAAATCCGGATCCAGCAGGAAGCGACCCACCTCATGGTCGGGTTTCAGACTCCTTCCTGGCAAACAATCAATGATATCCGTCGGTACACAGGCAAACAGCTCTGCCAAACAGACAACAATCTGCACCCGCAGTCTTCCCGACACACGTAATAATCTCAGAATCCTCCTTCACTCTGTGGATACACTTGCAATCTTGAGTAATGAAATGAAACAAACATTCCCAGCATGAATGCATGGCTTGACATATACACACGATGCTATCTTGTTGAAATTATTTTGTTGGAGCTGGAAACGAATTAAGAGATTGTGTCATAAGATGTAACAATCATGCTGCTATTCCTGTAAGAAGTTCTCGTAAGTGGTGTGGTTATTTTCGTAATGCATGAGTTTAAGAAATAGGCAAGAAGAGCGCAACGGAAAAAAAAAATTGTAAACGATGTGAGCCGAGAAGTGAAACAGTTCCTCACATATTTAAAAAGTAAAAATCACGGAAGAACAATGTGGTATGATTTCAGTTTCATGCAGAGTTAAATTTCGCTCTTCACCGACTGAAATGAATGCAATAAATATACAAAGTAAAAGCGTGTGAATTTGTTATACGTTAGCATAGTGTGGTAGCGTGTGAGTCCTTATTATGAATGAATAATTGATCGGCTTTCAGCTCAATTTAGTGTGGGTGGATTGTATTGTTTCCAGTATATACGTAATAAAGATCTTCATATGACTGCATTGCTCAATAAATCAAAAATGTGAAGAAGTACCTTTACATCGAAGTATGTTAGTCCCAAGAAAAAAAAAAAAAAAAACCACTAAAGATCCATGCATGGAGCTGAAAAAGGAAAAGACTGCTGGTGAAGAAGAGGATTAGCTGGAAGGTAAGAGTTAACAATTGAAGAGTTTTTTTCATTTTCAAGAGCTTTCTAAAGCTCTTAAAGAGAAGAAAAGCCGCTAATTGGACACGTATTAGACATGAAAAGTTAACGAAAAGTATGATTCAAGGGAAAAAACAACGGAAGACTACGTTGGGTGTATGAATCAAATATCTGAACTTCATTTTGTACAACGAACTGAGGAGCAAAGATGAGGAGAGAGGAGAACTGCTGCCATCCAGACTATGGGTTAATAGCGGAGAGAGAGAGAGAGAGATAGTTTTTTTTTATGGCTTTACGCCTGGTCGACGTCAGGTCATGAATGGTGTGAAAGGATTGGGTTGACGTGATTCCTTTTTCCGTATTTAGTACTTTTATGGGAGTTGTGTGTTAAGCGTGGAAAAGGGGGGGGGGGTGTATTTTAGAAATGATTTACCGGAAATATTAAGTCACATATATTATAGCCTTAATTGCCTAGAACTGATCATTACAAACATTTAATTAATTTTGCGAGAGTGTTACTCTGTCATTACATTTAGAGAACTATGGAGAGATTTATCAAGGAATGTCCCCTCCCCCCTTTTATGGCTTTACGCCTCGTCGACGTCGAGGTCATCAGAGGCGGGATGGGGCTGGGGACAAGGAATGGGAAGGAATTCGGCCATGGCCTTTTGAAGGAAGCATCCCGGCATCCGCCTGGAGTGATTTGGGGAAACCATGGAAAACCCAAATCTGGATGCCCGGACGGGGATTCGGACCTGCGTCCTCCCGAATGCGAGGCCAGAGCGTTAATCACTCACCCACCATGCTTGGTGAGGAATGTCAGTATGTAACTTGCTCCTAATTGAAGCAAGTCCTAGTCAACAATTTTTAAATCTCTTTTGCACTCTATTCGTATTAATACTTCTTCTATACGCTGGATAGTGAGGTAAATCTGTTTATTAACGGTCTTGAATCCTGCTTGGGGCTTTACGTCTAGACTATTGGGGCTGGAAAGGACGGGAAGAAATTTGGCCATGGACTTTTGAAGGAACTATCCTGGCATTTATCTGGAGTGATTGCGAATAACTGTGGAACACAAAAATCTGGATAACCGGATCAGAATTCATATCAGCGTCCTCCCGAATGCGAGGCCGGAGCGTTACCGCTCATCCACAAGGGTCGGTACGGTCTTGGAACCTTAGCAGTATTATATGGTGTGTGGTGATGATCAGTTTTAACTTCCCTTGTAATATCCACTGCGAAAAAAACACACCGTTATCGTTCTTTGGATTTCTCCTTATAAACAGTCCCTTAACGTGCCCAGGTGAGAATCAGATTTGTGGAGCAGCGGATTAAAATTTCTCACAATTCATTGCCAACAGAAGGAAAAAAAAATACCCACATCCATTGTGACCGAGACGCGATAGCTATATTTTGATTTAGTTCCCTTGGGTTGGTGGTATGAGACAAAAAAAGCTGAAAATCATCGATTTGCGTATTAAATAGATGCTAAAATGGTCTCATGTGTCACTTTAAGGAAGTGAGGAAAGGATTATATTGTCAACGAGATTTCCAGATACCGTGAAACCCTAAGTTTGTACGATACTGGTAGATGACTTGAGTCAGGCTTAGATGGCGGACGTTTATATCAAAGCAACTACCAACGTAGAATATGAACGCAACGGACAGATTTATATGATAGAGTTTTCTTGACTGGAATGTCTTCCTTGGGTGTTATCACATCTCAAATTCAGGGTACTGGTTAGTAAGCAAGTTAATGGTAACCGAAGTAGAGAACTCCAATTCTTTTTAAGAATTTTCAAATAAAGATATTACTGGCGATTAATGACAGTATCTAACGTACTGTTTACTAACGCAAGTTTTTGCTTTCTGTTTTTTTATGACTCGCTAATTTCATAATAACTCAGCACGAAGGAGAACTTTATATGCATCAACAGAATTTTTTCACACTATTATTATTGGTGGCGAATTGTAAGACAGCAAAACAAAGAAGGTTCCTTTGCCTCTGTAATCGTTCTCTAATGCACAGTGTAATGCATTCAGCACTATTTATTTTTGATCATATTCTGTATTTACGAAGGTGGAAACAAATGTTCAGCAGAATTCAACATAAGATAAGATCTGAAATCAGACAATTTTAGCCCAATAGTACTGTTGTTATCGGTGATGATAAAAATGTAAACTGTGCATCAGAATCTAAAATTTCACATAATTTATGGAGCACAAAATCACAACTTAAAATGACTGAAAGAGCAGTAATTGGGTCCCCTTCAGTGATACAATTAAGCTTAAGCTATTGTTTGCATAAACATTTATTTTCATGAAATATATCCAACTTGAATAAATGTTCATGATTACTTCTTCGATGAACATCATAACACAACATACTGCATTTACAGTATTAACTTTTCGATATGGAACTAAAGTCTCCAAGAAAAGTAGATTGCTAGTAGTTAATGGTGCTGTGTTACTTTACAAGACATTTGTTCGCTGTCTTGTAACAAAGACAAATCTCTGGCACCAAGAAACCCTCAACAGAATCTACACAATAGTCACTCAAAACACTTCTCTTGATATAGAGTTTGTAACAAACGAATGTAACATACTACCACACAACATGCTTCTGCCAAGCGTCGTAATTTAGGATCGAATAAAACAGAATTCTATGTAATTAGGAACACAGCTTCACACATCTGAGAGGATAGAGTTTCAGGACACTGATTCAGCCGGATTCTCCAACGCCTCTTCACAGGAAACTGTCCCATTTTTTCCACAATTTTCACATTCTTTCTCGTAGAGGAAAGGCGAGAGCATAATAAAATGAATGTCTGATTATTCTACTGACTGAAAATCAGTGTTTCGACGAATAGTGATAGTCATCAGATAATAATTTTTGGGTGTGAATATTTCTCTTCTAGGGCGGCATTCACACGGACGACAGTTTTGGACGCATGATACTTTACCGTAACATTCTTGCTTTCACACACAACGGTTGTTTGCTGTCGATTGAGCTCAGTTAATGTCTCGATGTCATTAAAATCACAGTGTGTTGCATTGAATTATGGTTAATTCGTCGTCGTAGAACAAGGCAGAAAAGTAATCGCCTCATTTTGGATGCATCCCATCAATCAAAGATCAGAGGAAGCAGGATTATTTTACATGTTTTTTTAGGAGCTTATGAGACGGTAAAAATATATTTTTTAATGATTTTAGCATATCAGTTGTTTTCTTTAACAAATTACATAACTGACTTTACGTTGTAATTATATTACCAATAAAAATTAAAATTTGTCGATGTTAATGTTTATGTTAATTTGCAAACAATATGTGTACTTACTAATGGATTGTAACTAAAATAGAACGTTACAAAATTTTTGAATATTATATTTTATCTCTCATATTTGTTGTGTCTAATTATCATCCATAAAGAAACCTTAACAGTGTCAACCAGAGAAATCTGCACTTCACTGTCAACATTTATACCATACTTGTATGTCAGCTATTCTACGACATACGGCAAAAATCCGTTGCGGGTGAAAGCCTTCTTTATTTCACGTAGGCCACTGACATAATACAATGGCATTTTGGTGTCCGGCAGCCGTCCATTGTAATGGATGTGGATTGTTGTTGAATGGCACTGTCACGGCATTTTGCCGTCGCCGTGCGATTTGAAAGGGGCCTAAGGCTCTTTTCACACTGTATGGGTTTGATCGCGCAGTAAATAATCGTACGGTGAAAATTCAGACAGACATCCAAGTTCACTCTGTACGGTTTATGTACGGCTTTTTTCCATCATAAGCTCCATGTGGTTGAGTGGCGTGTTGTTTGGTTATAATAATTCAACGAAAGAGATCACATGTTCACGTTTGGGTGAATCAGATCAATGAAACGAGGAAAAAACTGAGCCTATTTTATATCTTATTTGAGGATCTACGGAAATATAAACGTAATTTTTTCAATTATTTTCGAATATCTATTTCCTCTTTTGAAGAATTAAATGAAAAACTCAAGCATGTATTTCAACGCGAAAATTCAGAATTTAGGATTGTGTATAAACAACTGAGACGCTAACCACTACATTAATATAAATGTAAATATATGCTATTTTTGTGTATACTGATACTTTATTCTTGAAAAAGTTATCTAAGATGTTGGAAAATGAAAGAAAGACAACACAAATTAACACAATACGCCGTTTTTGAACAAATAAGAGTGCAGAATGAAAATATAGAAGATAAAAACATTTTTAAATAAATAATAAAGAGGTACATAACCAAACACCAACTAAAACGGGTCGAGAGCACGACCGAACGACTTAAAACCGTCTAATGTTAAAGCGTGCATTTGGTGATGAACACCACTATGTTACCGAATGCCGTCCGGCAGCCGTGTGTTACAGTGGCAGTGGACGGCTACTACACGGAAACCGGACGGAATTTTGCCCTCATCGCGTAATGTGAAAGGCTCCATACTGTTCTTCACTCCACTACAACAACGTCGCCGTACGATTTTTTGACGTACGGCCTAAACCGTACAGTGTGAAAAGAGCGTTACATGAGGCGTGTTTTGGTTACTGGATAGTATTACAACGGGGCATGGAGAAGTGTATTACAGAAACACTTAGGGAACGTCCATTAATTACGTAAGCTCAAAATAGGGGGAGGGGGTTCGGTAACATCTCACGAAATCTCATTTGAAGATAGGGGGTGGTCGGGGAGTCAATAAAAATCTCACGTCAACCTTTCATATAATTTTTTTCCCTCTTATTTCACAAAAAAATTAGTGCCTAGTAGACATCAGTATTAACGCTTAGGTATTTATTAACATGAACATATCAAATAAAACTGATTACTTAAAAATTAAAATTATAAGGTAAATCTGACGTGAGGGAGAGAAGAGAGGGGAGGTCCAAATTTGAAAAAAAAAAACACGTAGTAATTGGACGTCCCCTTATGTCATTTTCGTGTTTTTAATGCTTAGTTGATAGACCAGAGGATATATGGATCGACAAGTGTTTTTACAGTATAGTGAAAGAAACCATATCGTGTAAGAAGAAAGGATCACATAATTTGTACTAGGTCACTTGTAACTCCAGTGTCTTGGACGTTATTCACGGAGAACTACTTGTTGGGCGGTCGTGCTGGAGCTAATGGTCGAGAGCCGACCCAGCTGGCGACGCCTCCTGGCTGTTTTCACTGTTGAGCGCCGCGATGCCAGTTGGCGAGTTGCTGGCGCTACTGAGGACACCTGCTGCCCCCGACGCCTCCGCCCCCGACGCTCCAGACGCCGCCGGCGCCCCGACGACGCCCGCCCCCGGGACGAGTCCGCTGGCGGCAGCCTCCTTGAGGCGCTTCTTCTGCTCATGCGTCGGTTCTGGAACCAGATCTTCACCTGCGTCTCGTTGAGCTGGAGGGCGGAGGCGATCTCGATGCGCCTCGCTCGCGTCAGGTACTTGTTGAAGTGGAACTCCTTCTCGAGCTCGGTGAGCTGCTTGTTGGTGAAATTGGTGCGGCCCGTGTTGTTGCTGGAGGCAGCTGCGGCGGCGGCGGCAGCGGCGGCGGCGGCAGCGGCTGCAGAAGAGGCGGCGGCGCACAGTGCGGACGGCGACGAGGAGGAGGCCCCCAGGGCGCCGCCCCCGACGCCGCCCCCCGTGAAGGGCGATGCCGCGCCCGGCAGTGCACCCGCAGCTCCGCCGGCCAGCCCGTACCCGTCTGGAGGCGGCTTCGGAGCTGTTGGCACAAACAAACAGGTACTCTTACTAGGCGAAGCAGTACTGGGTGTGCAAGATGCTGTACAGTTAAAAATACTAGACGAAATGTCTGCAGTGGCCGAAAACCCGAAAAAAAAGTTGCAATATATATATATATACTTCCCGCTGCATCGCGTACGCGGATCCTCGTCTGTATTGAAATGCTTTATCCTTATTACGATAGTACTTAATACTAACATGGAGAAGCAAAAAATGTAAATTTTTCTAAAAAATTTTCCTTCTTTTAGTTATTACCTTACAATCAGATTTCATACTAACGTACGAAACTTTTTCAATTGTATTTTAATTCAGTATAATCCATGAAATATAAGAAACAAAAGCTACATAAAAATGTATCCTTATTAATATGTAGAGATGATTATTGTATGTTAGTATTATTGTTACCCACCAAGATGAATAGAATTATATCACTAAGCATAAACTTTGGTTTAGATTACATCTGTGATTACAAGGAAAAATGACATTTCCGTTAGAGTTAACTAAAACATCACATTTTTAAATGGTGATACGGAATAAAACGGCAAAACGCTATTAGGTTTTAATATCAATATCAAGCACAAAAATATTTTCAAGAAACCTACCAAAGTGAAGAATGTTTGAACTTTCATTTCCAACCGCCAAAAATGCTGGGTACTCTGCTTTTGCAGAAAACGAAAGACCAAAATATTTTATATCACAAAGCACTAGAATAACATTTTCAATTTTAACTTAATTCACAGAAATAATTGTTTTTTATTTATTTTTTACATGCTAATGTGCCTGCATATGCGTACCCACTTAAGAAAGGAGAGGCATTGCGAAGCATGCCGGGTAAAGGTAGTCTTAAATACAGAGGGATCTGTGGCGAACTTTTGTCCCATCTTGAAATGATTATAATTTATTAAACCTTTCCTCAATCACATATTGATAAGATATTTTCAGAGATTTTTAGCTAGACCACAAGCTCTCAAAATATGAAAACACCATACAAATTCTTGCGGTAGCTTGTATGTGATGCAATTTCAAACCCTCAGACACCAGCAGCTTGCTTACAGATTAATAATAGTATATATATATATCCAGACGGTGGTCATTTTAACCTACCCCGGTTTACTGCTAACTGCTAACCGTTTCTTGCTTTAACGCAACCAACTTCAGGGGCGTAGCTACTATGGGGCTAGGCGGTGCAGTGCACCGGGGCCCCTACGCTCAGGGGGCTCCCAAGCATACCTCTGGGGGCCCCCAAGTGCAGTTCAGAGGCCTACGAGCCTTCATGGCAAACTGGCGACCTTTTTTTTTTTTAGCTATACAGTCGTCTAAGGGGGCCCCTGAGACACAGGAAGCCCCTCACTAAGGGCCCTCTCACTGCTCAGAGGGGCCCCCAACCACAGCTCAGGGGGTCCCTAAGCACAACTCAAGGGCCCCGTCCTCAGCTCAGAGGGCCCTTACCAGCAACACAAAGCAAAAAAAAGGTCATCCATCTGGCCTAAGGGCCTAAAATATTTTTTTTGCACCGGGGCCCTTGTTGACCTAGCTACGCCACTGACCAACTTACGCTTTCCCTTTAATTTTAATGTGGATGTATAGCGGATGTTTTATTTAGATTGCAATACACATTATTCTTTTCTCTTTATACTAGTTTCTGTCGATCGTTGTTTCACTAACAACAACCTTTTTTCCTAACTGCCTTGTAATAAAAGTAAAAATGAATTGAACGGTGTTATTACCTTACAGTGACGAATTTACAACTTTGAACTTGCATGTGAAGTAAAGCGGCCTATCCACGGTCCAACTTATAGAACATCCGCGAAGTGTTACCGTAGGATGAGCTCACCCATTCACGCTACCAGAAACGGTCCAAAAAACTTGTACTTTTTCGCCGCACACCAGTGTCCTTGTAGCACTGTCGCAGGGCATTTCCTCCAATCAAGATCCAAAGCCATAGTTTGTTGGACGGCAAAGACGCGAGTTGGTTGTCTGGGAGTCCAACAAAATCCAACACGTCCTACGTGTAGTCCTGTAACGACTTTCACAGCCCATCAAGAGTCCTTTATCGAAAAATCGGATCATCATAGGTCCTACAAGTCGGGCTGTGAATGGTCCACTATAGCGGTGGAAAGGCGGGTGGCGGGCAGGGAAATGTGCGGTGGCGTGGCCTTGTGCTTGAATTAGTTGAGCTGCAACTCCGAAAAGTTAATGTGACAAAGATTGTTCTTCAGACGCGTGTGTAGTTATGTAAATAATTTAATTCTCTTGTGAAATCTTTTCACGTTTTTTGTTGTTGAAAGATGATGAAAAAACTAAATCAATAAGGCGGTATTATATGGGAATAGACTTTACTTATGAAAAAATGTGGAATTTGGAATAAAAATATACTTTTCTGATTTTAAATTTATTTTGATAAAATATTAAAATCTAAATAATTATAAATTTATTTTTCCACCTCCGCATCCGCAAAACATTCGCATCCGCAAAACATCCGCATCCGCAAAACATCCGCATCCGCAAAACATCCGCATCCGCGAATGTAAAGCACTGAACATCCGCACCCGTAAAGATGACATCCGTTACAACCCTACTTCAATTCATTTGTAATGTGGTTGATGCCTTGATGACTTTCAGACATTCACCCACAGTCGCACTTCTATGAAAGATACTTGCTTATTTCTTACTATTTTAACATCGCATTGCACTATACAAAATTTGGGAGGCACACTGAGAGTGAGTCTTCAGTTGAGGAGGATTTTTATGATTCTTGGCTAATAGTACACGAAGAGCGGCAACCAATCCTCGCTTTCTTCTTCGACCAAAATGAAGACAGTGCAACCACCTCATGGTACAGGGAACAGCTGTACCATCACTTCTGCTTTATGGGCTTTCGTGTTAAAAAACGAGAGACTTCTCTTTCCCAAATGACAGGATTTTACTTTTGTACGTTACCTGACTACGACTCGGTTGTAGGCGCCAGCCAGTCTGGCTAGTGACGTCAGACCATCACCTGGCTGGGTCCACAAACCGACTCTACTTTGTGTATCTTCTTTCCAAAACATTTGTATCAATATTAATAGGTTTGCTCCCTTCTGTAAATGGAGAAAAAGATTGTCATCTCTCTAAGTCGTTTGCTTCCGTCTGTTGCATTAAGTGTGAACCGTCATAACTTTGCTGCTCCTCGAAACGACCCGCGTTTGTGATACAAGGTGTTTCCTGCTGTCCCTCGACCCCGATCCAATAACAGCGATAACCCCTTGTGCTGGGGGGTCACTGCTAACTCGTCCCCGGGCGATGACGTCACAGGCTGGACACAGCTGCCGGGACGACCACTCGATAGGAATCAACACCTGTTTCAACAGAATAGAGCCTCCACCATAGCCAGAAACATTTTCTGGCAGATCTGTAGGTATCAAAGCTGGGTATCCGACGATGGTAAAGAATCCCAGTTCAATTCCCAACACTCTGTACCAGTAGTCTATATTATATCTTGCTTCTGGAGTGGTGGAATGATTTGCCCAGTCTAGTCTTGGTATCGCGTAATATTTCGGCGCAGACTATCAAACAATATCTTTGGGTAGAAACTTGAAAACGATTTTTAAATTTCGTTTCTATTTCCGAACTCTCTTTCTATGCTGTTCTATATCAGAATATTTTAAACTGAAAAATTTGTCATTACTCGAAAGCTATTTATCTACATATTAACCTTTTATTTCTTGTAATAAATGGATGATGAGCGGTTGAGATAAGTACTAGGAAAATTGATCAGTGAGTTGACTTAGGACACAAAGCAATGAAATTTGGTGGATATGTGACTAAAAATTCAGCCATATCAGAAAAAGTGAAATGAGGAGAGTTGAAAATTACAAAAAATTATTTCCAAAATCTTATTCCCTGTGCTCCGTTCAGCTTCTTGGAATCAAGTAGTTTTTTATGATTCCTGCTCAGAAACGTTACTTTCTATAATAGCGTGGATGATTACCTATAGCATGACACGTGTATGAAGATCATCGAATAAGTTCGTGGCCTGTTAAAATTGGATACTGAGAACTATAAGATATCTAAAAAAGAACGGAGGATAATATGGCAGGGAAGCCATCACTTTACCATTCTACACGTAAACCTATCTCATGAAGAGAACTAATTTGAAACATGTTTAAAAATAGCAAAAAGCTAAGTGAGGAGGTTGACTATTGGAGACTACCTACCACAGTTCCTACAAACTGACAGCGAGAGAAAAAAAGCCTGAGCAACCGATAGAACATTACATACACTATCCGTCTGTCAGTCACCGTTCGTTTAGTTTTCAATATTTCATGACAAAATATGTTATTTATCCTAAAAAGGTATCCCATGTTCTTCCTAATGATACATAGTATTTCCTTGTGAAATTTTGTCAAGATCGGTCTAGCCATGAAAACATAACAGACAGAGTTTCTTTCGCATTTATAATATTAGTTTACATTGTTCGGAATTATAACGTTATGGACTGAACATTTATTTTGTTACAAATGATGAAAGCTGAAAATCAGATGTGGAGAAATCCGTGTTGTGATCGAATAATACTGTAAGCTAGAGATTTCAACAAATAACATTTTCGTAAAGATGTAGGAAACATTGAAGGAGAATGCCTCTGCCTACAACAAGGCTAAAATGTGGACATTTGAATTTAAAAGTGAACCAACTTCGATCCCCTAAAAATGCTGTGACAGACAGAAGGTAAATATTTCGGCGCATTGAGGAGATATCAGGCATTCCAGGAGCGACAGTAGATCGCATTCCAAATCACTCCAGGCGAATGACGGCATGCTTCCTTCAAAAAGGCTATGGCCGAATTCCTTTCCGTCCCATGTTCCCAGTCCCATCCCGCCTCTAATGACCTCGACGTCGACCAGGCGTAAAGCTATAAGTAAAAATAAAAGAAGATCGCATTCTGACGAGTGTCAGACATGAGAAATGTTGAATATTGAAAAACTTTTGACAGCTGGAGGAAGAAGTCTGCGGAGTACCTAGTCCATAGGTTCCTAGCCTACTTTAGCATACCACCCCCTTTTCGAAAAAAATACTCAACTTTCCCTTTAAAAAAATCCCAAAAAAACCTCCAACTCGCCTTGTTTTAATTAATAATGTAACTCATAGTGTTCCCGGTTTTTTGGTTCGTATTCCACTTCCTGAAGCAGTGATACTATGACACCCATCTTAGGAGAAGTGTTCGACATTATATATCGAAAAACAATGACAAATCTCTCAAATTACTGTTAGGGAGCTAATGATCTCGCTGTCGACGCGCCCTAAAGTCACAAAAACAAACAAAATTAGTACATTAAAGATATTACCAATATTGGTGTGTTGTTCACGGTTTGATTAACAAATAAATATCATGAAAAAATATTTTTTAGAGCTCCGAGCTCAGTATAACGATAGCATTCGATATTTGCTACCTTATTAGTAATCAGCGATCTTAAATCGCCGCGTTCCACTAGTGGCAATCTATTTCTTTTCTTATGCAATAAATTTCTGATTACGCTAAATCATGTTTTGAAAATGGAATGCAATTAAAAACTTCATTGATACAGCCGTGATAGCCGGGTATAATACTAGAAAGCAGAGGCCGGCGGATGGTCCTCAATTGCATTGGAACTGAAACGCCTCCTATGGTTTCTTCAACGCCGATCGGTGGCAGTCACTGGTATAGTCTTATTTGGAGTTAGCGGATTCTACATAACGATTTGTGATTTTGGATGAGACGTGGACTAACCGAGAATCATAGCAGTAGTTAATGCAGTGGACGCAAGCCAGTTACCCCCTTCTAAACAAGACCAAGGCTGTACTTTTTGCTGTGAAAATTATGATGTTTGTCTTTTTGGAGTTTGCTTCTAGATTTCGCGAAAAAGTGTGAAAACATTTCGAGGGGAGCAGGTTTACAGGGGAAAAAAAAGAGGCATATTGTCAAAGAAGGTGCTGTTTATTCAGGGAATTTTTTTCTATATGGCTGAATTTTGTAAATTTTTTTTTTGCTTACGCAAAACGACGTCGAGGTCATTAGAGGCGGGGAAGGACTGAGGACAAGGAATGGGAAGGAATTTGGCCATGGCCTTTCGAGGGAAGCATTTGCCTGGAGTGATTTGGGGAAACCATGGAAAACCCAAATCTGGATGCCCGGATGGGGATTCGAACCTTTATCCTCCTGAATGTGAGGAGAGAACCTTAACCGTTCAGTCACCACGCTCGATCTGAATTTAATGATTTTACTACCTCATTACCTTTAGTGATACGTTCTTCCATATGTTTCCAAAACTTAAAACGCTTCTCTCTGACACCAATTCCAACATAAAACTGGATGGCTTGATGGGGATTCAAATCCGTGTCCTTCCGAATGCCAGGCCCGCGCGTTATCGCTCCTCCACCGAGCTCAGTCTCTGTTTTCCTATTTCAAAAATGATCGTTGTGTTTTTTGAGGTGAATAGCCGCGAAGATTTCTACGGGTCAGTATAAATAGGATTAAACGCATTTGTTTAACAGAAATTTGGTGCACGTTAGTGATCTTTTTGGACGTAACGGCAATGCTGTTTGCACTACCACACTTCCTACTACAAAATGCCACAGTAAGCCTCAAAGAGAGATACAGAATCTTCAGATTTTCCCTATTTGACAGCTGATTGGTACAGTAGTTCTTGATATCAAAATGATATCTATTTTGTAATCCAGTGTTCCACAATTATCTTTTACAGAGCTCTTACAAAAATCATTGTACACTGATCAACCATATCGTTTGTTGTTTCAATTTGTTTACAGTACAGGTGAAGTCAGTTTCATTAAGGGGCATCATAATTCTTGGAGAGGACTCCCCAGTGTGGCTCAGTACTCTGAGACGCCGTAAACTGGATCGGGGAGGTACAACGGACCGGGCACGAGCCCAGCCACCGCGTACCACCCGCCCTGACTGCGGTTTGCGGAGCCAACGAAGCGAATGCCGGTTTGAACTCCAGTCTCCTCCTCAAGGCTCATTCCCACTGCGGGTGGTGTGGCAGTACGCGCCTCTCATCTTTTACCGCCTGGCGGTGGGTCGAGGTGCGCCGTCCCTTTTAGCATATGCGGCAAAGATGAAAGGCGTCCCCTACCACGCGCCGTGGGAACGCGACTTCATAAACTAGACATTTCACAAACAAAATATACACTTATCACACGCTGAACATAGTTGCATATTTCGCAGACAGATGGCAACACTTCACTTCCTCAACTTCCTGGCATGCGGCCGTAAAACCATAGCTCCAAATTTGTACATACCAACTATGAGTAAAACTCATCGAAGGAAGCTGACCCCAAAATGTTAGGAAGAAGTGGTAATAAAAAAAGAAGAAAATCCCTGGAGAGACGGACGTAGTGAGAGGAAAAGAAAAAGGAGAATTCGAGGATTGAAGTTCGTATTCCCTTTTAAGGCCTCGACATTAAAAATGAAACACATCAGTGGACCCAGGCACATCAAAGCGTAACCATGATAGATCCTGGTAGGTACAGTGGGTACAGGCAGTAAGTAAAGCCACAACTGAAAAAAATGAGAGTGGTATGGTTATTGTTTTACCCACAAAGAGTTTTCTGGGCAGTAATAATTTTAATGGTTGAGGAAAATGTTTAAGATGTTTAGATTCGAAAAAAAGATCTTTGACTTCGTCGCTTATTGAACACCTGCCGTCCACTATTACGTTTCTGTGGAGGAGAGTTTTAAGCTTGGGTGAAGCCATTTGAAGATTGGAGAAGGATGCAGGCTGCAGAGTCAGGGAACGTCAGTACAGGGCGGAGGTTGTCACCGAAACTACCAATGTCGTCCAGAAGCAACGGACAGTGACACCGCCGTCTTGAGTGACACTAGCAGGACACAGTGTCCAGCGGCCGAGATGTCAGCTCCTCGTCACCGCTCGCTGTTTGCCTTGCCATCCGCCAGGGCGCAGCAGCGGCGGCAACATGGCGGCCATCCGTCTTGCCGACGCCTCCGGTCCGGCCGGTGATAAACAGAGACGGAGCTGCTGATGGCCCGCCTCGGGTTTCGAGTTAATGGACGAGGCCACTAAGAGCGCGGGAGGCACGTCTTGGAGAAAAGAGATCCACTGGCTGGACGTATCAGCAGCACCACAGAGCGAAAAAAATAGTCGCAATAGATTGCACAAGACTTGGTTCACATTGTTTGCATGGAAAGACTCCGGTGACTGAACAAATCCTAGAGTCACCCACCACCTGTCAGCAAACAGCGATCGGAAATGGCCGCAGAAAGGTGTGGGTTAGGAATGGATATCGACGCGAGGCACTATATGCGGTAGATAAGATACAAGTGATATTTAGGAACTATAAGATTTAGAATTAAGTAGTTAATAGGAAATTAACTAATGAAACTATTTTGCTGGGGCGAGGTCGAGGCGGTGCACATTTTGAGCAATAAGAAATATTTTATTCGTAAGGTAATGGTACGCGGCAGGATGTCAACTATTGTGGGGTGGAAAAGGAACTCTTAGATGTCGTTCACCTTAGTCCCCGTCACCTGGCTGGAGCCAAAGGTAAAAGTCTCGAAGCTAACATGCCGAAATAAAAACCTACCCTGTGAGCAGATGTAAGACATGTGACATCTTTGGAAATCTATATATTTCTCCATAAACTAGAGATTATTATCATTATTATAATTACTCCGCGATTCATTAAAATTGTGTGACGGAGGGTCCATTGCACCTATTCGAAAGGGCAATGGTTTGGAAGGGATATGGCAAGAGGGACCCATGGGCTATTGTGAGGAACCATCCCAGCATTCGCTTGGAGTGATCCGGGAAAACCATGGTAGACCCAGATCAGGATGGCTGGAGTGATTTATCGAAAGCTACTCCTGTCGGATTTTAAGTCTACTCGCCCAGTAAACAACGGTATAAAGTAAAGAAGGTAGTGTTGGCAGCACCACCCGTGCGAACACAGAACACAGTCCATCGTTTTTGTGATATATTTCGAATAATTTAGTGAAACAGCGTGTTGTGTTCGTAAGACGTGATGGAAGCCTTCTCTATACAAAACGATGTAAGTCCATTTTCTCTCTCTCTGCTTCTCTATACCTCATACAGTACGCTCACTGTTGCTGAGATATTACGTTAATGTGTGCTATGATGAACATTAATACTCTATAAAAGAAAATTGATAGTTAATAATTCTTGGGCTGGTGTCATGGCAAGACTAGTGCGTGAAAGAATGGAGTATTTCCTGCTGTGTCAACTGTACAAAACGTCCCCACGTCCTTCCGAATGCTAGATCCAAGCGTCAACCACTCACCCGTCAGGATCAATATGTCATGATTATTATCTTCAAAAATGTTACCATAAATCTCCATTTACAGAGAATGACGCCGTGTATCATCTCTTTAGCTCAATGCCATGAATTTGACACTAATGAATTGCTATTTACAGTTTGCTTTTTTTCACAAAACCAGAGAAAGAAACAACTTATGTTTAGCCGATACTCATTAAAACAGTCAAAAGGTATAGGATTGTTCCTAATGTTATGTGTGGACCCCAATTTGCTCAGCGAAGTTCAACAGCTCGACATGGTATTGACGCCAAAATCATCGGAAGTTTCCTCAAGAAATATTCAACCATGCTTCTTCTTTAGCCGTCCGTTATTGCGAAAGTGTTGTCGGTGCATAACGCAGAGCATTTACTGACCCTTATAACATGTCCCAGATATTGGATTCATGTCTGGCAATTCGGGTGGCCAAATCGTTCGTTGGAATTGTCCAGGAGGTTACTCAAACCATTCATTAATAATTTTGGTCAGCTGACATGGCGCATTATCGTCATGGAAAATTCCATCGTTGTTTGTCGATATGAAGGTCATGAATAGCTGCAAATGGTCTCCAAGTAGCTATGGTCCATTCAGTATTACCAGAGGTATCAGTCGATGCTGCTTAAAGTCGGGCTATACCAGGATGGAGCCACCATTAGCTTGCACAGTGAATGCTTGACAACCTGAGTCCATAACGTGGGGTTTGTACCGGACTCGAAACTTACCATCAGTTCTTTTAAACGGAAATCTTGACACGCACCCTTTTTCTACTCATGTGCAACCGATATGTCCACGAACCAAGGAGAGGCTCTCTCCGGGCTCATGGTGTGGTCAGCACCATCTTCCGCTCTCACAATATCATGAAAAGAGAGTCGACTGGATATTGAATCGATATTATTTTCCTTTCTTCCCCATGTTGTCTTTAAGGCGCAGAAGTCATATAAACAAATAATTGGTTTCTAGTGGGCTTTTTTTTTATTTTTATTTTTTATGCCGCGAGTGAAGCTAAAATAAAATCATTATTTTGGCGTACGAGTTTCGATTTATCGGATTGTGTCATATTCCCAAACAAGTCATATATATATATATTTATATCAGTAAACTGAAGTATTTGTAAACACATTGAAATAGAAAAGCAAATACTGACAACTAACAAGCACAGAAAAAAAAACATACTGACAATGCTAGAATATTTCAATATTGAAAAAGCATTAAACAAAGGGTGAAATGTGCTCAATACATATGCCCACCTCAAGAACCAGAACGCAATAAAAATAAATTTCTATAAGTTTTTTGTTTTTGTGAGGAGCCAACTTTCTCCCTTCAGGCCTAATCAAAATCGATAAATGAAGTATGATTTTTTTTTCATTTATTTTGTTGGCATTTGGGCTTGTACCCATACAGCCACCTTCGTTTTACAATTTAACATCTCATATTATCAATATAACAATAATAATATCATGCAGTTGGCTCTTTTCATTATACAGAATAACATCAATAGAATACCAATAATAATTACATGAAATTACCATTTTCGTTTTACGCAAGAACATCAATAATATAACAATGGTAGATCGTGCATTAGACATTTTTGTATTACCGAATACCACCAGTCATTTATCAATAATAATATCATACCATTAAGTGCATGTTATTTACTAATTTGATTTAAATTGTAATACCCATATTTTCTATATGCAGATCAGAATCTTATAAACCGTATAATCATCAGATGCAAGGAGTGAGGTAGCGCAAGTGAGCAACGGAATTCCTACTTTCATGAGGGTATCTAAGAAATGGTCAATTTCCAACTTCTTCAATCGGCAGCCAAATAGGAGGTGGTTTATATCTTCAATTTCCCCACAGGGACAGTTGGGAGAGTCTACGACGTGTAATCTGTAAAGGTGTTGCTTGAAACAGCCATGGTTGAATTTTAATCTAGCAATACAAGTGCTGAGTCTGCGGGGACTTTTATGTGTTTCATACCATTGATGGGAGGGTATTTCTGGGTGAATGCGCCCGTAATGTTCGCCTTTGATCGTAAGTGAGCTCTTCCATTCCGTGTTCCACTTGAATTTTATGATGCCTTTGATATGTCTAATTACATCTGGAAAAGGAATCGTATTGTAGTGTTTTACACCTCTCCGAGCAGCTAGCTTGGCATACCGATCAGCCATCTCGTTTCCCAAGAGGTTACAGTGTGCCTTGACCCATTTAAATTCCACTGTCTTGCTTGAGCGTTTCAGCTCTTGAGCCATGCTTACAATATCATATACTCGGTATTAAGTTCTCTGCTTTCATAAAATTATTAATTGACAAAGGAATTGTTTGAATTTCGCGCTATATAAAAGGCAAAATTCTGAACAATTGAGATCACGGGTATGCGTTAGTTCAGACTCAAGCTGCTAGGCGTCACTGACGACGATAAGGAGTGATCACATTTCCGCTAGATAGCAGCACTACATTTCACTGAGATACTGATAAGCTATGTGTGTGTGTTTTATTCAAAAAGGAGTTTTACGGATATTTTTGTTACTCTTAGGGAAACATTTCATCATTACTAATTATTTCGTTAGATACTGTAAGTGTTTTGAATCGAACCCATTTCATTTGACAAATAAACAATTGCTGCAAATAAGGCAGTTCTCCTTTCATACTAATACAAACCACCAACTTCGCTATTCGTGGTATATCACTCCCGAAATTTTCGCACGGGCCAGCTACTATACCTTAACCACAATTAAACAAAACGAAAACAGGTTGGTAATTTACTTTCTGAATTTGGTTGGTATCTTTGAATACATCAGCATAAATAATAACACACAAATGTTTAGTTGTCATGGCAGGTGGAAAACATTTTTATGTATGTGAAACATATAGAGTAAGTAAATCAAAAGACTGAGACGGAAAATTTCACTACTGAACTTTGTTAAGAAAATAAAAACTGTAAGTAAATTCAAGTGGTTTTCAGTCAGGATGTAGGTTGTTTGCACATGACATTATGGTATATTATAGAATCAAAACGGCAGAAGACTGTTAGATGACCTGTATAGAATATCTATCTGGGTAGGTCTACATAAAATAAAAATAAAGAGTGCACAGATAAAAAACTGAAGGTTTTTTTTATGACTGAAGGGTGAGGGCAGAATTGCTTGATGAAGGCTTGAATTGTAAATATCTTGGCATAACATTTGATAATAAAACCAACTGGGTAGGACACATTGGGCAGGAGGTAGGCTTTCTTCTTGCTTATGGCTTTACGGTTCGTCAACGTCGAGGTCATTAGAGGCGGGAAAGTGCTGGGTGCTAGGAACGGCAACGAATTTGGCATGGACTTTTTTGAAGGAACCGTCTCGGTATACGCCAGGAATGACTTGGGGAAATCATACAAAACCCAAATTTGGATGGCCGGACGTGGATTCGAACCCACGTCCACCCACCACGCTTGGTGAGAACGTAGGAAAAAGTTACAAAATCCTTCATTTAGTGGAGAGAGCGATGAGAGTATATACCAGAAAAGTTAGGGAATTAGGTTACAAAAGATTGGATAAACCATTGATTGGATATGGTGGTGTTGTTTGGGACCCACAATTTTGGTATCAAATACAGGAGTTGGAGGGCGTGCAAAGAAGAAATCTAGAGTTGTTTGTGAACATTACCGCAGGACTCAGTCAATAGTTGATCTGATAAAGGAGTTGGATTGAGAGCCATTGGAAGACAGGAGGAGGGTGCAAAGAGTGCTCGAAGTGTGCAAGACGTATCCTGGTGATGAAGCTTGGAGGGAAATTTATGGAAGAATTGGGAGTAGAGCATGGAAAGGAAAAGATGACCATGAACACAAGCTGGTACCCTATTTCATGCAGAAGGGAGTAGCAAAATTTTCGTTCGTTGTTGAGGGTGACAGGGATTGGAATAAATTGCCAAGGTAAGAGATGATTAATTTACCAAAACGGTAAATGAATTTATAAGTAGATGGGTGTAGGAATTTAGCACTCATATTAAAAAAATATGATATTAAAAAAATATGATATTAAAAAAATACGAAACGGATATTTAGCAGACTAGGGAAATAGCCACCGGAGTTTGCGCTTCATAACAATTAAGTTCAATTCAATACGGAAAACTCCTAAATACCAACAGGTAAAAAAAAAAAACTTAGTTCTTCAGAAATAGCAAAATTGCCTTTTCAGGCAAATGTCACATGTAACTTTTGGAGTACAATGTTTATAGTATGGCTACCAACTTGTAGTAGCTGTCTCTCAGTGGAGGCAGAATTGCCGAAATTAAGAAATGAGGGAGGACACCCCTCACCCCCTCGACGTCTGTTTGCCGCAGCGCTCGCCGCAAGATGGCGCCATCCGTCTTGTTGACGCCGCTCCTAATTGGCCGGACGGCGTCGGCAGCGTCGCGACGCCACTAAACCCCCACCCCTCCTCCCCGCCCCGCGACGCTGACGAATGGGGGCCAGTGCGTCTCCCGGGAGGAAACTACTTTGCCGAGTAGTCCAGTCCGCCGCCTCTCGGTTTTAATGTCTGTTGGCAAACTTAATTTGCAGTCGGCGCGGGACTTAGACCCATGGTAGCCACTGAATGCATGCACTTCACAAAATGGACTTTCACCACTCGGAATTTGAGTTCCATGATCTAATTAAAGCAATTCGGACTTGCCGTAGCGTTCTGGCCTTCAGGAAGAGGCATGTTCGAATCCCCATGGTTTCCCGAAGTCACTCCAGCCAAATGCCGGGATGGTTCCATAAAAAGGCGATGTCCGAATTCCTTCCCGTTACTAGCCATGTGTAACTCCCCTCAGACCCAGCTTACTGTTATTTTAAATCATTTAAACCGTTCATCTTGGAGTCGGAGAGAGATAAACATTGATTAAATGTGAATTTGAGTATATTTCCTAGGAATGTATATTGTCTTCCAAAGGACACCAAATCAGTACGACAGGACTGAGATTCGAACCAGCGTCCTCCCTAATGTGAGACCAAAGCGCTATCGCTCATTCACCACACTGGGTGTTACAATTTATGTCTGACTGAGATAGACGAGGGGGGCGTGTCGGACAATAGACAGACACGCTATTAAGAGGTGTCGTGACACAGAACTCTCACATTATGTATCGCGCCTCCTGTTTTTGGCCGTGATAGCGTGAGACGCCCCCATTGGCGGATAATTACCGGTGGAAGAGGTTCGCCCGCCTTTATAGTTCGGGGGCACGAAAGGAAGGAAGACACCTGTTGCTCCGTCCTGATTGATACGCAGGTAATTAGTTCAGACAACTAATGCTTGTTTCACACAATAAGGCTTCCAACGATCGGGTTGACTTGGTACTATCGGCGGAATTTAGTGATTTGCGTTGCAGATTAAATACATTCACTATGGTCTTATGTAGGGGCAGTCTCAGGGATTTGGAACAATTCAATACAGTGCATTCATTTTCAATAGATCCCAATTTAAGAGACTTACTGTACTGGATGTGGAAAGTTATCAGTTTACAGATAGACACTTGTATAACAGAATAATTATATACACCAAGATACCAAGAATAATGTGTACACTAATTGTATAAACCACATTAAAAAAAAAAAAAAAAAAAAAAAAAAAAAAAAAAAAAAAAAAAAAAAAAAAAAAAAAACACTGGCAATTATTTTGTAGATAACTTAGAAATAAATAGAAGCAGATGTAAATTAAAAATTATTTTAATTTTTTCTGAATTTAATCTTATCACTGCTAGACATTTTTTGATCAAATGACAACTACTTGTAATCTTTGTGAAGAACATTTGGTACAATTATTGTGTAATTTATGTTGTTTCAGATAGAGTATAATTGGTGATCACAAAGGACATTAATCTTGTATACATACTCCGCCACTAATGTTAAAATCCCTAACTTATTGCACAGTTTTCTGCATGAAGTTCTGCTACTAACCTCACAAATAATTTTTATTACTTGCTTTTGGGCTCTGAATATGCTGTATCTGTGAGCTGAATTGACGCAGAATATTATTGCATCTGACATTAGGGAGTGCAAATAAGCAAAATAAATTACTTTTTTCATACGGATATCACCTTTTTTGAAATTGAACGAATTGCACCCAATCTCTTCAGTAAGTCCTAGATGTGCACTCTAAATTTTGAATTATGATCAGTACGCACACCTAGAAATTTGACACTCTCTTCCTCTTTAATGGACTGGTCTGCAAATTTCATGACTATATCTGGTGTTACTATTTATTATTAATTTTTAATTGCGATGGAGCTAACACTCCGGTGGCAATTCCCCAAATCATCCATTTACCCCCTTTTTTATATAAATATTTTTTAAAACTTTTTTTAAATACTTTAAAACAAGGAGAAACATATTCTCTACAATCTGGTTACAAAACTCAACCCCTCATCCCCTTTACCCCATTTAATTTTTGGAAATGTTCTTCATAAAAAGCTACAGCTATAATCAGATTTCAATGGAACTTTGCACACGTATACTTTATTTTGTGTGATGTACTGAATAACATATATCGAATAAAATTTTATCGTGTTTCATCGACAGACTAACTCGGCAAGTTACCCGAGAAAATTTTATTCATTTACAACGCCGAGAAAACCTCCAGTCTTATATAACATTTATCGAGTTTTATCAAAGTTTAAAGACCTGCCATTAGCTGTAACCCAATTATTAATGCGGTCAAAGATATGATTTAAATTATGCTTGCTAGGGAACTCTGGGGTATTTGTAATTCCTACTCTTGTGCCATCTGCAAATAGGACAAACTTTTAGTTTTCAGATATAATATAGAGTAGATCATTTAAATATATTAAAAACAACAGATACCATTTTTAAAACCAATCATATCGTCAATTGTTGATTACAGATTGGTTACTTGCCATCCAAAATGCACACACAGTTTACCATGTTAGTTAAAATGCTTAACTTTCAATTTTTAATTACTAAATTTGAACATAACTTGAAGATACTCTTGTCAATTGCTTCATTTTAATGGAAAATCCAGTGGTTGTGTAATACCATTGACCTCTCCCCTTCCTTATCTCAAAGTAAATATGACTTTCTCATTCCTCGAGTTTCTAAATTGCACAAAGAAAATTAATTCATACAGTGATATTGATTTTGAAATAGCAACTCTTTCAATGGTTTTTATATAAAATATTTAATTTTCTTTCACCGGATACTCAATGTAGAAGCTGCAGAGAGTGTTATCCGCCTGTGTGCAGTTGACAATTCCTGTTGAGGTCTCCGTATATTCATAGTATGGTGGATCTACCTGAGTCACCATTCACAGTTCTGGATTTCCTATTTCAAAAAACGTTAGGGACTGCATGTATAGTGCTAGTATACGTGTAGCTCTAAAGAAACTTCTGAATGATGTCCATGAGTTTATACTGAAAATTTTTTTGTGTTAAATTCTACTCTTCTGAAGATTTGTCCTAGAAAGAGGTGCCAGGAATTCAATTTAAAAAAAAATTAATTTCAAAAGAAACATCGTCAGTTATTCTGTTTTCCATCTTTCAGTATATAACTTATTGGTGATACTTCAGTTAAAGAGGCGGAAGGGGTTTGGAAATTAAAATAATAAAATATTTTACACCGAGCGTGGTGGGTGAACGGTTAACGCTCTGACCTCGCATTAGAGAGGACGCCGGTTCGAATCCCCGTCCGGGCATCCAGCTTTGGGTATATGTATATGTATATATATACAGGGTGTTACAAAAAGGTACGGCCAAACTTTCAGGAAACATTCCTCACACACAAACAAAGAAAATATGTAATGTGGACATGTGTCCGGAAACGCTTACTTTCCATGTTAGAGCTCATTTTAGTTTCGTTAGTATGTACTGTACTTCCTCGATTCACCACCAGTTGGCCCAATTGCAGGAAGGTAGAGACTCTTCGTGCTCGTATTGTGGGCGGCTGTGATACAATACGCCATTCTCCAGGCCTGCATCAGCGCATCAGGGATTCCATGCGACGGAGGGTGGATGCATGTATCCTCGCTAACGGAGGACATTTTGAACATTTCCTGTAACAAAGTGTTTGAAGTCACGCTGGTACGTTTTGTTGCTGTGTGTTTCCATTCCATGTTTAATGTGATTTGAAGAGAAGTAATAAAATGAGCTCTAACATGGAAAGTAAGCGTTTCCGGACACATGTCCACATAACATATTTTCTTTGTTTGTGTGTGAGGAATGTTTCCTGAAAGTTTTGCCGTACCTTTTTGTAACACCCTGTATATATATTGCAATTAAATTATACTGTTTATACGAACAACTGCCGGAAAGTGAACTTTTGAAAAAATATGACAGGAGAATATTTCGTATTGAGAATGAATACCCTTCCTTGACCATGAGTAGTGTTGCCCAAATGCAAGAACAAGACAAGACTAGGCCAGTCTTGGTCTTGGTCTTGCATCAATACACCTGGTCTTGGTCTTGGTCTTGGTCTTGCACTCCCAGTCTTGGTCTTGGTCTTGGTCTTGCAGCAAGAGTCTCGCAAGTCTTGCAATTACCTATTAGCCTGTCGCTATTTATTAAACGTTACTTTAGATATTAGAACAACGCAACAGAATAGGTATATTTTAAGCTTGAATTAACATAGCCATGGTAAAGACCAACCAAATTAATAAATGTCTAAACACTTCATGAGAAATTCAAAAAATCAACTGACACCAGTTGGGGTTTGAACCCACGACCTAAGCGATCAGTGGCGATGCTCTAACTAACCAACTGAGCTATCAACTGTGTCCCGCGGGAGTCAGTCTGTTTCTTAATAAACGTTTACATTTAATAATCTTCAATGTACTAAAACATGGTTTAAACATATAGAAAACAAATTAATGACATTAACTTGACTGTATTTTAAAGAACATTATCTGTCCAGAAAGAGATTGATAGACCCTCACCTTATATGAAATGGAATAAAATAATTATACAATTTACTGAATTTACCATTTATTTCAATAAAAATACAAATGAAATTACAGAACAGTACACAATAGCTGACATTACTGTTACTTTATATTAATTCTTTTGTGAATATATAAATGCAGTAAAAGAAAAGGATTGTGAAGCGAGTCTTCTTCGTTATTTGTAGTGTCCTGCATTTCGCTCCTATGTAGCTTCCATAATAATAGGGAACATGCAGTTATAAGAATTATGGGTATTTTGTCATTAAAATGTTAAAAAAAATATAAAACAAAGACTACAGCAACATTTTAATTTTGGTTAATATTAATTTTTTACAATAATTTCGATTTGAAGTTACTTGAAACGGAACGTATTTTAAAACACCAATCAACGTCTAGTGACGTCACTACTGTTATGACAGCTTATTGTTGTCAAAGAGAACATTGTTTTATTGAGAAAATTATTTGTATTTTTCAATAAAAATGGAATCAGATTTATAAAAGCGGACTCCAGGAATTTACCGAAAGTCAGTGTAGATATGGTCGTAATTTTTTTGTCGAAAGTGCTGAGTATTCAAGTGTAGAAATGAAAGGGACTAAACTACTATGGTACGTATAAATCGCATTGAATTTTCCTATTTCGTTTAGCAGCTTCTATACATAGCTCTTATTTCAGCTCAACAAGGGAATCTTATGGCGATAATGCAATCGGCTATGTCCAAATTAAAAGAGATGGCGAATTGTGTATAGTAAAAAGTAGAGTTACACCGGAGCATAAAGTTCGTAAAGAAGGTTATCATGTTACAGCCATTATAAATGAAAGGGAAGGTTTAGTCCAGTCCTGCCAATGCGAAGATTGTGTATGTTATTTATGGCCTATAAAATGTCATGCGGACAAATGGGGAGCAGAAAACTATGATCGTCTCGCCAGAG
Source organism: Vandiemenella viatica (assembly GCA_031002005.1). Taxonomy (NCBI): domain Eukaryota; kingdom Metazoa; phylum Arthropoda; class Insecta; order Orthoptera; family Morabidae; genus Vandiemenella; species Vandiemenella viatica. Next base: position 80,360,007 of record CM061918.1, read on the forward strand.
AGTTCAGTTGTTCTGTGCTCTCACCACACCCCTAATTTAGCACATTATTATCACTAAAATCTTATTCCAGGTGGGTGTAAGCATGCTGCTGCACTCTTGCTATGGTTACACAGAAGATCTGAGTAGCCTGCGCTTACATCTATAACATGTTACTGGAAGAAATCAAATTTATCTAAATGTGCTTCTGGAAAATCTTTTATAAAAGCCAAAGAAATAGGTCACATTCCTGTCACTAACAGTTTCTCTCAAGTAAGCAGTTCAGTATACCTGTTTATTTGATGAAACTATAAATCTTTATAGAAAGAAAAGATGGAACTCACCACAAGATGGATTCGAACCTGCAGCCTTTGCCTAACAAGGGCAATGCTCTATACCCCAGAGCCACCAAGGTTCTCACAAGCCGTGGCGGAATCCAACTTGTGGTGAATCTTTCTCTATACAGGTTTATAAGAATCTCTAAAGAGTGCATAAATGCTGTTAAATAAATAGTATCAATGAAATTAATAAATATATGTTATATGCTACAATAATAACCTCATATTTTTAGGTGGATATTCTGAGTGAATATATAAATGCAGTAAAAGAAAAGGATTGTGAAGCGAGTCTTCTTCATTATTTTGGAGAAGATTTACAAACTGTAAACATCCATAAAGTGTGTTCAAGCTTGATTGGAAAGTTGAACTCTTCACAAACTCTCCTTGAAATATTATCAAAGACAATGACCGCTGATATGATTAACATGGTTTTTTTCCACCACAAAACGACAAGTTTACTTCCACAGCAACTGACAGGTCAGAAAGGACTTGACAGGAGTGATGTCATCGGCTCTGGAAGTCAGTTTTGGCGCGCAAATTTAAACTGTCAGTTTCAGACCGCCGTTTTGCGAGACATATTACCGTTTTAATTTTTTTTATTTATTTGTGGTGTATTCTGCATGAAGTTACTTAAAATGAAAGCAAAAATAAAAATATTGCATGTTCCCTATTAATAAGGTAGATAACCTTATTGATTATTATTAAAAGCTAGATTTTAAATTAGTTTGTAACTTTAACTTTAGAAACTGTAACTTTTGAAATATTAAGAAAATAAACATCTTCTCGGTAACATACTACATATAATTTGATTACGCATATTCTATATAGATTATTTTTAGTTTTTATTATTTCGATTTTCGATACTTCAATTAAGTGTCATACTTACTACATTTAATGTATTATTTTTTATTTACTTATTCAGACCGTCAATTCTTTCATCAACGAAAACGCACTGATAGTCATTTATATTATATCAGTACTTTACGTCTTCCTACATATTTTCTGCCTATTTTCTTCTTCAAAATTCTATGTACTAGTACTTTAAGTTTCGTTTGTTTTCTATGTGTCAATTTCTTGTATTATATAGGATAAGTATATAATTTAAATTAAGCCTGTCCGGTCCACTGACTCTGGAGTTTACTCCTCGAGTTAAAATTGTGCAAATACTATATATTCTTTACATGTAAATGAATATTTGCAAAAATATATTGTGATGCAACAGTCAATATATCAGTTTATTTATTTAAATAGTTCTCTTACATATTATTATATTCGGGCTCCTAAACAGTACATAAATTTTATTGCACGCTTTTTATATTATTCGATTACTATTATAGACACTTTTTTCACGTTTGAAGCGTATTAAAAGTGTCTACAATATTTATTAAATGGGTGACGACATATTTAAGCACTTTGTGTTTTAAAACCACACAGAACACATCAGCATAACGTATTCGTGTCCATTCTAAGCACCCAAAAACTTATTTTGTATAGAAAGTATAAAAAAAAGTCCTAACTGCAAGACGCAAGAGTCTTGCAGGCTTGGTCTTGTTCTTGCTTAAATCTTGCACAGTCAGTCTTGCTCTTAGTCTTGCTAAAATTAGGCGGTCTTGGTCTTGGTCTTGGTCTTGCAAAAATGCAAGACCAAGACCAAGACTGCAAGACCAAGACCGATTTTGGGCAACACTAACCATGAGCTACTTCATTTACTGGTTATATAAACAACTGCTGGAAAGTGAACTTTTAAAAAAAATATGCACGAGAATATTTCATATTGAGAATGAATAACCTTGACCATGAGCTACTTCATTACTGAACGAGGATGAAAGTACATCATGGTCATCAATAGATTGTCAATCGAAGTATTCGCCGTGGGAATTTAAAAGTAAAGTAAACGTCGCTACTTCGTTAACGAATGTGTATACTTAATCACATTTTTGGGTAATGAAATAAAGTGACACACTTTATTCGAAGTCATCGGTGCAGAGCATTTTGAGGCTGCCGCAGCGGACTGGCATGGCAGTCGAACATCAATCAATCAATCAGTCAGCGAGCGGCCGGCCGCAGAGTGAATCTGCTGCCGCGCGTTGTGTCCCATCCATCACGCGGCCTGCCTCGTACCTTTCCAATTAGCACGGCACAAAATCTGCACCGCCCGCAGAGGTTAATGGCACCTGGGCCCCGTAATGCGAAAATAATGTCGTTTGCCGGCGGGCAGGTAGCTTCGGCTCTGCGCTTTATTTATCACCGGACTCATGCACAAGTTTTATCACTGTGCCCACTCTCGCCTGGTAGTTGGTCATCACAAGGGTTAGGACCATTATGACCAAAATATAGAGAAATATGCAGGCAAATATGACCTTAAAAATGGCAAAATATAACCAAACATTTAAATTTACTATACATCATAACATGCTCAATTACACATTATTTATTTTATCTAGTGGTGCTGCTTTCATGTAGCCAGCATAATTTGCTTCCGTGCACTCACTGCACCATTAGGAAATTGAATTTTAAATCGTTTCGTTGGAGTCACTGTATTTTCAGATAATTTGCAGAATATAACTCTTTCATCTGTACTAAAATATTCCTTTCAAAATTCCCTTACGTAACTTCGCACTTTCAGAAAATTTTATTTTTGGCATAGCGGTGGGTCTACTTACTAATCCACTGCAGATTTGACGATGACTGATGATATTTTTCATTGATATATTGATTGACGCGGCTCGATACAGGCATGCTGCTGCTGCATTGTCGGTATTAAAAGGGGGGGACGGAACATTACGTTTAGAGAGTGTGTAACATAACATATGCTACCACCCCATTACGAAGTTAATTAATTTGTACATATTATTTAGTTAAGTGTAGTTAATTATGATATAAATATTGATTGTAATAATGTGATTACGAAAATCGAGAAATCCACAGATTACCAAACACATTGTCGATGGTTAGTGTAAGTACATCTTTGAAAAGATAAGATAGAAATCTTTGGTCTGGTGTGAGAGGATTTTTTTTTTCTTTTTTCCGAGAAAGCGCTGTCGGTTTTGGACTGTAAATGCCGTGGTAGCGGTATATGAAAGTATTAGTTATTCGAAAAGTGATATATTGTAATTGTGTTTTGTTTTATCGGTGTATGCGAGCTTTGGTTTGATTATTAAAACTGTTGTCAGTACATAGTACATGCTAACAACTGCGTGTGGTATTTTTTTTTTTGTAGAATTGGCGACCCGTTGATTGAGCTATTTTATGACGATTGAATATTATAATATTTAAAGAAGTGACCTCTACTCTGTTTACTTGGACGACTTATTTAGGGCCGCGTCGTCATAAGACCTGCAGAGTTACGAGCGAGTTAATTAGTGGAGTTTGCTCGTCTTCGATTGGATACATTTTAATTGTATGGAAATTATAAGTGACAATAATGAACAACTTTAATTCTTGACTGGTGAATTCTGACCACAGTGAAAGATAGTTTTTTTTTTCACCATTTGTATAGCAGAAGTACAGTTCTGTGAATAATTATCTTAATTTCTTCTCATCTATATCTAGTGAATTCCAGGTATTATTAAAAACTACCAGATTTTTCCTTAAAGTATGACCATATAACCATAAATATTATCGAAATATGACCAAAACTAGGAAAATGGTCTGAATATACATTTATAAGCTAATATATATATATATATATATATATATATATAAAGGCAGAAACGTTCAATCAGTGTTTAACTCAGAATTTCAGCTCAAAAAGAAGGCAGGAAAAAAGTATGACTTGTCCTAAAGATCCGAAACCTAGTGATCACATTACATATTCTCCTTCACTATCTTTTCTCAACATTTACGGGTCGGCTGCTTTTTGATGAGTTTTAGCCTACGTATATTTGGCGTGGTCAAATTTGGAGTTTTGATTTTACGGCCTCATTCCCTTGCTGACGCCAAGCATAACCATATTCTATGTGTGATAACTATATGTTTTGTTTTTAAAATATATAGTAAATGAGACGGTGATTCGGGATCTTCCTGGGTTTTTTTTGTTCTTTTTGTTGTTGTTTTTTGTTTACGGCTTTATGTCTCGTCGACGTCATGGTCTTAAGAAGCGGGAAAGGACTTGAGGGTTGCACAAAACCGCCTAAAAACCGCAGTCAGGGTGGAAGGTACGTGTTGGCATGAGCTCGTGTCCGGTGCCGTTGTACCTCCCAAACCAGCGTGTGGTGCCTCAGCGCTCTCACGGGTTCCTTTAACAGAGGCTCTACTCCTATAACTACTTGTGGTTTGTATGTCAATAATAAGTTACCAAACTCTGTTACTTCGTTGATCACACTCCTGCAGTTCACAAGTGATAGTCTTATAACAGGTTTCGCGATAGTTTCAGAGTAAATCTTCATCTTCCCAGTTTTGACTCTATTTTCTTTATCAGCTCCAACTATTTCTTTAACATTTATGGTTTTCCCCATCGCATCCCCTCGGAACAAACCTCTGCAACACTTATTATCGCAGGATTGGTTGACAACTTTTTTTTCTCTCTTTTACTTATGGCTTAACATCTTGTCGACGTTGAGGTCTTTAAAGCCGGGATGGGACTGGGGATATGGAACGGGAAGGAATTCGTCCATGGCCTATTGAAGGAAGCATCCCTGTATTCTCCTGGAGTGTTTGGGGAAACCATGTAAAACCCAAACCTGGATACCCGGACGGGGATTCTAAGCGCCGTCCCCCTGAATGCGAGACACGAGCGTTAACCACTCACCCACCACGCTCGGTCACAAGTTTTTCACTGTACCCAGTCTTGCCTGATGGTTGATTGTTCATACATCATTACATTACATCATTACATTACATCATTGTGCTACAATATTTCTCACAGAAGATCTGATGACACAGTGGCAGGATATCTGACTGACGGCAGAAAATTCTCTGATTCGAATTACGGTTTAATCAGGATTTTTTTTTATTTTTTTTTCTCACCAGTTAGGTTGGTAGGTACTTTTTGGGAAATGTTGAAACGGGGGTGATTTTTCCTTGCCTTGACTAGTTTTATTTATCTCATATCAATAGCGTTGCTGTCACAATAGTTAGAAATGCAATCAACAATTTTGACAATAACAGAAAGAGTGAGAAAAAAAAAATTTATAGCAACCAACTCACAGCAACCAATTCACAGTATAAATGACCAAAAGTCAGCAATTTGGAAGCGTTGTCAGTGGCATTAAGGAGGTCAGGTTGATGGGCACTGCGGGAAATGGTTAGATGCTGAATGGTCTGTTCTGCCCCACATTCACACGTAGGATTTGGATAACACCATTTTTGTAAATTTATCTTTTGTACTGCCTGCACCACTTCTCAGCCTATTTAGTACTCTCCATGTCTTCGAGTTAAGAGAAACAACATTGGGTTTCCTAGATTTAATCCTTTGTCTGGGTAGTTGATACCAGAATAATGGATGTGCCGCGCTTTCATTAACTTTATTTCTTTCCAGTTTTGCAGCTTACAAGGGACATCTTTGACCTCGAACACTCTGAACTGCACGAAAATATGCTTAGAATAACAACCGATCATAAACAAAACATTGGTGTGTGTCATTTTCAAAAAAAAAAGATGTTTCACTCTACATCAAGCAACATTTTAATAGAGAGAAACAAAGTAAGGAGATATCAGTACCATATGAAGGAAATTAAACGTAATTCAATGACGTCAGTGTATCATTACATTTTCAATCAACAGTTCCATAAACTCTGCTTAAAGTACATAATATAGCGCAAAACACGCATATACAGCAATACCACACACCTGGTAGTGCTTATACGAGGCGCGTCCAGTAAGTAAGTTCCGTTTCAATTTATCTCCGCTGCAGCGCTGCGATTGCAGTTCCGCACATGCGCTGTAGACGATGTGTATCAAGGGGAAGAACGTGCGCCATTTGGAGATCGCTGTCAGTTACGTACGCTTTGTTGTGCTTGTTTGAAATGTCGGCGTTGATTGAAAATCCCGTCGCCTGTGAAATCAGGTCTGTGATTCGGTTTCTGAATGCGAGGAAAGTGAAACCAAGTGAAATTTATCGGCAAATTTGCGATGTTTACGGACCAAATGCGATGAGTGATTCGATGGTGAGAAGATGGGTCCGACAGTTCAATGGCGGGCGTAGTGATGTACACGATGAAGAACGAAGTGGGCGTCCACCTTTGGTTACAGAAGACTTTCATCTGTTCTTACATCTCAAGTCTTTCCTTGGCGGTCATCACTTCACCAATGACGACGAGCTGAAAGAAACTGTTTCCAACTGGTTGAAGACACAGGCGGCAGATTTCTACGAAGAAGGTATACAAAACCTGGTGCCACGCTATAACAAATGCCTGCAAAATTTCGGCAGTTATGTGGAAACGTAGTTTAAGAGTTGTAGAATTTTGTGCAATAAAAATTTCTTCTGTATCTGTGTACAATTTCATTTTATTACCAAACGGAACTTACTTTCTGTACGCGCCTCGTATTAGTCCCCAAAGTGCAGATGCGGGATTTCGATAAAATGGTTAAAACAAAGTGGAAGAGAACTATGTGCACACCTCACTCAAGCCACGTTACCACATTCCAAATCACTTTCGCATTCACGCAGTCCAATATCAAAAGCCACACTTATTACATTTTCAAATGATAATGTTGATATGTCAATGTCATAAGCATATTACAACATAGGCTTATACGTACGTGCAGCAAATTGATTGTAAATCACAGAGTGAAGTTTCTTGATGAAATAACGATCATGTATCTTCACTTGTGGTTTGGCACATTGTAGTCTTACAAAATCAGTAATCCTTGTGATATAGAGCGTGTATTACCGAAAGAAGTAAACATTAAGGGGATAGAAATATTTTGTTGTTTTCGGTGGCAATATCTTCAGTATAACATCTTTGTTTGGAAAAGTTGCATCTAGAAGGATACGATCTGTATGACCTGACCAGGAATCACACAACAATAGACTCTTTTCATTTGTTACATGTTCGACAAGGACTAAAGTTAGTTCTTTAGTCATTTTTCCATTTTTGCTTGCCTCCACATGAATGTTTCATGGACAGGTTGTTTCAAGTTTCTTTGAAATATTTGGACCGAAAGTGCCTTGTGTCTCTGGAAAACAGATGTGCAACTAATGGCGCTACCAGATGAGTAATGGAAATGACACACACCACTGTTTTGTTTTGATCGCTTGTTATTCTAAACATGTTTTCGTGCTGTTTTGAATGTTCGAGGTCAAGGTGTCCCTTGTTAGTCCCGACTTATATCAGGAGGAGTGATTCTTGCAGATTCTAAATCGGTGTAGCTCTGAAGCAACGCGTAATAATTCTGCAGGTTTCATGCAGCACTACGTCTACTTTTTTTGGCATAAGCAAACATGTACCAAACAGGGCAGGCATATTCCACAGCAGAATAACACAGTGCAAGAGCTGATGGTTGGAGCAATGTCGTGATCATACCCAAGACACCTTCGCGGGTTTACACCAGTAAATACAGGGTGATTATAATTAAAGTTTAAGTTTCAAAACGCTCTGAAAAACGAACCACTGATTAGAATGACGTGAAAATTGAACGGCGTATTATTGAATAAGGGGGAAAGAACATGAATGGTGATTTTGCACCAGTAGCTCTACAAAAGTTCTGGACCCTCAAGGGTATGAAAAAAGGCGTTGGACCGATGACTGTTATGGGTCTGGTGAAAATGATGAAAAAATTCGAAAATTCTGGTTCGTTTGATGTGCAGTCTGGTAGAGGAAGGAAAAGATATGATTCGGCGGTAGTTGAAGAAGTGGCCACAGCAGTTCAGGAGGCGTCGAGCGGTGGTGTGCAACCATGCAGTGCACGAAGAATTGCCCCAACATTGGAAAGGCCTGTGAGCACGGTGCATAACATTCTACGAAACATCCTGCAACGCTATCCGTACAAAATTTGCCATGAGCAGGAGTTGTTTCCTTCTGACCTGCCAGCAAGACAGGTTTTTGCTTTGGAATTTCTTGCTCGCATGGAAGTGGACAATGATTGGACGTGGAAAATTCTGTGGACAGACGAAGCCCATTTCCATCTGACGGGATATGCTTTACGATTTGTCATTTGTAGACGAAATTCTGTTTCTAAAATTTGGGACAATTTTTTTTTTTGTTCATGTTCTTTCCCCCTTCTTCAATAATACACCGTTCAATTTTAACGTAATTCTAATCAGTGGTTCGTTTTTAGAGCGCTTTGAAACTTAAACTTTGATTATAATCACCCTGTAGTTAAAGCGGATTCTGCGAAACAGCAAGAAAATTGCTAGGATGGCGTTATAATTTCCTACAACACTGTTAACAAATCTCTAAAAACAGCTTCAAATTTTCATGTTATATCGAGTGGATTTATTTATCGCTGATGACTTAGAACAACTGCGGACGGCGTCTAACGTGGAGGCCGAGAACTTTTTGGACCACCTGTGGTGCGCTAATAACTGCTCGGCAGTAAAGGAGTGTGCAAGTCACCGGGTTGACGGAGTTAATCTTTCGCCGAACAGCTGGCGCTTGCTAAGTCGGGTTTAATCCCCGCGCCCCAGCTGGAGACACAATACTGGACACTGGTCATCTGTCAGGGCAATATTGGACTGTCGGAGCGGACACCCTGCTTGATTGGTCCAAGCTCATTTCTCTTGGGCGAGTGTCCCGAGGGCTGATTGTAACTAACATTTAGAATCTATATCTATGCCTTTCTTTTATTGTGCTGGCAGCTGATTTACTCGTGAATGCTCAGCAAAATAGAACTGTTATTAAATAACATTCATAATCTTGAACATTTCCGGTCGTTGTTAGTTGGGCAGCGGAGGCGGGAAACGTGACGTAAGAGTATGAGAGACACACATACCTATGGCTTCACACTCTTACGTCACGCTTCCCGCCTTCTCTGTCCAACCAACTACGACAACAGATGTTCGAGGTTAAGCGTGTTATTTAATAACAGTTCTATTTTGCTGAGCATCCACGAGTAAATCAGCTGCCAGCACACAAAAAGAAAAGTATGTATTTTGTAAAAATTGACATATTTATTACTGCATTTTCTTAATTAAAATTCGTTCGATGTGGATTTTTCTTATACTCTCTGTAAAGCAATACTGTTGTTACAGTAAGCTAAGAAATATCTACATTACATCATTTTCAAGATTATTAACGAAGAAATGAATTGCTAAAATACTGCGTTCAACACGTTATTTTTGATGGTCTTACAAGATATTTATTTTGATTTAGATATTTTAAGTCAGTGTTGTAATATACTCGAAGAAATAATTTGCCGAAACACTGGGATAAAAGTATGTACTGCGTTTAAATTAGTATATTAATTATTAGTTGCTTTTATTACTGATGTTACTATACCAGACAGTGGGTCAAATTTAGATCGCAATGCAGTGAATGTATTCGTACACGGGCAATGGAAACTATGAATTTTGAACAGCAATATTAGTAAAAGTTGTGGTTATGTTGAAATAGGGACCAGAATGTCAGCTGATACAATTTTTTACAGAATAATTCTCCATGAATTTAGTTTAATAAATAATTTAAGCTGCTTTACTGAAGTTATTATTTCATACGGATGGAAGTTGTTCCGTTTTTATCGTGCTGAATGAATAGGCGGTCCTGAATGTACTCTCTGTAAGTGTGATACTATCCGCATCTGTGATAGTTTCAAAAATTACTTGAAAATTTACCACATGATTGATGTCTAAGCTCTCGAGTAATTTACAATAATCTGACAAGAGAAAATAGTACCTATTAATGTCTTCTGGAATCAAGAGTGAAAAAAGCTACGTGCCACACGAGGGGGTGGGGGAAGGTGAGGGGTTGCATAGGCAAAAGGCACGTCGGGTTATTCACAGGAGGCCAAATTGGAGCTACGTAGTTTATGGACGCTCCATTATAAATTTCACATGTAACTTCTGTAGGAATAGGCAAGGGAACCAACACAATATCTTTGGATTTCTTCAGATTCACCTCAAAGGCATGGAGGTTGGAGTCACTCATCTAAAATCGATAAGATTGGTTGTACGTGTGTTATTAGGTTATTTTAAGTGGACATCGGACCAAATATGTTACCTACTCAACGATTCTGGCAATTCATTTCTTCAGAGTTGCTCAACCGTTTACTAAAATGGAATGGGTATTAAACTCTCTGGCCGTTACAGATACTATGACCAATGATTACATTATGAGTATTTGCTTTCGAAGCAAACAGGAATTTTTTTAAATTTTGCAGAGTGAACTTTTAGGGGTCAAATACAAGTTTGTATTTAAGCAATTATGCGCTATCACCCATGTTCGTTTTTAATACCTACCTCTATTAGTGCTTCTGAGTTCTTCATGCTCAAGAGATTTTATTCACCCTGAAACACAGATCAAGTTTATATTTGATCAAATCAGATAATCCTGTCATAATTTTTCATCCTGCAAACTGGAACTATTCTAGACCCGTGACGATACGCAAAAAACGGTCACGGGCTTACACTAGTAAGTAATAATTATGGTACTCCAGACTATTTTCCATTGCGAACGATGCCCCTACCTCGCAGACACGAGCTGATGTAAGTGGATTCGTCGACGTTATTGCATCAGGTCCCCCGCCGGTGGTAACCTTATCTTCGCCCCTTACCGCCCCTCCTCTCTAGATCGCACTTTAATATGCAACCCGACCCTGAGCAAAGGTCTCCGACGCCGCAGCGACCTGTCTCAGGTATTATCAAACTTTCGTGAGCTTCAAGAGCTGCAGATTAGCTGATGCGAATTTCTGTCAGACCATGGAAGCTCTGTTGGTTTTGATAAATTTCCTACTTCCGGTCGCTCTTTACCACGTGCTGCGTGTGGTGACATTACTGTTTAGCCTCCACTTCTTTTGGTAACGCTCTGGCCTCTCATTCGGGACGCCGTGGCTTCAAATCCCCGTTCGACCATCAAATTTAGATTTTCTATCGTTTCCCAAAATAACTGCAGGCGAATACTGGGATTGTTCCTTCAAAATGTCATGGTTGAATTGATTAGCGTTTCTTTTTTTACCGATAATCCCCCGTCATCTGATCTCGGCGTCAACGAGGCATAAAGTCCGTTACTTAAAAAAACCGAAAACTTTCCGTATCTTTTTTTGCGTATTACGGACTGCAAGAAAGATTTGATTGTTTCATAAGTGTTCAGGGAGAAAAAATAAGTATGCTACGATTTGCTGATGACATTGTCTTGTTAGCAGAACAGGCTGGGATATTGAAGTTACTGAATGTCATGAACAAAATACGGAAGGAAGATTTTGGAACGAACATAAATCAAACAAGGCAAAAGTTATGAAATGTAGCAAAAATGGCAGCAGTAATAGAAGATCAAATATAAAAATAGGGCCGGATGCGATAGGACAAGTTAGTGAATTTTGAAATTACAACCGATGACCGAAGCAGGAATGATGTTAAAACCAGAATAGCACTAGCAAAAAGAGTTTTAATTAAAATCTTTTAATTTCAAATATTAATCTAGGCCTCAGAAAGAACTTTTTAAAATTCTATGTGTGGAGCACAGCACTTTATCTTAGCGAAGCCTGGATTTTAGAAATACCAGAAAGATGGAAAATTGAAGCAGTTGAAATGTGGTGTTATAGAAAATTAAGTGGGCTGATAAAGTACGAAATCAACGAGTTTTTGAAATAATGGACGAGGAAAGAGTGTTACAGAAAGAAGAGACAGGATGAGGACGTGGGTTGTAAGGAGGAGCATGTACAAATGAAAAGGTTAGCACAATATAGGAAGGGCTGGAGGATTGCATCAAACCAGTGGAAAGACTGATGACCAAAAATCTGGATGCCCGGACGGGGATTCAAACCCGCGTCCTCTCGAATGCGAGGCCAGAATGTTAACCGTTCACTCACTACGCTCTGTCTATCGCCGTTCAGTTAGTTTTTCAAAATTCCATGACAATAAGTATTATTTATACAGAAAAAAATATTCAATTAGGAATGGAAAATATTATATCCCAGTCAAAGTTCATCAAGATCGTATTCGTAGTTTAGGGAGCGTCCTTAAACTACGTGGCTCGGTCTAGGGGAGGGGGGCAGTGAGAGTTGGTTGGAAAGCTACGCTGGGATACCGGGGGAAGGGAGGGGTTTCCGAGCCTGGCCACGTAGCTTTTCATTCATATTATTTGTCACAGTTAAAATCAGGTACAGAACGCTTAACAGCATGTAAATATTTATTTCAGGCATTTAATTGTCTCCGATTATTTACGATAGTCTTACAAAGGAAAACAGTACAAAATTTCTTCTGGAGTCAATGGGAAAAAAGCTACGTGCCACGCGGGGGGGTGGGGGTAGGGTGGGAGGGGTAAATGGGTGGGGGGGAGAGGGGTTCACAAGAGCCCAAAATGGAGCTACGTGGCTTATGGACGCTCCCTTAGCTAACAATTAGACAGTGAGACAGAGTTCCTATCGCATTTGTAATATTAGCATAGATTGTTATAAAATAAAGCGCAGTGTAGTTCTTTGCGCTGTAGCGTAATGGTGCTTGGTTGAGGTGCGAGCAGCGTGTAGGGAATCAGGAAGCGTGGCGTCGTGTCCTCGGCCACCCTGGGGCGATATGCTAATGGGCGCGGGCTGACGTTTTAATTGGCGTCTCTCGCGGGCCAGTGGACACGTCGAGCCACATCAGCGACCGCCGGCTCCGTCGGGAACCGATGTTATCCCGGGTCGTTACCAAGGTTAACGGACCAACACACACTCGCTTCTACTCGTCCTACGACCATCTTCACCATCTCTACGCGTACCATTGCACTGAAACATCGTTGCGAAAACTATAGTGCGCGTCACGAACGATGGCGGGTCGCGCAGAGATAGAGAGAGAAATAGGGTTGACATAGAATATGCCACGTTACCGCGTTCGACTATTCGCAGTACAGTTCTAAGGCTACTATCACACGCTTTAGCAGTTCTCTCTTGAGCTTTGGCAACGTCGCAGATCGGCTCTCGAGTCTGCTTCGCGCTTAAAATGCTTATATACTTTCAAATCTTGCTTTTTGCTTTAACTATGCAGAACCTTACACTTATGTTGTTCATCTTCCATTATTTACAATAGGAATTATTGCAATGCTCACTGATTTACGACTGTACAATTCGCAAACACATCGCATTCAACACTTGTGTTAACACGACAGGCTCTGGATTGTTACTGAATGTGATTGGCTACTGGCAGAGTGATGACGTATATGCGCAGACCCTCGCTAAACTGGGCCGCCATCGTTCGTGACGCGCACTATAGTGAAGCTTTCCGGATGTGGTGACGTCACCTGTCGATCAAAGATTTTATGCAACAAAGACAGTTATTTCACCGCTGGGACTGCGTGTCTACTTGGCGGTTTTTTTCCCCCCCTTGTGGCTATAGCCTCGTCGACGTCGAGTTCATAAGAGGCGGGATGGGACTGGGGAGAAGGAACATGAAGGAATTCGGCCATGGCCTTTTTGAAGGAAGCGTCCCGGCATTCGCCTGGAGTGATTTGTGGAAACCATGGAAAACTCAAATCTGGATGCCCGCAGGGGATTCGAACTGGCATTCTCCCGAATGCGAGTCCAGAGCGTTAACCGCTCACCCCACAATCTCGACTTTATTTGAGCTAAGTATACTTTAGTTTCAATTGAAAAGTCTGCATGAAAAAAGTTAGTAAATATTTGTTAGTAGTCTTCAAAATTATTATTTTTTTAGTAAAAGGGTTGCAAAAAACAGTCTCTGAGAAAACGGTAGCTGAATTCGAGCCCCTGGTGAGGATATACACAGAATCTCAAAAGAAAATTACATTAAAATTAAAAAGAATGTGAGAGCGATTTTTAAAAATAATTGGCCATGTGGCAAAACAATTTAGCTTATTTGTCATTCATAATATTTGATATAATAATAATTCCGTGAAGTCGTAATGACCTGGTGACAGGGTTTCTATTGGCTGCGCATACCGCCCACCGCCTTAACCTATCCCGACAATCCTACCGGGTACAGGAAACCTACAGTTTAACGTTTAATCCAAACCACGGAAGCGTTCTGACGTACTTCACAGCAAGCTGTGCTAGAGGTGAAGGTCGTTTTAACGGCCTATGACAATCCCCGCCGAAGCAGGGATTCAAACCGGGGACCTTTCGGTCCCACAGTCAGACACCTTAGCCGCTGAGCCACCAGACCGCTAATAATATTTGATAATTTACCATCAAAGAAGAATAAAAGTTCTTCTACCAATGACAAAAATCACTAATTTTTCTCACTGAGGTTCTTATTTGTTTTGGCCACCTGAAACAGCATTTCAAATCGCTTTAACAAATTGACTAAATTTTAACATGCATTAAGTTGGTCCCAATTAGGGTACACTGAGGACATTTTTGATGCGCTAGTTTCAGGCATTTAAACGACTGTTGGGTAGATATGAAAGGAAAAAGATGACACAGTGATATAGAACAGTATTTGCCAAAGACACTAAACAGATTGTTGGTTTCTCCGTTCGGAACATCGCAATGGCCAACCATTCTCGTCGGGTCACGGCAGTTAAACAACGCTGGACCTGGTTAGTACTTGGATGGGTGACCGCAGGATGGGTGCTGTTGGCATTTCATCATAAAAACGCTGTTTAATGCACCTCTGAAATTCTGTCATTCTCAATGAGAGCTCTAACAGCGTAATTGGCGGAATACTTGTTTCCGCCCAACACTGCAAACTTCAAAACACATAATTTCTTTCGATATGTTGAAATATATGGTATCAGATTGCAGCGCCACACAAGCGAAATATAGTGGGGGTCCGATTTAAGGACCCAGGTGCGGGTTTGGTTACTTTCCTCTACTTACGCCAACGATGGCCGGGCCTAAGTGTCAAGTTTTGTTTATTATTAGAAACCACTGATTAAGCTCTTCCTTGAGTATGCGACCCATATATGTGTATCGAATACAGCATTTGGAGAGTATGCAAAAGTTGGTAACGAGATTTGTTCGTGAGAGTTACACAATCAGTGTAAAAAATGATGAAGGAGCTCATCTGGGAGTCATTGGAAGGCAGATGATGGATGAAGAGAGTAGGCCTACTGGGAGTATATAATTGAATGTAGGGAAATCAATCAGGAATACCATGAGGAAGACAAGACATGATCTTGGCCTTAAAATACCTGTTGATTTCAGGCATAAAGGAGTGAGAAAGTATTCATTTTTAGGTAAAGTAGTCAGGGTCTGGAATAAATTACCAACAGAGGGATGTGTCAGAGTGATGAAATAGTTTTTTCAGGCTATTTCATCGAGCATGATGTCGTTGAACATGTGAATAAAAAAATTCAGTGATCCACTTTAATAAAATGTATTCTGCCTGGAAACTGTACGTGAAATGAATATCTCGGCAATCTTCGGAGATCTATGACTTCAAAAATGTTAGTACCACTGGCGGCCACCGAGGCGCTGTTTGGCTAACCAGGAATTTTCAAATAAATAACTTATTTTGATTTTATTTGGGCTTATGTTGTTAAAAAGAAGAGTACGAGCTAAAAGGCAATTGTCTTTTCAGGAACTAATTACATGCAAATAAGAAGAGATAAAAAATTATAATTCGTTTAAATTTATATATTGCTATTTGTTTATTTGCGACCACTAGATGCAGACATTCATGTGTTTTCTGTAGCAGTTACTAGAAACAAGTAAATAACTTTTTTTTTTTTTTTTTTTTTTTTTTTTTGACACACGATAAGAAACAGGGAAGTTTATTAAAAAGTCAGAGAAACATTACACGAAAAGTAAGAAATCACGAAATACGCTATTAATCAAATAAATAATGGCAATTCCTTTATGAAACAATGATTTTCTTAGAGAAACTTTTACAGCAGTAAAAATTTAACCGGCTTTGTGTCCAATAACAAAGGTCAGAGATAAAAACACTACAGTTCGAGGCAGAGGTGCGGTGTTCGTTGTCTCACCATGAGTCTGCTTTATTGATTGTTTACTCTGTTTACCTGCCATTGCCTGCTGTGGAAGAAGTAGCGAAAAACCAAGGACAGAGCGGGATTTAACTATGTACAAAGGTACTCTTCTTTATCTCAACTTGCGAAGAGGTTATCGGTATGCATAATTTCTCAGCAGGTACACGCACGCTTTAACGGTCTTTACCCTAGTCGTTTTATTTTTAATTTAATTTAATTTAATTTAATTGCAATGGAGCACAGGCTCCGGTGGCAATTTCCCTACACACCCATCTCCACCTATCCTGCACCTACCTACATTTGCCCTCTACAAATTTTATCTTTAAATTCTTTCAAAGTTTTTGGTTAATTATTCATCATTTCTCTTGGTAACTCATTCCAATCCCTGACACCCTTACCTAAAAAAGAGAATCTTCCTACACCCTTGTGCCTGAAATCGAGTGCCAGCTTGTGGTCATGGTAATCTTTTCCCTTCCATGCACTACTTTTCATACCTATTCCAATATCTTTCCATGCCTCATCGCCAGTATATGCCCTGTACACTCCCATGACCCTCCTCATTCTCCTCCTGTCTTGCAATGAATCCCATTCCAGCTCCTTTATCATATCCGTCACTGATTGCATTCTGCGATAATTTCCAGAAACAAATCTAGCAGCCCTTTTTTGCACCCTCTCCAACTCCTGTATTTGATACGTAAAATGAGGGTCCTATACTACACTACCATATTCGAGCAATGGTCTCACCAAAGTTTTGTAACCCAATTCCTTGACTTCTCTCGTACATCCCCTCATCACTCTCTCCAACAAGTGCAGAATTTTGAAACCTTTTCCTTCCACCTGTCCAATGTGTCTTGCCCAGTTAAGCTTGTTATCAAAAGTAATTCCAAGATATTTACATTTCAAGTCTTCAGCAAGCAATTCTTTCCTCACCTTATATTCATAATTAACCTTTTGTTTTTTATTTGTGTATCTAATAAGCTGACTCTTCTTTGCATTTATCTTCATTCCATGTTTACCAACCCAATTAGATATCCTGTCCAGATCACCCTGCATCTGTTTACAATCCTCTATGATTTTGATTCTTTTATAGAGCATTATGTCATCTGCAAACAATCTAATTTCAGATAATAAACAATCAACACAATTATTCATTAGAATAATTAATAGCAATGGTCCCAATACGCTACCCTGTGGCACACCCATTTTTACTTCAACTTCGTTTGATACTACATTTCCTACCCTAACTTTCTGTTTTCTACTTTTTAAAAATTCTTCTACCCAGCAAATGACTTTCTTATCCACTCCAATGGTTTTTACCTTATTTACTACCATTTTATGGCTTACTTTGTCAAACGCCTTAGACCTTTTCGCAAGGTATGAGCTGCCAGATCCGTTATGTAAAGGCTGTGAAACCTTAAGATACTCGCACTCCACATACACTTTTAGTTTAAACAATCTTGCAGGTAAGATGAACGTAAAACTTAACGTGTGAATTGGACCATGGCAGAGCTTGGGGTTCGAAGCGGCGACTGTTTGATCTGCAGCCAAGCACACTCTTCCACCGAACTTGCCAATGAAACATCCGGTCATTCAGATTCGCGAAAGCGTGCAGTGGAATATTTCTTGAACGTCCAATTGGACGTCATGAATACAGATTCGGACAAATATATTTATCGAACCGTGCAGACAACGACCGGATTTGACGGGGCAGAAAACGAAGTTTCTTCCACCACCGGACCTGGAACTAGCTACATGTACAGTTTTAGCTTCCCAGCACATGAAGACATGGTGTTACCAAGCGCACGGAATGTTGGATAGATCTCATTATGGACGGGCGATATATCGACTGTGTGCGATATATTGCAGCGCTGTCGACAGCTGATTAGCTTCGATATTAATCTCGCGGCTCCGGCGGCTGAAGTGCGCTGTCAGAAGCTACTCAACAACAGATCTGTCTGGAAATTATGAACTGCAGCTTGACTGGCGTATCTCACGACGTGCAGTGGTGATTAAATTTTGCACACACACCCTCGCTACGAACAAAAACGGTTCCGCCCATTCAAAAACAGCTTGCAGCCAAGCGGGTTCTTCCGCTTGAATTACTCACTGATGTTGACAACCACTTCCTGTGTGCAAGTTTATAACAAGGAACATGTTTAGGGAAAGAAGGATGTTTATAATTTTTTTATTAGCTTCTTGAAAATGGCACCTACTTCTCGAGAAATTGTTCATAAGCACACATCGCGTTTAGTTAAAAAAATTGATTACAGAATAAACCTTGCGGATATTGTATGGAAGTATGTTTACAAAAATGGGTATAATTAGACCCACTGATAAAATTGTGTGAAGCTTCTTTATTCAACGTCCTTCAACAAAACAAATAAATACGTATTATCCTGAAAAACCTGAAAACTTCAGTTCGAAAGCAAAAGAGTTTTTGATTCAAACCCTACTTTTTTACTGTTTAACTATTTTTCTCTTGGATTCTGGAAACGAAAGAGGACTGAGAAATTAATATCTGCTTCAAGAAAGAGAAGCTACAATAAAATTATTTAAAATCACTGATTTGATGTATGTGTGTTTTTTTAAAAAATATTTGCTAATTTAGTAATAAATAGGGAGCTTTAGAAATTATGGAAAAAGTTGTTAATTAATACTGGAAGTTACGTGAGCTGGTCTGTTAAATAAATAACTATAATTATTAATTGGTATTACGGTATTATTGGTTTTCAGAATGAGCCACTGACTGTTCCACATCTCTGTTACCATTCTCACATCGGATCATATGTAATGTAGTATTTATATTATGTTCACTTTAATTTCTGTAATGAAACGTCTATCATTATGTGCTGCTGTTGATTACGTGATGTACGTACCTCAAGGCCAAATCTTGTGTGGAAACCTGTTATAACGACAGCCGTTGTTTTCGTGTTTATGAACATTATGTCTGTTTATAAACTATAGTTAGATCCATACTCCATTATCAATGAGAAGATTAATTAATTACAAAAAATATATTTAATATCGAACTATTGAAAGTCAATGAAAGAAGAATCCGGATGAATGCACAGCATTACTTTTCGTGATCCTTGATGACCAAAATTGAAGAGAAGAATAAAATTTAATTCAGTTTTTAATTAATCTAAAACAAATAGAAAAAAAGGTAAATACAATTTCTCATTTTATCCTTCTGTTGCATTTAATTCGCTCGCGCAAAAGTGAGAGATAATACTAGTGTTTCAATAATTTAATACAGAAGCAATTCGAGAAGTGGCGTTGGTCTGGAGTGATTTCAGGAAACCATGGAAAACGGAAATCTGTAAGGCCGGAAGGGGATTCGAACCTGTGTCCTCCCGAATGAAAAATCTAACTAATCTGAGCGACTAAATGCTTTTGACTAATTCGTACGAGTTGTGGCGATCGAAACGCATGCAGTGTAACCATTGGTTTTATTTGTTTGATTCGTATTCGTGCGATTTCTTACGTGTTCGTTGGAGCGTACATAATAATACGGTTTTCGTTCTTCCATAGACACAAGGCTGCTTCGCAGGGAATACCAATAGTGGCATGTGGCGTGTATGGATGTAAGGGGCATTGGAAATTTCAAAGAACTATGATGATTTCAAAGACGCTAGGTGCTGCTTGCAGAGAAACAAACAATAACTTACTAACTCTGAAGAAGGTTGCAATATGACAGTCTGTAGGATAACAGATATGATATCCTGCAATTATATTATATATTTTAATGTAATTAGTATCCGCGAATTTGGGGTTCTTTGGCTAAGGCCAGTTTGTTACTCTGAGAAACAGGGTAGAGTTTCAGTAGCAACGTGTAACTAGGAGTGGGTTGCCTAGTTTGGTTGGTTAATAGAAGCTGGAGAAACCAGTCACATAATTATATCTTCACCACAAGGCGATATTCATAAGGGTTTGAGTGATAATGCAGAGGACAAGAAATACTCATAAATATACAAATTGATTATAAATGCAATTCCTTTTTTTTACAAGCACTATAAGGAGAGCTTGTATGGCAGTTCTATCATTACCGTGGCAACACAATCTGATGGTTAATTCTTATAGAACGCGGTGAAAAAAATTGAAAATAAAGAATAAATTTTTTTGATATCTCGCTTGGTTTTCGAGATATGGCATGTCAAAAAATCAGTTATAGGTATAGTTTCTTATGTCTTTTGGTAACGTTTCTTCTCGTCCAGGCTGTATTTCAACCTACCAACAACCATTAGGAAGAAAATAAAACACTTATAGAGCATTTCCACCGTGTAGATATGGGTTTTGGTGATTTTTTTTTTTTTCCTGGTCCAGGCCGGATCTCACCCTAACGTCCTCACTTTAGAGATACAATATCTCGAGAACTAAGCGAGATATATAAAAAAAATGTTCTTTATTTTCGATTTGTCTCCTCAAATGAAATGCGAATTCATCTTCAAATCTGATTATTGGAAAACGTTTCTTCTGGTCCACGCCGCATTTCAACCTAACACGTCGATTTTGAGATACGATAACTCAAGAACTAATCGCTATATCAAAAAAAATTCTTGTTTACTTTCGATTTGTCTCGTTACATAAGAATCCATCATCAAATTACGGCGCCACAGTTATCGTAGAATCCCCGATTGTATAAACAAGGAATTCCGATTTTTAAATGTCGTGGTTTTGTATTGGCAATTCATTAAAAGTGCTGAAGACTGTATAAAGTATCCGACTATTATTTTTATTGTACTTAGGCAACCATGACATTTATAAAATAATAAATAGTGCCAACAGCAGCTAAACGACGAATTCGAGATCAATATAAAACACGGAAAATACTAAAATCCGAAAGCTTCGTGGAAGAAATAAAAACATAGCATTCCCGCAAAACAGAGATATTGCTAAAATGCTTTGCTTTCTTGATGTGAAGTAAGCAATGATCCTCCGTGGTTCAGATTACACTTTTAACTGTATAGCCTTTGAAACCGTTGAAATCATTGGTATATGTTTGTCCTACGCATATTACACGTGAAATTAAAATTCTGACAACTACTTTTTTATATGTAGAATTCTGTTTCTGGGACAATTAGCCACTTCCAGTTTTTATTTGTACTGCTCTAACTATTGTATTCTCCCACGTGATGCTATAGTGGGGATAACACAGGACGAACATAATTAAAATCACTAATGCCCGAGGCCGGGTTAGAACTGGCGATCCTTCCACAGCGAGGCCAGCGAACTAACCTCTACTTTGTCAGTTAGATTTAAGTACTCCCACTCTTTAATCCGAGCTATTTACTTTTTTCATGCTTGATGTAAAAGTTAAGTATGATTTCTTCTGCTTTTTTTTGTTTTTAGCGGTGTACTAACACGAATTTTAGAGTACTCGCAGTCGTAGGAGTGGGGCGAAATATATATATTGTCACATTAAATACTGAACCTTGGAAGAACAGCCGGGAACTTCCAACGAAACCACGGCCCAACCAAAACAACACCTTCCTCCAATCGTTGTTTTTGGAAAAATGAATTTCAAGGATTTGAACAAGAGACTAAAGAGTATGATATCTGGAGAACTGAAAGGCGTATTTAGAGGAGATTGCATGAAATATTATGCGGAATCCAAAGAAGACCACTTAATCATCCAGAACTTCTTTAAGAAGAGCAGTATCAACCATTACAGCTATCAGATTCAAGAAGACAGGCCTCTAAAAGTTGTTATTAAGGGACTACCACCCTCCATAGCAACAGAAGAAATTGAGGAAGATCTCAGAACCAAAGGCTACGACATTCAAGCGGTTCACCAATTTAAAAAGCGAAATCAGGAGACAAGGGAGCTCATCCCCCTCCCAACATACACTGTAACTTTGCCAAGCGGCCAGCACTCGGACAGAATCTACAACGAACGAGCTATACTTTATATGAGAGTCCAAATAGAACGGTATCGTTCTCAGAATGGTCCACCCCAATGTACCAAATGCCAGAGGCATGGGCATACTTCAAATTATTGCTACCTTCCAAGCCGATGTGTCAAGTGTGCAAAGTCACACTTGACAAAGGATTGCCGCTTACCCAAAACGGAAAAAGCAAAGTGTGCCAATTGCCAGGGAGATCATGCAGCCTCTTGGCGAGGCTGCCCAGAGTATCAGAAACTGCTACGCCCACCACGCACAGATAAGCGACAAGAAGAAAAAGATGGAAAAGACAAGAAAGATAAAAACTCTGCCATTGAAACAGACAACTCAAGAAGAATAAAACAAAGAATGACTGACCCAAATAAGAGCAGCCAACAGACTCGCTCATACGCAAACGCCCTTTCAAGGGATGATCAATCAAACAATAAGTCTCAATCAACAAATAAATATGGACAAGACCAAAAAAAAAAGAAAAATCAGAAGAAGAAGAAAGATAGTAATGATTATATGGAAGACGAATCCGATGACGACCGCCAAAAGAAGTCCCAACACAACAAGAGAGATAAGAATGAATCAACAGAGGACGAAACCGATGACATACCCAGTTTTTTCGGTTCAGAAATGGAAAAATTCTTCAAAATCTTAAAAAGAACAATGGTTAAAATGAAAAAAGCAAGAGGATTGCAAAAATTACTAGTCTTGCTTGAAGGTGTAATGGCCCTAGCGAAATAATGGCGCAAACACCCTATCTGAAAAACATGACAGCAGCTTTATGGAATGCAAACAACGTTAAGAACAAGAGAAATGAATTACTGACCTTTCTCAACAGAGAAGAAATTGACATCATGTTAATAACAGAAACTTTTCTTCAGCCAACGGACACCTTTCGTTTAACTGGATACCAAGTTTACAGAACGGATAGAGTGGGACAAAGAGGAGGAGGCACAGCTGTAGTCATACGTAAAAACCTGTCACATGCCCCAATAACCAAGCCACAACTTATAGACCTAGAGGCTACAGCCGTGTGCATTCACTCAAGAGAAGGACACATAGTATTTGTCAGTGCGTATCTAGCCCCAAATAAGAACTTACATGAACAGGACCTAGACCTGATAATGGCTGTGGGCAAGCAAGGTCATAATTGGTGGAGATCTTAATGCCAAACACCCCATTTGGAATTCAAGAACAAGTAACAGAAGAGGCGAAAGGTTGTTACAAATGTGCGATCTCAGGAACTTAGAAGTCATCGGACCATCAGAAGCGACGCATATTCCCTTCAACTCGAGACATAGACCAGACGTGCTGGACATTATAATCGCCAAAGATATTTCCGGACACATAGAATTTGGCAACTCTGAATGACCTTTCATCAGATCACCTCCCTGTACTGCTCACTATTCAAAGATGGCTCTACTCTGACGTGAAACCAAAGAAAGTAAAAGAAACTGACTGGAATCACTTTACTAGACTTATTCACAATAAGATACGAACCACATATAATGTCTCTAGCACAGAGCGAATTGATGCAGCTATACAACATTTCGACAAGGTAGTTTTAGAAGCAGAAAGGAGAGCCTCCACTACAATCGTTTTGGATAACCATCAACGAGAGGAGCTTCCAGCCATCTTGGAAGATCTGAGATATCTGCGAAATAGATACAGAAAACTTTGGCAACGGTACCGTGATCCAAGGGACAAGAGACAATACCTCCAACTCGCACGGCAACTAAAAGCTAGGCTACAAGAAAGAAGAACTGAAAAGTGGGAGGACAAAATGTCAAGCCTTTTGTTGCAGAACAAAGAGGCATGGCAACTAATTAGAGCCTTAAAAGAACCTCGACAAGCGAACATCGCGATAAATGGTCCGGCAGGGACCTTGCTTCCTACCCGTAGCAAAGGCTGAATTACTAGCTGAAAACTTCGCATCTCAGTATACCACAGCGGAGTACCAACTTACACCGGCAGAGATCCGACAAGCCGAGGAAACTGAAAGCCACGCATTGGAAATCCTCCAACAACCAACTGCAGACCAGCCAGAGCTTACAACCCCGAGGGAAGTAAGAAGTATAATAAAGAATCTTGCAAAAAATAAAAGCCCAGGACATGACAAAATAAAAAACATACATTTGAAAAATCCTGCCGAAAAAGGGATTAGTGCTTCTGACTAGAATCTTTAACAGCTGTCTCCTAAACTGTTATTATCCCACAGCATGGAAGGTAGCAAAAATTAAAGCCATTCCAAAGCGTGGAAAAGACCACCGCCAAGCTGTAAACTACCGCCCAATTAGTCTTCTTTCGTCAACATCAAAGATACTAGAAAGAATACTGCTGAAGAGGATTAACACCAGTCTCGAAGAAGAAAAGACGATAAGACCAGAACAATTCGGATTTCAAAGCCGCGTAACTGCAACAACTCAACTCCTCCGTATTACAGAAGATATAACAAAAAATTTTAACTTTAGCAAATCTACAGCAGCAGTATTTTTAGACATAGAAAAAGCTTACGACAAGGTTTGGCACGCTAAACTTATACAGGAATTACGGACTCAAACGGCTATTAAACACTGCTACATTAAATTCATCGGTAGTTACTTAGCCGACAGAAAATTCTACGTAGAAGTTGACGGACAGAGGTCTTCAACTCTCCCGATTCCAGCTGGAATTCCGCAAGGATCGGTTATCGCACCGCCACTTTTCAAAATTTATACAAACAAAATCCCGACCCCGCCTTATGTGAACCTGGCACAGTTTGCCGATGACACTACAGAGTACACATCAGGAAGAAGACATGATCTTAACGTTACTCACCTACAACAAGGACTAGATGAGATCAGTAAATGGTGCAGAAACTATAAAATCAAAATCAATCCTGGAAAATGTGCGGGAATCTATTTCACAAAAAAAGGCCAGAAATTAACAAGAATTTAAAAATTTTGAACCAAAATATCCCCTGGGTTAAAGAACATCGGTACCTGGGGATATTACTGGATAACAAATTACTTTTTAGACAACATATCATGGATAGGAAAACAAAAGGACTAGCAATTATTTCCAACCTTTCACCAGTATTACGAAGCAGCAACCTACAGTTTAATACAAAAATAAGAATATACAAATCGGTTATTCTCCCATTTTTAATGTACGGATGCCAGATATGGGGCATGGCAAGCCAAACCAATCTACAACAAATCCAGCTACTCCAGAACAGATGTCTAAGGATGATACTAAACGCACCCAGATATACACCAATAGAAACTCTACATAACGAGACACATATTCCCTTAATAAATACCGAAATATTTAATCTAACAGAAAAATTCCACAAGAAATTGAACGACGCCAGAGACGAAAGAACTGAGTCGATTGGAACGGTAATGCCGAGACGTTGGCATAAGTATAAAGTTCCCCTCAGTATTCTATACCAGCCATCATAGAGCAGCACAGAACATGAACTCCGCAGGGGTTTTTTCACCATTAAGACCATCCTAGATGGTCATAGCCCTGGTTTTTCCCCTGAAAGTGAAATAAAAAGTGTCCCAAAAAATAAACACCCTATCCTAGAAGTTATACTACCGAAGGTAGTGGGACTTCAAATCACAGCCGCAAAGGCAGCGAAAAAAAAAAAAAAAAAAAAAAACTGCTGGTTGTTACTTGAAATAAATGAATTTTGTAGACTGAATTTTAATTATAATCTTGGTCCATTTATTTCTTTCGTTTGTTCGCTTAAAAGTTCTCTCATACCAGCAACGACCGTGTTTGTGACAATCTTGATATTCAAAGATTTGCAGGTTTGTTTCTACTCAAGATTTAATCCATTTTATTTTTGCGCTAATATGATGTTCAAAATTTCTCATCATACAACTCTTAGTATTTCCAAACTCAATGTGCTGCTAGATCATTCTGTTTTTCTTGCCAGCTCTTCCAACAATTCTTCTCACACCTCACTTCTTCTTTTTTTCTTCAGAGACCCTTTAACGTATCTGAGCAAACAATATTTATTCAACCTGCCATTCTTTTCCTTATATAAATTCTTTAAATTTACCAATATTATGAACTATTATGTTACAATATATATATATATATACTTCCACTCTTTAAACCGAACTATTTACTTGTTTCATGTTTGATGCAAAAGTGAAGGGTGAGTTAAAGTTTTTTTCTGCTCCCTGACAATAATGCCACAGACATTTACTTTTTTCATTCTTGATGTATTCAAAAAAAAGTTTTTTTTTTTTTTTTTTTTTTTAACAGCATACGTAACACGAATCTTGGAGTATTCGCAGGACGTCGTGGGAGTGGGGCGATATATATATATCAGCGGGGAGCAGCCTTGAGGAGGGTTTTTTCGTTTCCCATTAGCGAAATTGACTGCTTCCGTCCCCTCCCTTGACGTCAGACGGGGCGGGCGCCATTTCCTTGCGTACACATACACGAAATATATTTTAAAATTTCCCCCTAAAGAAGACAGATCCATCTCCCCCCCCTCCTGCCACCTGGGTAATGTGATGGCAGCGCATTTTTCGCCACTTTCTTCAACATCTCCGTCGCACTGCAAGATTCGTAAAAATTAAACTAGGAAATACTACTATTATCTTCGACTTTTGTGAGAGCGAATTAAATGCATTAGAAGGATAAAATGAGAAATTGTACTTGCGTTTTTTTCTATTTGTTTTAGATTATTAATTTTTATTCTTCTCTTCAATTTTGGTCATTTAAGGACCACGATAAGTAATCCTGTGCATACATTACGATACTTCTTTCCTTGACTTTCAGTAGTTCAATAGTTCCTCATCCTTTCACTTTGCTGTTTCCTACTTTCTTGAGTGCAGATGTTGGTACCTTTCCTCTTCTCCTGTGAACTCCTGGAATTTTGTATGAATCTTGTGAAAGTTGCTCTGTCTTGTATTACATATTCTGTTATTCCGATCTCTATCATACCTCTCTTTACTCCTTGGATCCAATGGTTGCCCTTCTTACTCTTGTAGACGTGGTTGAAAATTCTTTTTATTAAGTCTCCAATTACCCATTCTCATTATGTGACCGAAAATCTGATTCTCCTCTTTCTGATTGTGTATGACATCCTATCGTTTTCTTCTTCACTTTAAAGATTTTTATTCTTCCATTGCCTAAACTCTCCTACTTCAGTTTTCAATGGTCTGCAGATTTTTCCCTAGATTTTCTTTTTCATTTTCTATAGCTCTTCTATTTTTCATATTTTAATAGAGAGCACGCATTTTTAGGCGTAGAATTCACCTGGTTTGATTACTGTGCTGTAGTGTTTGACTTTAGTTTTCCTTGAGAGATTCTTCTTCTGGTTATATATATATTTTTCAATTTTTAATGGGCTCCAGATTTTTCCCTAGATTTTATTTTCCATTTTTTCTATTTCTATTCCTCCAATTTTGATAGATAGCACGCATTTTTAGGAGTAGAAACGCCCCTGGTTTGGTGACTATATTGTAATATTTGATTTTAGTTCTCCTTGAGAGATTCTTCTGACTGTATATATTTTTATCCAGTGGGTACGCCAGTTCTAAGATTTTTGCTGTTCATCTGTTTACTTCTTTATCAACTTCATTAATATGAATTATTTTAAATTTATTCACTCTATTAATTTTACCATACCCTACGTTTAGTACTGTGGGTGGATCCCTAATATTGGCCATGAATTTAGTCTTCTCAAAATATATATTTGAAATCGGACTTTCCTTGAAATTTCTTTCATAATGTTGATTTGTTCTGATGCAATTCCTATACTTTCAGAGAGAATTTCTATATCATCAGTGAAGGCGAAACAGTTTACACCAACTCCTTTGCGCTTCGAACCTAATCTTATCTCCCCATACTCTTTCTATTCTTTTATTACAGGATAGAATTGAAAAGAGTCGGGGAAAGCCCATCTCCCTGACTGATACGAGTTTTCATTTTAAATTCGTCTGAGAACTATTCCATATTGTTTCAGTGAGGGTCTGACAGATTTTAAGTCAACACAAGATTCCTATACAATGTTTAGTAAAAAAACTATGTTTACTGAATCGTAAGACTAACGTAAACTACAACGTAGATTTTGTTCTTTGTAATGCTGTCTCGTAATATAGGTTTCAGATTTAGAATATATTCTACACAAGATCTGCTTTTTATAAAACCTAAATTAAATCAATATCATTATACGTATTATATCGTACGTATAAAGGTCGTACACCATAATACTTTAACCTGAAATCATTATTGGTATGTTACAAAAAGACTCTCGCCTGGAATATAGATGTTTGGTTTGCAAAGACAAAGATATTGTTTACAGCGCAAATAACTGAAGAAACATTTTCAGTCTACGGTTTAAACAGTTACGAATCTGTTACAACACAGATATAAAGACATATAAGGTCACTAAAGTGCAGTAACCAGTCAACATTCGCCGAATATCTCATAGAAAATGATCACACACCAATAGGCATAAACAGGGATATGCAAATCCTCTCCGTCAACAACCACAGTCACGATTTACAGGAAAACTACCACCTACAAAAAGCAGTAGACAGTAGTAAACGGGTAATGGACGATGGTATAAATGTTACAAACCAAACCCTATTCAGTATAATAAACAAAAACCAAACACGATAAAATAATTGTTTAAAAAACATAAAAACCGCCTTCAAGAAATAGTAATAAAATTTTTAAAATAACTTTATACAATGCTTAGAAGAAAGTAAATCTAAATGGACAATATTTTACATTACTGTTATTGAAATTATTACATTAATTAGTTATTTTTGGAGTCGGTGCCAGCTGTCAGATCGCGCAGATCAAATTACTGAACTTAATTTGTGTTCGAGGCAAACCGAGAGTACGAACAAAAATTCCAAATATTTTACAGCATGTCGTGAGAAAGATAGTTTTATTGCGGGAGACAGCTTAGGGAAACAAATTAATGGCATGTTATCTGTGGCTCGGCCTCATTAGTCATCCAGGCATATCTCTGGCGCTATAGTGTCAGTTGGTAGGCTGCATAATGCAGTAAATACTTTATAATTAGTATAGTATCGGTGTATCATCTAAATGTTTCAGTTTTGTTGAAAAATGTTTCTAGAATTAATTGCAGGTAAGCAGTAACATGATTTTTTATGTATAATTGTTATTTATTATTGTTTTGATCTTTTTATTTTTCTTGTTTTGGCTGGCACCGACTCCAAAAATAACTAATTAATGTAATAATTTCAATAACAGTAATGTAAAATATTGTCCATTTAGATTTACTTTCTTCTAAGCATTGTATAAAGTTATTTTAAAATTTTTAGTACTATTTCTTGAAGGCGGTTTTATGTTTTTTAAACAATTATTTTATTTTTAAATTTTTAGTGGTATTATAGTTAATTTGTATTTAAATATGCCGCAGCAGTTCTCATTTTGTGAACTTCCTGGTAGCTCAGTGGTTAAAGCGAAAGCTTTAAAAAGAATCTGTCTTTACAACAACTTTCAGAATGGGGAGAATTGGATGCTGTGTTAAGGAATGTTAGTTTACATTTTGATCCAGGCTGTGTTTCGTTCTAATCATAACATCTGCTAAAGCTGCTGCTCGATAATCGAAACATATAACATCTGGACATTAATACATACTACATACACAAATCTGTCTCTGGAATATATCTGTTCGTTCCAGCATCACACAGAAAATATAGATATTTAATTGGTTTTCACAGCGTAAAAGCTGAAATCTGAATTACATGTGGAGACATTAGGACACATACATTTTATAAATATTCTGCAATGACTTAAAAATAGCTTAATTGATTTTGATGGTACTTAAAACTTGGATTTTGTAAAGAACATTGGAAATTATAAACGATGGGGGTAAAGGAGAAGAGGGATTGGGCTTTTGTATACCACATGTAGACTGTCTTTTCTGATTGATTTAAAGTATACATTTGTAAGTTTCTATTGATATCACATAAAAGTTTTAGGTGTGTATAAAAAAATAATTAGGGGGTGTGGAGGTGAAGAGTAGTTTGATTTTTGCTAAGGTAGTGTGGACAGCATTTTTCTCTTTGTTTTAAAGTATACATGTGCAAAGTTCCATCAAAACCAGATAAAAACTGTAGCTTTGTGTAAAGAACGTTTATAAAAATTAAATGGGGTAAGGGAGTGAGCAGTTGGGTTTTGTAAACAGAATGTTTCTCTTTGTTCTTAAGTATACATTTGCAGTGTTCCATCGAAATCTGATAAAAACGGTAGGTATCTATAAAGAACATTGGAAATTAGGAGGGGTGGGGGTAGAAGGGAAGAGGGGTTGGGCTGCTTCAACCTAATTTAAACACAATTGTTATGTATTTTTTAAAGTATACGTGTGCAAATTTTCTTCAGAATCAGATAGAAACTGTGCTTTGTGTAGATTAAAGGGGTGGAAAGGAGGAGAGAGGTTTGGTTTCTCTAAACCAAATGCAGACAGTATTTTTCTGTTTGTTTTGAAGTATACATGTGCATACTTCCTTAAAAATCAGGTAGAAATGGTAGCTTTATATAGTGAACATTAACAGTAATTAAAGGGGTATAAAGAGGAATAGGGTTTGTGTTTTTGTCAAAGTAATGTGAGTAGTATGTTTCTTTTTCTATTTGCTTTAAAGTATACACATGCTAAGTTTCACCGAAATCGGATTAAAATATGGGTTTGTACAAACATTAAGGGATGTAAACGGGGAGCTAGGGTAGTTTATTTCATTTTTGGTCAGAAATCTTCTCCATAAAAAAATACATATATGTGCCAACTTTCATAAAGATCGGTCAAATGGTGTCAACTGTAGCTTATCAAAAAGAAAATTGACAAAAGTGAAGGGGCGGAAATAGGGGAAGGGGTTCAGTTTTTGCAAACCAAAAGCTGAAATTATGTTTCTCTTTGTTTAAGAGTAAAAGTTTGCTAAGTTCTATCTAAACTGGATAAAAACTGTGGGTTTGTATAAAAATTAAACGGTTTAATGAGGATTGGGGGGTGGTTTTCATATTTTTTGGTCAGAAACCTTCCTCATGAAAAAATACATATAAGCGCCAACTTTCATGATAATAGGTCAAATGGTGGCGACTATAGCTTTTTATATATATAAGAAAAAACAAAATTAAGGGGTTGGTAGGAAAGAGAGGGGTTGAGCTTTGGCAGACCAAATGTTGACAAGATTTTTCTGTTTGTTTGAAAGTATACATTGACAAAGTTCAATCCAAATCAGATATGAAATATAGGTTTCTATAAAATTAAGGGGTGTAAAGGGGGACAAGGGGGTGGCTTTTATTTATTTTTTGGTCAGAAAACTTCTCCATGAAATATTACATGTATATGACAACTTTAATGGAGATCAGTCAAATGATGTCGACTATAGTTTTGTATAAAGAACATTGTCAAAAATTAAGGGGTGGATAGGGTGAGAGGGGCTCAGTTTTTTCAAACCAAATGTTGACAGCATTTTTCTCTTTATTTTTAACTATACATGTCCAAAGTTCCATTGAAATCGGATAAAAATGTGGGTTTGTATAATAATTAAGGGGTGCAAAGGGAGAGAGGGGGGGAGTTTTATTTTTTTGGGTCAGAACCTTTTCCATGAAAAATTACATGTACATGCCAACTTTAATGGAGATCAGTTAAATGGTGTCGACTTTAGCTTTGCATAAAGAATATTGGCAAAAATTAAGGGGTGGATAGGGGGAGAGGGGTTCGGTTTTTTTAAACCAAAAGTTGACAGTATTTTTCTGTTTGTTTTTTAATATACATTTCCAAAGTTCCATCAAAATCGGATAAAAAGTGTGGGTTTGTATAAAAGTTAAGGGGTGTAAAGGGGTAGAAGGGGTGGTTTCTCAATGAAATTCATATGGGACCAGTTTGGAGGTATACTCTATCCACTATAAAAATTTCATTTAAATCGGTTCAAAATTGGTGAAGATATCGCTGAACATACATCAAAAAAAAAAAAAAAAAAAATTCAGAAGAATTGAGAACCTCCTCCTTTTTTGAAGTCGGTTAAAAATACAGTAAACGCAGACACAATAATCTGATAAATCCACACACTCACATTAATGGAAACCATTACTCATTCAGTCATTCATACACTTTCAAAACTAGCGTTACAAACCGTGGGGGGGGGGGGGGGGGAAAGATGGCACGGTAGAAAATTAAGTTGCGACTTAGGAGCACTGCTTTTGTCTAGCGGGTCCGAACATGCTTTGGGCAAAAAGTGAGAGGATGTGCAGATACCAAGCGTACCAATACAAATGTAAATAGTAATCATTAAACAATTAGCAAATGTAACAATTTTAGCTTAATGTCAGACATGAAGTAATAATTTGTAAACTAAATATAAATTTCAACGTAGCTTCGTCATTGATGAGAGTGGAAAGGAGTACGCCATTGAGCTAATAAAAATCAGTCGTTATGACGTTATTCAGGAGCAATTAATAACGAATGTTTTATGTACTTATCAGTCGAGTAAGTGTCGATACTGCAAACAGTTATTAAAAGTAAGTAGCACAGTTTCCGGACGTTATATTTATCTCATGCTTAGTAATTAAGTATACTCAATTTGTATAAATAACTACCAGAGTATCCGGTGCATATATGAAAGTTCTGATGTTTTATCCAGTTTGAAAGGATTGTCGTAAACATTCTCCGTAGCGTGAGAGCAGTTTTATAAAACAAAAGTAAACATTATTTTTCCACTTATTTTGAAGCATACTGTGCGCAAAGTTCCTTCGAGGATGTCTACACATACTTCATAAAATAGTGAATTATTATTTAGTAAAAACGCCAATGGAACATTTGTTAAAATTTTGTTTATTTCGTACGTTTTTCGCTTTTCGTCGAGGTATCTTCAGTGACAAAATTTTCTGCAATCTATATATTTAGTACAAACGGAATTTTTCCTTACTATTCTTAAAAATTACGTTTATATATACTGAGAGTGAAAAGGCGTCAAAATTTAAAAATAAATAAAAAATTCGTCAACTGTTGCATTGCGTGTTTTTCCCCCCTCAATTAGGCAATTTACCATCCTCATGAGAGGAGTGTATGGACTTGTGTCCTGCCTGGGTTTTTTAGAACCAGCGTATTTAACTGAGAAGCGAAATATTGTGTAATTTTAAGTGTAATTATAACACTCCTTTAACTCGGCTAGTCATTTGAGAACAATTTTTATATTCTCGACGCCGAGAGAAACTGCGTTCTTATGAGTAGGAAGAAAGTCTGTGGAACGTATAACTTTTTCTTTTCTGTATGATAAGTGCAGTTTTGTTTGTGAAATGTGCAATTTATGAGAAGGAGATTGAGGACCATCCCAGCATTCGCCTGGATGATTGTGGAAAACTTAAAAAAAAACTGCAATCAGGACGGCCTGTACGGGGGTAACAAGACTGAATCACGTCGCGTCGTACATTCCCGTTCCAGTTTGAGGCGCCTTAACACACTGAGCCACACTGTTGGATACTGGCGTGTTTATTGAATATTCATTACTTTAACGAGTAACTGCAGAAGGAATAACTTACAATCATATATATTATTTCTGTAAGGTGTTTTTTTTTCTTTCCACAAGCCATTATTTCCCTTCATACCAAACCAAAATCGAAAAATGAGACATCATTTCAAAAATTAAGCTATCAGTTTTGATCATATAATATTTCAAGAAAGTATTTTTTTTTTCCAAAATCGACTCTTAAAGGGCAAAAATGCCAATATTTCTAAAATGCTGTTATTTTGTGTTATTTTGAGCCATTTATCTCCCTGGATACCTAAATGAAATTGTTTAGTTAAGTATCATTTTAAAGATTAAGACCTCTGCTTTGGTGACATCAAATATTAAGATAGGAATTTTTTGGAAATCGGCCTTTGAAGGGAAAAAGTGTCAATATTTCTACAACGCATTTTTATGTCACCAGCCTTTTATCTCCATTTACATCATACCGATATAAATAAATGAGGTATCATTTTAAAGATCAGGGTCTTCGCAATGGTCACATCATATTTTAAGAAAAGAATTTTTCGGAATTCGACCCTTCAAGGGCAAAGGTTTCATATTTCTATAACGTGTTTTTTCGTTACGAGCCATTTATCTCAACTGCACCTAAACTAAATCGAAAAATGTGATATCATTTAAAAGATGAGGGTCTCCACTCAGGCAAAATTCTAAATTAAGAACGAAATATTTCGGAATTTTACCCGAAAAGGGCGAAAGTAATAACTATGAACGTCGAGCGTATGAGACAGTTCAGAGCCAAGCCACTAGATAGCAGTAGCACATATAACTGAGATACTAATAAACTGCTTCACTGGCGTTGATTTTGTTACGTACCTATTACACTAAAAAAATAAACAATTGAAACGGTTCTTCTTTCAGCTTATTACGAACAACAAACCTTACTAGTCATTGAATTCGCGAAATTTTCTCATGGATCATCTAGTGGTTACATATTAATACAGTGTCACTTTTTGTTTTGTTTCTTCCTTTACGATTCGTCGGCATCTAGGTCATTAAAAGCAGGAAAGGACTGGGCGCATGGAACGATAGGAATGATTTCTTTTTAAAGGAACCATCCCTGCATTTGCCTGGAGTGATTTTGGGAAACCAATGAAAACCCAAATCTGAATGGTGGGACGGGGATTCGAACCCGCGTCATTCCGGATGCGAGGCCAGAGCGTTACCACTCAGGGGTATCCATTAATTACGTGAGGTGAAATTAGGTGGGGGTCGGGCGAAATCTCACCATATCTTACGAAAAGGGGGGGGTCTACGGAAATCTCAAGTCATCTTTTGAAATTCTTGATGGACTGTAGAGCTAAAAAAAAGATCTCAAAGAAACTACGAGGTTGGTCAGCAGGGGGGGAGGGGAGATCCCGAAAAAATCCCACGTCATCTTAGGGGGGTGGGGGGAAGTCCGACCAGATCTCACCAAATCTCACCACAAGGGGGGGAGGGGGACAGAGGTCAGGAATTCCGGAAAAACGCCTCACGTAATTAATGGATGGCCCCCACCCTTCACGGTTAGAAATATCATTCGTAATATTGTAGTGCGTAGGCTCTGCTGGTGCAGTCAATCTATATATATAAAGATGTATGTTTGTTTGTTTGTTAGTTTGTTTGTTCTTCATACAAATCCACAGTTTTCATCCTATCTCGATGAAACTTTGCACACTTATCCTTTGAAACAAGGAGAAAAATTCTGTCTACATTTGGTTGAAAAATTTTCTGTATAAATAATACATGTTGTCTCATAATTTCGAAATACTACTGAATGGCGATAGACAGACGCGTTGGATATGGAGGTCTCTGTACTGGTCTTCCGTGTAGTGGTCATGTAGCTCCGTGGTTAAAGCGCTTACTTACAAATGTTTGGGTCGTGGTCTCCGGTTAA
Organism: Vandiemenella viatica; assembly: GCA_031002005.1. NCBI lineage: Eukaryota > Metazoa > Arthropoda > Insecta > Orthoptera > Morabidae > Vandiemenella > Vandiemenella viatica. The sequence continues at coordinate 80,395,563 of CM061918.1, forward strand.
AATCTCCGTGGAGGCTAAGATTTTAAAAAATTGTTTTTGATCGTAAGAGTCACGACTGGGCCGTCGGTTATTCGGATTGAATGTTAAACTGTAGATATCACAAATTTAGGGGTGCAATGCGAGGCAAATCGTAGGTAGTCTTGCAATGCTGTAGGTGTAAACTTTTTTACGTTATAATGATTCCTCAGGGGTTGTTCGCAGTCAGAGAGAGAGAGAATGTGTGTGTGTGTGTGTGTGTGTGTGAGAACCGCAGTAATAATACTATAAATACGGAAGTAAGTCTCTGTCTTTTTGTTACGTTTTGACGACCAAATGGCTATATCGATGTTGATGGAATTTGACAAGAAAATCTGTATGAAGGGCACAGGACATTTTCTCCGGTATATTTAATAGTTGTAGTCACGAAATTTTGAGACCTTATCGCATGGTGACAGAAATATGTTGAAAACTGATTCTCTTCAAGAGACTGGTTCGACGGTAGAATGATATGGTGGTAGCTTGCCTGTCACATTATGCCGACTCGGCGTTGTTTGGATCCAATCCTTCGTTCGTTACAAACAACTTTCTATATTCAATTCTGGCAAAAAATTCTTAAACCACGCGTAAGAAGTCGCGGGTACGAGCTAGTACATGTTAATTATTTCTTGTGTTTTAGGCCGTTTTCACGAGGTGAGCTAACGTTCCCCCCTGTTACCTCATTACGTATTCCCGCTGTAAGTGCGTACAGTACCGTTAGACGGGCAGTTTACGACCGGGCTGGTTGTATTTAGCTTTTTGTGTCGGCCCTGCGGCCCCTATCGCAGTCCCCATCTTGTTATTCAAATGAACCTAAAACGAATGACTCAATTACAGAGTTCTATGTAACTCAGCGTTTCTAATGGCCACGACGTCGACGATTATAACAACAAAATATTCTATACACTGCGTGTCTCTAAGTTGTTTGACAGCGCCGTCAGATTTTAACAATTTCTCAGAACCACAAATAGATTACTGAGGTTATTACTACAAGAAGTCGTATTTTTCTTAGAGGCGACACTCTTCTTTGTTTACTCTGTATGAAAAACCACGTCATGAGTTTGCGTGTTGGACTTCAATAATATGCTAAAATTCGCACATTTTGATATTGCAAAGGTCTCGCGGAAGTAATTTGTGAAGCAAAAGCACCAATAAAATGAAACACATTAACACTATGAGCTAACCGAGTACTGCAGTTGATTGGTCAGTGAAGCACTGCAGATGAAAACTGTAATTCTGAAATGCTGACGGTGGGCTGGGTAACAACTGTCTTACTTACTGGATAAAACGGACGCTAATACTCCCATTTTCTTAGGAGCAATGAATAACCTCCAGACAAATTTAGACACCATAACGGCACAGATTGTTGATTATTAAAAACCGCCCAGTTTATATTTTCTATTGTCAGGAATTAACTTATATCATAGCAGCCAGAAAGGATAAACTGCGTGTATTACCACCAAAGATTAATACTCAAACTTGACAACTGGTAGAAGTAAAAATATTATTGAAACAAAATTTATGGATACAATTTGGAAAACGTATAGCCTAATATCCACCATAAGGCAGCGTTTATAAACGACGTAGTTCCATTTTGGCGTCCTGTGAACCCCCCCCCCCCTCCTCCATTTATTTCCATGTAGCCTTACGTACCCTTTGCCCCCCCCCCCCACCCGTGGTACTTAGCTTTTTTCATATTGATTCCAGACGACATTTTTACTGTTTTCTTTTGTCAGACTATCGTAAACTACATACGGAGATAATTTAATGAAGGAAATAATTATTCACATGCCGTTGCGTGTTGTGTAGCCTCACAGAATAAAACTCAGGGGTTGTTTCTACAGCTAGCCCAACAAATAAGGCGTCTATTTTCAATATTTTTCCGCTGTAGTCTTTTACAAATTGTTCCCGATTTTGTATTCAAAAAGAACTTTCATTAATAACAAGAAATAACCAGCAACAAACAATAAAAATAGTTGAAAACTTGGATAACAGGAAACGCTCCATTCCCATCCGCAGCTTTTACAGATGTGTGACGTCACGATTATAGTTGTCCGCGCCAGGCAGCAAAGGAGCGTTTTGGCGGGCTTTTAAATATTTTAAATGTTAACTTTGTATTTTACGCAAAAAAAGCACTTTTTGACGAAAGTGAAAAGTACTCTGTGAATAACGTGTATCAATAAACAATTTAAAACCCTTTTCAAGAAGTAGTTAAATTCCCAATCGCAGGGTGATCTGGACAGGATATCTAATTGATTTGGTATACATGTGATGAAGATAAAGATGAGTTAGCTTTGTACAACTTTATCTTTCTTTTTGTATGAAGCCTGCGGGCTTTTAAATATTTTAATTGTTAACTTTGAATTTTACGCAAAAAAGCACTTTTTGACGAAAGTAAAAAGGACTCTGTGAATAACGTGTATCAATAAACAATTTAAAACCATTTTCAAGAAGTAGTTAAATTCACAATCGCAGGGTGATCTGGACAGGATATCTAATTGATTTGGTATACATGTGATGAAGATAAAGATGAGTCAGCTTTGTACAACTTTATCTCTCTTTTTGTATGCAGCCGTAAGAATCTTTACAAAATTCGTCTTTCTGACAACTTAACGTCCAACCATTCAACACAACTTCTTTTGCATCTCAGTTCTTGTTCTATCCTTCACATCTTTCTCTGCTGTTCAATTCTTCTACGATTCTCCTTGTCAGCGGGTCTTCTGCGTCCCGCTTTATTCATTCCTTTTAAGGATGCTCCAAAACAGTACTGTTAGCATTGATGTTTATGACATTTCACACAAATAATAAATACATTTGTATACAGACATACTACACCCTTGCAAGTTCTTTGTAAGATACGGAGCATTAGATCAAATCAGTGGAGAGATTAACGACATTAAAAGGACTTTATAACAGCCATCAGACACAATGTTTTTAGGAAATTTTCTCTTAAGAATTATGTATCCTAAAATGGGAGTTGATACATTGAGATTTATATATTTTTCTTGTGATTAGTTCTGCATATGTGAATATGCGTCATCAAAATGAATCTTGTTTTATGGACAAAAACTGTGTAAATGAGATTTAATACGATCATGGATAGTACAGGGCGTTCGCCGGGAAACGCAACCCACTGTTAGCGCTACAAGGAAGAAACTGCTCCCGGCGAGCGAGCGCTCAGTTTCCGGCATTGTTCGACCGTCGGCCGCGGACTATTTCATAATAATTACGCTTCATAAACTTCATAAACTTGTGTGCTAAGCATTTAAATGTGACGTAATTCATTAGCTTACCTTATAAAAGATGCTGGAAGTGTTGACCCTCTTGTGTAATGCACATTTCACATCTTCTGAACATATTTCGAGACACACGCTGCCCTAACTGACTTAATGATTTTTTGGGTGACTGTTCTAGTCGAAAAGCGATATCGTCAATTTTCTCCTCTGTGAGAATACGGTTGACCGACAGTCTCTTTTTGTTAAAAAATGAACCCGTTTCTCTTACTTTTTTAACCAGACGCAGAATTGTTGATTTAGCTGGCAGTAAAGCGCCAGGAAATTCGCGACGAAATTTACTGCGACACTTTTTAAACGACTTCTTCTTCACATATGTATCGTAGAGAAATATTCTTTGTTGCAAACTGTAACGTACCATAATTTTACTCACACTCAAACACGGTACAGATTAGTAAGAGTATGAAGCCCCAAACCAGCCAAACCGCAAAGAAACGTTTATTCACAACACTGATTAATAAGAGACTGAAGTCACAAACTATCTACAATGCAAAGAAACCGTTCTTAACAATGTAAGGGTCACTGCACTGCACTGTTGGGGCAGCGGAGGTGTTAAACAGTGCGGTGATTCACGGTGCCGTGTGGCGGAAACTGCTGGCGCTACTGACCGAGCAAGTTGCCGACGGCAACAGACTGGGAGGGTAGCGTTTTCCGGCGAACGCCCTGTATTATGTACGAAACATTAATTAAGAGTTTGTAATTATAAGTGTTGATGTGAGCTACGATGTTTGGAGGACAATTTGCGACGGTTTGGGCTGGTTTATGCTTGATAATTTTGTGCGTATATGCATGTAAACAGTATTAATTTTAATTTAAAGATGTTTTCAAATGATTGTGAGTGATTTTGTACAATTTGTCATTATTTTTGTATGGATTTAATTGTTAAAGTATTGCTGGAATTCGAGAACCGTTGGTCAGAGCTCTTTTAATTATTCTTGGTGTTTCTAAAGTGTCTATTTAAGTTCACAGAGATTGGAAGCAGACAGTTGTCAGTTAGTAGCTTTCGGAAGTGTGTGAGTTTAATCGCTGGAACACTTGGGTATATTTGTACTTAGTAGCTTTGGATCGAGACAATGACTTGTTGTGTAATGTTATTATGGAATGCACGGAAAAATAAACATAAGTGGAAAGTGATTCGTCGGAGCTGTTATTTTAAGCAACCAAATGCTTATCTTGGCTTCCACGACAGTACTAAACATCAGGAAAAAGTAATTAATGAATTACTCGGTTAGGAGTGTCTTGATACCGGAATAATTTCATTTAAAATAACTTTGCACCAAATCTGAACAAATCTGTGCCTAGAAGTGATTAATCATCATCCGTGTTCTGCCTTGATGCAGGTTTTCATATGACTACTCTCCATGCTCTCCTATCTTCTGCCCTTCTCCTCAGGTTCATGTAATGTCCGTTTCCCTTAACATCATCTCTAATCTTGTACCTCCTTCTTCCTCACACTCTCCTAGTCCTTTCAAAGGGTCTGTTAACAAACACTCCCCTCTCAGCAAGTGTCTATCCAGTTCATCTTTCTTTCTCCTATGACTTGCAACTTTCCTGCACTTCAGCATCGTCAACTTTCACCGTTCAGCTTATCCCCCCCATTCTCCTCCAAATCCACATCTCAAACATTTCTATCCGTTTTCCATCATCTCGTCTCAGTGTCCACATCGCTGCCCCATAAAACGCCACACTCCATACAAAACACTTTTCCTCATTGCTTTATCTAGTTTCCGGTTAATAATCTCCTCTTCCTATTAAACGCTTCCTTCGTTACAGTAACACGTGTTTTCACCTCTTGGCGACATCTCATGTACTCACTTATTGTACCTTACATCCAAGATATTTAAAGGCTCTTACTTGACTGATGTTAGTTTGTCCTACCATAATATTTACCAGTTTACTTCATTCGCCAATCACCAAACTCTTTCTAAGAACAAAGTTTTTCACGGCGTTGCGTTGTAAGTAAATAAATTCTCGGGCTTACAGCCCCGTAAAGAAGTCACACTTGTGGGACTTTTCGAAGGCGTCTATCCTAGCCCTCATTTTGAACCATAGATATAACTGTTTGTTTACGAGCTGCCGCGGAAACGGTGGAAGACAAAAGCCAACCCACTGCGATGACGTCACACACTCTTTTGCTCACTACCGAGGCGAAGCAGTTTCAGCATTTTAATCGCCGGGTTCCAGGCCGCACTGAATTGATAACCAGGGCTCATGTTGATTAAAGAATCAGTTGTTCTGATTTCTATAGCTTCTGTAACAATTCTAGGTAGCATTATCATAACCGTGGCGCCGCAATTTGATGACCAATTCTTATGTAACTCCACAAAACAAATCGAAAGAATATATATATATATATATATATATATATATATATCGCTTACTTCTCGAGATATCCAATGTCAAAAATCAAGTTATAGTTCCTTGTCCTTTGGTAACGTTTTTCTTCTGGTCCAGGCCGTATTTCACTCCAACTCACAATCGCTAGGCAGAAAATAAAACATCTGTTGTGCATGTCCAGCGTGTAGTTCCTTGTGACTTTGGCGAATTTTTTTCAGGTCCGGGTTACATTCAACCCAACTACCTTAATTTGGAGATACGATATCTTGTGAACCAAGCAAGATATATATATATATAAAAATTATTATTCACTTTCGATTCGTCTCGTCGAGTTACATAAGAATCTGTCATCAAATTGCGGTGCTACGGTTTTCGTAGAATCTCCCAATTCCATCTCTTACCCGGGATAAAATAAATAAATAAAAGTATGACCTTCCTGGACACTGTGTTCAGTCACATCTGATTTATCTTTTTGCCCCAGACGAACATTTCTAGCGTTCAACACATCGCTGCACAATACAGCGTGACTCATGTACATGGCTGCAAACCCGATAATTTATTTATTTACCATACTCTTTGGTTTTGCTGTGATGATTTTTATTCCATAGACCCCATACGAGTGATTAGAAGAGAATAATTATCGGCTTGAGCCTATTCACATGTCCCAGTGTACTGACATTAATGCTACGAAGTACTTTCCGTTAAACTGGTCTCACTGACTGGCCGGCTCAAGAGTTGTCCTCCCAGTCGATGGATCGGTATATCTCGATGAAGCAGCGAGTATGGCTCCGCTGCACAGACGACCCCGCCCACTGTCGGATAAGACTTGGGGCAACCAATGGTCACTGCTTGCCTGTCGTCTGTCGCTATCTGTCATCTGTGAGACGAACCAATCGCATCTCTGCATACGTCAACTTGCGTAGGATGCTCGGCGCCAACCATATCGCAATGCGATGTCTCGATAGTTGCGGCCTACCACACGGCTTGAGGCGCAGTCTGTTTTCTTTCCCGCTGTTGATCTCTTGACGGATTCGAGGCAGTCCTCCGTGTCTTGCGATATTGAATTACTCTCTTCATCTCAACACATTCATTACAAATGACGTCCTTAATTATGTGCTTCGTATTTACTAATCCAGTTTTTACCTTCGATCATACCCTTCAGTAACAAATTGGCGAGTTCTATGAGAATGTTGGAAAACTGAAGGGAACGGAAGGTATCCAGACAATTATGGAAGCGGAATGGGAAGTAGCAATTAGATTTGTTTGCGGACATAATCGCAAGATCCAGTCAGTAACTGATATGATGAAGGAGCTGGATTGGGGCTCATTGGAGGAAAGGAGAAAGATGAATAGAGTGCTGGGAATGTACAGGGAATATGTTGGTGATGGGGCTTGGAGGGATATTGGTCAAAGAATTAGGAATAGTGCATGGAAGTCGAAAGGCGACCATGACCACAAGCTTGCGCTCGATTTCATGTATAAGGGAGTAGGAAAATTTCTTTTGTTGGTAAGGGTGTCAGGGATTGGAACAAATTACCAAGTGAAGTGATGAATAATTTACCAAAAACGCTTAAGGAACTTAAAATTAAAATTTGTAAATTGGAAAAGTAAATGGAGGAGGAATTTAACATTCCAATTGTAAAAGAAAATTATATATATAATTTCCACCTGATTGTTAACTTCATCTGTATTAAAAACTAATAATAAAAATGAAGTTACAGAGGATCTGAAATTGGTTTAATAAGGCCATTAGGGAATATCATTCAGGGATTGGGAAGGGGACAGAGAGGCATACTAAAAACTGGATGCAGCGTTATGATCAAACTGAGAAAGCTAAAAAGCGCAATGGGGCTGGTATGGATGATATTACTATAGATGTATTAAATATTTGAGGACACGATATGGTAAGTTGCCTCATAATGTATTTATATTGAGTCCAGATTCTAGTTGTCCACCAGTGTGCGATACTAGTACCGGTCCATAAAAGAAGGAAGACAAAAAGGCTTGTAAATTAAGGCCTATCATTTGATATCAGTGATGGTTAAATTGATGGAGACATTGGTATATAACAACATCATAAACGTTTTTAGAGGGAAGGAAATTGTTTGGAAAACGGCCTTTTCTGCTAATGGCTTTACGCTTCGTCGACGTCGAGGTCATTAGAGGCGGGAAAGGACTGTGAACTAGGAACTAGAAGGAATTCGGTCAAGGCCTTTTGAAGGAAGTCTGGAGTGATTTGGAAAAAACATTGAAAACCCAAATCTTGATGCCCGGACGGGGATTCAAACCGGCGTCTTCCCGAATGCGAGACCAGAGCGTTACCATTCACCTACCTCGCTCGGTTTGCAAAACGGTGTAATAATTACAGACAAGTAGGCTATATGGAAGATATTTCGGATGAAATGGACAAGTAAGGTCAAGCTGATAGTGTACAATAGATCTCTCCAAGGGAATTTACAATGGGGGTAAATAAGGTACGAACCCTTGGAGTGTATGAAAAGGTAACTTGCTAGGAAATAGAGAAACACTTCATATTAACTGTGATTCGAGTTCCACGTTAAACTGTAGGTCCCCTGTACCCGGTAGTATTACCGGGTTAGCACAGTTAGCTACGAAAAGGGAGGCATTGGGCGGCTAATCGAAAACTCTGTCAGTTGGCGGAACAATCCTATGAGTTTTGCCAACAGTGCCATACGATGTTTTGATTTGATCACGCTAGCTGAGAACTGAACCTCCTTCGGTTCAAGAGATTGCAGTTTATTCACTAATTCACTACCGACTGCTTCGTTATGACCACAGAAACTTAGAATGGATAGTCGCTAGAAATGGCTCATATTGCACAGTATAACACTACATGTTTATGCCCCGTGAGATGTACGTTACTTTTCGACAGTAGTATCACCTCGATCCCTATCATCCGTGCTGCTAATGGTAAAAAATTGTAGTTAAAAAACTAAAATCACGCTTTCGTAGCTAGTAATGTGAACTAAAAGGTTAAAAATAATATTTAAATATAAACATTTTGTTTAACAGTGATAGGACGTCCCACAATTCAGGATAAATTAATTTTTTTAATAAGCTTCAAGTATAAAGTGACTGATTACAAAATTAACTTTAATGTTAAATAAGCATGGGGTGCTATTTCAGTTGTCTTATATTTTTTGTCGTTGGCTGTTTGTAAAGACAGAGTCATTGTCAAAAGTTATGTAGAGCGCACCCCACGCTTTTTTAACATTAAAGTTAATTTTGTAATCAGTGACTTTATACTTGAAGCTTATTCAAAAAAATTAATTTATCCTGAATTGTGGGACGTCCTATCACTGTTAAACAAAATGTTTATATTTAAATATTATTTTTAACCTTTTAGTTCACATTACTACGAAAGCGTGATTTTAGTTTTTTAAACTACAATTTTATTTTTAACTTTTTAGTTCAGATAGTTTAAAAAGTATGTTTCTTACTGTTGCCTTTTCTTCGCCAATCTCTCTTTTTCTTTGAGTTGTAGTTTCGTTATTAATTATTATTCCCACGAGTAAAATACAATTAAATGGTCAACTCAACAAGAGATCCAATAGCACGGTAAACGAGGAAGGCTACTTTTCTATAATAGTACGAAGTAATATTTCGAATGCTTACTATTCAACATCACGTTAAGCGACTTCAGACAGAGAAACCTTTCTGGATAGGAGACAGCAGAAGACGATCGTCTACAGCAACCAAGGCTCATAAATCACACCCGGGAAACTGGAGAACGATGATGATGATGATGGCTACATTGGGTGGGAAATCTCCGAAGAGTGTGGCCGCCAAATGACGAAGATTTCTCGAATCGCACCTGTGAACTAATGTCGCGGCTGCATTTGCCTAACTCAGTAATCCCATCAATTAGGCCTATAGGATACACTGACAACGTGGTGAGAGTGAAATTATTGAATTTTTATCGGTTCTTAATAAGTGTGAAAAATTTAAAACGATTCGGACGTCAGGAAGCGGGTAAACACTGAAATGAAAGATTCCATTACATGGCAACCATTTTTCTATTGTTACCGTCAGAGTAACGAGAATAGCAGGACGTTGCTAAGAGACTATTGTCAACGGTTCTTAAAACGTGTGCAAAATTTTATGTTTTTACTGTCAACGTAATCAGAATATCAAGACATGGCTATGAAATTATTGTATTGTAATCAGTTATCAATCCAAGATCAAAATTTGAAACAACTCGGACATCTGGAATTGTGTTAAAATTATATTGCAAAATTTCACGACATTCAACCATTTTTCTGTTGTTACTGTCAAAGTAATGAGCATAGCAGGATAAAGATATGAAATTATTGTATTGTCACCGGTTCTTAATATGTGTGCAAAATTTCAAACAGCTCGGACATCGGGAAGTGGGTCAAAATGGAGTTGTAAAATTCCGTTACATTCATACATACATACATACATACATACATACATACAAGTCAAGCTAATATAAAGCGTGTAAAAACCTGAGCACTGTGAGCCCAGAAACTCTCTAATAACCATTCAACCCATTCTTTACACCCGCAATTTATCACCTGGTCAGAAATTCTTTTAGTTTTAAGTTTGCATAATACATTACTCTTCGTCTTCTATTATTACTAGCCCCCAAGCCCGTCAAAAATGACAGGTGAAACGAATGGTCTGACAATTCATTTCTCTGCGGTTGTCTAAAAAAATAAAATCGTTGTTATGTAATACTCATAACCTTATTTTGTAATTTGTACATATTTTGTTTGTAGTTTACTGCATTAATGTTGTCAGAATTAGGGAACCATTGAAATTAAAAATAAACAGGGAATCCACAAAACTTATGCTATAGCGCGTGATGTTGGTTTCATTTCTGGTCCAGGCCTCATTCGGTAGCATAAATACGGAACGACTTCCATCCGTATAAAAGTAACTTCAGTAACTCGGAGCTTATGACAGCAGCTTAAATTATTTATAAAACTAAATTCATTGTGAATTATTTGTAAAAAATTGTGTCAATTGTCATTCCAGTCCTGTTTGCATTTCAACATAACCACAACTTCTACTAAGATTGCTGTTGAAAACTGATAGCTTCTATTACCCGTGTACTAATACAGTCACTGTATTGCGATCTAAATATTACCCACTAGAAATATTTATATCTGTCTGATATAGTGACATCACCAATAAAAACAAATGTTAATTAATATTTTAATTTAATCGAAGAACGTTCTTTTATTTCAGTGTATCTGCAAATAATTTCTTCTAGTATATTACAACAGTGACTTGAAACATTTACATCGAATAGAAATATTTTGTGAGCGAGTTAAAACTGACGTTGTGAAAATAGTATTTTAGCAATTCGTTTCTTCGCTAGCTAAGTAAAATTTTCATCAAATAACGCTCATAATCTTGAAAATGATGTAATGCAGATATTTCTTAGCTTACTTTAACAACGGTGTCGCTGTTCAGAGAGCATAAGAAAAATCAACATCGAACGAATTTTAATGAATAAAAAGCAACTAATAATCAATATGTTGATTTTTACGAAATACATACTTTTCTTTTAGTGTGCTGGCAACTAATTTACTCGTGGATGCTTAGCTTAATAGAACTGTTATTAAATAACGTGCATATCCTACATCTCGCCGGCCTCGGTAGCATAGGGGCTAGAGTGCCTCCGCTTGCCGAAGGTCGCCGGTTCGAATCCGGCTGCGGGCATGGATGTTAAGTGTTGTGTGTCTGTGTGAATGTCCTGTCCGTCCTGTGGTGTCCATGCTTAGAAGATACAATATATAGACACTGGATGACGATTGATTCACTGGGAAGCTATGATAATCGCATTGAGCTGGCTGTGTGGCCTCAACTGCCGAAAGCTTTAAAAAAAAGGAAAAAAAAATCTGCATCTCCGGTCGTTGTTGGTTGGGCAGTGGAGGCAGGAAGCGTGACGTAAGAGTGTGACGTCATGGCGTGAAGTCACCGAGCGAGAGACCATCTTGACCAAGACTGGCATTTTATAGGTACAGATTGGTTCACTGCAAATATAAATTTTATTAGTTTCCTCCACGCAAAGATTATGAGTTGTAAAAGCACTTAAAAATAGGGGGATCTGATAATATAGGCAACGAAAATAGCTGATTTTCGGTCTTCTATACTGATAGTTCAGACCTTAGTCCTTTAAAAGTTTTAGCATGTTGTCCCTTAAAAAGCGTTTCGTAAATCCACGAATGTCTTAAAAGTACAGCTATTTTTTCTTGATTCGTCTTTCTATTATTATTTTTTTTTTTAATGAAGGTTTGTGATGCCTGGGCTAGCCCACTGTAGACATCAGATTGCCTCTCCGACCTAAAGGAAACGGACTGGAAAGAGGAACCGGAATGAGGTCGGCTATTGCCTCTTTAAAGGAATCATTCCGGTGTAACGGGCCAAGTTTTGGGGCAAAAGATTTAGTGGTGTGATTTAGAATTAAACGAGTGTTAGGTGTGTCGTGACAGTACGCCAGAGTCGCGTGCCGTCCGGTAATGAGTCAGGTTTTGCTGACGAAAACGATCAGCGCATACCACAGCCAGGGAAACTGGCCGGTCAATTGCCGAAAGAAGTCTAGAATGTTCGATACGGGCAATATAAGGAGCGCAGGACATGCGTTCGGTCTTCTCAGTGACAGATTGACAGTAGGCACGTCCCTATGCCAGATGGATAGTCAATAGCCTGGTCTCGCGTTAGGGTCGACAATGCTGCAACACTTGGCGGAATCCTCCGATAGCCATTCTACTTGTATGTAAGTAATTGTTCCATCGTCTACTAGTACATCAAAAGATGTAAATCCAATAGAAGCCTATGGGGATAGCCTCGCAGACGGCGTCAAAACGGGTGATATGTATTCAGTCAAGGACGAGCAATAAACAGTATCGTACAGCAGTTAGGCTGTGTTCTCATTGGTAGAATATAAGAGAACCTGCTGTCTGCCATAGTAAGCCTAAGTTGGTGAATCCATATTAACAACCACACAGGTCTGTGGCATTAATCCACAGTGGTGTCAGAACCTGATATTAGTAAATAGCCTTACAGCTGAGCTGGAGAGTGGAGCCGAGGTCGCCGGAGGTCAGCAGCAGCAACTCCATTAAAGGTTAGTACCTGCGTTACTAGACACTCTCTACCGATTACAAATTACGCCCACAGAAGAGGAGCTAGACCACTCGACTAGTCCGTTACACCGGCATTCACCTTGAGTGATTTCGGCTCAAAGAGGATGGGTCAGCCCTATCAAAATGGAAGAGCCCAATCCTTGAAAAAACTTAGGGGTCAGCTCAACCGAAATGGTGGACCTCTGGGTTGGAAGGTATATATCTTGGAGAAGGGAAGGTACGTACACGCTGTTCAGCTGCGAGATGTCGGCTGGTGTCGCGGGTGTGTATGTGGGCGCTGGCCGAGGTGACGCGGACGATGACGCCGGCGGCGGCAGCTGTCGTCCAGGTGTGTCGTCGGGCACCCCACCCCACCCACGCTGGTGGCGATCCATCAGTGTTAGCCACGGCGCGGCTGCCGCCGCGATGCATTTTCATGAGTGGAGGGCAGCTTTTTGGGTCCCCAGGGGAAAATGTGTCCTACAACAGCTACGGAGAGAGGACAGTTCCGGAACCGGACAATGCTGCTACACGACCCGGCAGCTACGCTGTACTCAACGAAGACCAACCCAACAATCTAACTTTGATTTTCCAAAGATGTATTTAAACGAGTTTTCTACTCTTCATACGGTCGCCTATCGAATTTTAAGCGCCACAGCTGTATTTCAACCGACTTCATACTAATCATCTGCTATGAATATGTACAGTCTTTCCATTTGTCACCATTTCCCCAACACTAATGACCTCGATGTCATAGTTTTCTGAACCGTTTACCTTGTGACCTTCACCTGACACGTTCAGAGCATACAAACCAACGGGTCTGTATTTTGTAGACTAGTGATCGACTTACCTTCGTCTTCCGTTATTGTGTTTTGGGTTTGGTTACGTGTATAAAATAATACTCAGTTGGCAGACCGATTAAGGTGTGTAAACACCTTCTTTGTCCAGCGTCCGCACTTGGGACCTGTTAATTGTAACGGAAATGGCGACTGGGAATTGATAATTGACGATTTAAGCCAAAAATACATTGCATCAAGTCTAAAAGAGACAAAAATGAGCTTTAGGGACAGTAAAAAGGTTTTGATGGTGACAGGTTATGAGCTTGTGACCTGATCCATTTTTTTTTTCAGCTCGGTTGCAGGAATGGGAATGAGTTATATGCTTGATTATATCAGACAGCTTACAAGTCTTGACTTAGATGTTGCTTATCAGTAGCTAATATGTTGGCAGATGGCTTATGGAGAGAAGAAGTGGTACGGATGCTGGGAAGGAGGCTTTGAGAGATATCAATTTAGTGAAAAGGGCATCGTGAAATATTTAAAAAAATTATGTTTTCGATCAGACACCTGTTATTTATCGAACTAACACAGTGGATAGATCAAAACTTTGAATCTATGAAGCTGGCTATGAAAAACACGTTGTTCTATTTTATTTCTGGGGATGGATGCCAGCTATTGTCTTTCTGCACTATGATTTTTTTTTTTTTTTTTTTTTTTAATATGGCTTTCGGCAACTAAGCCATTTAGCCAGCTCAATGTGCTTATGATATGTCATCCAGTGAATTTGTTTTCTCCAGTACGTTACGATTCCGAAGTATAGACACCACAGGACGGACAGGACAATCACACAGACGCACAGACGCACAACACTTAAACATCCATGCCCGCGGCCGGATTCGAACCGGCGACCTTCTGCACGCGGAGCTAGTGCTCTAGCCCCTACGCTACCGAGGCCGGCCACTATGATCTTGGTGACAAGTGCGTTTTGGGACTATAGGTTGAATGGAGCATGTAAGCTCCTTCAACCCCTCCTACTTTGTTACCTTTGACACAACTCATTATATTTCCATTATGTGCATCAAATTCTGTCGAAGATTCCATATTTTCTGGTGTCTTGACACACTTCCAAAAATTAATTGTGGCAGGAAGTTGAGGGGAATTTCTCGGTATTTTAAATGTTCCTTATTCATTACTAACCATAGTATTAGATTTTATGAATGGACAAACATAATTTTCACAAATATGATAAATATGCTAACTTCATTCTTTATAAAACAAGATTCTCATGCAAACTACAGGCGCCTGTGAATGGTTAGTCTCAATATGCTTTTGTACTGAATAATGTAATCATCTATCAGAAGTAGTTAATATTGAGGGCTTATCAGAGCTCAGATACCTGGGAACAGTAATCTGTTCGGATGATTAGACGCGATCAACTGTCAGAGATTAGTGAGTTATCTTGAAGCTCGGTTCAGCGAATTTCAACCGAAAATTTCGGAATGAAAAGGGTTGCTGCCAAGTTTGTTCCTCGGGCTCTGACTGACAGTCAAATAGAACGTCGAGTTGAAACATGTCATGCTTTGAAACAACAGCTTGAAATTGATCAAGATTTTCTGTCGAATGTCATTACTGGTGATGAGTCATGATGCTATGGTTACGACCCAGAAGCAAAGCAACAGTCTAGCCAATGGAAGACGTCATTGTCACCCCGCCCAAAAAAATGTTGGCAAGTCAAATTAAAACAATGCTCATTTGCTTTATGCCAAGGGCGAAGTTCATTCAGAGTTTGTTCCCCCACATCAGACCTTCAATAATCATACCTTTTATTTGGAAGTTTTAAGAAGATTACGCAACAATGTTCGTCAAAAAAGACCCGATTTGTGGCAGACAGGAGGCTGGTTCTTCCCCCACGACAATGCACCTGCATACACAGCTGTCTCTGTGAGCACTTTTTGGCTAAAAATGACATGGTTCCGCTGCCCCACGCACCTTACTCGCTTGACCTGGCTCCGTGCGGCTTTTCCTTATTTCCACGCATGAAAAGGTGCGCGAAAGGACATCGATTTGACAACATTGAAGAGGTCAAGAAAAAAACTAGGGAGGAGCTGTCTGTCATTTCTAAAGATGGCTACAGAAAATGTTTGGAACAGTGGAAGCACCGGTGGGACAAATGTATTAGTTGTAATGGAGAGTATTTTTAAGGGGATAAGGTTGTTTTGTAAAAAAATCGAAAATATATAGCTTTTAAAAAAATCCGTTTTTTTTAGGTACCCTCTCGTATTCCAATCCGCAGAGAAACTATGGTTGCTCAGAGGTTGGGTTTGCTGCTTGGTGAATCACGCGGCGGGCCTGTGTCTCAGATATGGCGGCGCAATATTTGCACAGCTCCCGATCCACTCTTACTTGACCGCCACCCCCCGCGCCTCATCCATCTTGATCAGCCACAGCCCCACCCCAGCAGCGACAACCACCACGACGTCGACGGCACCCTCTCCGCCCACTGACACGTCAAGCTCCTTGCGAGCTGCGCGAACGACAGTGAACCCGGATCTGAAATACGATTACAGTAATTTCCCCTTTCTAATTCTACTGCTTAAGTGCGTATAAAATAAACTGAAATGGTTCATTTGTTGTTATTAAATTATGTATTGATTTATTTATTTAGCGTTTGATGCTTACGTGACACTCATGGAAACTTATAAAATGGAACTTAAACAACAATTATACTGTAATTATGGAACTTTAAAAAAAAATATATACAATACATTCATTTTTCATTGATCCCAATATAAGAGACTGACTCTGTGGGATGTGGAAAGTTGTCAATTTACAGATAAACAGTTGCATAACAAAATAATAAGTACACCAGTAGATGTACATTCATAGCATGCATGATACATTAAACAATTCCATAACAAAATAATACATACACCAGAACATGTACAGTCATAGCATACATAGTTGAGCGAACAATGGTCTCTGCTGGGCGTTCCGGAGGAATCGGGTGAGCTGTAACACTCTGACCTTACCTTGCATACAAGAGGACGCGGCTTCGAATCCACGTCCGCGCATCCAGATTTCCCCAAATCACTCCAGGCGAATACCGGGATGCTTCCTTAACAAGGCCGTGGCCAAATTCCTTCCCGTTCCTTGTCCCCAGTCCATTCTCGCCTCTAATGACATCGACGTTGACGATTCGTAAAGTCATAAGCAAAAAAAGGTCTCTACATCAGGATTGCCAGCGTCGAGAGACTCAGTCCAATGCGACCGCGTCCAGCGTTGCCGAATTTAAATTTTCCAGTCTTCCAGTGAAGGCACGGAGCTGGCAATCCAGCGCAATGTGTAACACGGTTTATGCGACTTCACCGCAGTCGCAGTACGGTGGATCTGTCCAGCCCCAGGTGTGGAGAATAGAAGAAGCTCTTCCCGTGTTACATCTACCCCAAGTAGACCGCGGCAGTTTGAATCCTGGAAGTTTTGAGCGGGGAATACTAATTCGCACAATACCCTGTGTTTTTGATGACGTCCATTCTGCTGTGTCTCTATTTGTAGGACTGAAGGGGTTGGCTGGCTTCCCACGGCCTGTGCATTTACCGGCCGCGCGGGTGTAGATATGAACAGCTGACTGTGGGAAGGGAGCCGCCTCTACTGGCAGTGGTGCGGTGCCCTTATCCGTCGCCCAGTCGGTAAACATCAAATGCCCGGGTAGCTGAAACGACACTAGGCAACGTGGTGGAGAGGTCGCATTGTATAATATACCCGTGGATGGAGTACCTCATTGCTCAGGATTCTCGATCATAGTTTGGTAAGGTCGTTTTGCCTTCTGATATGAGGTGGTGGGATATTGCTGAACACTGGCAGCCACTGGACAGGTGAACATAGGAGCGTCCCAGTTATGATGCGCATGATTTGGCAAAACTGAACGTCGACCATCTGGATGTGAGAACTATTGAGCGGTTAGTAGAACAGTACACAGCTGAGATGCAAATCAGAGCCAAGGCTGTTGTTTATAGAGAAGAGACATCGGTTCCTATAAATGTGGTATTGTGCTCTGTATATTGTATGAAGCTAATTTGAATAAGTCTATCAAACTTTGTAACTCTGTTAAATTTATTTCGATACCTAATATTTTAATCGAATAACTTTAATATAAATGAACGCAGTTTTTCTCGGCGTTATTTATTTATAAACTTTTCTCTGGAAACAAACCGAGTAATATTATTATTGATACACAATATTTCGGCTACATAAAACTCCGTCGCCATCGTCAGGCGTATTCGTAGGACTTGAAGTGTGCCTTCAGCACGTTGTTTAAAAAGTGGCATGGCAACGACAGACGTTGTTACGTTGCCTAGCAGCATCTTAGACTTCCGCGGGCATGTAATGGAGTTTGAGATGCTGCTAGGCAACGTAACAACGTCTGTCGTTGCTATGCCACTTTTTAAACAACGTGCTGAAGGCAAACTTCAAGTCCTACGAATACGCCTGACGATGGCGACGGAGTTTTATGTAGCCGAAATATTGTGTATCAATAATAATATTACTCGGTTTGTTTCCAGAGAAAAGTTTATAAACGTTAATATGTTATGTACTGCCAACAACCATATTTGGGCGTCTTGTTGATGTAATGAAGTTGTTTATATTGTTAAAAACAGTGACAGAATCTTGTAAATTCCTTATAATTTCTTTGAAGATTATTTCTTATTAGTTACTAATAGTTTTAAGTAAGTTTTAATTGTTTTTAATAGTAACTTATTATCTGAGCCAGTGTTTGACATTCTGAAAGCGAGTAGCGGCTAGACGTCAAGAATTTTGTGTGCGCCCTAACAGCAGCCAGCAGAGTCGCTCGGAACGTTGGCTGTGCTTATTTTGTCATCTTTTTTTTTTTTAGTTTGTCTGGTTTTACGCCTCGTTGGCGCCGATGACATTAGAGACAACTAAGAATTGGGGCAAATAACGGGTAGGAATTCGGCCATGACATCGTGAAGGAACCATCCACGCGTTCGCCTGTAGTGATTTGGGTAAACTATGAAAAACCCAATTCTGGATCGCCGGACGGGGATTCAACCCCGAGTCCTTCTGAATGCGAGGCCAGAGTATTTCCACTCATTCAGTTCGTTCGGTGGCATCGCACTAGATTTGAAAAGTACAACGGGATTAGGATCGAGTCCAGGCTCTCGCGTACCGGCCATCCTGATTGTGGGTTTTAGGCGGTTTTCCGCAGTCATCAGGCGAGTGTTGGGACGGTCCCCAATATCCGCCTCATAACCCACACATTTCACAAACAAACTAACTTATCACACACAGAACATGGTTACAAGTTTCCTAGATAGATGGCAACACGACATCCCTGCAATATATGTGGAAGGTAACGGGATACTACCACAAGTTATTTTCCTAGTAATGAGTTTCCATATGTAAGACAGCATGGAGAGCATCCATGTGAAAACACCTGCCGTAGGGCAGAACAATGACGATGATGACTAATGAAACCACTAGGGAACACGGTTAGAATGTCCGTCAGTAAAATCCGAGCTACTGGGAAAAAAAAAATGTATACAGGGTGTCAAGGAATGAAAGGATAATCCTGCAACCATGGATCAGTCACATAATTTCCTGCTATATGGCAAAATTTTATTTTAGTTAAAGTCTCACCATTTTCGAGATACTCATTTTTTGAAAATATTTTTCAATACATGTGACTTTGTTCAGATTATTCCATGCCATCCAGGAATGAAAGGATAATCCTGCAACCGCAGATGGGTCGCATCATTTCCTGCTATACGACAAAGTTTTATTTTAGTGTAAGTCTCAACATTTTCGAGATATTGATTTTTTAAATATATTTTTCGAAACATGTAACTTTTTTCAGTTTATTCCATGCCATTTCTACAGATTAAGACTTATGAACCGTGTTTTTATTTAAATTTATTCAAAGATATCTGAGTCATCTAAAACAATTTTTTATTTTCTTAAAATGTTAATACAACTTATTAAAAAAATCTTAAATGGTATAATTATTTTATTCTTCGTTTAAAATGATTGTTTTATGGTTAGTTAAATCTACTAAAGAGACCATTGTGCATTTTAAACATGTAGTAAAAAAAATGATGGTAAACATTTTTAAAAATATTTTTTTAAAGTTTTTTTTAACGTGTTAAGAAAAAAAAATATTGTTTTAGATGACTCAAACATACTTCAGTAAATTTAAAATAATATGGTTCAAAAAGCCTTAATTTGTAGAAATGGCATGGAATAAACTGAACAAAGTCACAAGTTTCGATAAAAAATATTAAAAAATCAATATTTCGAAAATGGTGAGAAAAATAAAATTTTTTCATATTATAGGACTTGATGTGACCTATTTGCGGTTGCGGGTTTGTCCTTTCATTCCTGGACACCCTGTATATAAAACTAAGGAAGGATAGGGAAATACGACCCAACACTTACCACAGATTAAGGCGGCTTCAAATGATGAACATAAAAGAGACGAACACAATAAACAATGCATTTCTTGTGTTCCTCTCTTTTATGTTCTTTATTACCAGCCGCCTTCATCTGTGGTAAGCGTTAGGTCGTATTTTCCTATCCTTCCTTAGTTTTATCGCCTCAAAGCATTTTCCTGCTCATTGTATATATATATATATATATAAGCTAAAGGTTGATTATGGCTTTAAAGTGGGGAAGGAACTACTTATTGAAGACTCGAAATGTAAATACCTTGGCATAATATTTGATAGCAAACTTAACTGGGCAGGACACATTGGACAGATAGTAGGGAAAGAGTTCAAAATTCTTCACCTGTTCGAAAGAGAGATGAGGGAATGCACTAGAGAAGTAAGGGAATTGGGGTACAAAACTTTGGTCAGACCACTGCTGGAATATGGTGGTGTAGTTTGGGATCCACATTTTGGGTATCAAATACAGGAGTTGGAGGGGGTGCAGAGGAGGGCTGCCAGATTTGTCTTTGGAAATTACCGCAGAACACAATAGGTAACTAATATGATAAAGGAACTGGAGTGGGATTCATTGGAGAATAGAAAGAGGGTGAAGAGAATCATGGGAGTGTACAAAGCCTATACTGGTGATGAAGCATGGAAAGATATTGGTGGGAAAATTAAGAGAGGT
Organism: Vandiemenella viatica; assembly: GCA_031002005.1. Taxonomy (NCBI): domain Eukaryota; kingdom Metazoa; phylum Arthropoda; class Insecta; order Orthoptera; family Morabidae; genus Vandiemenella; species Vandiemenella viatica. The sequence continues at coordinate 80,416,230 of CM061918.1, forward strand.
GCTTGGAAGGGTAAGGTTGACCATGACTATAAGCTGGCACTTGATTTCAGGCATAAGGGTGTGGGAAAATTTTATTTCATAGTAAAGGATGTGAGGGACTGGAATAAATTGCCAAGAGAAGTAATGAATAATTTACCGGAAACACTGAGGGAATTTAAAGTAAAAATTAGTAGAGGGCAATAGTAGGTTGGAGGAGAAAAGGGAAAAGGGTGTGTGTGTATGGAGATGGCGACTGGAGCGTGTGCCCCATCAGAATTTTATTAAATATTATTATTATTATAAATATAGCTCCAAATTTGACCACAACAACGATGAGTAAATCTCGTTGAAGAAAGACGAACCCAAAATGTTGGGAAAAGTTAATGAAGAAGGAGATATAGAAACATTCGTCCTGCTGGTGTTGAATGTACTGTTCTGTGTCTCGTGTCCCTCCCTCCCCAAGTGGGCCTGACAGCTGTATTCGTGGCCCCGTCGACGTGCTGGTCATTGTCGCACTGCTGTCGCTCCAGCAAGATGGAGCACCGACCATTGTTCGGCGGCTGCCGGTTTTAACGGAGAATCGAGCGATTCCAGCGCCCGCGACGACTCCAGTATACAGTGGCGCTGGAACAAGTGGCTAGCCGTCACAGCTCCGTGACAGATAGGCCTCTAACAAAGGCCGAATATCTCGCAAACACCCGAATATTTTACCAGCCCAGATGTTTCCTTTATCTACGCCGAAATCGGGTGAGAAAAATGCATAATGCTACCATACAAAACCTTCCCCAGCAATCATGGCTTTCTGTATGATCTAACTGAAACTGATCTGTAGTAGATCCAGAATTGAAATATTCATCCAATAGTTAAATAAATACATCGGTCCTGTACGTCTGTTTCCATAACGTTACAAGTTATCTGGCTAATGTGTGAGTATTAACGTACACCTAGTTAAGAAGAATTCTTTTAATTTTTTTTTCACAATTATATACTATTAGATTAAATACCCTGTACCTCCGATTTTATAAGATATTGGAAAGAAAATCTTGTACGGAAAAAACTGATTTAAAAAAAATAAAATATTCCTGGCATTCATACGTATTCATATGTAAATGCAAGTATTTATTATTGAAAGGTATTTTATTTTGAAGAGTAGTAATAATATCACTTTTACTGTAAGAAGTCGTTACCATTAAATACTACATGTTTAATTGTAAAAATATAGGTGTTTAAATAATATTGGTTCTGTCAGATGTCCTTTTTTCAATCTTCTTTATTTTGCAAAACTTCTTTGAAAACAATACTAACAGTTGAAATGTGATAGTTGACTTTTTGACCGTATGTGTCTTTAACACAAATGAATCTACAAACTCGTGAAAAAACCATTACGAAAAAACAATTCTTTTAAAGCACCTGTCCTTTTGCTTCATGAATTTTCATAAGGAACGTTACTTGTATTGGGATCTGTTTTCTTATCATTTGGAAAGGGACGGTTGATCAGAAGAAGTGAGGTAAATGTGAGGTATGAGCATAGTTTTATCGGAGTGAATGAATTTAACACTAATGATGTAATCCTCTAAGTGAATTACCACTAATCTTACACCATTAATGAATCCCTGATTAGCATTAAGATTTCTATTTAACATAATAATAGCATTTTTCTTCAAAATAAATTTATGAGATGGTAAAACAGACGATTTCAGAAATGGTGCTAGTGATTTGGATGAAATTTCACATGTAGATAACGTTTTGCTTTTCAAGTTTGTAACACGATTTTTGCAACCAAAAAAAAAAAAAAAAAAAAAAAAAAAAAAAAAAAAAAAAAAAAAAAATTGAGAGAGAGAGAGAAAGAAATTTTCGGAAACGGATTTAAACTTATCTCGTTAAAGTTTCAGGTACCAGTAAGCTTACTGATGTTATTTAAGCATCTCTTTGCTTAGAGAACTGTTCACTTCAAAATGCCTAGGAAGCCTTCAAGAAAAACGTTTAACTTTAATCAAACTGCATATAGAAGAGAAGTCGATAGATGCCGAGCGAAGATCTGTCAGCCAGGTACTAATGGCAAAATACAATATTTGCCAATTGTCAATGATACTTATACAGGTAAAAAAATTAAACCCATTTAAATTAGTGGTCCGTAGAATTGAAACAAATTTGAGAATCGCTGGTTTAATGGATCTCAGAAACTGAAACCAATTGAGATTTTGTAATTGAACTATTATTACATTAACATTATTATAGCACTTTACCTAATGCTATATTATATGCAGAAAGTATACTTCTAAACAAATCTTCGTATGTGATAATGTTTGGTATCGTTTGCTACCATACCGAGCGGGGCGGTGTAACGGTTAGCGTTCTCGCCTCGCATTCGGGAGGACGGCGGTTCGAATCCCCGTTCGGGCATCCAGATTTGGGTTTTCCATGGTTTCCCCAAATCACTCCAGGCAAATGCCGGGATGCTTCCTTCAAAAGGCCATGGCCGAATTCCTTCCCATTCCTTGCCCCCATCCTTGCCCCCCATCCTTTCCCGTCTCTAAAGACCTCGATGTTAAAAAGAGACGTAAAGCAGTTATTAAAAAAAAAAGTTTGCTACCATGAACATCAACAACACTTGCTGGAAGGAATGATCAGGATTTCAGGAAGGTTACCGACTACTGGCAAGAGACTCAACTGCTTCCATGTGGTATTGTTTGGTATTGTTTGCTACCCTAAACATCGACAACACTTGCTGCGATCAGGTAGTTGGGAACGTGTGTGAGGAACTGACCAGAAAATAAACTCCTCGGATGTGGTTTGCTACCATGAACATCAACAACAGTTGATGGCAGGAATTATAAGGAAATCAGGAATTTGATTGAGGGCTGGCCAGAGATTCCTTGCATGTGGTAATGTTTGGTATTATTTGCTACCCAGAACGTCAACAATTCTTACTGGAAGGGACGATCAGGATTTCAGGAAGCTTACCGACTACTGGCAAGAGACTCAACTGCTTCCATGTGGTATTGTTTGGTATTGTTTGCTACCCTAAACGTCGACAACACTTGCTGCGATCAGGAAGTAGGGAACGTGAGTGAGGAACTGACCAGAAACTAAACTCCTCGTATGTGAAAGTGTTTGGTGTTGTTTGCTACCCTGAACATCGACAACAGTTGCTGGGAGGATTTTTAAGGAAATCAGGAATTTTTTGAGGGCTGGCCAGAGATTCCTTGCATGTGGTAGTGTTTGGTATTGTTGCTACCCTGAAAATCGACAATTCTTGCTGGAAGGGACGATCAGAATGTCAGGAATGGGAGTGGGGACTGGCCAGAGAATCTAATCCTCGTATGTTACAATGTTTCGTATTGTTAGCTACCCAAACATCGACAAAACTTGCCGGGAGGAGACTCATCGCATGTGGAAATGTTTGGTATTGTTTGCTACCATGAACATCGACAATACTTGCTGGAAGGAATGATCAGTATTTCAGGAAGGACTGGCCACAAACAGAACTCCTCGTATGTGGCAATGTTTGGTATTGTTTGCTACCTCTGAACTTCGGCAACACTTGTTGCGAGGATTAATGAGGAAGTCAGGAAGGTGATGAGACTCAAAGAAACAGCAATGCATAACGGTTGTACATATAATTTTATTGTCCTTCTCGCTGCTCTGCTACATCTAAGTCCTGTGCTGGCGACTCCGGCTGTGTCCTCTCGTCTCCCTCGGTTGGGCGCCATCGCGTCAGACGCTCGGATGATCGATCACCGCCACCGTCTCCGAGGGGAGAGCTCTCGCTGCTCGACCGAAAAACGAACAGGGCAGCCCGCTCCAGGAGACGGCGACAGACCACTGTGCCGGAGAACTGGCCAACTCGCGGCCTAGGCGAACCTGAAGATCTCGTAGATATCCAGATGAGCAGTCTACCTAGGTGAAGTATGACGAACGATTTGAACACAGTACTATGTGAGATCACCCAGATGTAGTCTGGCAGATACCATTTCACTCCAACCACATCGAATCAGTCCATGTGAAACGCACTTTACCACAACGAAGCTGCGGTAGTTGGAACCGTGCTCGTGGTGAAGATTTGGAGGCCTTCTGCATTGACCAAGTGAGATCACTCCACAGATCCTCTGAACACAACAAGTAGATAATAAGAGTTTTAGTGTTGAACGACACCAGAGGAACTGGAATTTATAACTGCAACAGTTGGTGAACAGATGCAACTATAGGCAGAGTTCTGGAGACTAGACCCATTTTAGTGGATGACATCAAGAGGAAAAAGCCTATCAACAAGTAGTTGACCAAATGTACGACTTAGATTTGCAGCGCACTTGCAGGAACTTGTTCCGCGTTGATGAGGACTTCCGTCTTTTCAAACCATTATGCAGTGAAAACCTACTGTAGAGTGTTAATACCAGAATCCACGTCTAAAGCTGAGAAACCCAGCGATTGCTTCAGTACAATCCTACTGCCATTAAAAAACTGATAACCGATGCGATAGACTTGGAACTACCAAGATGCTGTTAATAAATCTGTGAAAGTGAGACTGTTGCTTGATTTGAAGAGAGAGACAATATGGCGATTCACATACATGGGAGACGTTTTCCTGCTGGCTGCCTAGGTCATATCAGTACTTTAAGAAGGACAATAAAGGAAAGTAATGATATATATCTCAGTCTAGATCCGAAGAGGAAGTATTTTCCTGTTCCACTTCCGAATCCATTTGGTACAGGCATATCTGTGATTTACTTCATAGTTGTTTCTCAGTAGCCTCCATTTTGGTGGTCAGAGTACCCTCCATCGTGGTGTTCTGGGTACCCTCCTTCTTCTTCTTGGTGTTCTTCGTGGTGATGGTGCTCTGGTTCCTTCACCGGGTACGGCACGTGTTTTACGACCTCGACGGGGTAGGGCTTGTCGACGGGTACCTTGACCTCGTAAGGTACCCGCTTCTCCACTGTGTATGGCACCAATTTCTTCACTTCGACCGGGTATGGCTTGGGAACTTCAACTGGGTAGGGTCTGTCCACAGGTACCTTTACAGGGTACGGCACCTTCTTCTCCACCTCGTAAGGTACCCGCTTCTCCACTGTGTATGGCACCAATTTCTTCACCTCGACAGGGTACGGCTTGGGTACCTCCACTGGGTACGGCTTGTCGACAGGTACTTTCACCTCGAACGGCACAGACTTATGTACAATATAAGGCACAAGTTTCTTCACTTCGACTGGGTACGGCTTGGGTACTTCCACGGGGTACGGCTTGTCGACGGGTACCTTCACGTGTACCGGGTAGGGCTTGTCGACTGGCACGTGCACGGGGACTTTGTGGTATACTTTGTAGGGTTGTGGTACCGGGACTTTGACCTCGACCTTGTACGGGTGCGGTACTGGTACCTTCTTCTCGATGTACACCGGGTACGGTTTCTCCACGTGGACCGCGTACCGTTGCGGCACGGGTACCTTTACCTCGACTGGGTAGTGGACCACCTTATGGACCGGTACGTGGTAGGGCACTGGCCGAGGGACGGGTACCTTGATTGGCACGTGCACCTCCTTGGTGACTGGGTACGGGTGCGGCTTGGGTACGTGCACCGGGTACGGCTTGTCGACGGGTACCTTCACTGGGTACGGCACCTTCTTTTCGACGGTGTACGGTACATGCTTGACTACCTCGACAGGTACTGGGTTCGGCTTGGGAACGGGTACCTCCACCTTCTTTTTTACCGTCAGCACCTCGGGTTGATGGTGATCTGATAAAAGAACAAAACATACAGGTAAATTGTTTGTAATTACTGCGCATCTATCTGACAAGTTCGAAATTTATTACTACTGTAATGCAGTTGAGAGTATAAAACAGATAATAAGAAAGAGTAAACAATTGTATCATCAGATAAAGGATGTAATCTCGAGAAGTAACATAGAGAAGGAAGCCAAAATTTTGCTCTTTAAAGTACACTACCAAGGGTTCTGAAAACCTGGACTTGGACAAAGAGAGACGTTATAAGATTACAGGCAACTGAGATGAGGTTTCTAAAGGCCCGTTCCCACGATCCCTTGTAACGAAGGCGAGACGCGACGGGACGGGACGAATACTCAACCACACGCCATGGGAACAGGGCCGTCTCTGCTAGCGGAGCCGAGACGCAGCTACCCACTCTGAGTCGGTAAACATCACAGGCGTGTGTAGCGGTGCGCTGTTGCCATCGGTTTGCAGCAGCGGTGCGCACCCCTTCTGTTGCTGGAAAGTGCTCTGTGCCAAACAACACTAGGCAACGTGGTGCGGAGGTGGCGGCAAGGTAAGCTAGGACTAACCTGCGGCCCGCGGTCGTCCCTACACTTTGGCTAATGAGGTCCCGTCTCGTCTCGCCTTCGTTACAAGGGATCGTGGGAACGCACCTTAAGGAAGACAGAGAACATCACAAGTACAGATAAATCAGAAATGAAAACACGGGGCAGTTTCTGAGGTTACAAGCTGAAACATTGGAAGAGATGTTAATAAAGAAGAGACTGCAGTGGTTGGGGCATGTTATGAGGATGGAGGAGGGGAGGCTGCCGAAGTTAGCAATCTTGAACAGTGGGAAGGGAAGTAGATCAATGGGAAGACCACGGGTGAGGAGGATAGACGAAGTGAAGAAAGACGTAGAGGCGAAGGGAGTTGTTTAGAGACAAGTGCTGGAGGAAAAAATCTTGTAGTGACCGTCAGACATGGAAAATGATAGGCTAGGTGACCTACAAAAAGCGGAAACGTCTAACAATGATGATGTATGAGAACATAAAGAAATAGCGCAATTATGTCTAATCACCATTATATATACAACTATTCATGGATTACTCATGGAAGATTAATTAATTTGTTGTTTACTGTTTTCGATTTTTCGTTCAAATTTTCTTAAGAGATAGTCGCTTGTCGATATCTAGATCATTACAGCTGGGATGGTATTAGGAGCATAGTTTCGGCCATAGAAAAACTGAAATCTTGATGGACGAAAGTGAAATTGGCCTTCCGAAAGTAAAATGTTTCTGAGAAGGAAAAGGTGGACCTGGAGGTCGTGGAAACTGTAAATTAAAATTAGGGAAGTGGTGTTTTCACGTTTTCAAACGGAATTTCGTTTCCAGGTGTAGCTCTTATACATCGCGCTTATTTATTAATAAGTATAAATATAAAGTAATGTATTTATTTTGTTGTTTTATGGATTGTAAGCGTATGGTACTAATGTTATTTTATAAGTATATTTGAAGACAAAGAGTAACTGGTGGTTACGGAGCCGAAACTAAGGAATAAATATCAAGACAAGAATGGTGACAGAAAAAGAAAAAGCCGAGAATGGCGTAAGGATGTGACTGTAGCCTGACGGGCGTAAAGCAAATTATGAATAATTTAACTGAAGGAAGACTCAAATGTGATATATAATGATCATTATAATTATGGACTAAAGGTCAGACATAAGGGAAACTTGCAATTTCTTTATGATACAGTACGAAATGTTGACTAATAAAAATTGCTAGAGAAGCGCATTCTGAATACTGTAAGTCTTGCAGATTACAAGTCGGCACTTCAACAGCTGGGTGATGGAATCATATTGGAGTTGTTGACCAACATAAATAAACAAGGAATCAAGACCTCCTTTATCTGGGTTACGGAACATATAGGGCTTCCTGGCAACGAAAGAGTGGATTCTCTTGCAAAATTATCTGCACAAACGGAAAACCTAGCGGAACTTATGATAGGAAGTGACTTAATCTCATTATTTCGCCACAAAGCAACTGAGGTCTGGAATGATATGTGGCAATCCAGTGAACAACACAAGGGAAGAGACTACAGGCGCATACAACCGCAAATACAGACAACCCTATGGTTTAAAAAAAAAAAAAAAAAAAAAAAAAAAATCCACCATAAAGCTGTGACTATAATAACGAGATTGAAATTCAATCACGGCAGATTCGTAAGCCACTTGTACAAAATAAATTTAGCAAACTCCCCACTTTGTCAGTGCGACGGGATGTCCGAGGCCTAACCACCTATTTTTCGGATGCAAGAATTACAAAGAAGAAACAGACACTTTCTGGAAAGACCTTAAACATTGGGACATAAGTTATCTAGTTAATGTAGGCCACATCCTTGCTCTAGAAAATATCGCAATTTACAGAGCATGGTGCACTTCATAACAAGAATCCATATAGAAATATAACCTGATAGAACCCACTCTATTCCTCAATATTTCAAATAATTATTGTCCACAGAGCACCAGAAGGTAACTGTTAAAAAGTTTTAATGAACAGTGACTTGTATGTATGTGTAATGGGTATATGTAAATGCGATCGCATGTATTTATATACATATATAAAGATACAGCACTAAGTATAATATATCTTGACTGTATGACCAACAGGTAAAGTGTCAATAAAATATTATGATTATTTTTTTAAAATTGTGTTTAGTGTAACTCGAAAAGTTTATTTGGTACAAGCTTGTGATACGAGTATTTTGAAACAATGAATAAACAGCACAACAAGGTGGTATAAACATATTATTACAGAGATGGGGAAAGGAAGAAAAGAAGAGTTTTGGAGATTTTAACCCGACAGGTATCGTCATAGGCCATCTAAATTAAAAAAATGACCTACGATGTTCTCACCCTGGTTGGAAAAGATTACCAAGACGTGTTAAGGTAAAAGTAACATAGTAATAACTAGGCTAAGATACTAAGATACGGCCATTAAAAGTAAAAGATTGATAGTTGTATATACGAGTAAACTTAACGAGTCGTTTCTTACGGGAAAGATTTGTATCCCACGTTTTGACAGATTTGGTAGGTTACATATGTCCAACCAGTATGGTAGCACAGTGTCTGACCAAGACGTGAGGTATACTAGTTATGACACTTACCTCCTCCTCCGTAGCTGCCTTCGTAGTTGCCGCCTCCAAAGCCACCAGCACTGCCGTAATCTCCACCGTGATGGCCATACTCCATATTGCCACCTCCGTTACCACCACCGTAGTGACCAAAGTCGCCGCCTCCGAAGCCTCCACCACCTCCGAAGCCTTCGCTGCCTCCGAAGCCTTCGCCGCCTCCGAAGTCTCCGCCGCCTCCGAAGCTTCCGCCGCCTCCGAAGTCTCCGCCGCCTCCGAAGCCTCCGCCGCCTCCAAAGTCGTGGTCGAGCTCTCTCTTCTCCTGGCGTCGATCTGCTTCTTCTTGATTCTCCGTGACCGCTTTCACTTCCACTTTATCGTCCTCCTTCTCCTCCACATCAGCCTTCTTCTCCGTCTTGTGACCTGAAGCTGCAGCGACTGCTAGGACTAGCAGCGCTACCACGATCACCTGTCACGGCGGAGGCAAACAGGTAAGGTGACAGGTCTCAGTATTACGTGCAACACGCTGTTGAGGGGCGTGGTCGCCAGGTCAGTCCAAAAGGTATTCTACTCAACAGTGTCGAGCGGTTCTACCATAACCACCATTGCCTATTCCCAATGGGAGCGATAACTACTACCTGGGGACTTGGTTGAATCTGTTTGTGACCCCAATCTTCTATGTAGAACACAGTAGGTGAAGTATATCTGCAACGCGAAGCCCTTACTTAGGATTGTCTGTGACACCATGGTCCGATCTCATGTGTAACGGGCAACTCTGTCAAGTGTACAGTTTGGTAATGGATCGGCTCGGGGCGATGCACGTACAATAAACAATCACAGTATTTCCCTTGCAACTTCACAACATTAGATGTAGGTCTTTAGCAAGTTTTCTATGGCTGGGTACAGCTTTTTGCTGTAATTAAAAGGCATAAAACAGAGTACTTAGGCCACATGCTGTGAGTAACTAAAAGCAACCTGCTACAGCTGCAACGGTAAATCGACGGCCGATTTAAAATTAAATGGAGAGGGATTCATGGTGCCCAGCAGCTGTTTCGCATTGAAACAGAAAGAAAAGCTTCTGGGAGACCGGCGTATTAAGAAGTACCGACGGAAGTTTAAGTTTACAAATGTTAGTTGTCTTGAGCTGGCCATTAGTTATATGACGAGATTAGAGTTTTTCCGCAATCCATTTTGTACTACCTCATTTTCTGTTCTGCTTCGCTTTTGGGCAAGGTACTTTCATAAAATTGTAACAAAATCTCTTTAATAATAGAACCGAACGTGATGAGTGAGCGGTAACACTCTGGCCTTGTATTCGGGAGGACGTGGGTTCGAATCCCCGTCCGGGCATCCAGATTGGGGTTTCCCATGATTTCTCCAAATTATTCGAGGCGAATGCCGGGATCCTTCCTTCAAAATGCCATGGTTATATTCCTTCTCATCCCTTCCCCCAGGCCTTTCCCGTCTCTAATGACCTCGATGTCGTCAAGGCTTAGTGCCATAAGCAAAAAAAAAAAAAAAAAAAGGAATAAAAATAATAGCCCACTTTTGATTTCGTAATACAAATAGCATTAAGATAAGTTTCATAACAGTCGATCACTTACTTGGAGCATACCTGACACGACAACCTTACATCACTTTGACATTGCTTATCACGCTCTTCACTCGGCAATTAATCTTCCGTAAAGGAACACAGGGCATAAATATCGATCTAAGCATTAAGCAACCAAGTATTTGAGTACAATGCAGCTTATAGCACATTAAATCTCGGTTTTAAATAGGTACAGTAACCTCGGACAGCCGACGTTTATGAATGCACATTTTGAACACTTTCGAACTGATACCGGAACTGCTCCATACGAATGACAATTGCGTATAATATTATAGACCTGAAACGGGGCTGTGTGCGTACATTAAAGATATTCTGTGAAAAAAATAGTTCGGGCCAACTTTTGGGAGGTCCCAGAAGAAAAAAACAGCTGATTTTAGTATTTTTGTCTGTTTGTCTGGGCAACTCGTTAAAACAACCGAATCGATTTTGACGTGGTTTTCACAGTCTGAAAAACTAGATGTGGTGTCTCACATATACCTTATTACGCTACATCTAGTGGAGGCGAAGCAGGAATTAAAAACATGTCTCTACCTTCCAGACGGAACATCCACTGGAGAAGACCTGCAAATTGTTGTAATTAGTCCCGAGATCTATAGTTAAAAACAAATGTCATCTAGATAGTACATCCACCTGAGCACCAGAGGTGATTAGCAAAGTGTTCTAATTGGTCCCCAGATCTGTGCTTAAAAATGCGTCATACAGGCAGTACACAGACTGCAGGTGACCTTAAAAATGTTTTAATTGGTCCCGAGATCTGCACTAAAAAACCGAGCGTTGTGGATGAGCGGTACGTTCTGACCTCACATTCGGGATGACGCGGATGCGAATCCTCGTCCGGTCATCCTGATCTGTGTTTCCCTTTCCCCAAATCACACCAGATGAATGGCAGGATGATTTCTTCAAAAGACCATGGTAGAATTCCTTCCAGTTCCTTCCCCCCATTCCTTTCCCGCCCCTAATGACCCCGATGAGGCGTAACGCCAGAAGTCAAAAAAGTACTTAAAAAGGCTTCATCCAGACAGTAAATCCGCCGGAAGTGTTTGCGAAGTATTATAACTGGTCTGAAGATTTGTCCTTCAAAATATGTCACCTAGATAGTACGTAGACCGGAGGTGACTTACGAAGGTTTTAAATGGTTCCGACATCTGTAGTTCAAAATATGTCATCTGGATAGTACAGAAACCGGAGGAGATATGCGAAGGGTTCGCATTGATACCGAGATTTGAAGTTAAAACACGTCACCTCCATTGTACGTCCGCCTCAGATGATCTGAAAAGGGTTCTAATTAATCTCGAGATATGAACTTAAAAATAGTCATCTAGGTAGTACATCGACTGCAGGTGATGTGCAAAGTGTTATAATTGGTCCCGAGATCTCAATTAAAAAACACGTCATCTAGATAGTACATCAGGGTTCGAATTTGTCTCGAGGTCTGAACTTAAAAACAGTTTATCTAGACAGTATATCCGCAGAAGTTGACCTGTAAAATATTTTAATTTGTCCCCAGATCAGATATTAAAAATATGTCGTCTAGGTAGTACATCCATTTGAGGTAATCAGTAAAGGGTCTAACTTGTTTCGAGATGTGAACTTAGAAACAGTTTATCTAGACAGTATATCCGCCGGAAGTGACCTTTAAAATATTCTAATTTGTCCTGAGATCAGTTCTATAAATATATCATCTAGGTAGTATACATCATCTAAGGTGATCAGCAAATAATTCCAACTTGACTCGAGATCTGAACTTGAAAACATTTTATCTAGGCAGGATATTCGCCGGAGGTTACCTGCGAAGGGATCTAATTATTCCTGAGATCTGTAGTTAAAAACATGTCATCTAGATAGTACATCAACCGGATGTGACGTGCAAAAAGTTCTAATTGGTCCCGAGATCCTTGGTTATGTCATCTAGTTAGTATATCTGCCGGAGTTGACATGCTATTGTTCTAAATGGCCCCCGAGATTTGAACTTAAAAACTCGTTTTCGCCGAAGGTGAGCTGCAAAACTTTCCTGTTGGTTCTGAGATCTATTCTTTAAAACAAGTTACCTAGATGGTGCATCAACCGGAGGTGACGCGCAAAGTGTTCCAATTGGTCCTAAAATCCGTACTTTAGAATATGTCATGTAGGTGTTACAGCCACCTGACATAATCAACGAAGTGTTCTAATTGATTTTGCGATCTTTAGTTTAAATTATATCATCTAGACCAGTGGTTCCCAATTTTTTGTGGCCACGGAACCCTAGTTGATCATACAATTTTTGACGGATCTCCATTTTTATAAACGTGAGCTGAAGAACCAGTCACGCATCGGTAAGTCGTCACAAACGGAAGCAGAACCATGATAGCATTCTCACGGCGCGGTTATGACTCTTTTCAACGAAAATTTTATTTATTTCTCGAACGGAATACGGAACCCTTGTGACCCTTCCATGGAATCCCAGGCTTCCGCGGACCACTGATCTAGACAATAGGTCACTGAAGGTTATTAAGCAAGAGTTCTAGCTAGTAACGAGATCTGTAATTCAAAACTTGTTATCCAGACCCTGAAAATTGAACTGAAGTCCTGTCAAATCGTGTTGGTGCCCCCCTTTTACACTGGCGACCACGCTCTCTCAGTTTGAAGAGAAGTGTCTGGTACTCACCTTGGTTCTCGCCATCTCTCGGGTGCTGTATGCTGACCGAGAGCTGATGCCCGAATGATGTGTTCCGGTGAGGAAGCACCTCTTTTATACCGGCTGTTGCTTTCTCCCTGTGCGGTAGTGGCGCCGACAGGCACCTAACACACGCATGGTACCCACGCTCCGCCGAGTCCGCACCCAATTACACCACAGTAGTTTTCTCCGGCGCTCATTGTTTCTGCGCGTGGTAGCAGGTGTTGACAGTAGGCCGTCTGGCTCATTCTACAGTCTGACGCCCAAAGTAAGAAACTCGTATGGTATTTGTCAATGCTACACGTACAGAGTCCTGCCATCTATCTTTAGGAAGGACATACGATACTTTTTTGGGATAAATAATAAATTTTGAAAACGAAACAGCACGGTGACAGACGGATGGATAACGTGTGTAAGTCTCTGTAATTGGTCACTCAGGATTTGTTTCTCTCGCAGTCAGTTTTTTTTCCTGGCTTTCGGCATCTTAGGCCATACAGCCAGTCTGATGAATTTTTTCCAGCTAGTTAGACACACCACAGGACGGACATGACATTAACAGACACAACACTTAGACACCCATGCTCGTGGCCGGACTCGAACCGGCGACCTTCGGCACGAGGATGTAGCACTCTAGCCCATATGCTACCAAGGCCGGCTCGCAGTCAGTTTGTGGGAAACCTTTTACCTAAGGGAGCTTCCATAAATTACGTAGCTCCATTTTGGCCTGCTGTGGAACCCCTCTTCCCACATAGCCTGATGTGACCTTTGCCTCTACATCCTCCCTTCGTCCTCCCCCCCCCCCCCCACGTGGCACGTAGCTTTTTTCCCTTTCCAGAAGATATTTTGAACTGTTTTCTTTTGCACAGTATCGTAAATTACATACAGGGATAACTAATTAAATGACGGAAATGAATATTCACATGCTGTTATGTGTTCTGTACCTTATTTTAACTGTGACAAATGATATGAATGAAAAGCTACGTGGCTTGATCGGAAAACTCTTCCCCCAGCGTAGCTTTCTACAGAACTCCTTATTCCTCAGAAAGCCACGTAGTTTACGGATGTTCCATAACTTACAGCATTCTACATCCAATTATATCAATAAAATTCTTAGGCACGCGTACGAAATCAGTACCTCATAAGATCAACAAGAGCTATCAAAGCAAGCACCTTAACCGTTGAGTTACCATATTTCACCGCTGGTTATGCAAAGGTTTGATAGCTCTGAGTGGAGATCGAAAGGTCTTCGGTTCGAATCCTGGCGTCAGCTGGATTTTCAAATGGCCAAAACTCGACCTTTACCTCCGGCACAGCTTGCTGTGTAATGTGAAATATGCCAGAACGATTCCGTGGTTCGGATTACACGTTAAGCTGTAGGTCCCATTTGCTTGGTAGGATTACCGGGTTAGATTAGACTCTATCACTTGGCAGACGAATAATCCTTCGGGATCTTCCGGCCAGTTATGTCACACTATGAATTTATTTTATTCCGCTAGTTCAACGAGACAGAGTCGTTCTTAGCACTATATGGCATCCACGAAGTAACAATTTATGTACGTAATCAACAGTCTTTGCGTATTATGATGATTTTTGTTTGTTAGAACTGTACTTCTGGTCGACGTTAAAGTCACCAGAAGTGGATGAGGATTTGGGAAACTATCGGGAAGGAATTCGGAAATGAACTTTTGTAGGTACAAACCTGGCATTCGCCTGAGTGATTTTGGCATATCATTTTAGACCGAAATCAACTTTTTACGGGTTTGCACTCTGGCCTCGTATTCGGG
>CM061918.1:80432086-80866494 GCA_031002005.1 Vandiemenella viatica
GGACGTAGCAACCGATGATAAAAACATCATCGCTGGCCGGAAGCGGTGTGACAGCACACGAGTAAAGTCCTCGTTTTATGACTGACACGAGCAACGAGCCTTATTATTCCACATTACAAAAGTTAACGTTATAAATGGAGACGCTGAGATGGTCATCGCAACGAACGAAATTAATTTTTTGTTTTCCAGAGTTGACAGTGCGACGCGCGCCAGGCAGATGTTTCCCTGTTGGCTGGCCGGCCAATTAACGAGCACTTTCGAGATATCGATACATCGCCAGACTCGCCTCGCTAATTGGGGGAAGCCGCGGTGCGGAAGCAACCGGATGTGACGTGCAATAGATGACTGTTGGATACGAGAGTAGACACTGGGAAACATTGTTCTGCTCTGCAAGCTCCTATTAAGACTAGTGCTAACGAACGAATTCTTGCTTGTAGAGACAGAAAACGAGGAATTTAAATTTTTAATTAACCGTTAAAGCTAAAGGAAATCTTTATCGAAATTGGACTTCATTTTTTTTTTTTTTTGAATTGGGGAGAATTGCAAAATTTAATGTTACTGCACTAAGTTGTTCGAACCTGTGAATATCTGTATGCATTGGTATGACACCAACAATATTTTTATAAAATACTGCATTTATTGGAAATGGTGACTATGGTATGTGCCGGATAAGAGGGCTGGAATGCAAATCCTTGCTTGGACCCTTCTTTGAGTATTATGGGACAGTAAGGAAAAGCATTATGGGTACGATACGGGAGTAGAAATGGGTGCAAAGGAGGACAATTTTGTTTCATTACGAAAATTACCGTAGAACACAATCACGTAAGTGATATGGTAAAATCGAGCGTGGTAGGTGAGCGGTAACGCTCTGGCCTCGCATTCGGGAGAACGGGATTCGAATCCTCGTCCAGGCATCCTGATTTGGGTTTTCCATGGTTTCCCTAAATCAATACAGGCAAATGCCGGGATGCTTCCCTCAAAAGGCTATGGTCGAATTCCTTCCCATTCCTTGTCCCAGTCCCATCTAATGATCTCGACGTCAACGAGGCGTAACGCAATATAAAAAAAATAAAAATAAAATATGAGAAGGAGCTGGATTGTGTATCATTGAAAGGTAGGAGGCATGTGAAGAGAGTGCTAGACGTGTATAAGGTATACACTGCCGACGATTTCTGAAAAGACGTGGGAAGAAGAATTAGGTGTAAGATGTGGAGATGATCACCATGACCCAGCCTGGTAGGTGAATGGTAACGCACGGGTACGAGTATGGCATTCGAAAATGCGAATGCTGGGATTATTACTCTGAAAAGGCCATGGCCATTCCTTTCCTCTGCCCCGTCTTCTCCAGGCTCTAATGACCACGGCCTAGACTAGCCGCGAAGCCCGAAAAATATTTCGATCATAAGGGGGTAAGAAAGTTTTTATTTATATCTAAGGAAGTCAGGGACTAGAATAAATGATAAACGCAGATGTTGAACAATTAACCTGATAGAGTAAAAGAATGTAAAGTAAAAAAGAGAGTCTGTAGGGAAATTGCCAAGCGGGCGTAAGTTCCATTACTATTATTAATTGTTATAACAAATCCGAAAGTTGAAGAGACTGCGAAGGATGGCCACTAAGCAAAACAACAGGGTTGAGAGTCCCTGGACGACAGAAAACGGATGAAGAAGGATGTTGATATCTGCAAGGCACACGCTGGCGATAAAGAAATCGTTATATGAGGCATATAGAAAGAGAAAATATAATCACGATAAATTAGCACTTGATTCACGTGTAAAATAGTGGGAAAGTAATAGCTAAGACATTCAGGGAATGAAATGGGTTAGCAAGAGCGGTGTGGACGGAATAGCTCAGACAATATGCCGAAAAAAATCCAATAAATTATTGGTTGATCATCTGGCTTTCTTTCATCGCGCTACACAATCGCTGAGTTTGAAAATACCGTTGAACCAGAATCGAAAGGTAAGACTCTTTCGGAAATGAAACAAGAATATAGTGAACTAATGGTATGGATTCATTATATTCTCGTTCTGAATATGTTTTGCAGAATGCGCGAAAAGCCTGATGACTATTTATTAATTATCACTGACTTCTTAAAATCGAACGGTGACACCGAAACAAGTTCATTAATTTGAAGGTGCAGATGAAAATGTTCGGTTAATATTCAAATACAATCAGGTGAATAATTCTATTCCCAGGGTTTCAGCGGTCAGAATGATTTGCAGGTAGTGTAAAAATGGGCGACGGGTTGCGTTTTGACCTGATACTTGGGATCATCCGAGTTCGATTCCCGATACGGCTATCTGTTTTCTGTTGTTCGCGTTGCGAAAGACCAAGACATATTACTTTATCGGTGCTTGTCTATGCCCCGGAGCCCTTGTCATAACGCACTGGCAGACTTTTTGGGCGCCAAGTAATGTTACAGAGTTGAAAGCCTGCATTAGTAACTTAGCATCCATCCGTGACTAGGACATGAAGGTTTTTACTTAAGTGTTATTTTCGTGCTGTAGGGTCTGTGGCGAGTGGTATGTCTTTCGCATCTGCACGGATAGGATTTGAAGTTATTACAATTAAGGCAATTCTGGAGTGATAGCCGCTTGAACCAAATGTCTTACTCCTTATGAAAAATAATCTCGTCTGTTTCAATGCAATTGCCAAGCTGCATGAGCAGAATACGGCTGCATCTAGTAACAATTTAAGCGATACAAATCATTGGTGATTTTTTAAAATAGGTTGCAATTTTTAGGCGGTTCACCATATGTAGGAAATAGTGCCGATAGAAACTGTTACCTCATCGATTCTGGGGAATAGAACACAGTTTGTGAGGGAAGAAACGATACTTCATCAGTTATCCGCTGTACTCGGATGCTGAAACCAAGGCATGATCCAAGAAAGCCAGGAACACCAACTGATCAGCAAGGAAGCACAGTTCAAGATGGAACAGTAGAATATTATCATGACGTCATGCTACGATTGCACTGAATAGTACATGAAAACCGAGGCGAGTTTTTCACTGGATAGCCACATACTTAATTGCACAATACATGACCCCATTTGGGGAACATTATGACAGATTCTCCTATCAGTTCCAAGGGAAAGTGTTGCTTTTCCCACCATACAGTCCATCAGGCTTTGATCTGTTCCGGAAGTTTAAGGGGTCCATCCGTGGAAAGCGTTTTTACACCCTGGAAGAGTTTTCTGCAGTGTGTCCAATCTGTACAGATGTAGCTGACCTTACTGATATATCAAATCTTACACGATGCTGAGGATCGGTTACTCAAAGGTGGGGGAACCATATAGAGCTATAACCTGAAATAAAATACACATGTGATTGAAAAATATCAAATGATTACGATTTGAAAACCTGCTCAGAAAAAACTAAGGTAATGGCACTTAAGGGAGACGAACCAATACGGGCTAATGTTGTTATTAATGACAGAACAATAGAACAAATTTACAAATTTTTATATTTAGGACATGACATAAAATTTGCCAGAAATGACGATGTCACTACCAAATTACAGAAATTTCAGTACCTGCGTGGAGTAATCAAAAGGAATTTTAAGAACACCAGAAGCGATTCAATGATGAAATTTTACAAAGTAGTGGCTGTACGAACGTCACTAAATGGATGCGAATCGTGGACATTGACTGAACAACAAATAAAGCCGATAGAAACGGCTGAAATGAGATTTTTGAGAGTCCTGGGTGGGTATACTTTACTAGATAAGAAAAGAAGTGAAGAAATAAGGAAAGAATTGAATTTTTTTGATCTGAATGAGGAAATAATTAGTGTGATGAGACAGTAATTTGGTACTAAAAGAGTAGAGTGGAAAGGCTAGTGCATAAGAATTAATTGGTCATCAAACTGCCAGAGCGTAATTGTAACAATAAGACTTAGTCTAGCGACAATGAGAGGGTTCGGTAGAAGGAGGCCCGGCAGTGAGCATATAGGGTCAGTGGAGACCGATCGGCGCATGATGTAGTAAGCATGCGAATTTGTGTATGTAGCGTAATGCACGTGGGATGGCAATTTAAGCTCCTGAAAGACAAGTAGAGTAACTTTACTGTTATAGTTGATGAGTAGTGAAGGTTTTAAGCAATTTGGAGAACTATACATGAAGTTGAACTGTTTAAGTGAAGCGCTGACTTAGATCGGGAAAACATATTGCTCAAGCCTGGGTCTACGTTATCGTAGTCGGATCTGTATCTTTGGCGACCAGTCTGTATTAGCGTTATCCACGGTCAAATTAAGTGATGTGTGTAATTTAGTAAGCGGTCATATCAGTTGAAGTTGGTGGTTGATTATGTACAATCAGCAGAAATAAACTTATGCATTCCAGTTTAACAAGAAACTACAACTTTCATTAAACTAAATCTCAGCTCGCTTTTCCCGACATTAGGTATACGAAGAAGAGTATGTAACACGTATGGAGGACACCAGACCACCAAAGGGGCTGCTAAATTACAAGCCAAAACAGGGAAGAAGTAGTATAGGTCGTTCTAACAAGAGGTGGACACAACAAAATGTGTGAAGGTGGAACAAATCAAAAATGATCTAAATGCTGAAGATGATGAGTAAAAAGTACTTTAGATTATTTAAAGAAATACTTCTCTATTAAGTGATGACTTCAGCACTGTTTTGTTATATACTTAAGAGAAATCGAAAGTGGGTGTTAGATAATGGAGGTAAGGACTGTGTGGGCGGTTAAGTCAGCTCACTTGCGCCGAGCCACGCCAGTTTTTCCCAAGACGCCACGGCGATACCATCTCCCCGAGTCTGGCAGCACGACGAAAACCCATTCAGCTGTTAACTGGTGATAGAAACGTCTGGAGGGACACGGCCGCTCGACCGTAATGGCAGATAACGTCGAACCAGCCCGCTGCGACAAGTGGCCTCCCACTGCCTGCTGGGACACTTTGACATCAGGGGAGGTAATAATTAAACGCGACCGTCGTGTTATTTCAAACTGCGCGTGGACCGATCAGGAATTCGAGGTCATCTGGAAAAACGGAATTGGACACCACTGCCAATGAAGGCGCTCGGAATTGAAACAGTCTTGTGGATTAATAATAAGGTGACTGACTACGGATGTACAGGTACAGTTTTCGAAATGTGGCATAGATACGAATTTTCAAGAGAGCTTCAACTTGTTCTGAGAACGCTACGATACGAGTTGTGATAAAAAATTAATGACCGTGATTCCTGTTAAATGTCACGCTGATATCACACACAGAACATTGGGCGGAAGCAGCACCAGTATTAACAACAGCGGTGCACGAGAGAAGTGACGGAATTGGGTTGCAAAACTATGATCAGACCACCGCTTGAATATCGTGGTACAGTTTGGGACCCACATATTGGGAATAAAATACAGGATCTGGAGAGGGTGCAAAGGAGAGAAATAAGTATGATGAAAATTTTGAAATTGCGCACGCTGTATCCTGTTTATCGAGTTGATTCTTATTTGTGCGTAACAACAGCAGTAACATATGAGTATATTTTTGGGTAGCTGCGATGTTTAGTTAGTGTTTGGCGCGTGAATGAGTAATCCCGGTCGTCCACTAGCACTGAATTCGTCCGACCGACGGGTCGGCCGTATACGTCCGAATATGACCGACTAATCCCATAGACAGGTAAAGGCATTGTTACACGTTCACTGGACACAACTTAAGGTAAGTTCCCACGGCGCATCCCTCTACGCGTGGTAGCAGACGCCTGTCATCTTTGCCGCATATGCT
Organism: Vandiemenella viatica; assembly: GCA_031002005.1. NCBI lineage: Eukaryota > Metazoa > Arthropoda > Insecta > Orthoptera > Morabidae > Vandiemenella > Vandiemenella viatica. Next base: position 80,437,829 of record CM061918.1, read on the forward strand.
AGCAGGGACGGCGCGCCTCGACCCACCGCCAGGCGGTAAAAGATTAAAGGCGCGTACTGCCTCACCACGCGCCGTTGGAATGGACCTTTATAGTGACGGACGAATCCCATTGAGATGAGATCAGTCGGACGTTTTCGGCTGAATGGAAAACATCTGTTGCTCTCCTAATAAACAAATCTTTATTTTTTATTTGATTTGTATTTTTTCAAACTGTGGTGGTACACAATCACTATAAATATTTTGGTAAAAATATATACGGAAAGAAAAATTATTGCCTGTGCGTCTACGCAGGTATAATAATTAATTTATTAAAAATTTGTAAAAACAATTATTTGAATTTCGTACTAGAATATTCTCAAAAGATTATGAGATATCACCCTTGTCAGGACCGCATTTAACGATTTGCAGCCTATGAGCCTGCACCACAAAAAATTTGCTTGTTTCTTATATTCCGTCTTTTTCAATGTTTCTTTTTCTTATATGTTCATTTATTATTAAAATTAAAAAAAAAATAGATTTTTTTTAAATTTGGTAAAATAGACATAAAACTCAAATTTGCATTCCTTTTTCTTCTATAATTGTTCACAGCGATGTTAATAAATTGTTTGAATACCTCAATGGTTTTCAATTGTTTGCATTTTTATCTCGACAATTCTATACACTTCTACATACGATACAGTAGAATATTTCGCAATTTAATAATAAATTTCAAATATTTATTTTAGGTTTTTGGTTAGAAAATTGCTATAAAATGCGAGGTTGAATTTCGAAATATATGCGAGGGAGGGCGCTTATTACAGGTTCAGCCAGAGGGTCTTCACATCCTAAATACGGTCCTGACCCTCGTAATATTTCGCGAGGGAAAGGTAAAGTCTGTTTTATTTTTATTTTATTTTTTAAAACCGTTCATTTGGCGTTGAAGCAACAATGACTGACCGGAAATGTGTTTCGGATGTAATTCGGCTGCAGTGGACGATGTTAATCGGACGATATTGTTCGCAGTAAAATCCAACGGTTCGGACGAAATTCGCTTCCAATGGACGACCGGCCTAAGATGTACGCTAGAGTTTTCGGCAATTTTTTGTTCGTCAAAATGTTGGGTCACAGAGTTTGTGTGAAATTTTCTATTAAAAATTGAATCAAGTGCCGCGAATCACTCAAAAAATTAAAGAAGACCTTAGGCGTCGATTCTACGTCACTACCACGAATTTACGAATGGTACAAGTGCTTTCAACAGCGTCAAAAAGACATCGAAGACGATTCGAGTTCTGGGCGTTCTAATACGTCCATCTGTGATGAAAACGTGGAAAAAATTAAACAGATGTGCTTACTAATAGAAGATATTGCTATTAGTGACCTCGTACAGTCAACAAGGAGTATGACCTACAGTTTCGCGCAGTTTTCGTGAGGCAATCCAGGAAAAAATACCTGAACTTTGGAGAGACAACTCGCGGATTTTGCACCACGACATCGCACCGCCTCAAACCGCTTGGCTTATCCATCACTTCTTGGCAAAACACAACACGCCATGATGCAACATCACCCTATACTCCAGACAAGGCACCCTGTGACCTTTTCCTCTTTCTCAAACTTAGAAGGACACATTTTTCAACAACAGAAGAGATAAGGGCGAAATGTCAGATCAAGCTCAAGACCATACTGAAGGAGGCATTCCAACAGTGTTCTCAAATTCGAAACTACGTTGCGTAATATCAAAGCTTTGAAAGTTAAATAAATACTTTCTTAAAAATTAAAAATTCTGGATTCGGTTCCCCTATGGGGTTACCGGCATCGATAAATCCACCACAGAACGAATATGGGCCACCAAGAAACTCCGTCGTTTGGTCTTCAAGATCACAAAAGTTTAATTTTGTGATAGCGGTGTGCAGTGATGCCTATTCTACGGATTTTTTTTTATAAAAAGTTAGGATTTTTTGATTTTGTTAAAATATCTACGGATTTTTGCTACTCTTTACTATTTGTTGATTTTTCCTTATATGGGTGTTTTGTTAAATTTTGAGTGTATAGTATTAAGGCATTACAGAATTGTTAATAATTGTGAAGTTTCCTTGCAACCGCTCGTGTGAACCAACAATTGAAATAAAGCTCATATTTTGTTTGATTATGGTTTTTATAAATCTTAAATGACCGTAATACAGAACTATCGGCGCCCTTTTTATGCACTATGACACGCTCGTTGCCACGGCTTACAAAGAGAAGGCCTAACCAATATCTGAGAATCAAAGGGGTAGCAGTTTTTAACATTTCCTGTTACAGAAATGTAACACAAAGAAAATGTATGGTCAGTAGGGAAAAATAAAAAAAAGAAACAACTAGGCGTAGTAGCAGCAGTGATGAAAGTGACGATGTATAAAACATGTTCAGGAGATATTTCTTTCTTTCAGTGTAGAATATTATTTTGTATTTCGAATTTTAAAGACCTGGAAATAAAAAGTATTCTTAATTTTGACTCTCTCTTCAATAATTATTGTTTCAGTTAGCAAGTCTCCGGATTTTTGTACCCTATCTACGGAAATTTTAGCGTCCATCTACTGATACTCAAAGCCAAGTGGCTGGAAGAACTGACGATGTGTTTGCTGAAACAGGGGTGGCAGAAATGTTAACGAGAGATTGATAAGCTATAGCGAGGAGAAGTGATTAAGTCAGAAAAAATGTGTGAGATTCTTTTTTCTGAGAACTGTACGAGAGTTGATTGTTATGTTATTACGAATCAGTATATAATAGCCGACGAATTCAGCATTTGGACAATGGTTCATTTGTGTACTGTGTAAACTTTTTTATAATTTTCATTATGCTAAACACTTGTGTAACAACTCGATTACTTTTAACATACCAGGGAAAAAATATTATTTGATCTCGCTTAAAGAAGCCTTCACGTGGGACCCTAATGAACGACATCTGCCCATGTCCGTATTTGCAGGTCAAACAGCAGGTAGCAGCGACGGCAAGTAGACGGGCAGAGTACAAACAAAGCCCTCCGTCCGGTCTAAATCCGGATCCAGCAGGAAGCGACCCACCTCATGGTCGGGTTTCAGACTCCTTCCTGGCAAACAATCAATGATATCCGTCGGTACACAGGCAAACAGCTCTGCCAAACAGACAACAATCTGCACCCGCAGTCTTCCCGACACACGTAATAATCTCAGAATCCTCCTTCACTCTGTGGATACACTTGCAATCTTGAGTAATGAAATGAAACAAACATTCCCAGCATGAATGCATGGCTTGACATATACACACGATGCTATCTTGTTGAAATTATTTTGTTGGAGCTGGAAACGAATTTAGAGATTGTGTCATAAGATGTAACAATCATGCTGCTATTCCTGTAAGAAGTTCTCGTAAGTGGTGTGGTTATTTTCGTAATGCATGAGTTTAAGAAATAGGCAAGAAGAGCGCAACGGAAAATAAAAATTGTAAACGATGTGAGCCGAGAAGTGAAACAGTTCCTCACATATTTAAAAAGTAAAATCAACGGAAGAACAATGTGGTATGATTTCAGTTTCATGCAGAGTTAAATTTCGCTCTTCACCGACTGAAATGAATGCAATAAATATACAAAGTAAAAGCGTGTGAATTTGTTATACGTTAGCATAGTGTGGTAGCGTGTGAGTCCTTATTATGAATGAATAATTGATCGGCTTTCAGCTCAATTTAGTGTGGGTGGATTGTATTGTTTCCAGTATATACGTAATAAAGATCTTCATATGACTGCATTGCTCAATAAATCAAAAATGTGAAGAAGTACCTTTACATCGAAGTATGTTAGTCCCAAGAAAAAAAAAAAAAAAACCTAAAGATCCATGCATGGAGCGTGAAAAAGGAAAAGACTGCTGGTGAAGAAGAGGATTAGCTGGAAGGTAAGAGTTAACAATTGAAGAGTTTTTTTCATTTTCAAGAGCTCTAAAGCTCTTAAAGAGAAGAAAAGCCGCTAATTGGACACGTATTAGACATGAAAAGTTAACGAAAAGTATGATTCAAGGGAAAAAAACAACGGAAGACTACGTTGGGTGTATGAATCAAATATCTGAACTTCATTTTGTACAACGAACTGAGGAGCAAAGATGAGGAGAGAGGAGAACTGCTGCCATCCAGACTATGGGTTAATAGCGGGAGAGAGAGAGAGAGATAGTTTTTTTTATGGCTTTACGCCTGGTCGACGTCAGGTCATGAATGGTGTGAAAGGATTGGGTTGACGTGATTCCTTTTTCCGTATTTAGTACTTTTATGGGAGTTGTGTGTTAAGCGTGGAAAAAGGGGGGGGGGTGTATTTTAGAAATGATTTACCGGAAATATTAAGTCACATATATTATAGCCTTAATTGCCTAGAACTGATCATTTACAAACATTTAATTAATTTTGCGAGAGTGTTACTCTGTCATTACGTCTGTATCTGTATTTAGAGAACTATGGAGAGATTTATCAAGGAATGTCCCCTCCCCCCTTTTATGGCTTTACGCCTCGTCGACGTCGAGGTCATCAGAGGCGGGATGGGGCTGGGGACAAGGAATGGGAAGGAATTCGGCCATGGCCTTTTGAAGGAAGCATCCCGGCATCCGCCTGGAGTGATTTGGGGAAACCATGGAAAACCCAAATCTGGATGCCCGGACGGGGATTCGGACCTGCGTCCTCCCGAATGCGAGGCCAGAGCGTTAATCACTCACCCACCATGCTTGGTGAGGAATGTCAGTATGTAACTTGCTCCTAATTGAAGCAAGTCCTAGTCAACAATTTTTAAATCTCTTTTGCACTCTATTCGTATTAATACTTCTTCTATACGCTGGATAGTGAGGTAAATCTGTTTATTAACGGTCTTGAATCCTGCTTGGGGCTTTACGTCTCTCTAGACTATTGGGGCTGGAAAGGACGGGAAGAAATTTGGCCATGGACTTTTGAAGGAACTATCCTGGCATTTATCTGGAGTGATTGCGAATAACTGTGGAACACAAAAATCTGGATAACCGGATCAGAATTCATATCAGCGTCCTCCCGAATGCGAGGCCGGAGCGTTACCGCTCATCCACAAGGGTCGGTACGGTCTTGGAACCTTAGCAGTATTATATGGTGTGTGGTGATGATCAGTTTTAACTTCCCTTGTAATATCCACTGCGAAAAAAACACACCTTTATCGTTCTTTGGATTTCTCCTTATAAACAGTCCCTTAACGTGCCCAGGTGAGAATCAGATTTGTGGAGCAGCGGATTAAAATTTCTCACAATTCATTGCCAACAGAAGGAAAAAAAAAATACCCACATCCATTGTGACCGAGACGCGATAGCTATATTTTGATTTAGTTCCCTTGGGTTGGTGGTATGAGACAAAAAAGCTGAAAATCATCGATTTGCGTATTAAATAGATGCTAAAATGGTCTCATGTGTCACTTTAAGGAAGGATTCTATTGTCAACGAGATTTCCAGATACCGTGAAACCCTAAGTTTGTACGATACTGGCAGATGACTTGAGTTGGCTGACGTTTATATCAAAGCAACTACCAACGTAGAATATGAACGCAACGGGCAGATTTATATGATAGAGTACAAACAGTGCTATTTCTTGACTGGAATGTCTTCCTTGGGTGTTATCCACATCTAAAATTCAAGGTAATGTGTAGTAAGCAAGTTAATGGTAACGGAAGTAGAGAACTCTAATTCTTTTTAGGAATTTTCAAATACAGATATTACTGGCGATTAATGACAGTAACTAACGTACTGTTTACTAACGCAAGTTTTTGTTCTTTTTTTATGACTCGCTAACTTTATAATGACTCAGCACGAAGGAGAACTTTGTATGCATCAACAGAATTTTTTTTCACACTATTATTATTGGTGGTGAATTGTAAGACAACAAAACAAAGAAGGTTCCTTTGCCTCTATAATCGTTCTCTAATGCACAGCATCATGCATTCAGCACTGTTTATTTTTGATCATATTCTGTGTTTACGAAGGTGGAAACAAATGTTCAGCAGAATTCAACATAAGACTAATGGTAAACGAGATCTGAATATCAGCCAATTTTAGCCCAATAGTACTGTTGTTATCGGTGATGATAGATGATAAAAATGTAAACTGTGCATCAGAATCTAAAATTTCACATCATTTATGAAGCACGAAATCACAACTTAAAATGATTGAAAGAGCAGTAATTGGGGCCCCTTCAGTGATACAATTAAGCTTAAGCTATTGTTTTCACAAACATTTATTTTCATGAAATATATCCAACTTGAATCAATGTTCATGATGACTTCTTCGATGAACATCATAACACAACAGACTGCATATACAGTATAAACTTTTCGATATGGAACTAAAGTCTCCAAGAAAAGTAGATTGCTAGTAGTTATTGGTGCTGTGTTAATTTACAAGACATTTGTTCGCTGTCTTGGAACAAAGACAAATCTCTGGCACTAAGAAACACTCAACTGAATCTACACAATAGTCACTCAAAACACTTCTCTTGTTAATAGAGTTTGCAACAAACGAATGTAACATATGACTACCACACAACATGCTTCTTCCAAGCGTCGTAATTTAGGACCGAGTAAAACAGAATTCTATGTAATTAGGAACACAGTTTCACACATCTGAGAGGATAGAGGTTCAGGACACTGATTCAGCCGGATGCTCCAACGCCTCCTCGCAGGAAACTGTCCCTTTTTTCCCACAATTTTCACATTCTTTCTCACAGAGGAAAGGCGAGAGCATAATAAAATGAATGTCTGATTATTCTACTGATTGAAAATCAGTGTTTCGATGAATAGTGATAGTCATCAGATAATAATTTTTGGGTGTGAATATTTCTCTTCTAGGAAGGCTTTCACACGAACGACAGTTTTGGACGCATGATACTTTACCGTAACATTCTTGCTTTCACACACAATGGTTGTTTGCTGTCGATTGAGCTCAGTTAATGTCTCGATGTCATTAAAATCACAGTGTGTTGCATTGAATTATGGTTAATTCGTCGTCGTAGAACAAGGCAGAAAAGTAATCGCCTCATTTTGGATGCATCCCATCAATCAAAGATCAGAGGAAGCAGGATTATTTTACATGTTTTTTTAGGAGCTTATGAGACGATAAAAATATATTTTTTAAAATGATTTTAGCATATCAGTTGCTTTCTTTAACAAATTACATAACTGACTTTACGTTGTAATTATATTTCCAATAAAAATTAAAATTTGTCGACGTTAATGTTTATGTTAATTTGCAAACAATATGTGTACTTACTAATAGATTGTAACTAAAATAGAACGTTACAAAATTTTTGAATATTATATTTTATCTCTTATATCTGTTCTGTATAATTATCATCCATAAAGAAACATTAACAGTGTCAATCAGAGAAATCTGCACTTCACTGTCAACATTTATACCATACTTGTATGTCCGCTATCCTACGACGTACGGCAAAAATCCGTTGCGGGTGAAAGCCTTCTTTATTTCACCTAGGCCACTGACATAATACAATGGCATTTTGCCGTCCGGCAGCCGTCCATTGTAATGGATGTAGATTGTTGTTGAATGGCACTGTCACAGCATTTTGCCGTCGCCGTGCGATTTGAAAGGGACCTAAGGCTCTTTTCACACTATATGGGTTTGATCGCGCGGTAAATAATCGTACGGTGAAAATTCAGACAGACATCCAAGTTCACTCTGTACGGTTTATGTACGGCTTTTTTCCATTATAAGCTCCATGTGGTTGGGTGGCGTGTTGTTTGGTTATAATGATTCAACGAAAGAGATCACATGTTCACGTTTGGGTGAATCATATCAATGAAATGAGAAAAAAACTGAGCCTATTTTATATCTTATTTGAGGATCTACGGAAATATAAACGTAATTTTTTCAATTATTTTCGAATATCTATTTGCTCCTTTGAAGAATTAAATGAAAAACTCAAGCATGTTTTTCAACGCCAAAATTCAGAATTTAGGATTGTATATAAACAACTGAGACGCTAACCACTACATTAATATAAATGTAAATATATGCTATTTTTGTGTATACTGATACTATATTCTTGAAAAAGTTTTCTAAGATGTTGGAAAATGAAAGAAAGACAACACAAATTAACACAATATGCCGTTTTTGAACAAATAAGAGTGCAGAATGAAAATATAGAAGATAAAAACATTTTTAAATAAATAATAAAGAGGTACATAACCAAACACCAACTAAAACGGGTCGAGAGCACGACCGAACGACTTAAAACCGTCTAATGTTAAAGCTTGCATTTGGTGATGAACACCACTATGTTTCCGAACGCCGTCCGGCTGCCGTGTGTTGTAATGGCAGTGGACGGCTGCTACACAGAAACCGGACGGAATTTTGCCCTCATCGCGTAATGTGAAAGGGGCCATACTGTTCTTCACTCCACTACAACAACGTCGCCGTACGATTTTTTGACGTACGGTCTAAACCGTACAGTGTGAAAAGAGCGTTACATGAGGCTTGTTTTTGTAACTGGATCGTATTCCGACGGGGCATGGAGAAGTGTATTACAGAAACACTTAGGGAACGTCCATTAATTACGTGAGCTCAAAATAGAGGGAGGGGGTTCGGTAACATCTCACGAAATCTCATTTGAAGATAGGGGGTGGTCGGGGAGTCAATAAAAATCTCACGTCAACCTTTCATATAATTTTTTTCCCTCTTATTTCACAAAAAAATTAGTGCCTAGTAGACATCAATATTAACGCTTAGGTATTTAATAACATGAACATATCAAATAAAATTCATTATTTAAAAATTAAAATTATAAGGTAAATCTGACATGAGGGAGAGAAGAGGGTGGGAGGTCCCAAATTTGAAAAAAAAAAAAAAAAAAACGCGTAGTAATTGGACGTTCGCTTATGTCATTTTCGTGTTTTTAATGCTTAGTTGATGGACCAGAGGATATATGGATCGACAAGTGTCTTTACAGTATAGTGAAAGAAACCATATCGTGAAAGAAGAAAGGATCACATAATTTGTACTAGGTCACTTGTAACTCCAGTGTCTTGGACGTTATTCACGGAGAACTACTTGTTGGGCGGTCGTGCTGGAGCTAATGGTCGAGAGCCGACCCAGCTGGCGACGCCTCCTGGCTGTTTTCACTGTTGAGGGCCGCGATGCCAGTTGGCGAGTTGCTGGCGCTACTGAGGACACCTGCTGCCCCCGACGCCTCCGCCCCCCGACGCTCCGGACGCCGCCGGCGCCCCGACGACGCCCGCCCCTGGGACGAGTCCGCTGGCGGCAGCCTCCTTGAGGCGCTTCTTCTGCTTCATGCGTCGGTTCTGGAACCAGATCTTCACCTGCGTCTCGTTGAGCTGGAGGGCGGACGCGATCTCGATGCGCCTCGCTCGCGTCAGGTACTTGTTGAAGTGAAACTCCTTCTCGAGCTCGGTGAGCTGCTTGTTGGTGAAGTTGGTGCGGCCCGTGTTGTTGCTGGCGGCAGCTGCGGCGGCGGCTGCAGCGGCGGCGGCGGCAGCGGCTGCTGAAGAGGCGGCGGCGCACAGTGCGGACGGCGACGAGGAGGAGGCCCCCAGGGCGCCGCCCCCGACGCCGCCCCCCGTGAAGGGCGATGCCGCGCCGGGCAGTGCACCCGCAGCTCCGCCGGCCAGCCCGTACCCGTCTGGAGGCGGCTTCGGAGCTGTTGGCACAAACAAACAGGTAATGTGATTAGATGAAGCAGTACTGGGTGTACGAGATGCTGTACTATTAACTTGCACAAAAATGCTAGTCTGCAGTGGCCGAAAACCTGGGAAAAAACGTCGCAATTTATTTATATATATTGTGGTATGACAGAGTCACCCACAATCAAGATAATTAATTAATTAATTAATATTCAGATTTTCTTTATAATATTCAATTATGTGTAAATAACATAAATAATAGGGATATTGCATAGGTAAATAATTGTATATTAAACCCAGGCGGCCAGAGTTATCATTATTATAATTTTAATTTCTACAAAACTTGCTGCTCAGTAATATAGGGGACGTGAGAAGCTGGAACTGCCATTTTAAACGCTCAGAGACCGGGACAATGGCAAGTTTCGCCGCCAGACAGGCGCCTTAACTCACAAAGCAGAGGACGCGCGTGGACCGTTAGTCGGAGGGTCCATCGACCTCGCACCCCCCGCCCTGGTGTCTTGAAGGTCGACCAGAATAGCCGCGAGCGGACAGCAAATACCAACTACGATATGAAACACGTGATGATGGACATATATCGATGCACCAATCGTGAACGTTTATAGGGGTTCACAAATGTTAATTCAAGGGATTCTGTTGCATGTGGCGAGTGGGAGACGACTTTTCCGAGGAAGAAGAGAAGAGGCCATTTATGACGACACTTGCTGTCGGGACGAGCAACTGTGTAGACGTATCAGCCGACACGTCTTAGCCGTCCGGTGATCAGTGACTGTGTCTGATCACACTTTCTTGCTCTGGGGAGCTAGAAGTTGTATGGCATGCTTGCCATAATCTGGAAGCTGTTGTGGTAACGCGGTCGTATCCGCTAACCTGGCTTTCGCAGCTGCAGTGGCACTGTGTGTGTCATACTTCATCACGACGATGCAATCATGGTAAAGTACCGACGCATACGGTCACAGTTCATTGTGTTTTGACGAGACTTGCGAGCCCTTAAGCGGCACTGAGATAAGACTCTGCTCCCGTCATAAAATCACTGAGCTAGCTAATTTTCACTTTTAACTTCAAATTCTAAGCATCTTGCTAATTTATGTAAATTCAAGACGATGCTTTTAACTTTATATGGCGCCCCTGGGATACTCCTTTTGTGGTAAATGTTAACTTCAATTTGATGGCCTGTGTTGCCATGTTGATAATATGTTGACTTTGCTAATTGTTGAAATATTTAATTCAGTTTTATGTTTGCTTTTCATCGGCGGATTGTAAACGTCGGGTATTGCTTGTTTTTGTTGTCTTTGAAATATGTTTAACGTAAGTTAACTATTACCCGGCCTTCTATAAGCCATAAGACTCAATATATTGGATATAATTTTGTGTAAAATATTCATGGTTCTAGTTCACCTTTTTGCAACCATTAAAATTATTTTCATATTCATATTTAATAACTCACGTATAAAGGTATCAAGGGAAGGTAAGGTAGGTGTTGGAGATAATAATAATCACCCCGTCCCCCCTTTTTATACTATATATATATATATATATATATATATATATATATATATATATACACATACTAGCATTTTCCCGCTGCATCGCGTGCGCGAATCCTCGTGTGTATAGAAATGCTTTATAGTTTTTACTATAGAACTTAATACTAATGATGAGTAGCAAAAAATGTAAATTTTTCTCTAAAAACTTTCCTTCTTTTAGTTATTACCTTAAATTCGGATTTCATACTAACGTATGAAACTTTTTCATTTGTATTTTAATTCAGTATAATCCATGAAATATAAGATACTGAAGCTATATAAAAATATATCCTTTTTAATATGTAGAGATGATTATTGTATGTTAGTATTATTGTTACCCACCAAGATGAATAGAATTATATCACTAAGCATAAACTTTGGTTAGGATTACATCTGTGATTAGAAGGAAAAATGACATTTCCGTTAGAGTTAACTAAAACATCACATTTTTAAATGGTGCATAAAACGGCAAAACGCTATTAGGTTTTAATATCAATAACAAGCAGAAAAATGTTTACAAGAAACCTACCAAAGTGAAGAATGTTTGAACTTTCATTTCTACCCGCCAAAAATGCTGGGTACTCTGCTTTTGCAGAAAACGAAAGACCATAAATATTTTATATCACAAAGCACTAGAATAACTTTTTAAATTTTAACTTAATGCATAGAAATAATGGTTTTTATATTTATTTTTTACATGTTAATGTGCCTGCATATGCGTACCCGCTTAAGAAAGAAGGAGAGGCATTGCGACGCATGCCGGGTATAAGTAGTCTTAAATACAGCGAACTTTTGTCCCATCTCGAAATGATTATAATTTTTTAAACCTTTCCTCAGTCACATATTGATAAGATATTTTCAGAGATTTTAAGCTAGACCATAAGCTCTCAAAATATGAAAACACCATCCAAATTCTTGCGGTAGCTTATATGTGATGCAATTTCAAACCCTCAGACACCAGCAGCTTGCTTACAGATTAATAATAGTATATATATATATATATATATATATATATATATATCCAGACGGTGGTCATTTTAACCTACCCCGGTTTACTGTTAACCGTTTCTTGCTTTAACTGCAACCAACTTCAGGGGCGTAGCTACTATGGGGCTAGGCGGTGCAGTGCACCGGGGCCCCTACGCTCAGGGGGCTCCCAAGCATAGCTCTGGGGGCCCCCAAGCGTAGTTCAGAGGCCTACGAGCCTTCATGGCAAACTGGCTGGCGACCTTTTTTTTAGCTCTACAGTCGTCTAAGGGGGCCCCTAAGACACAGGAAGCCCCTCACGAAGGGCCCTCTCACTGCTCAGAGGGGCCCCCAACCACAGCTCAGGGGGCCCCTAAGCACAACTCAAGGGCCCCGTCCTCAGCTCAGGGGGCCCTTACCAGCAACACAAAGCAAAAAAAAAAAAAGGTCATCCATCTGGCCTAAGGGCCTAAAATAATTTTTTTTTGCACCGGGGCCCTTGTTGACCTAGCTACGCCACTGACCAACTTACGCTTTCCCTTTAATTTTAATGTGGATGTATAGTGGATGTTTTATTTATATTGCTATATACAGGGTGAGTTTTTTATCTTGAGACAACTAAATATCTCGAAAACTACAAATCCGATCAAAAAAAGTGGGTAATAAAAATTGTTCGTCTCGACGGGGGACATCCGATGATACCAAATTTGACTCCCCACCCCCACCCCCTAGGGGTGGGGGAAGGGGGAGAAAAAAAACTTAAATAGGAACCCCCATTTTTTATTGCAGATTCTGATTCCCCGGAAAAAACTACCCCTATTTCACCCCCAATTCGAGTCATTTTGGTCGATAGATGGCGCTGCAATCGACAAAAATCAAAATAAGCAAAAATTCATTTAAAAATGAGGATATCTCGTGAAATACACATCATATCAGCAAAATACAAGTTAATGTGATTGATATTTTTCAAAAACTATTCAATAACACCACCCACCTCCAAACTTGAGGGATGGGAATGGACATTATTTCAAAATATCACCAGATCTCACTTCGCCTGATTTTTTTTTATGGGGATACTTGAAGAATGAAGTTTACAGTGAAGTGCCAACAACGCCTGAAAACATGATTGAACGAATTACCAACGCTTGTCAAAAAATCACGCCGGATATGCTTCTTAGTTGCGTCGAATCATTCCAAGAGCGGGTAAATAAATGCATCGATGTCGGTGGTGATATTTTCGAGCACTTGCTTTAGAATTGTTGTTAGAAACAAACACGTGAGAGGCGAGGGGACTCACCAAAAACAAGCACCCCGATGGTGAGAGGCGAGGGGACTCACCAAAAACAAGCACCCCGATGGTGAGAGGCGAGGGGACTCACCAAAAACAAGCACCCCGATGGTGAGAGGCGAGGGGACTCACCAAAAACAAGCACCCCGATGGTGAGAGGCGAGGGGACTCACCAAAAACAAGCACCCCGATGGTGAGAGGCGAGGGGACTCACCAAAAACAAGCACCCCGATGGTGAGAGGCGAGGGGACTCACCTAAATCTAGCACCCCAAAGGGAACAGAAAATTACTACGTCCACGTCGTTGTTCCTGGGTAACGCAAAAAGTAATGTTTGACTTTCGCTATCTGCTAAAGAATTTGCATCAGTGCATTTTGAAATAATGTCCATTCCCATCCCTCAAGTTTGGAGGTGGGTGGTGTTATTGAATAGTTTTTGAAAAATATCAATCACATTAACTTGTATTTTGCTGATCTGATGTGTATTTCACGAGATATCCTCATTTTTAAATGAATTTTTGCTTATTTTGATTTTTGTCGATTGCAGCGCCATCTATCGACCAAAATGACTCGAATTGGGGGTGAAATAGGGGTAGTTTTTTCCGGGGAATCAGAATCTGCAATAAAAAATGGGGGTTCCTATTTAAGTTTTTTTTCTCCCCCTTCCCCCACCCCTAGGGGGTGGGGGTGGGGAGTCAAATTTGGTATCATCGGATGTCCCCCGTCGAGACGAACAATTTTTATTACCCACTTTTTTTGATCGGATTTGTAGTTTTCGAGATATTTAGTTGTCTCAAGATAAAAAACTCACCCTGTATATTATTCTTTTCTCTTTATACTAGTTTCTGTCGATCGTTGTTTCACTAACAACAATTTTTTTCCTAACTGTCTTGTAATAAAAGTAAAAATGAATTGAACGGTGTTATTACCTAAGCGACAAATTTGCAAGTTTGATTTTGCATGTGAAGTAAAGCGGCCTATCCACGGTCCAACTTATAGAACATCCGCGAAGTGCTACCATAGGAAGAGCTGACCCATTCACGCTACAAGAAATGGTCCAAAAAACTAGTACTTTTTCGCCGCACACCAGTGTCCTTGTAGCACTGTCGCAGGATATTTCCTCCAATCAAGATCCAAAGCCATAGTTTGTTGGACGGCAAAGATGCGAGTTGGTTATCTGGGAGTCCAACAAAATCCAACACGTCCTACGTGTAGTCCTGTAACGCCTTTCACGGCCCTTCAAGAGTCCTTTATCGGAAAATCGGATCATCATAGGGCCTACAAGTTGGACTGTGAATGGGCCACTATAGCGGTGGAAAGGCGGATGGTGGGCACGGAGATGTGCGGTGGCGTGGCCTTGTGCTTTAATTAGTTGAGCTGCAACTCCGAAAAGTTAATGTGACAAAGATTGTTCTTTAGACGCGTGTGTAGTTATGTAAATAATTTAATTCTCTTGTGAAATCTTTTCACGTTTTTTGTTGTTGAAAGATGATGAAAAAACTAAATCAATAAGGCGGTATTATATGGGAATAGACTTTACTTATGAAAAAATACTTTTCTGACTTTAAATTTATTTTGATAAAATATTAAAATCTAAATAATTATAAATTTATTTTTCCACCTCCGCATCCGCAAAACATCCGCATCCGTGTATGTCAAGCACTGAACATCCGCACCCTTAAAGATGACATCCGTTACAACCCTACTTCAATTCATTTGTAGTGGGGTTGATGCCTTGATGACTTTCAGACATTCACCCACAGTCGCACTTCTATAAAAGATACTTGCTTATTTATTACTATTTTAACATCGCATTGCACTATACAGAATTTGGGAGGCACACTGAGAGTGAGTCTCAGTTGAGGAGGATTTTTATGATTCTTGGCTAATAGTACACGAAGAGCGGCAACCAATCCTCGCTTTCTTCTTCGACCAAAATGAAGACGGTGCAACCACCCTTATCTCATTGGTTCTAAAGGGAACACCTGTACCACCACTTCTGCTTTACGGGCTTTCGTGTTAAAAGACGAGAGACTTCTCTTTCCCAAATGACAAGATTTTACTTTTGTACGTTACCTGACTACGACTCGGTTGTAGGCGCCAGCCAGTCTGGCTAATGACGTCAGACCATCACCTGGCTGGGTCCACAAACCGACTCTACTTTGTGTATCTTCTTTCCAAAACATTTGTATCAATACTCGTATTAATAGGTTTGCTCCCTCTGTAAATGGAGAAAAAGAATGTGGTATTTCTAAGTCGTTTGCTTCCGTCTGTTGCATTAAGTGTGAACCGTCATAACTTCGCTGTTCCTCGAGACGACCCGCGTTTGTGATACAAGGTGTTTCCTGCTGTCCCTCGACCCCGATCCAATAACAGCGATAACCCCTTGTGCTGGGGGGTCACTGCTAACTCGTCCCCGGGCGATGACGTCACAGGCTGGACACAGCTGCCGGGACGACCACGCGATAGAAATCAACACCTGTTCAACAGAATAGAGCCTCCACCGTAGGCAGAAACGTTTTCTGACAGATCTGTAGGTATCGAGGCTAGGTATCCGACGATGGTAAAGAATTCCAGTTCAATTCCCAACACTCTGTACCAGTAGTCTATATTATATCTTGCTTCTGGAGTGGTGGAATGATTTGCCCAGTCTAGTCTTGGTATCGCGTAATATTTCGGCGCAGACTATCAAACAATATCTTTGGGTAGAAACTTGAAAACGATTTTTAAATTTCGTTTCTATTTCCGAACTCTCTTTCTGTGCTGTTCTATATCAGAATATTTTAAACTGAAAAATTTGTCATTACTCGAAAGCTATTTATCTACATATTAACCTTTTATTTCTTGTAATAAATGGATGATGAGCGGTTGAGATAAGTACTAGGAAAAGTGAGTTGACTTAGGACACAAAGCAATGAAATTTGGTGGATATGTGACTAAAAATTCAGCCATATCAGAAAAAGTGAAATGAGGAGAGTTGAAAATTACAAAAAATTATTTCCAAAATCTTATTCCCTGTGCTCCGTTCAGCTTCTTGGAATCAAGTAGTTTTTTATGATTCCTGCTCAGAAACGTTACTTTCTATAATAGCGTGGATGATTACCTATAGCATGACACGTGTATGAAGATCATCGAATAAGTTCGTGGCCTGTTAAAATTGGATACAGAGAACTATAAGATATCTAAAAAAGAACGGAGGATAATATGGCAGGGAAGCCATCACTTTACCATTCTACACGTAAACCTATCTCATGAAGAGAACTAATTTGAAACATGTTTAAAAATAGCAAAAAGCTAAGTGAGGAGGTTGACTATTGGAGACTACCTACCACAGTTCCTACAAACTGACAGCGAGAGAAAAAAAGCCTGAGCAACCGATAGAACATTACATACACTATCCGTCTGTCAGTCACCGTTCGTTTAGTTTTCAATATTTCATGACAAAATATGTTATTTATCCTAAAAAGGTATCCCATGTTCTTCCTAATGATACATAGTATTTCCTTGTGAAATTTTGTCAAGATCGGTCTAGCCATGAAAACATAACAGACAGAGTTTCTTTCGCATTTATAATATTAGTTCTACATTGTTCGGAATTATAACGTTATGGACTGAACATTTATTTTGTTACAAATGATGAAAGCTGAAAATCAGATGTGGAGAAATCCGTGTTGTGATCGAATAATACTGTAAGCTAGAGATTTCAACAAATAACATTTTCGTAAAGATGTAGGAAACATTGAAGGAGAATGCCTCTGCCTACAGCAAGGCTAAAATGTGGACATTTGAATTTAAAAGTGAACCAACTTCGATCCCCTGAAAATGCTGTGACAGACAGAAGGTAAATATTTCGGCGCATTGAGGAGATATCAGGCATTCCAGGAGCGACAGTAGATCGCATTCCAAATCACTCCAAGCGAATGACGGCATGCTTCCTTCAAAAAGGCTATGGCCGAATTCCTTTCCGTCCCATGTTCCCAGTCCCATCCCGCCTCTAATGACCTCGACGTCGACCAGGCGTAAAGCTATAAGTAAAAATAAAAGAAGATCGCATTCTGACGAGTGTCAGACATGAGAAATGTTGAATATTGAAAAACTTTTGACAGCTGGAGGAAGAAGTCTGCGGAGTACCTAGTCCATAGGTTCCTAGCCTACTTTAGCATACCACCCCCTTTTCGAAAAAAAATACTCAACTTTCCCTTTAAAAAAATCCCAAAAAAACCTCCAACTCACCTTGTTTTAATTAATAATGTAACTCATAGTGTTCCCGGTTTTTTGGTTCGTAGTCCACTTCCTGAAGCAGTGATACTATGACACCCATCTTAGGAGAAGTGTTCGACATTATATATCGAAAAACAATGACAAATCTCTCAAATTACTGTTAGGGAGCTAATGATCTCGCTGTCGACGCGCCCTAAAGTCACAAAAACAAACAAAATTAGTACATTAAAGATATTACCAATATTGGTGTGTTGTTCACGGTTTGATTAACAAATAAATATCATGAAAAAATATTTTTTAGAGCTCCGAGCTCAGTATAACGATAGCATTCGATATTTGCTACCTTATTAGTCATCAGCGATCTTAAATCGCCGCGTTCCACTAGTGGCAATCTATTTCTTTTCTTATGCAATAAATTTCTGATTACGCTAAATCATGTTTTGAAAATGGAATGCAATTAAAAACTTCATTGATACAGCCGTGATAGCCGGGTATAATACTAGAAAGCAGAGGCCGGCGGATGGTCCTCAATTGCATTGGACCTGAAACGCCTCCTATGGTTTCTTCAACGCCGATCGGTGGCAGTCACTGGTATAGTCTTATTTGGAGTTAGCGGATTCTACATAACGATTTGTGATTTTGGATGAGACGTGGACTAACCGAGAATCATAGCAGTAGTTAATGCAGTGGACGCAAGCCAGTTACCCCCTTCTAAACAAGACCAAGGCTGTACTTTTTGCTGTGAAAATTATGATGTTTGTCTTTTTGGAGTTTGCTTCTAGATTTCGCGAAAAAGTGTGAAAACATTTCGAGGGGAGCAGGTTTACAGGGGAAAAAAAAGAGGCATATTGTCAAAGAAGGTGCTGTTTATTCAGGGAATTTTTTTCTATATGGCTGAATTTTGTAAATTTTTTTGCTTACGGCTTTAAGCCTGTCGACGTCGAGGTCATTAGAGGCGGGGAAGGACTGAGGACAAGGAATGGGAAGGAATTTGGCCATGGCCTTTCGAGGGAAGCATTTGCCTGGAGTGATTTGGGGAAACCATGGAAAACCCAAATCTGGATGCCCGGATGGGGATTCGAACCTTTATCCTCCTGAATGTGAGGAGAGAACCTTAACCGTTCAGTCACCACGCTCGATCTGAATTTAATGATTGTACTACCTCATTACCTTTAGTGATACGTTCTTCCATATGTTTCCAAAACTTAAAACGCTTCTCTCTGACACCAATTCCAACATAAAACTGGATGGCTTGATGGGGATTCAAATCCGTGTTCTTCCGAATACCAGGCCCGCGCGTTATCACTCCTCCACCGAGCTCAGTCTCTGTTTTCCTATTTCAGAAATGATCGTTGTGTTTTGTGAGGTGAATAGCCGCGAAGATTTCTACGGGTCAGTATAATTAGGATTAAACGCATTTGTTTAACAGAAATTTGGTGCACGTTAGTGATCTTTTTGGACGTAATGGCAATACTGTTAGCACTACCACACTTCCTACTACAAAATGCCACAGTAAGCCTCAAAGAGAGATACAGAATCTTCAGATTTTCCCCTCTTTGACAGCTGATTGGTACAGTAGATCTTGATATCAAAATGATATTCAGGGTGTTACAAAAATGTACGGCCAAACTTTCAGGAAACATTCCTCACACACAAACAAAGAAAATATGTTATGTGGACATGTGTCCGGAAACGCTTACTTTCCATGTTAGAGCTCATTTTATTACTTCTCTTCAAATCACATTAAACATGGAATGGAAACACACAGCAACAGAACGTACCAGCGTGACTTCAAACACTTTGTTACAGGAAATTTTCAAAAGGTCCTCCGTTAGCGAGGATACATGCATCCACCCACCGTCGCATGGAATCCCTGATTCGCTGATGCAGCCCTGGAGAATGGCGTATTGTATCATAGCCGTCCACAATATGAGCTCTAACATGGAAAGTAAGCGTTTCCGGGCACATGTCCACATGACATATTTTCTTTGTTTGTGTGTGAGGAATGTTTTCTGAAAGTTTGGCCGTACCTTTTTGTAACACCCTGTATATTTTGTAATCCAGTGTTCCACAATTATCTTTTACAGAGCTCTCACAAAAATCATTGTACACTGATCAGCCATATCGTTTGTTGTTTTAATTTATTTACAGTACAGGTGAAGTCAGTTTCATTAAGGGGCATCATAATTCTTGGAGAGGACCCGCCAGTGTGGCTCAGTACTCTGAGACGCCGTAAACTGGATCGGGGAGGTACAACGGACCGGGCACGAGCCCAGCCACCGCGTACCACCCGCCCTGACTGCGGTTTGCGGAGCCAACAAAGCGAATGCCGGTTTGAACTCCAGTCTCCTCCTCAAGGCTCATTCCCACTGCGCGTGGTGTGGCAGTACGCGCCTCTCATCTTTTACCGCCTGGTGGTGGGTCGAGGTGCGCCGTCCCTTTTAGCATATGCGGCAAAGATGAAAGGCGTCCCCTACCACGCGCCGTGGGAACGCGACTTCATAAACTAGAAATTTCACAAACAATGTATACACTTATCACACGCTGAACATAGTTGCATATTTCGCGGACAGATGGCAACACTTCACTTCCTCAACTTCCTGGCATGCGGCCGTAAAACCATAGCTCCAAATTTGTACATACCAACTATGAGTAAAACTCATCTAAGGAAGCTGACCCCAAAATGTTGGGAAGAAGTGGTAATAAAAAAAGAAGAAAATCCCTGGAGAGACGGACATAGTGAGAGAAAGAGAGTGAGAGGAAAAGAAATAGGAGAATTCGAGTAGGTTTAAGTTCGTATTCCCTTTTAAGGCCTCGACCTAAAAATTAAACACATGGACCCAGGCACATTAAAGCGTCGCCATGATAGATCCTGGTAGGTACAGTGGGTACAGGCAGTAAGTAAAGCCACAACTGAAAAAAATGAGAGTGGTATGGTTATTGTTTTACCCACAAAGAGTTTTCTGGTCAATAATGATTTTAATGAGCGAGGAAAATGTTTAAGATGTTTTGATTCGAAAAAAAGATCTTTGACTTCGTCGCTTATTGAACACCTGCCGTCCACTTATTGCGTTTCTGTGGAGAAGAGTTTTAAGCTTGGGTGAAGCCATTTGAAGATTGGAGAAGGATGCAGGCTGCAGAGTATGGGAACGTCAGTACAGGGTGGAGGTTGTCACCGAAACTACCAATGTCGTCCAGAAGCAACGGACAGTGACACCGCCGTCTTGAGTGACACTAGCAGGACACAGTGTCCAGCGGCCGAGATGTCAGCTCCTCATCACCGCTCGCTGTTTGCCTTGCCATCCGCCAGGGCGCAGCAGCGGCGGCAACATGGCGGCCATCCGTCTTGCCGACGCCTCCGGTCCGGCCGGCGATAAACAGAGACGGAGCTGCTGATGGCCCGCCTCGGGTTTCGAGTTAATGGACGAGGCCACTAAGAGCGCGGGAGGCACGTCTTGGAGAAAAGAGATCCACTGGCTGGACGTATCAGCACCACCACAGAGCGAAAAAATCAGTCGCAATAGATTGCACAAGACTTGGTTCACATTGTTTGCATGGAAAGACTCCGGCGACTGAACAAATCCCAGAGTCACCCACTACCTGTCAGCGTACAGCGATCGGAAAAGATTGCTGAAAGTTGTGGGTTATGAATGGATAGCGACGTGAGGCACCATATGTGGGAGATAAGATATAGGAGACGATTAGGGACTATAATTAGGGATTTAGAACTATGTAGTTTCATAAAATGAATAACCTTTTTAAAAGTCGTAATTTATCGATTACCACGAAAATGACACTCCTGCGCTGCTATGTGTTCTCTGTCCTCCTGTATGGCGCTGAAACGTGGACATTAACAGAAACTATCAGTAATAGGTTAGAAACTTTTGAAATGTGGCTGTATCGAAGAAGGATGGGAATTCCATGGATAGACCACACCACAAATGCTGAAGTGCTCCGCGAAACGAAAAAAAGATATGGAAATATTGACCACTGAAAAAACACGAAAGCTTCAGTACCTTGGCCACATCATGACAAATAATAGCCTTTATGAACTCCTGCAGTCTATTCTCCAGGGGAAAATACCAGGAAAGAGAAGTGCAGGTAGAAGAAGAATTTATTGGTTAAAAAATCGGAGAACATGAACCTCTAAGACAACTAAGGAGTTAGCCGAGCATCAACCAGCAGAGATAATACAGCCAAGATGGTTGCCGTCATCCGGAACGGATAGGGACAAGAAGAAGTTAATAGGAAATTAATTAAAGAATCTATTTTGCTGTGATGAGGTTGAGGCCGAGCACATTTTGAACAATAGAAATATTTTATTCTTAAAGTAAGGGTGCGTGGTAGGATGACAACTATTGTGGGGTGGAAAAGGAGCTCTTAGAGGTCATTCACCTTAGTCTCCGTCACCTGACTGGAGCCAAGGGTAAAAGTCTCGAAGCTAACATGCGGAAATGGAAACCTATCCTGTTGGGAGCTGTAGGACATTATGTATTTTTGTAAAACAAAACAAAATGATATTTCACCAAATATCATTCGTATGGTGTCATGGCAAGACTAGTGCGTGACAAAATGGAGTATTTCCTGCTGTGTCAACTGTACAAAACGTTCCCATGTCCTTCCGAATGCTAGATCCAAGCGTCAACCACTCACCCATCAGGATCAGTATGTGTTCAAAAATTTTACCATTAATTTCCACTAACAGGGAATGACGCCGTGTATCATCTCTTCAGCTCAGTACCATGAATTTGACACTAAGGAATTACTATTTGCTTTTTGCTTTTTTTCACGAAACCACAGAAAGAAACAACTTATGTTTAGCTGATACTCATTAAAACAGTCAAAAGTCATGGCATACTTCCTAATGTTTTGTGTGGACCCCAATTTGCTCAGCGATGTTCAGCAGGTTGACGTGGTATTGATTCAAAAATCATCGAAAGTTTCCTCTAGAAATATTCAACCGTGCTTCCTCTTCAGCCGTCTGTTATTGCGAAAGTGTTTCCGGTGCAGAACGCAGTGCATTTATGGACTTTTCTAACATGTCCCAAATATTGGATTCATGTCTGGCAATTCAGGTGGCCAAATCGTTCGTTGGAATAGTCCAGGAGGTTACTCAAACCATTCATGAATAATTTTGGTCAGCTGGCATGGCGCATTATCGTAATGGAAAATTCCATCGTTGTTTGTCGATATGAAGGTCATGAATAGCTGCAAATGGTCTCCAAGTAGCTATGGTCCGTTCAGTATTACCAGAGGTATCAGTCGATGCTGCTTAAAGTCGGGCTATACCAGGATGGAGTCACCATTAGCTTGCACAGTGAATGTTTGACAACCTGAGTCCATAACGTTGGGTTTGCACCATACTCGAAACTTACCATCAGCTCTTTTAAACGGAAATCGTGACACGCAACCTTTTTCTACTCATGTGCAACCGATATGTTCATGAACCAAGGAGAGGCTCTCTCCGGGCTCATGGTGTGGTCAGCACCATCTTCCGCTCGCACAATATCATGAAAAGAGAGTCGACTGAATATTGAATCGATATTATTTTCCTTTCTTCCCCATGTTGTCTTTAAGGCGCAGAAGCCATATAAACAAATAATCGGTTTCTAGAGGCCTTTTTTTATTTTATTTTTTTGCCGCGAATGAAGCTAAAATAAAATCATTATTTTGGCGTACGAGTTTTGATTTATAGGATTGTGTCATGTTCCCTAAAACAAGTCATATATATATATATATTGTTATTAAGTAAACTGAAGTAGTTGTAAATACATTGAAATAGAAAAGCAAATACTGACAACTAACAAGCACAGAAAAAAAAAAAATACTGACAATGCTAGAATATTTCAATATTGAAAAAGCATTAAACAAAGGGTGAAATGTGCTCAATAAATATGCCCACCTCAAGAACCAGACACTTTTCAGAACACAATAAAAATAAATTTCTATAATTTTTTTGTTTCTCCCTTCAGGGCTAATCAAAATCGATAAATGAGGTATGATTTTAAATATTAAGTTCTCCGCCTTCATAAAATTATTAATTGACAAAGGAATTGTTCGAATTTCGCGCTATATAAAAGGCAAAATTCTGAACAATTGAGATCAAGGGTATGCGTTAGTTCAGACTCAAGCTGCTAGGCGTCGCTGACGACGATAAGGAGTTATCACATTTCCGCTAGATAGTAGCACTACGTTTCACAGAGATACTGATAAGCTATGTGTGTGTGTTTTATTGAATAAGGAGCTTTTCGGATATTTTTGTTACTCTTAGGGAAACATTTCATCATTACTAATTATTTCGTTAGATACTGTAAGTGTTTTGAATCGAACCCATTTCATTTGACAAATAAACAATTGCTGCATATTAGCCAGTTCTTCTTTCATACTAGTACAAACCACCAACTTCGCTATTCGTGGTATATCACTCCCGAAATTTTCGCACGGGCCAGCTACTATAACTTAACCACAATTAAACAAAACGAAAACAGGTTGGTAATTTACTTTCTGAATTTTGTTGGTATCTTTGAATACATCAGAATAAATAATAACACACAAATGTTTAGTTGTCATGGCAGGTGGAAAACTATAATGTGCTTACAAAAGAAAAGAAACATTTTTTTGTATGTGAAACATATAGAGTAAGTAAATCAAAAGACTGAGACGGAAAATTTCACTACTGAACTTTGTTAAGAAAATAAAAACTGTAAGTAAATTCAAGTGGTTTTCAGTCAGGATGTAGGTTGTTTGCACATGACATTATGGTATATTATAGAATCAAAACGGCAGAAGGCTGTTTGATGACCTGTATAGAATATCTATCTGGGTAGGTCAACATAAAATGAAAATAAAGAGTGCACAGATAAAAAACTGAAGGTTTTTTTATGACTGAAGGGTGATGGCAGAATTGCTTGATGAAGGCTTGAATTGTAAATATCTTGGCATAACATTTGATAATAAAACCAACTGGGTAGGACACATTGGGCAGGAGGTAGGCTTTCTTCTTGCTTATGGCTTTACGGTTCGTCAACGTCGAGGTCATTAGAGGCGGGAAAGGACGGGGTGCAAGGAACGACAACGAATTTGGCATGGACTTTTTTGAAGGAACGATCTCGGTATACGCCAGGAATGATTTGGGGAAATCATAGAAAACCCAAATTTGGATGGCCGGACGGGGATTCGAACCCACGTCCACCCACCACGCTTGGTGAGAACGTAGGAAAAGGTTTCAAAATCTTTCTTTTACTGGAGAGAGCGATAAGAGGATGTAGACTACCAGAGAAGTTAGGGAATTGGGTTACAAAAGATTGGATAAACCATTGATTGGATATGGTGGTGTTGTTTGGGACCCACAATTTTGGTATCAAATACAGGAGTTGGACTGCGTGCAAAGAAGAAATATAGAGTTGTTTGTGAACATTACTGCAGGATTCAGTCAATAGTTGATCTGATAGAGGAGTTGGATTGAGAGTCATTGGAAGACAGGAGGAGGGTGAAAAGAGTGTTCGAAGTGTGCAACACGTATGCTGGTGATGAAGCTTGGAGGGAAATTTGTGGAAGAATTGGGAGTAGAGCATGGAAAGGAAAAGATGACCATGAGCACAAGCTGGTACCCTATTTCATGCAGAAGGGAGTAGCAAAATTTTCGTTCGTTGTTGAGGGTGACAGGGATTGGAATAAATTGCCAAGGTAAGAGATGATTAATTTACCAAAACGGTAAATGAATTTATAAGTAGATGGGTGTAGGAATTTAGCACTCATATTAAAAAAATATGATATTAAAAAAATATGATATTAAAAAAATACGAAACGGATATTTAGCAGACTAGGGAAATAGCCACCGGAGTTTGCGCTTCATAACAATTAAGTTCAATTCAATACGGAAAACTCCTAAATACCAACAGGTAAAAAAAAAAAAAATAGTTCTTCAGAAATAGCAAAATTGCCTTTTCAGGCAAATGTCACATGTAACTTTTGGAGTACAATGTTTATAGTATGGCTACCAACTTGTAGTAGCTGTCTCTCAGTGGAGGCAGAATTGCCGAAATTAAGAAATGAGGGAGGACACCCCTCACCCCCTCGACGTCTGTTTGCCGCAGCGCTCGCCGCAAGATGGCGCCATCCGTCTTGTTGACGCCGCTCCTAATTGGCCGGACGGCGTCGGCAGCGTCGCGACGCCACTAAACCCCCACCCCTCCTCCCCACCCCGCGACGCTGACGAATGGGGGCCAGTGCGTCTCCCGGGACGAAACTACTTTGCCGAGTAGTCCAGTCCGCCGCCTCTCGGTTTTAATGTCTGTTGGCAAACTTAATTTGCAGTCGGCGCGGGACTTAGACCCATGGTAGCCACTGAATGCTTGCACTTCACAAAATGGACTTTCACCACTCGGAATTTGAGTTCCATGATCTAATTAAAGCAATTCGGACTTGCCATAACGTTCTGGCCATCAGGAAGAAGCGAGTTCAAATTCCCATCCAGACACCCAGATGTCGCATTTACATGGTTTCTCGAAGTCACTCCAGCCAAATGCCGGGATGGTTCCATAAAAAGGCGATGACCGAATTCCTTCCCGTTACTAGCCATTTGTAACTCCCCTCAGACCCAGCTTATTGTTAAATTCAATCATTTAAACCGTTCATCTTCGAGTCAGAGAGAGATAAACATTGATTAAATGTGAATTTGTATATATTTCCTAAGAATGTATATTGTCTTCCAAAGGACACCAAATCAGTACGTCAGGACTGAGATTCGAACCAGCGTCCTCCCTAATGCGAGACCAAAGCGCTATCACTCATTCACCACATTGGGTGTTACAATTTATGTCTGACTGAGATAGACGAGGGGGGCGTGTCGGACAATAGACAGACACGCTATTAAGAGGTGTCGTGACACAGAACTCTCATATTATGTATCGCGCCTCCTGTTTTTGGCTGTGATAGCGTGAGACGCCCCCATTGGCGGATAATTACCGGTGGAAGAGGTTCGCCCGCCTTTATAGTTTACGGGCACGAAAGGAAGGAAGACACCTGTTGCTCCGTCCTGATTGATACGCAGGTAATTAGTTCAGACAACTAATGCTTGTTTCACACAATAAGGCTTGCAACGATCGGGCAACATGGTACTTTCGGCGAAATTTAGTGATTTGCGTTGCAGATTAAATACATTCACTATGGTCTTATGTAGGGGCAGTCTCAGGGATTTGGAACAATTCAATACAGTGCATTCATTTTCAATAGATCCCAATTTAAGAGACTTACTGTACTGGATGTGGAAAGTTATCAGTTTACAGATAAACACTTGTATAACAGAATAATTATACACACCTAGATACCAAGAATAATGTGTACACTAATTGTATAAACCACATTTAAAAAAAAAAAAAAAAAAAAAACACTGGCAATTATTTTGTAGATAACTTAGAAATAAATAGAAGCAGATGTAAATTAAAAATTATTTTAAATTTTTCTGAATTTAATCTTATCACTGCTAGACATTTTTTGATCAAATGACAACTACTTGTAATCTTTGTGAAGAACATTTGGTACAATTATTGTGTAATTTATGTTGTTTCAGATAGAGTATAATTGGTGGTCACAAAGGACATTAATCTTGTATATATACTCCGCCACTAATGTTAAAATCCCTAACTTATTACACGGTTTTCTGCATGAAGTTCTACTGCTAACCTCACAAATAATTTTTATTACTTGCTTTTGGGCTCTGAATATGCTGTCTCTATGAGCTGAATTGATGCAGAATATTATTGCATCTGAAATTAAGGAGTGCAAATAAGCAAAATAAATTACTTTTTTTCATACGGATATCACCTTTTTTTGTAATAGAACGAATTGCACCCCATATTTTCAGTAAGTCCTAGGTGTGCACTCTCAATTTTGAATTATGATCAGTATGCAGGCCTAGAAAATTGACACTCTCTTCCTCTTGAACGGACTGGTCTGAAAATTTCATGACTATATCTGGTGTTATTATTTATTATTAAGTTTTAATTGCGATGGAGTTAACAGTCCGGTGGCAATTCCCCCAGTCATCCTTTTACCAGCTTTTTTTTATATACATATTTTTTAAAACCTTTTTTTTAAATACTTTAAAACAAGGAGAAACGTATTGTCTACAATCTGGTTACAAAACTCAATCCCTCATCCCCTTTACCCCTTTTAATTTTTGTAAATGTGCTTCATAAAAAGCTACAGCTGTAATCCGATTTCGATGGAACTTTTCACACGTTTACTTTATTTTGTGTGATGTACTGAATAAAATATATCGTGTTTGATCGACAGACTAAGTCGGCAAGTTACCCGAGAAAATTTTATTCATTTACAACGCCGAGAAAACCTGCAGTCTTATATAACATATATCGAGTTTTATCAAAGTTTAAAGACCTGCCATTAGGTGTAACCCAATTATTAATGCGGTCAAAGACATGATTTAAATTATGTTTACTAGGGAACTCTGGGGTATTTTTAATTCCTATTCTTGTGCTATCTGCAAATAGGACAAATTTTGAGTTTCCAGATATAATATAGGGTAGATCATTTAAATATATTAAAAACAATAGATACCGTTTTTAAAACCAATCATATCTTTAATTGTTGATTACAGATTGGTTACTTGTCATCCAAAATGCACAAACAGTTTACCATGTTAATTACAATGCTTAACTTTCAATTTTTAATTACTAAATTTGAACATAACTTCCAGACACATTTTAATGGAATATCCAATGATTGTAAATACCTTTGACCTCTTCCGTTCCTTATCCCAGAGTAAATATGACTTTCTCATTCCTCGAGTTTCCAAATTGCACAAAGAAAATTAATTCATACAGTGATATTGATTTTGAAATAGCAACTCTTTCAATGGTTTTTATATAAAACATTTAATTTGCTTTCACCGGATACTCAATGTAGAAGCTGCAGAGAGTGTTTGTTATCCGCTTGTGTACAGTTGACAATCCCTTTGGAGGTCTCCATATGTTCCTAGTATGGTTGCTCTACCTGAGTCACCATTCACAGTGAAGAGTTCTGGATTTCCTATTTCAAAACACCTTAGGGACTGCATGTATAGTGCTAGTATATGTGTAGCTCTAAAGAAACTTATGAATGATGTCCATGAACTTATACCTTATAGACCTTCTTTTTTTTCTTACGTCAGTCTTTCGACTGCTTTGATGCAATCCTCCATCCCTTCCTATCTTGTGCTAACCTCTACATACCTCTTACAACCCACATATTCAATTATCTGCTTCATATATTCTTATCTCTGTCTTCCTCTACAGTTCTTACCTTTGACTGTTTCCTCCACCAGCAAATTAACCAGTCCAGCATGTCTCAAAATATGACCTACCAGTCTGTCTCTTCTTTCTGTAAGCTTCTTCCACAAACTTCATTCCTCACCCATCATTTCCAAAACTCGTTCATTTCTTACTTTGTCAGTCCACTTAATTTTCAGCATTCTTCTGTAGCACCACATTTCAAATGCTTCAATTTTCTTTCTTTCAGGTATTCCTAAAGTCCATGTTTCGATAACATAAAGTTCTGTGTCCACACATAGAGTTTTAAAAATTTCTTTATAATTCCTAAATCAATATTTGAAATTAAAAGATTTCTCTTTTTCATGAAGACTCTTTTTGCAGTGCTATTCTGCTTTTAACATCATTCCTGCTTCGCCCATCGGTTGTAATTTTGCTTCCTAAGTAACAGAATTCACTTACTTCTCCTATTGCATCCGATTCTATTTTTATATTTAATCTACTGTGATAGGTATCATTTCTGAGAAGACATTTTTTTGTCAAATCCTACTCTTGTGAAGAATTGTCCTAGAAAGAGATGCCAGGAATGCCAGGAAGTCAAAAATCACAAAAAGAAAAAAAAATAATATCAAAAGAAACATCGGCAATTATTCTGTTCTGCATCTTTCGATATATAACTTATTGGTGATAGTTTAGTTAAAGTGGCGGAACGGGTTTGGAAATTATAACAATAAAATATTTTACACCGAGCGTGGTGGGTGAGTGGTTAACGCTCTGGCCTCGCATTAGGGAGGACGCCGGCTCGAATCCCCGTCCGGGCATCCAGATTTGGGTTTTTCATGCTTTCTCCAAATCGCTGCAGGCAAACGATGGAATGCTTCCTTCAAAAAGCCATGGCAGAAATCCTTCCAGTTCATTGTCTCCTGTCCCATCCCGCCTCTAATGACCTGACGAGGCGTAAATTATACTAGTTATGCAAACAACTGCTGGAAAGTGAACTATTAAAAATATGAACGAGAATATTTCATATTGAGAATGAATACCCTTCCTTGACCATGAGCTACTTCATTACTGAACGAGGATGAAAGTACATCATGGTCATCAATAGATTGTCAATCGAAGTATTCGCCGTGGGAATTTAAAAGTAAAGTAAACGTCGCTACTTCGTTAACGAATGTGTATACTTAATCACATTTTTGGGTAATGAAATAAAGTGACACATTTTATTCGAAGTCATCGGTGCAGAGCATTTTGAGGCTGCCGCAGCGGGCTGGCATGGCAGTCGAACATCAATCAATCAATCAGTCAGCGAGCGGCCGGCCGCAGAGTGAATCTGCTGCCGCGCGTTGTGTCCCATCCATCACGCGGCCTGCCTCGTATCTTTCCAATTAGCACGGCACAAAATCTGCGCCGCCCGCAGGGGTTAATGGCACCTGGGCCCCGTAATGCGAAAATAATGTCGTTTGCCGGCGGGCAGGTAGCTTCGGCTCTGCGCTTTATTTATAACCGGACTCACGCACAAGTTTTATCACTGTGCCCACTCTCGCCTGGCAGTTGGTCATCACAAGGGTTAGGATCATTATGACCAATATATAGAGAAATATGCAGGCAAATACGACTTTAAAAATGGTAAAATATGACCAAACATTTAAATTTACTATACATCATAACATGCTCAATTACACATTATTTATTTTATATAGTGGTGCTGCTTCCATGTAGGCAGCATAATTTGCTTCCGTGCACTCACTGCACCATTAGGAAATTAAATTTTAAATCGTTTTGTTGGAGTCACTTTATTTTCAGATAATTTTTCATCTGTACTAAAATATTCCTTTCAAAATTCCCTTACGTAACTTCGCACTTTCAGAAAATTTTATTTTCGGCATAGTGGTGGGTCTACTTACTGATCCACTGCAGATTTGACGATGACTGATGATATTCTTCATTGATATATTGATTGACGCGGCTCGATACAGGCATGCTGCTGCTGCATTGTCGGTATTAAAAGGCGGGCGGAACATTACGTTTAGAGAGTGTGTAACATAACATATGCTACCACCCCATTACGAAGTTAATTAATTTGTAAATATTATTTAGGTAAGTGTAGTTAATTATTATATAAATATTGATTGTAATAATGTGATTACGAAAATCGAGAAATCCACAGATTACCAAACACATTGTCAATGGTTAGTGTAAGTATATCTTTGAAAAGATAAGACAGAAATCTTTGGTCTGGTGTGAGAGGAAGTGTTTTTTTTTTTTTTTTTTTTTTTTTTTTTTTTTTTTTTTTTTTTTTTTTTTTTTTTTTTTTTTTGCCCCGAGAAAGCGCTGTCGGTTTTGGACTGTAAATGCCGTGGTAGCGGTATATGAATGTATTAGTTATTCGAAAAGTGATATATTGTAATTGTGTTTTGTTTTATCGAGTGTATACGAGCTATGGTTTGATTATTAAAACTGTTGTCAGTACATAGTACATGCTAACAACTGTGAGTGGTAATTTTTTGTAGACTTAGCTATTGAGCTATTTTATGACGATTGGATATTATAATATTTAAACAAGTGACCTCTACTCTGTTTACTTGGACGACATATTTAGGGTCACGTCGTCATAAGACCTGCAGAGTTACGAGCAAGTTAATTAGTGGAGTTTGCTCGTCTTCGATTGGATAAATTTTATTTGTATGGAAATTATAAGTGACAATAATGAGCAACTTTAATTCTTGACTGGTGAATTCTGACCACAGTGAAAGTTAGTTTTGTTTTTTCACCATCTGTATAGCAGAAGTACAATTCTGTGAATAATTATATTAATTTCTTCTCATCTATATCTGGTAAATTCCCGCTACTATTAAAAAACTACCAGATTTTTTCTCAAAATATGACCATATGACCATAAATATTATCGAAATATGAGCAAAACTAGGAAAATGGTCTGAATATGCATTTACATGCTACATAAAACACATTTAAATAAAGTCAGAAACGTTGAATAAGTGTTTAACTCGGCATTTCAACTCAAAAAGAAGGCAGGAAAAAAAAAAGACTTGTCCTAAAGATTAGAACCCTAGTCATCACATTACATATTCTCCATCAATATCTTTTCTCAACATTTACGGGTCAGCTGCTTTTTGATGAGTTTTACTTATATTTGGCGTGGTCAAATTTGGAGTTTTGATTTTACGGCCTCATCTCCTTGCTGACGCCAAGCATAACTATGTTCTGGGTGTGATAAGTTTATGTATTGTGTTTAAAATATATAGTTAATGAGGCGGAGATTCGGGATCTTCCTGGATTTTTTTTGTTCATTTCATTGTTGACTTTTGCTTACGGCGACGTCGAGGTCTTTAGAGGCGGGAAAGGACTTGAGGGTTGCGGTAAATTTCATGTCAATCGCTCCATTTTCTATACGTATTTGAACCCCTGACGTAGCAGAAAAAAGATAGGTTTTGAGTTGACTTATTGCTGAAATATTTTTAGCTGCCCTACATGTGTACCAAGTTTCATCAAAATAATCACATTGATTCGTGCAGCAATATAAACAATAAATTTTTTCAGATAATGTGGAAAAGACAGAATCGTTCAACAATAAAATATAAAAATACCGGAAATGCCATCACTGAAGGTCTTAAAAAGTTCATTTTCATGTTCAAACCTGTCATATATGCATTACTTACTATTAGGAGAGAATATTATTTTACTTACAAACATCAGAGATTGTAGCTGTCCGACCTGAGATCGTAGTTTCAAGAAACAAAGGATCTCTGGGTAAATGATTTTGTTGTTTTCGCAGGCGTCATATTACAAATATAAATGCTTACGGGATTATAACAACGCTACGATAATCCCGTAAGCATTTATATTTGTCATCTCTGGGTAAGTTCTACACTAAAGGTTTTAAACAGTTCACTTTCATGTTCAATCCCATCAAATATACTTTACTTACTATTAACAGTGAATTTAATTTCATTTTCACACATCAGAGATTGTAGCAAGTGGCGTGAGAAACAAAGAAGTTTTCAGATGATTTTTTACATTATATTATTAAAATTAACATATTTTCCTCGTCGCATCCAATATGAATATCAGTGAGGTTTAAATAAAAACAAAATATAAAGAAGGAAACGTTACATGCGATAATATAGCTATTACTTTTAAGTAAGTATGGTTTATGCATCTAGTTGGAATCTCATCTTTGGTGTTTTACGCCATTCTTTAACTTACTGCTCTGGCACTATATAATGTTGAAGCATAAGACATACCAAAATGAAACCGCCTAAAAACCGCAGTCAGTACGGTAGATGGCTTGGGCTCGTGTCCGGTGCCGTTGTACCTCCCAAACCAGTATGCGGCGCATCAGTGCTCGAAGTAACTCTCACGGATTCCATTAACAGTGATTCTACTCCTATAACTACTTGTGGTTTGTATATATATACTAGCTTGTACCCACGTCTTCGTTCGTGTTTGTAAAGAATTTGTATTGACAGCTACCGACATCTAACAACCATAGTGCATGATGGGAGACGCGATGCTATTACCACACACAAACGCCAGTCATCTGCGCTATGTAGTTCAGGCAGCAAAGTAAAATTTGCGGACACACATGTCTTTGGATGAAATACGAAAATTTCCTTGATCAACCACTTTCAACCACCATTTCTCCCACACTCCCACAGTTACCGAAATTCGGCCAACGTTGTGATCGATGGGTGACTCTGTGTTACTACCACACACAAACGCCAGTGATCTGCGATAGATAGTTTTCGCTGAAAAGTGATACACCATGACACATGCGTCTTTGGCAGAAATATGAAATTGCCGCAGGTCGACCACTTTCAACGCCCATATCTCCCACACCCCCATAGCTAAAGACATCTAACAACCATAGTGCACGACAGAAGACACGATTCTACCACCACACCCAAACACCAATGGTCTAAGCTATGTACGAGTTGTGGCAGGAAAGAGAAGTATAAGAAGACACAAATTTTTGGTCGAAATATGAAAACGCCCTGCATTTAATCATCCAACTTTAATCATCATATCTCCCACATCCCCACAGCTATCGACATTCGGCCAACGTTGTGCACGACAGAAAACTCCATGCTACTTCCACACACAAAGACCAGTGATCTGTGACAGGGGTTGGTGGCTGAAAAGTGAAACATATGAAAATACACGTATATATATATATATATATATATATATATATATATATAAGATTAAGTTACCAAAGTTTGTTACTTCGTTGATCACACTCCTACAATTCACAAGTGATAATCTTATAACAGGTTTTGCGATATTTTAAGAGTAAAACTTCATCTTCCAAGTTTTGATTCCGTCTCTATTTTCTTTATCAACTCCAACTATTTCTTTAACATTTATGGTTTTTCCCATCGCATCCCCTCGAAACAAGCCTCTGCAACACTTATTATCGCAGGATTGATGCACAAGTTTTCTGTTTCTTTTCTTTTTTTTCTTCTTTTTTTTTTTTAGAGATGGGATGGGACTGGGGATGTGGAACGGGAAGGAATTCTGCCATGAGTTTTTGAAGGAAGCATCCCGGCAGTCGCCTGGAGTGTTTGGGGGAACCATGGAAAACCCAAATCTGGATGCCCGTCCACCCTGTAGTTAAAGCGGATCCTGTGAAACAGCAAGAAAATTGCTAGGATGCCGTTATAATTTCCTACAACACTGTTAACAAATCTCTAAAAACAGCTTCAAATTTTCATGTTATATCGAGTGGATTTATCTATCGCTGATGACTTAGAACAACTACGGACGGCGTCTAACGTGGAGGCCGAGAACTTTTCGTACCACCTGTGGTGCGCTAATAACTGCTCGGCAGTAAAGGAGTGTGCAAGTCATCCGGTTGACGGAGTTAATCTTTCGCCGAACAGCTGGCGCTCGCTAAGTCAAGTTTAATCCCCGCGCCCCAGCTGGAGACACAATACTGGACACTGGTCATCTGTCAGGGCAATATTGGACTGTCGGAGCGGACACCCTGCTTGATTGGTCCAAGCTCATTTCTCTTGGGCGAGTGTCCCGAGGGCTGATTGTAACTAACATTTAGAATCTATATCTATGCCTTTCTTTTATTGTGCTGGCAGCTGATTTACTCGTGAATGCTCAGCAAAACAGAACTGTTATTAAATAACATTCATAATCTTGAACATCTCTGGTCGTTGTTAGTTGGACAGCGGAGGCGGGAAACGTGACGTAAGAGTATGGGAGACACATATACCGTTGTCTTCACACTCTTACGTCACGCTTCCCGCCTTCTCTGTCCAACCAACAACGACCACAGATGTTCGAGGTTAAGCGTGTTATTTAATAATAGTTCTATTTTGCTGAGCATCGAATTGCTAAAATACTGCGTTCAACACGTCATTTTTGAGGGTCTTACAAGATATTTATATTCATGTAGATATTTTAAGTCAGTGTTATGATATACTCGAAGAAATAATTTGCCGAAACACTGGAACAAAAGTATATACTGCGTTTAAATTAATATATTAATTATTAGTTGCTTTTATTACTGATGCCACTATATCAGACACATGTAAATATTTCTAGTGGGTGAAATTTAGATCGCAATACAGTGAATGTATTCGTGCACGTGCAATGAAAGCGATGAATTTATTGAAAACGCTTGTTCACACTGATGAGGCCTGGTCTTTAGACCAACGTTGTTACTACTGCTAGTATTATTATTAATGGGAAAAGATGTATAAATTTTTTTTTATGAAAGAGCCGCAGTAATATCCTTAAAGTGCCACATGAGGCTCGGGAGCCACCGTTTGCCGACCCTGCTCTTCTAAATGATTGGAATGCGGAGTTTATTAAAAAATGGTTAGAAAATATTACATGGTAAATGCACCCGCGGTTAACTCAGTGGTTTACAAATACGATGATTGTGTTGAATGCAGCCAATCTTGCGTGAAAAGTTCGATTAAGGGAAGATTACTGGGTAGTTAAAAGAAGAAAGGCGAGTTCATAGTACCGGCAACAGCAAAAGAAAATCTCGAAGTCCATGTGACATAAGCGTTATGTTGAAAACCGCTGTGATGATAACGTTACGGACTTAACATATTATAAGTCCCTTAATTTAAACAACTCTATTATATAATTTCCTGAGCTCACTCACTCACTCACACCGATAGCTATTGGCTGGTGAACGGTGTCACGTGTCAGCCTTCGCTTGCAGAACAGTGACCAGAGATATAATTAGAAGAAATTCGTGCTTATGTCCACAATTTAATAGCTAAATAACTGCTACCAAACTAATTGCCATAATACATTCATTAAGTTTGCTTTTCGTAACGTTTCATAGTTAAAAAAAAAAATTGATAAATTTTGCGGCAGAAAAAACTTGGATCTGCTTTAAGAATAACATGTTTCTAGTGAAAGCAACTTAAAACACTTATGAAAAATTAAATTACTCATGGTCTCTGCTGTAACCACGAATACAAATTGTCATTCCGGCTTAGGATAAATTTGAATTTAATTAAAAATTACATTAATGTTGTTGCTAGACCAAAAATTATGCATTACGGTTCATTTGCTTTTTACGTATTTTAATTACCACTTTCGTTAATGGTCTTTGTTCATGTTCGCTGTGCGTGAGTTATTAGGTTATTTTAAGTCGACATCAGACCAAATACTTTAACGAATCAAGTATTCTGGCAATTCATTTCTGCGGACTTGCTCAACTGTTTAATAATATGGAATGTGTTTAAATTCTATGGTTGTTAGAAACACTATGACCAATGATTACATTATTAGTGTTTGCCCAGCGTCAACAAACAACAACGTGATGCTTTCGAAGCAAACAGGATTTTCTTGCAGAGTGACCTTTAAGGGTCAAATATAAGTCAAGTTTGTATTTCAGAAAGATCTAGTCTATGACTACTGAAACAATTATACGATAGCGCGATCGTCCCTGTCCGTGTTAAATACGTCTATCAATACTTCAAGAGATTCACCTTAAGGGTGAAACACGGGTCATGTTCATATTTGGTCAGATAGGTCAACCTGTTGTAATCTTTGACCCTAAAAACCGGAACTATTCTAGACCCGTGACGATACGCAAAAAACGGTCACGGGCTTACACTAGTAAGTAATAATTATGGTACTCCAGACTATTTTCCATTGCGAACGATGCCCCTAACTCGCAGACGCGAGCTGATGTAAGTGGATTCGTCGACGTTATTGCATCAAGTCCCCCGCCGGTGGTAACCTTATCTTCGCCCCTTACCGCCCCTCCTCTCTAGATCGCACTTTAATATGCAACCCGACCCTGAGCAAAGGTCTCCGACGCCGCAGCGACCTGTCTCAGGTATTATCAAACTTTCAAGAGCTGCAGTTAACCTGATGCGAATTTCTATCAGACCATGGAAGCTCTGTTGGTTTTGATATATTTCCTACTTCCGGTCACTCTTTACCATTTGCTGCGTGTGGTGACATTACTGTTTAGCCTCCACTTCTTTTGGTAACGCTCTGGCCTCTAATTCGGGACGACGTGGCTTCAAATCCCCGTTCGACCATCAAATTTAGATTTTCCATCGTTTCCCAAAATAACTGTAGGCGAATGCTGGGATTGTTCCTTCAAAATGTCATGGTTGAATTGATTAGCGTTTCTTTTCACCGATAATCCCCCGTCATCTGATCTCGGCGTCAACGAGGCATAAAGTCCGTTACTTAAAAAAACCGAAAACTTTCCGTATCTTTTTTTGCGTATTACGGACTGCAAGAAAGATTTGAATGTGGCATAAGTGTTCAGGGAGAAAAAATAAGTATGCTACGATTTGCTGATGACATTGTCTTGTTAACAGAACAGGCTGAGGATATTGTGAAGTTACTGAATTTCATGAACAATATACGGAAGGAAGATTTTGGAACGAACATAAATCAAACAAGGCAAAAGTTATGAAATGTAGCAAAAATGGTAGCAGTAATAGAAGATCAAATATAAAAGTAGGAGCGGATGCGATAGGACAAGTTAGTGAATTTTGAAATTACAACCGATGGCCGAAGCAGGAATGATGTTAAAACCAGAATAGCACTAGCAAAAAGAGTTTTAATTAAAAAAGATAAAT
Organism: Vandiemenella viatica; assembly: GCA_031002005.1. NCBI lineage: Eukaryota > Metazoa > Arthropoda > Insecta > Orthoptera > Morabidae > Vandiemenella > Vandiemenella viatica. The sequence continues at coordinate 80,475,848 of CM061918.1, forward strand.
CTTTTAATTTCAAATATTAATCTAGGCCTCAGAAAGAACTTTTTAAAATTCTATGTGTGGAGCACAGCACTTTATCTTAGCGAAGCATGGATTTTAGAAATACCAGAAAGAAGGAAAATTGAAGCAGTTGAAATGTGGTGTTATAGAAAATTAAGTGGAATGATAAAGTACGAAATCAACGAGTTTTTGAAATAATGGATGAGGAAAGAGTGTTACAGAAAGAAGAGACAGGATGAGGACGTGGGTTGTAAGGGAGATGTACAGACGAAAAGGTTAGCACAATATAGGAAGGGCTGGAGGATTCCATCAAACCAGTGGAAAGACTGATGACCAAAAATCTGGGTGCCCGGACGGGGATTCAAACCCGCGTCCTCTCGAATGCGAGGCCAGAACGTTAACCGTTCACCTACCACGCTCTGTCTATCGCCGTTCATTTAGTTTTTCAAAATTCCATGACAATAAGTATTATTTATACAGAAAAAAATATTCAATTAGGAATGGAAAATATTATATCCCAGTCAAAGTTCATCATGATCGTATTCGTAGTTTAGGGGCGCTCCTTAAACTACGTGGCTCGGTCTAGGGGAGGGGACGTGAGAGTTGGTTGGAAAGCTACGCTGGGATACCTGGGGGAAGGGAGGGGAGTGGTTCCGAGCCTGGCCACGTAGCTTTTCATTCATATTATTTGTCACAGTTAAAATCAGGTACAGAACGCTTAACAGCATGTAAATATTTATTTCAGGCATTTAATTGTCTCCGATTATTTACGATAGTCTTACAAAGGAAAACAGTACAAAATTTCTTCTGGAGTCAATAGGGAAAAAAGCTACGTGCCACGCGGGGGGTGGGGGTAGGGTGGGAGGGGTAAATGGGTGGGGGGAGAGGGGTTCACAAGAGCCCAAAATGGAGCTACGTGGCTTATGGACGCTCCCTTAGCTAACAATTAGACAGTGAGACAGAGTTCCTATCGCATTTGTAATATTAGCATAGATTGTTATAAAATAAAGCGCAGTGTAGTTCTTTGCGCTGTAGCGTAATGGTTCTTGGTTGAGGTGCGAGCAGCGTGTAGGGAATCAGGAAGCGTGGCGTCGTGTCCTCGGCCACCCTGGGGCGATATGCTAATGGGCGCGGGCTGACGTTTTAATTGGCGTCTCTCGCGGGCCAGTGGACACGTCGAGCCACATCAGCGACCGCCGGCTCCGCCGGGAACCGATGTTATCCCGGGTCGTTACCAAGGTTAACGGACCAACACACACTCGCTTCTACTCGTCCTACGACCATCTTCACCATCTCTACGCCTACCATTGCACTGAAACATCGTTGCGAAAACTATAGTGCGCGTCACGAACGATGGCGGGTCGCGCAGAGAGAGAGAGAAATAGGGTTGACATAGAATATGCCACGTTACCGCGTTCGACTATTCGCAGTACAGTTCTAAGGCTACTATCACACGCTTTAGCAGTTCTCTCTTGAGCTTTGGCAACGTCGCAGATCGGCTCTCTCGCGTCTGCTTCGCGCTTAAAATGCTTATATACTTTCAAATCTTGCTTTTTGCTTTAACTATGCAGAACCTTACACTTATGTTGTTAATCTTCCATTATTTACAATAGGAATTATTGCAATGCTCACTGATTTACGACTGTACAATTCGCAAACACATCGCATTCAACACTTGTGTTAACACGACAGGCTCTGGATTGTTACTGAATGTGATTGGCTACTGGCAGAGTGATGACGTATATGCGCAGACCCTCGCTAAACTGGGCCGCCATCGTTCGTGACGCGCACTATAGTGAAGCTTTCCAGATGTGTTGACGTCACCTGTCGATCAAAGATGTTATGCAACAAAGACAGTTATTTCACCGCTGGGACTGCGTGTCTGCTTAGCGTTTTTTTTCCCCCTCTTGTGGCTATAGCCTCGTCGACTTCGAGTTCATAAGAGGTGGGATGGGACTGGGGACAAGGAACAGGAAGGAATTCAGCCATGGCCTTTTTGAAGGAAGCGTCCCGGCATTCGCCTGGAGTGATTTGTGGAAACCATGGAAAACTCAAATCTGGATGCCCGCACGGGTATTCGAACCGGCGTTCTCCCGAATGCGAGTCCAGAGCGTTAACCGCTCACCCCACAATCTCGTCTTTTATTTGAGCGAAGCATACTTTAGTTTCAATTGAAAAGTCTGCATGTAAAAAGTTAGTAAATATGTGTTCGTAGTCTTCAAAATCTATTTTTTAGTAAAAAGATTGCAAAAACAGTCTCTGAGAAAACGGTAGCTGAAGTCGGACCCCTGTTGAGGATATACACAGAATCAAAAGAAAAGTACATTAAAATTAAAAAGAATTTGAGAGCGATTTTTAAAAATAATTGCCCATGTGGCAAAACAATTTAGCTTATTTGTCATTCATAATATTTGATATAATAATAATTCCGTGAAGTCGTAATGACCTGGTGACAGGGTTTCTATTGCCTGCACATACCGCCCCTGTTATAGCCGCCTTAACCTACCCCGACAATCCTACTGGGTACAGGAAACCTACAGTTTAACGTGGAATCCAAACCACGGAAGCGTTCTGACGTACTTCACAGCAAGCTGTACTAGAGTTGAAGGTCATGCTAACGGCCTATGAGAATCCCCGCCGAAGCAGGGATTCAAACCGGGGACCTTTCGGTCCCACAGTCAGACACCTTAGCCGCTGAGCCAACAGACCGCTAATAATATTTGATAATTAACCATCAAAGAAGAATAAAAGTTCTTCTACCAATGACAAATATTCACAAATTTTTCTCACTGAGGTTCTTATTTGTTTTGGCCACCTGTAACAGCATTTCAAATCGTTTTAACAAATTGACTAAATTTTAACGTGCATTAGGTTGGTTCCAATTAGGGTACACTGAGGACATTTTTGATGCGCTAGTTTCAGGCATTTAAACGACTGTTGGGTAGATATGAAAGGAAAAAGATGACACAGTGATATAGAACAGTATTTGCCAAAGACACTAAACAGATTGTTGGTTTCTCCTTTCGGAACATCGCAATGGCCAACCATTCTCGTTGGGTCACGGCAGTTAAACAACGCTGGACCTGGTTAGTACTTGGATGGGTGACCGCAGGATGGGTGACCGCAGGAAGGGTGCTTTTAATGCACCTCTGAAATTCTGTCACTCTCAATGAGAGATCTAACAGCGTAATTGGCGCAATACTTGTTTCCGGCCAACACTGTAACCTTCAAAACACATAATTTCTTTCGATATCTACATGTTCAAATATATGCTACCTGACTGCAGCGCCACACAAGCGAAATATAGTGGGGGTCCGACTTAAGGACCCAGGTACGGGTTTGGTTACTTTCCTCTACTTACGCCAACGATGTCAAGTTTTGTTTATTATTAGAAACCATTGATTAAGCTCTTCCTTGAGTACGGTAGGATAGAATGGGACCCATATATGGGTATCGAATACAGCAGTGGTTCCCAATTAGTGGTAAGCGTACCCCCAGGGGTACGTGAGGTTTCTTCAGGGGGTACGCGCAGTAGTCTCTTGGCTAAGGTAATCACTAAAATAATTGAAAAAAATCCACTTTTATCAGGCAAAAGAAACATTACTATCACCCAAATATATTTTAAGATAAACTGTGTTTGTGTCAATTATATTATTGTAATCCTGTGGTTCTGAGAAGCACTCTACTGGGATGAACGAATTCATTTATTTATCATTCCAGCTGTAAGGGGTACGCGCGGTTGAGCTCCTTCTTGCAGTGGTACCCGGGAAAAAATAATTGGGAACCACTGGAATACAGCATTTGGAGAGTATGCAAAAGTTGGTAGCGAGATTTGTTCTTGATAATTACACAATCAGTGCAAAAAATGATGAAGGAGCTCATCTGGGAGTCATTGGAAGGCAGATGATGGCTGAAGAGAGTAGGCCTACTGGGAGTATATAATTGAATGTAGGGAAATCAATCAGGAATACCATGAGGAAGACAAGACATGATCTTGGCCTTAAAATACCTGTTGATTTCAGGCATAAAGGAGTGAGAAAGTATTCATTTTTAGGTAAAGTAGTCAGGGTCTGGAATAAATTACCAACAGAGGGATGTGTCAGAGTGATGAAATAGTTTTTCATGGCTATTTCATCGAGCATGATGTCGTTGAACATGTGAATAAAAAAATTCAGTGATCCACTTTAATAAAATGTATTCTGCCTGGAAACTGTACGTGAAATGAATATCTCGGCAATCTTCGGAGATCTATGACTTCAAAAATGTTAGTACCACTGGCGGCCACCGAGGCGCTGTTTGGCTAACCAGGAATTTTCAAATAAATAACTTATTTTGATTTTATTTGGGCTTATGTTGTTAAAAAGAAGAGTACGAGCTAAAAGGCAATTGTCTTTTCTGGAACTAATTACATGCAAATAAGAAGAGATAAAAAATTATAATTCGTTTAAATTTATATATTGCTATTTGTTTATTTGCGACCACTAGATGCAGACATTCATGTGTTTTCTGTAGCAGTTACTAGAAACAAGTAAATAACTTTTTTTTTTTTTTTTTTTGACACACGATAAGAAACAGGGAAGTTTATTAAAAAGTCAGAGAAACATTACACGAAAAGTAAGAAATCACGAAATACGCTATTAATCAAATAAATAATGGCAATTCCTTTATGAAACAATGATTTTCTTAGAGAAACTTTTAAAGCAGTAAAAATTTAACCGGCTTTGTATCCAATAACAAAGGTCAGAGATAAAAACACTACAGTTCGAGGCAGAGGTGCGGTGTTCGTTGTCTCACCATGAGTCTGCTTTATTGATTGTTTACTCTGTTTACCTGCCATTGCCTGCTGTGGAAGAAGTAGCGAAAAACCAAGGACAGAGCGGGATTTAACTATGTACAAAGGTACTCTTCTTTATCTCAACTTGCGAAGAGGTTATCGGTATGCATAATTTCTCAGCAGGTACACGCACGCTTTAACGGTCTTTACCCTAGTCGTTTTATTTTTAATTTAATTTAATTGCAATGGAGCACAGGCTCCGGTGGCAATTTCCCTACACACCCATCTCCACCTATCCTGCACCTACCTACATTTGCCCTCTACAAATTTTATCTTTAAATTCTTTCAAAGTTTTTGGTTAATTATTCATCATTTCTCTTGGTAACTCATTCCAATCCCTGACACCCTTACCTAAAAAAGAGAATCTTCCTACACCCTTGTGCCTGAAATCGAGTGCCAGCTTGGGGTCATGGTAATCTTTTCCCTTCCATGCACTACTTTTCATACCTATTCCAATATCTTTCCATGCCTCATCGCCAGTATATGCCCTGTACACTCCCATGACCCTCCTCATTCTCCTGCTGTCTTGCAATGAATCCCATTCCAGCTCCTTTATCATATCCGTCACTAATTGCATTCTGCGATAATTTCCAGAAACAAATCTAGCAGCCCTTTTTTGCACCCTCTCCAACTCCTGTATTTGATACGTAAAATGAGGGTCCTATACTACACTACCATATTCGAGCAATAGTCTCACCAAAGTTTTGTAACCCAATTCCTTTACTTCTCTCGTACATCCCCTCATCACTCTCTCCAACAAGTGCAGAACTTTGAAACCTTTTCCTACCACCTGTCCAATGTGTCCTGCCCAGTTAAGTTTGTTATCAAAAGTAATTCCAAGATATTTACATTTCAAGTCTTCAGCAAGCAATTCTTTCCCCACCTTATATTCATAATTAACCTTTTGTTTTTTAATTGTGTATCTAATAAGCTGACTCTTCTTTGCATTTATCTTCATTCCATGTTTACCAACCCAATTAGATATCCTGTCCAGATCACCCTGCAACTGTTTACAATCCTCTATCGTTTTGATTCTTTTATACAGCATTATGTCATCAGCAAACAATCTAATTTCAGATAGTAAACAATCAACACAATTATTCATTAGAATAATTAATAGCAATGGTCCCAATACGCTACCCTGTGGCACACCCATTTTTACTTCAACTTCGTTTGATACTACATTTCCTACCCTAACTTTCTGTTTTCTACCTTTTAAAAATACTTCTACCCAGCAAATGACTTTCTTATCCACTCCAATGGTTTTTACCTTATTTACTACCATTTTATGGGTTACTCTGTCAAACGCCTTAGAACTTTTCGCAAGGTATGAGCTGCCAGATCCGTTATGTAAAGGCTGTGAAACCTTAAGATACTCGCACTCGACGTACACTTGGCAACTTTTAGGTTAAACAATCTTGCAGGTAAGATGAACGTAAAACTTAACGTGTGAATTGGACCATGGCAGAGCTTGGGGTTCGAAGCGGCGACTGTTTGATCTGCAGCCAAGCACACTCTTCCACCGAACTTGCCAATGAAACATCCGGTCATTCAGATTCGCGAAAGCGTGCAATGGAATATTTCTTGAACGTCGCCAATTGGACGTCATGAATACAGATTCGGACAAATGTATTTATCGAACCGTGCAGACAACGACCGGATTAGACGGGGCAGAAAACGAAGTTTCTTCCACCACCGGAGCTGGAACTAGCTACATGTGCAGTTTTAGCTTCCCAACACATGAAGACATGGTGTTACCAAGCGCACGGAATGTTGGATAGGTCTCATTATGGACGGGCGATATATCGACTATGTGCGATATATTGCAGCGCTGTCGACAGCTGATTAGCTTCGATATTAATCTCGCGGCTCCGGCGGCTGAAGTGCGCTGTCAGAAGCTACTCAACATCAGATCTGTCTGGAAATTATGAACTGCAGCTTGACGGCCGTATCTCACGACGAGCTGTGGTGATTAAATTTTGCACACACACCCTCACTACGAACAAAAACGGTTCCGCCCATTCAAAAACAGCTTGCAGCCAAGCGGGTTCTTCCGCTTGAATTATTCACTGATGTTGACAACCAATTCCTGTGTGTAAGTTTATAACAAGGAACATGTTTAGGGAAAGAAGGATGTTTATAATTTTTTTATAATTTTTTATTAGCTATTTGAGCATAGCACCACCTACTTCTCGAGAAATTCTCAATAAGCGCACATCGCGTTTAGTTAAGAAAATTTGATTACAGAATAAGCCCTGCGGATATTGTATGGAAGTATGTTTAGAAAAATGTGTATAGTTAGACCCGCTGATAAAATTCTGTGAAGCTTCTTTATACAACGTCCTTCAACAAACAAATAAATATTATCCTGAAAAACCTGAAAATTTCAATTCGAAAGCGAAAGAGTTTTTGATTCAAACCCAATTTCTTTTCTGTTCAGCTATTTTCTTCTTGGAGTTGGGAAACGAAATAGGACTGAAAAACTAAAATCTGCTTCAAGAAAAACAAACAATATAAAATTATTTAAAGTTACTGATTTAATGTATGTTTTTTAATTTAAAAAAATTAATTTGGAGATTTAGAAATTACGGAAAAAGCTGTTAATTAATACTAGAAGTTACATGAACTGGTCTGGTAAGTAAATAACTGAAATTATTAACTGGTATTACGGTATTATTGGTTTTCAGAATGTCACCATGGACTGTTCCACATCTCTATTACCAACCTCACATCGAATCATATGTAATAAAATATCTATATTATATTCACTTTTTGTCTAAACCAGTTAAAAAAAAAAAAAGATTTCTGTAATTAAAAATGTATCATACTGTGTTACTATTGAATACGTACCTAAAGGCCACAGCTTGTGTGGAAACATTTTATAAGAACAACCGTTGTTTTAGTGTTTCTGAACATTTTGTCTGTGTATAAATTGTAGATAGATTCATACTCCATTATCAATGAGAAGATTAAATAATTTCTAAAAATTATATTTAATAGCGAAGCTGTTGTGTTGACACAATTCAAGAAGTGGCGTTGGTCTGGAGTGATTTCAGGAAACCATGGAAAACTGAAATCTGTATGGCTGGAAGGGGATTCGAACCTGTGTCCTCCCGAATGAAAACTCAAACTAATCTGAGCGACTAAATACTTTTGACTAATTCGTACGACTTGTGACGATCGAAACGCATGCAATGTAACCACTAATACAGGTTTCTATTTGTTTGATTTATTCGTGCGGTTTCTGACGAGTTCGTCGGAGCATACATAATTTTACGGTTTTAATTCTTCCATGGACACAAGGCTGCTTTGCAGGGAATATCAATAGTGGCGTGTGGCGTGTATGGGTGTAAGAGGCATTGAAAATTTCAAAGAACAGCGATGATTTCAAAGACGCTAGTTTCTGTTTGTAGAGAAACAAATAAACAATAACTTGGTTACTCTGAAGAAGGCTGCGGTATGACAGCCTGTAGGATAACAGATATGATATCCTGCAATTATATTATATATTTTAATTTAATTAGTATCCGTGAATTTAGTGTTCCTTGGATAAGGCCAGTTTGTTTACTCTGAGAAACAGGGTAGAGTTTCCGTAGCAACGTGTAACGTGTAGGAGTGGGTTGCCTAGTTTGGTTGGTTAATAGAAGCTGGAGAAACCAGTCACATAATCATATCGCCACCACAAGGCGATATTCATAAGGGTTTGAGCGATAATGCAGAGAACAAGAAATATTCATAAATATACAAATTGATTATAAATGCAAATATATATATATATTTTTACAAGCGTTATGGGGAGAGCTTGTATAAACAAGGAAGTCATATTTGTAATTGATGTGGTTTTGTGTTGGCAATTTATTAAAACTGCTTAAGACTGTATAAAATATCCGACTATCATTTTTATTGTACTTAGGCGACCATGACATTTATAAAATAATAACTAGTGCCAACAGCAGCTAAACGGCGAATTCGAGAAGAATATGAAACACGGAAAATATTACAAGCCGAAAGCTTCGTGGAAGAAATAAAAACGTGGCATTACCCGCAAAACAGAGATATTGCTAAAATGCTTTGGTTTTTTTGATGCGAAGTAAGCAATGGTCCTCCGTGGTTACACTTTAAACTGTATAGCTTTTGAAACCGTTGAAATTAATGGTATAGGTTTGACGTAGGCATATTACACGTGAAATTAAAATTCTGACAACTACTTTTTTATATGTAGAATTCTGTTTCTGGGACAATTAGCCACTTCCAGTTTTTATTTGTACTGCTCTAACTATTGTATTCTCCCACGTGATGCTATAGTGGGGATAACACAGGACGAACATAATTAAAATCACTCATGCCCGAGGCCGGGTTAGAACTGGCGATCCTTCCACAGCGAGGCCAGCGAACTAACCTCTACTTTGTCAGTTAGATTTATGTACTCGAACTCTTTAATTCGAGCTATTTACTTTTTTCATGCTTGATGTAAAAGTTAAGTATGAGTTCTTCTGCTTTTTTTTTTTTTTTTTTTTTTTTTTTTTTTTTTTTTTTTTTTTTTTTTTTTTTTTTTAGCAGTGTACTAACACGAATTTTAGAGTACTCGCAGTCGTAGGAGTGGGGCGAGATATATATATATTGTCACATTAATTAAACACTGCACCGAGATGGGAGGAGGCCAATATTGGCCTCCTACCTATCATTCGGGAGGACTGGGGTTAAACTCGGTTCGGCCATCCTGTCTGAGGTTTTCCGTGGTTTCCCTCAGACACTTAGGCGAATGCTGGGATGGTTCCCTACAAGGCCACGGCCGACCTTCCATCCCCCTTCCCTCCCCGTAGTAGTAGATTGGCTGAAAAGAGTCCCTATGACTCTCCAGCAGCCCGCCTCCCAGCCTTCTGCTGGGAGGAATGAAATGGTTAAAAAAAAAAAAAAAAAAAAAAAAAAAAAAAAAAAAAATTAAACACTGCTACATTAAATTCATCGGTAGTTACTTAGCCGACAGAAAATTCTACGTAGAAGTTGACGGACAGAGGTCTTCAATTCTTCCGATTCCAGCTGGAATTCCGCAAGGATCGGTTATCGCACCGCCACTTTTCAAAATTTATACAAACAAAATCCCGACCCCGCCTTATGTGAATCTGGCACAGTTTGCCGATGACACTACAGAGTACACATCAGGAAGAAGACATGATCTTAACGTTACTCACCTACAACAAGGACTAGACGAAATCAGTAAATGGTGCAGAAACTATAAAATCAAAATCAATCCTGGAAAATGTGCGGGAATCTATTTCACAAAAAAAAGGCCAGAAATTAACAAGAATTTAAAAATTTTGAACCAAAATATCCCCTGGGTTAAAGAACATCGGTACCTGGGTATATTACTGGATAACAAATTACTTTTTAGACAACATATCATGGATAGGAAAACAAAAGGACTAGCAATTATTTCCAACCTTTCACCAGTATTACGAAGCAGCAACCTACAGTTTAATACAAAAATAAGAATATACAAATCGGTTATTCTCCCATTTTTAATGTACGGATGCCAGATATGGGGCCTGGCAAGCCAAACCAATCTACAACAAATCCAGCTACTCCAGAACAGATGTCTAAGGATGATCCTAAACGCACCCAGATATACACCAATAGAAACTCTACATAACGAGACACATTTTCCCTTAATCAATACCGAAATATTTAATCTAACAGAAAAATTCCACAAGAAATTGAACGACGCCAGAGACGAAAGAACTGAGTCGATTGGAACGATAATGCCGAGACGTTGGCATAAGTATAAAGTTCCCCTCAGTATTCTATACCAGCCATCATAGAGCAGCACAGAACATGAACTCCGCAGGGGTTTTTTCACCATTAAGACCATTCTAGATGGTCATAGCCCTGGTTTTTCCCCTGAAAGTGAAATAAAAAGTGTCCCAAAAAATAAACACCCTATCCTAACACCTAGAAGTTATACTACCGAAGGTAGTGGGACTTCAATCACAGCCGCAAAGGCAGCGAAAAAAAAAAAAAAAAAAAAAACTACTGGTTCACCGAGATGGGAGGAGGCCAATTTGGCCTCCTACCTATCATTCGGGAGGACCGGGGTTAAACTCGGTTCGGCCATCCTGTCTGAGGTTTTCCGTGGTTTCCCTCAGACAATTAGGCGAATGCTGGGATGGTTCCCTAGAAGGCCACGGCCGACCTTCCATCCCCCTTCCCTCCCCGTAGTAGTAGATTGGCTGAAAAGAGTCCCCTATGACTCTCCAGCAGCCCGCCTCCCAGCCTTCTGCTGGGAGGAATGAAATTGTAAAAAAAATAAAAAAAAAAAAAAAAAAATACTACTGGTTGTTATTTGAAATAAATGAATTTTGTAGACTGAATTTTAATTATAATCTTGGTCCATTTATTTCTTTCGTTTGTTCGCTTAAAAGTTCTCTCATACCAACAACGACCGTGTTTGTGACAATCTTGATATCCAAAGATTTGCAGGTTTGTTTCTACTCAAGATTTAATCCATTTATTTTTTCGCTAATACGATGTTCAAAATTTCTCATCATACAACTCTTAGTATTTCCAAACTCAATGTGCTGCTAGATCATTCTGTTTTTTCTTGCCAGCTCTTCCAACAATTGTTCTCACACCTCACTTCTTCTTTTTTTCTTCAGAGACCCTTTAACGTATCTGAGCAAACAATATTTATTCAACCTGTCATTCTTTTCCTTTTATAAATTCTTTAAATTTACCAATATTATGAACTACTATGTTACAATATATATATATATATACTTCCACTCTTTAAACCGAACTATTTACTTGTTTCATGTTTGATGCAAAAGTTAAGTTTTTTTCTGCTCCCTGACAATAATGCCACAGACATTTACTTTATTCATGCTTGATGTATTCAAAGATATAGTTTTTTTTTTAACAGCATACGTAACACGAATCTTACAGTATTCGCAGGACGTCGTGGGAGTGGGGCGATATATATATATCAGCGGGGAGCAGCCTTGAGGAGGGTTTTTTCGTTTCCCATTAGCGAAATTGACTGCTCCCGTCCCCTCCCTTGACGTCAGACGGGGCGGGCGCCATTTCCTTGCGTACACATACACGAAATATATTTTAAAATTTCCCCCTAAAGAAGACAGATCCATCTCCCCCCCTCCTGCCACCTGGGTAATGTGATGGCAGCGCATTTTTCGCCACTTTCTTCAACATCTCCGTCGCACTGCAAGATTCGTAAAAATTAAACTAGGAAATACTACAATTATCTCCGACTTTTGTGAGAGTGAATTAAATGCATTAGAAGGATAAAATGAGAAATTGTACTTGCGTTTTTTTTCTATTTGTTTTAGGTTATAGAAAAACTAAATTAATTTTTATTCTTATCTTCAATTTTGGTCATTTTAGGATCATGATAAGTAATCCTGTTAATACATTTCGATATTTTTTTCCTTGACTTTCAATCGTTCAATAGTTCCTCATCCTTTCACTTTGCTGTTTCCTACTTTCTTGAGTGCAGATGCTGGTACCTTTCCTCTTCTCCTTCTCCTGTGAACTCCTGGAATTTTTTATCAATCTTGTGAAAGTTGCTCTATCTGGTACTATATCATCTGTTATTCCGATCTCTGTCATACCTCTCTTTACTCCTTGGATCCAATGGTTGCCCTCTTTACTCTTGTAGACGTGGGTGAAAATTCTTTTTATTAAGTCCCCAATTATCAGTTCAAATTATGTGACCAAAAATCTGATTCTCCTCTTTCTGATGGTGAATGACATTCTTTCCTTTTCCTCTTACTTTTATTCTTCCGTTGCTTAAACTCTCCTTTTTCAGTTTTCAATGGTTTCCAGATTTTTCTCTAGATTTTATTTTTCTCTATCTCTTCTATTTCTCCAATTTTAATAGAGAGCACGCATCTTTAGGTGCAGGGACGCCCCTTGTTTGATTACTGTGTTGTAGTGTTTGTTTTTTGTTTTCCTTGAGAGATTCTTCTTATTACATATATCCTTATCCAGTTGATACACTAGTTCTTAGTTTTTTTGCTGTTTATCTGTTTGCTTACTTATCAAGCCCATTAGTAACATTTAAATTTTTTTATCCTATTGATTTTGCCATAGTATATGTTTAGTTCTGTGGATGAATTCCTAATATTGCTCATAAATTTAGTCTTCTCAAAATATATTTAAAGTCATACTTTCCCTGATATTTCTTTCATAAGGTTAATTTGTTCTGATGCAGTTTCTACACTTCCAGAGAGAATTGCTATGTCATCAGTAAAGGAGAAACAATTTACACCAACCCCTTTGTGCTTCGAACCTAATCTTATCTGCAAATACTCTTCCTATCCTTTATTACCTTCTCCAGGATACAATTGAAAAGAGTCGGGGAAAGCCCATCTCTCTGCCTGACACGAGTTTTAATTTTAAATTCGTCTGAGAACTATTCCATAAAGTTTACTCTTTACTTTGTGTCAGTGATGGTCTACCTGATAATATTGACCGATTTCAAGTCAACATCAGATTACTATAAAATGTTCAGCATCAAGATTATATCTACTGAGTCGTAAGACTAATGTAAACTATAACGTAGGTTTTGTTCTTTGTAATCCTGTCTCGTAATATAGTTTTCAGATTCAGAATCTATTCTATAAAAGATCTGCCTTTTCTGAAACCTAAATTAAATCAATCGCATTATGTGTATTATATTACGTATAAAGGTCGTACACCGTAACACTTTAACCTGATATCAGTATTGGTATGCTACAAAATCACCTGGAATATAGATGTTTGGTTTCCAAAGGCAATTATATTGTTTCCAGTGCAAAATAACTGAAGAAACATTTTCAGTCTACGGTTTAAACGATGATGAATCAATTTCAAACAAGATATAAAGACATATAAGATCACTAAAGTGCATTAACCAGTCAAAATTCACCGACCGAGCGTGGTAAGTAAACGGTTAACGCTCTGGCCTTGCATTCGGAAGGACGCCGGTTCGGATCCCCGTCCGTGCAACCAGATGCCAGAATGCTTCCGTTCCTTGTCCCCAGTCCCATCCCGCCTCTAATGACCTCAAAGTCGATGCGTAAAGCCATAAGTAAAAAAAAAATCGTCAAAGACCTCATAGAAAATGATCATACACCAATAGACACAAACAGAGATACAAATCCTCTCAGTCAATAACTGCAGATACGACCTACAGGAAAACAACCACCTACAAAAGGCAGTAGACAGTTGTAAACAGGTAATGGACGACGATATAAATGTTGCAAACCAAACTATACAGTATAATAAACACACAGTAATCCGACAAACACGAAAATACAGTAAATCCAAACACAATAATTAGACAAATCCACACACTCACATAAACCGAAAACATATTATGTGAACCATTATCCATTCATTCATTCACTTTGAAAACTGGCTTGGGAGCAACAAAAAACAAGATGGTACGGTAGAAAATTAAGTTGCGACAAGGTGCACTGCTTTCGTCTAGTTGGCAATATTTTTACAGATGACTGTGGTCCGAACATACTTAGGGGAAAAAGCGGAGATGTGAAGATACCAAGCATACCAATACAAATGTAAATAGTAACCATTAAACAACCAACAAATGTAACAATTTTAGCATAATGTTGGACATGAAGTAATAAGGTATAAACTAAAATAAATTTCAACGCAGCTTCGTCATTGATGAGAGTGGAAACGAGTACGCCATTGAAATTATAAAAAACCATTCGTTATGCTGTTACTCAGGAGCAATTAATAACAAATTTTCTATGTATTTATCAGTCGGTAAGTGTCGATACTGCAAAGAGTTATTAAAAGTAAGTAGCACCGTTTCCGGACGATATATTTATCTCATGCTTAATGACTATGTGTACTCAATTTGTACAAATAACTACTGGTGTTGTTAGGGAGTTGCATATGAAAGTTCTGATGTTTTATCCAGTTCGAAAGGATTGTCGTAAGTATTCTCCGTAGCGTGAGTGCAGTTTTGTAAACCAAAAGTAAACATTATTTTTCCACTTATTTTGAAGCATCCTGTGCGCAAAGTTCCGTCGAGGATGTTTAAACTTACTTCATAAAATAGTGAATTATTATTTAATAAAAACGCCAATGGAACATTTGTTAAAATTTTGTTTATTTCGTACGTTTTTCGCTTTTCGTCCAGGTATCTTCAGTGACAAAATTTTCTGCAATCTATACAAACGGAATTTTTCCTTTCTATTCTTAAAAATTACATTTATATATACTGAGAGAGAAAAGGCGTCAATTTTTTTTTTTTTTAAATTTCGTCAACTGTTGCATTGCGTGTTTTTTCCCCCTCAATTCGGCAATGTACCATCCTCATGAGAGGAGTGTATGGACTTGTGTCCTGCCTGGGTTTTTTAGAACCACCGTATTTAACTGATAAGCGAAATATTGTGTAATTATAACACTCCTTTAACTCGGCTAGTCATCCGAGACCAATTTTTATATTCTCGACGCCGAGAGAAACTGCGTTCTTATGATAGGAAGAAAGTCTGTAAACGTATAACTTTTTCTTTTCTGTATGATAAGTGCAGTTTTGTTTGTGAAATGTGCAATTTATGAGAAGGAGATTGAGGACCATCCCAGCATTCGCCTGGATGATTGTGTAAAACTTAAAAAAAAAACTGCAATCAGGACGGCCTGTACGGGGGTAACAAGACTGAATCACGTCGCGTCGTACATTCCCGTTCCAGTTTGAGGCGCCTTAACACACTGAGCCACACTGTTGGATACTGCCGTGTTTATTGAATAATAATTCATTAGTTTAACGAGTAACTGCAGAAGGAATAACTTACAATCATATATATTATTTCTGTAAGGTGTTTTTTTTTCCCACAAGCCATTATTTCCCTTCGTACCAAACCAAAATCGAAAAATGAGACATCATTTCAAAAATTAAGCTATCAGTTTTGATCATATAATATTTCAAGAAAGTATTTTTTTTTTTCCAAAATCGACCCATAAAGGGCAAAAATGCCAATATTTCTAAAATGCTGTTATTTTGTGTCACGAGCCATTTATCTCCCTGGATACCTAAATGAAATTTTTTAATTAAGTATCATTTTAAAGATTAAGACCTCTGCTTTGGTGACATCAAATATTAAGATAGGAATTTTTTGGAAATCGGCCTTTGAAGGGAAAAAGTGTCAATATTTCTACAACGCATTTTTATGTCACAAGACTTTTATCTCCATTTACATCATACCGATATAAATAAATGAGGTATCATTTTAAAGATCAGGGTCTTCGCAATGGTCACATCATATTTTAAGAAAAGAATTTTTCGGAATTCGACCCTTCAAGGGCAAAGGTTTCATATTTCTATAACGTGTTTTTTCGTTACGAGCCATTTATCTCAACTGCACCTAAACTAAATCGAAAAATGTGATATCATTTAAAAGATGAGGGTCTCCACTCAGGCAAAATTCTAAATTAAGAACGAAATATTTCGGAATTTTACCCGAAAAGGGCGAAAGTAATAACTATGAACGTCGAGCGTATGAGACAGTTCAGAGCCAAGCCACAGAGATATTAATAAACTGCTTCACTGGCGTTGACTTTTGTTACGTACCTATTACACTAAAAAAATAAACAATTGAAACGGTTCTTCTTTCAGCTTATTACGAACAACAAACCTTACTAGTCATTGAATTCGCGAAATTTTCGTGTGGCTCATCTAGTAGTTACATATTAATACAGTGTCACTTTTTGTTTTGTTTCTTCCTTTACGATTGGCCGGCATCTAGGTCATTAAAAGCAGGAAAGGACTTGGCGCAAGGAACGTTGGGAATGATTTATTTTTAAAGGAACCATCCCTGCATTTGCCTGGAGTGATTTTGGGAAACCAATGAAAACCCAAATCTGAATGGTGGGACGGGGATTCGAACCCGCGTCATTCCGAATGCAAGGTCAGAGTGTTACCTCTCAGGGGCATCCATTAATCAGGTGAGATGAAATTGGGTGGGGGTCGGGCGAAATCTCACCAAAAAGGTTGGGGGGGGGGGGGTCTACGGAAATCTCAAATCTTTTGAAATTCTTGATGGACAGTAGAGGTAAAAAAAAAGATATGAAAAAAATACGAGGTTGGTAGCATAAGGGGAGGGGGGGGGGAAGGAGCCAGACAAAATCTCACGTCATCTTAGGGGATGGGGGTGGGGGGGGGGAAGTCCGACCAGATCTCACCAAACCTCACCAAACCACAAGGGGGGGAGGTCCGGAATTCAGGAAAAAACACCTCACGTAATTAATGGGCGGCCCCCACCCTTCACGGTTAGTAATATCATTCGTAGTATTGTAGTGTGTAGGCTCTGTTGGTGCAGTCAATACATAATAATTATTTCTTGTGTTTTAGGCCGTTTTCACGAGGTGAGCTAAGGTTCCCCCCTGTTACCTCATTACGTATTCCCGCTGTAAGTGCGTACAGTACCGTTAGACGGGCAGTTTACGACCGGGCTGGTTGTATTTAGCTTTTTGTGTCGGCCCTGCGGCCCCTATCGCAGTCCCCATCTTGTTATTCAAATGAACCTAAAACGAATGACTCAATTACAGAGTTCTATGTAACTCAGCGTTTCTAATGGCCACGACGTCGACGATTATAACAACAAAATATTCTATACACTGCGTGTCTCCAAGTTGCTTGACAGCGCCGTCAGATTTTAGCAATTTCTCAGAACCAGAAATATATTACTGAGGTTATTACTACAAGAACTCGTATTTTTCTTAGAGGCGACACTCTTGTTTGTTTACTCTGTATGAAAAAACACGTCATGAGTTTGCGTGTTGGACTTCAATAATATGCTAAAATTCGCACATTTTGATATTGCAAAGGTCTCGCAGAAGTAATTTGTGAAGCGAAAGCACCAATAAAATGAAACACATTAACACTGTGAGCTAATCGAGTACTGCAGTTGATTGGTCAGTGAAGCACTGCAGATGAAAAAAGTAATTCTGAAATGCTGACGGTGGGCTGGGTAACAACCGTCTTACTTACTGGATAAAACGGACGCTAATTATCCCACTTTCTTAGGAGCAATGAATAACCTCCAGATAAATTTAGTCACCATAACGGCACAGATTGTTGATTATTAAAAACCACCCAGTTTATATTTTCTATTGTCAGGAATTAAGTTATATCATAGCAGCCAGAAAGGATAAACTGCCTGTATTACCACCAAAGATTAATACACAAACTTCAAAACTGGTAGAAGTAAAAATATTATTGAAACAAAATTTATGGATACAATTTGAAAATCGTATAGCCTAATATCCTCCATAAGGCAGCGTCTATAAGCGACATAGTTCCATTTTGGCGTCCTGTGAACCCCCCCTCCCCCATTTATTTCCATGTAGCCTTACGTACCCTTTGCCCCCCCCCCCACCCACCCGTGGTACTTAGCTTTTTTCATATTGATTCCAGACGACATTTTTACTGTTTTCTTTTGTCAGACTATCGTAAACTACATACGGAGATAATTTAATGAAGGAAATAATTATTCATATGCCGTTGCGTGTTGTGTAGCCCCATAGAATAAAACTCAGGGGCTGTTTCTACAGCTAGCCCTACAAATAAGGCGTCTATTTTCAATATTTTTTCCGTTTTAGGCTTTTGCAAATTGTTCTCGATCTTGTATTCAAAAAGAACTTTCATTAATAACAAGAAATAACCAGCAACAAACAATAAAAAATAGTTGAAAACTTGGATAATAGGAAACGCTCCATTCGCAGCCGCAGCTTTTACAGATGTGTGACGTCACGATTATAGTTGTCCGCGCCAGGCAGCAAAGGAGCGTTTTGGCGGGCTTTTAAATATTTTAAATGTTAACTTTGAATTTTACGCAAAAAAAGCACTTGTTGACGAAAGTGAAAAGTACTCTGTGAATAACGTGTATCAATAAACAATTTAAAACCCTTTTCAAGAAGTAGTTAAATTCCCAATCGCAGGGTGATCTGGACAGGATATCTAATTGATTTGGTATACATGTGATGAAGATAAAGATGAGTTAGCTTTGTACAACTTTATCTTTCTTTTTGTATGAAGCCTGCGGGCTTTTAAATATTTTAAATGTTAACTTTGAATTTTACGCAAAAAAGCACTTTTTGACGAAAGTAAAAAGTACTCTGTGAATAACATGTATCAATAAACAATTTAAAAACCATTTTCAAGAAGTAGTTAAATTCCCAATCGCAGGGTGATCTGGACAGGATATCTAATTGATTTGGTATACATGTGATGAAGATAAAGATGAGTCAGCTTTGTACAACTTTATCTCTCTTTTTGTATGCAGCCGTAAGGATGTTTGCAAAATTCGTCTTTCTGACGACTTAACGTCCAACTATTCAACACAACTTCTTTTGCAACTCAGTTCTTGTTCTATCCTTCACATCTTTCTCTGTTGTTCAATTCTTCTATGGTTCTCCTTGTCAGCGGGTCTTCTGCGTCCCTCTTTATTCATTCCTTTTAAGGACGCTCCATAACAGTACTGTTAGCATTGATGTTTATGACATTTCATACAAATAATAAATACATTTATATACAGACATACCACACTCTTGCAAGTTCTTTGTAAGATATGGAGGATTAGATCAACGACAGTAAAAGGAGCTTATAACAGCCCTCAGACCCAGCGTTTTTAGGAAATTTTCTCTTAAGAATTATGTACAATAAAATGGGAGTGTCTCGAATGCTGGAATAAGGCGAACGAATCATTTCATTTAAAATAACTTTGCGCTGAATCTTGACAAATCTGTGTCTACAAGTGGTTCATCATCATCCGTGTTCTGTCCTGATGCCGGTTTTTTCATATGACTACTCTCCATGCTCTCCTATCTTCTGCTATTCTATTTAGGTTCATGTAAGTTTCGTTTCCCTTGACATCATCTCTGATCTTGTACCTCCTTCTTCCTCACACTCTCCTAGTCCTTTCAAAGGGTCTGTTAACAATCACTCCCCTCTCAGCACGTGTCCATCCAGTTCATCTTTCTTTCTCCTATGACTTTCAACTTTCCTGCACTTCAGCATCATCAAATTTCACCATTCAGCTTATCCCCCCCATTCTCCTCCACATCCACATCTCAAACATTTCTATCCGTTTTCCATCCTCTCGTCTCAGTGTCCACATCGCTGCCCCATAAAACGCCACACTCCATACAAAACACTTTTCCTCATTGCTTTATCTAGTTTCCGGTTAATAATCTCCTCTTCCTATTAAACGCTTCCTTCGCTACAGTAACACGTGTTTTCACCTCTTGGTGACATCTCATATACTCACTTATTGTACCTTACATCCAAGATATTTAAAGGCTCTTACTTGACTGATGTTAATTTGTCCTAGCATAATATTTACCAGTTTACTTCATTCGCCAGTCACCAAACTCTTTGTAAGAACAAAGTTTTTCACGGCGTTGTAAGTAAATAAATTATCGGGCTTACAGCCCCGTAAAAAAAGTCACACTTGTGGGACGTTTCGAAGGCGTCTATCTCAGCCCCCATTTTAAACCATAGATATAACTGTTTATTTACGAGCTGCCGCAGAAACGGTGGAAGACAAAAGCAAACCCAGTGCGATGACGTCACCCACTCTTCTGCTCACTACCGAGGCGAAGCTGTTTCAGCATTTTAACAGCAGGGTTCCAGGCCGAACTGACTTGATAACCAGGGCTCATGTTAACTAAAGAATCAGTTGTTCTGATTTCTATAGCTTCTGTAACAATTCTAGGTAGCATTATCATAACCGTGGCGCCGCAATTTGATGACGAATTCTTATGTAACTCCTCAAAACAAATCAAAAGGAAAGAATATATATATACAGGGTGTTACAAAAAGGTACGGCCAAACTTTCAGGAAACATTCCTCACACACAAACAAAGAAAATATGTTATGTGGACATGTGTCCGGAAACGCTTACTTTCCATGTTAGAGCTCATTTTGTTACTTCTCTTCAAATCACATTAAACATGGAATGGAAATACACAGCAACAGAACTTACCATTGTGACTTCAAACACTTTGTTACAGGAAATGTTCAAAATATCCTCCGTTAGCGAGGATACATGCATCCACGCTCCGTCGCATGGAATCCCTGATGCGCTGATGCAGCCCTGGAGAATGGCGTATTGTATCACAGCCGTCCACAATACGAGCACGAAGAGTCTCTACATTTGGTACCGGGGTTGCGTAGACAAGGGCTTTCAAATGCCCCCATAAATGGAAGTCAAGAAGGTTGAGGTCAGGAGTACAGTACATACTAACGAAACTAAAATGAGCTCTAACATGGAAAGTAAGCGTTTCCGGACACATGTCCACATAAAATATTTTCTTTGTTTGTGTTTGAGGAATGTTTCCTGAAAGTTTGGCCGTACCTTTTTGTAACACCCTGTATATATTTGATATCTCGCTTACTTCTCGAGATATCCAATGTCAAAAATCAGTTATACACAGACGGAAAAAAAAATCCCAACACCAAGAAAAAATTATTGTAGAGTAATGAAATTTGGACAATGCATTTGTCAAGTTAACATGTTTAATTGATTAAATTTTCAAGATCACAGGTTAATTTAAGCTCAAGAAAATGCATTTCAAATGTGAAATACTGTTAAATTAATAGCCGGTGTAACCTCCAGAATTTTGAATGCAAGCCTGCAAACGTGAATGCATTGTGTCATACAGGTTTCGAATGTCACTTTGTGGTATGGAGTTCCATGCTTGTTGTACTTGTGCTGTCAATACTGGGACGGTCAGTGCTGGCTGTGGATGATGCTGGAGTTGTCGTCCAATGATATCCCATACGTGTTCAATTGGAGACAGATCTGGTGATCTCGCAGGCCAAGGTAACATGTCGACACTCTGTAGAGCACGTTGCGAGACAACAGCGGTATGAGGGCGAGCGTTATCCTGTTGAAAAAACTCCCCCTTGAATGCTGTTCATGAATGGCAGCACTACAGGTTGAATTACCAGACTGACGTACAAATTTGCAGTCAGTGTGTTTGGTATAACCACAAGAGTGCTCCTGCTGTCATAGGAAATTGCTCCCCAGACCATGACTCCAGGTGTAGGTCCAGTGTGTCTAGGCCGCAGACAGTTTGGTTGCAGGCGTTCCCCTGGCCTCCTTCTGACCAACACTCGGCCATCACTGGCACCAAGGCAGAACCTGCTTTCATCATAAAACACAACAGATCTCCAGTGTTGGTCAGAAGGAGGCCAGGGGAACGCCTGCAACCAAACTGTCTGCGGCCTAGACACACTGGACCTACACCTGGAGTCATGGTCTGGGGAGCAATTTCCTATGACAGCAGGAGCACTCTTGTGGTTATACCAAACACACTGACTGCAAATTTGTACGTCAGTCTGGTAATTCAACCTGTAGTGCTGCCATTCATGAACAGCATTCAAGGGGGAGTTTTTCAACAGGATAACGCTCGCCCTCATACCGCTGTTGTCTCGCAACGTGCTCTACAGAGTGTCGACATGTTACCTTGGCCTGCGAGATCACCAGATCTGTCTCCAATTGAACACGTATGGGATATCATTGGACGACAACTCCAGCATCATCCACAGCCAGCACTGACCGTCCCAGTATTGACAGCACAAGTACAACAAGCATGGAACTCCATACCACAAAGTGACATTCGAAACCTGTATGACACAATGCATTCACGTTTGCAGGCTTGCATTCAAAATTCTGGAGGTTACACCGGCTATTAATTTAACAGTATTTCACATTTGAAATGCATTTTCTTGAGCTTAAATTAACCTGTGATCTTGAAAATTTAATCAATTAAACATGTTAACTTGACAAATGCATTGTCCAAATTTCATTACTCTACAATAATTTTTTCTTGGTGTTGGGATTTTTTTTTTCCGTCTGTGTAGTTCCTTGTCCTTTGGTAACGTTTTTCTTCTGGTCCAGGCCGTATTTCATCCAACTCACAATCGCTAGGCAGAAAATAAAACATCTGTCGTGCATGTCCAGCGTGTAGTTCCTTGTGACTTTGGCGAAATTTTTTTTCAGGTCCGGGTTACATTCAACCCAACTACCTTAATTTGGAGATACGATATCTTGTGAAGTAAGCAAGATATATATATATATATAAATTAGTATTCACTTTCGATTCGTCTCGTCGAGTTACATAAGAATCTGTCATCAAATTGTGGTGCTACGGTTATCGTAGAATCCCCCAATTCCATCTCTTACCCGGGATAAAATAAATAAATAAATGTATGACCTTCCTGGACACTGTTCAGTCACATCTGATTTATCTTTTTGCCCCAGACGAACATTTCTAGCGTGTTCAACACATCGCTGCACAATACAGCGTTACTCATGTACATGGCTGGAAACCCGATAATTTATTTATTTACCATACTCTTTGGTTTTACTGTGATGATTTTTATTCCATAGACCCCATACGAGTGATCAGAAGAGAATAATTATCGGCTTGAGCCTATTCACATGTACCAGTGTACTGACATTAATGCTACGAAGTACTTTCCGTTAAACTGGTCTCACTGACTGGCCGGCTCAAGAGTTGTCCTCCCAGTCGATGGATCGATATATCTCGATGAAGCAGCGAGTATGGCTCCGCTGCACAGACGACCCCGCCCACTGTCGGATAAGACTTGGGGCAACCAATGGACACTGCTCGCCTGTCGTCTGTCGCTATCTGTCATCTGTGAGACAAACCAATCGCATCTCTGCATACGTCGACTTGCGTAGGATGCTCGGCGCCCACCATATCGCAATGCGATGTCTCGATAGTTGCGGCCTACCACACGTCTTGAGGTGCAATCAATTTTCTTTCCCGCTGTTGATCTCTTGACGGATTCGAGGCAGTCCTCCGTGTCTTGCGATATTGAATAACTCTCTTCATCTCAACACACTCATTACAGATTACGTCCTTAATTATGTGCTTCGTATTTACTAATCCAGTTTCTACCTTCGATCATACCCTTCACTAACAAATTGGCGAGTTCTATGAGAATGTTAGAAAACTGAGGGGATGGGAAGGTATCCAGACTATTATGGAAACGGATTGGGAAGGAACGGCTACATTTGTTTGTGGAAATTATCGCAAGGACCAGTCCGTAACTGATATGATAAAGGAGCTGGATTGGGACTCATTGGAGGAAAGGCGGAAGGTGGAGAGAGTGCTGGGAATGCACAGGAAATATGTTGGTGATGGGGCTTGGAGGGGTATTGGTCAAAGAATTAGGAATAGTGCATGGAAGGGGAAATGCGACCATGACCACAAGCTTGCGTTCGATTTCATGCATAAGGGAGTGGGAAAATTTTCTTTTGTTGGTAAGGGTGTCAGGGATTGGAACAAATTACCACGTGAAGTGAGGAATAATTTACCATAAAC
Organism: Vandiemenella viatica; assembly: GCA_031002005.1. NCBI lineage: Eukaryota > Metazoa > Arthropoda > Insecta > Orthoptera > Morabidae > Vandiemenella > Vandiemenella viatica. Next base: position 80,500,059 of record CM061918.1, read on the forward strand.
GCTTAAGGAATTTAAAATTAAAATTTGTGAATTGGCAAAGTAAATTGAGGAGGAATTTAACATTCCAATTATAAAAGATATATATATATAAAAGGAGGTAGCTAGATGACTTGGGTAATTGCCACCGGATCGTTAGCTCCATCGCAATTAATAATAAAAAATAAGTTACAGAGAATCTGAAAAAAGCAGTGATATTAAGTAATTGGTTTAATAAGGCCATTAGGGAATACCATTCCGGGATTGGGAAGGGAGCAGAGAGGAATACTAAAACTGGAAGCAATATTATGACCAAACTGAGAAAGCTAAAAAAGCGCAATGGGGCTGGTGTGGATGATATTACTATAGACGTATTAAAGATTTGAGGACACGATATGGTAAGTTGCCTCGAAATGTATTTAGATTGAGTCCAGATTGTTGTTGTTTACCAGAGGACTGGAAGTGTGTGATATTAGTACCGGTCCATAAAAGAAGGAGGACAAATAGGCTTGTAAATTAAGAAATATCATTTGATATCAGTGATGGTTAAGTTGATGGAGAGATTGGTATATAACAACATCAGAAACGTTTTAGAGGAAAGGAAATGGCTTGGAAAACGGCCTTTTCTGCTAATGGCTTTACGCTTCGTCGACGTCGAGGTCATTAGAGGCGGGAAAGGACTGTGAACTAGGAACTAGAAGGAATTCTGTCAAGGCCTTTTGAAGGAAGCCTGGAGTGATTTGGAAAAAACATTTAAAACCAAAATCTTGATGCCCGGACGGGGATTCAAACCGGCGTCTACCTGATTGCGAGGCCAGAGCGTTACCATTCACCTACCTCGCTCGGTTTGCAAAACGGTGTAATAATTACAGACAAGTAGGCTATATGGAAGATATTTCGGATGAAATGGACAAGTAAGGTCAAGCTGATAGTGTACAATAGATCTCTCCAAGGGAATTTACAATGGGGGTAAATAAGGTACGAACCCTTGGAGTGTATGAAAAGGTGACTTGCTAGGAAATAGAGAAACACTTCATATCAACTGTTATTCGAGTTCCACGTTAAACTGTAGGTCCCCTGTACCCGGTAGTATTACCGGTTAGAGCTACGAAAAGGGAGGCATTGGGCGGCTAATCGAAAACTCTGTCAGTTGGCGGAACAATCCTATGAGATTTGCCAACAGTGCCATACGATGTTTTGATTTGATCACGTTAGCTGAGAACTGAACCTCCTTCGGTTCAAGAGATTGCAGTTTATTCAGTACCGACTACTTCGTCATGACCACAGAAACTTAGAATGTACAGTCGCTAGAAATGGCTGATATTGCACAGGATAACACTACATGTTTATGCCCCGATAGATGTACGTTACTTTTCGACAGTAGTATCACCTCGATCCCTATCATCCGTGCTGCTAATGGTAAAAAATTGTAGTTTAAAAAACTAAAATCACGCTTTCGTAGTAATGTGAACTAAAAGGTTAAAAATAATATTTAAATATAAACATTTTGTTTAACAGTGATAGGACGTCCCACAATTCAGGATAAATTATTTTTTTAATAAGCTTCAAGTATAAAGTGACTGATTACAAAATTAACTTTAATGTAAATAAGCATGGGGTGCTATTTCAGTTGTCTTATATTTTTTGTCGTTGGCTGTTTGTAAAGACAGAGTCATTGTCAAAAGTTATGTAGAGCGCACCCCACGCTTTTTTAACATTAAAGTTAATTTTGTAATCAGTGACTTTATACTTGAAGCTTATTCAAAAAAATTAATTTATCCTGAATTGTGGGACGTCCTATCACTGTTAAACAAAATGTTTATATTTAAATATTATTTTTAACCTTTTAGTTCACATTACTACGAAAGCGTGATTTTAGTTTTTTAAACTACAATTTTATTTTTAACTTTTTAGTTCAGATAGTTTAAAAAGTATGTTTCTTACTGTTGCCTTTTCTTCGCCAATCTCTCTTTTTCTTTGAGTTGTAGTTTCGTTATTAATTATTATTCCCACGAGTAAAATACAATTAAATGGTCAACTCAACAAGAGATCCAATAGCACGGTAAACGAGGAAGGCTACTTTTCTTACTATTCAACATCACGTTAAGCGACTTCAGACAGAGAAACCTTTCTGGATAGGAGACAGCAGAAGACGATCGTCTACAGCAACCAAGGCTCATAAATCACACCCGGGAAACTGGAGAACGATGATGATGATGATGGCTATATTGGGTGGGAAATCTCCGAAGAGTGTGGCCGCCAAATGACGAAGATTTCTCGAATCGCACCTGTGAACTAATGTCGCGGCTGCATTTGCCTAACTCAGTAATCCCATCAAGTATAGGATACACTGACAACGTGGTGAGAGTGAAATTATTGAATTTTTATCGGTTCTTAATAAGTGTGAAAAATTTAAAACGATTCGGACGTCAGGAAGCGGGTAAACACTGAAATGAAAGATTCCATTACATGGCAACCATTTTTCTATTGTTACCGTCAGAGTAACGAGAATAGCAGGACGTTGCTAAGAGACTATTGTATTGTCAACGGTTCTTAAAACGTGTGCAAAATTTTTATGTTTTTACTGTCAACGTAATCAGAATATCAAGACATGGCTATGAAATTATTGTATTGTAATCAGTTATCAATCCAAGATCAAAATTTGAAACAACTCGGACATCTGGAATTGTGTTAAAATTATATTGCAAAATTTCACGACATTCAACCATTTTTCTGTTGTTACTGTCAAAGTAATGAGCATAGCAGGATAAAGATATGAAATTATTGTATTGTCACCGGTTCTTAATATGTGTGCAAAATTTCAAACAGCTCGGACATCGGGAAGTGGGTCAAAATGGAGTTGTAAAATTCCGTTACATTCATACATACATACATACATACATACAAGTCAAGCTAATATAAAGCGTGTAAAAACCTGAGCACTGTGAGCCCAGAAACTCTCTAATAACCATTCAACCCATTCTTTACACCCGCAATTTATCACCTGGTCAGAAATTCTTTTAGTTTTAAGTTTGCATAATACATTACTCTTCGTCTTCTATTATTACTAGCCCCCAAGCCCGTCAAAAATGACAGGTGAAACGAATGGTCTGACAATTCATTTCTCTGCGGTTGTCTAAAAAAATAAAATCGTTGTTATGTAATACTCATAACCTTATTTTGTAATTTGTACATATTTTGTTTGTAGTTTACTGCATTAATGTTGTCAGAATTAGGGAACCATTGAAATTAAAAATAAACAGGGAATCCACAAAACTTATGCTATAGCGCGTGATGTTGGTTTCATTTCTGGTCCAGGCCTCATTCAGTACGATAAATACGGAACTACTTCCATCCGTATAAAAATAACTTCAGTAACTCGGAGCTTATGACAGCAGCTTAAATTATTTATAAAACTAAATTCATTGTGAATTATTCTGTAAAAAATTGTGTCAATTGTCATTCCAGTCCTGTTTGCATTTCGACATAACCACAACTTCTACTAAAATTGCTGTTCAAAACTGATAGCTTCTATTACCCGTGTACTAATACATACACTGTATCGCGATCTAAATATGACCCACTGGAAATAATTATACATGTGTCTGATATGGTGACATCAGGAATAAAAAGCAAATAGTAATATATATTAATTTAAACGAAGTACGTTCTTTTATTTCAGTGTTTCTGCAAATAATTTCTTCGAGTATGTTACAACAGTGACTGGAAATATTTACATCGAATAGAAATATTTTGTAAGCGAGTTAAAACTGATGGTTGAACGCAGTATTTTAGCAATTCGTTTCTTCGCTAGCTAAGTAAAATTTTCATCAAATAACGCTCACAATCTTGAAATTGATGTAATGTAGATATTTCTTAGCTTACTTTAACAACGGTATCGCTGTATAGAGATTATAAGAAAAGTCATCATCGAACGAATTTTAATGAATAAAAAGCAACTAATAATTAATATGTTGATTTTTACGAAAAACATACTTTTCTTTTAGTGTGCTGGCAGTTCATTTACTCGTGGATGCGTAGCTTAATAGAATTGTTATTAAATAACGCGCATAACCTACATCTCGCCGGCCGCGGGCATGGATGTTAAGTGTTATTTCTCTGTGTGATGTCCTGTCCGTCCTGTGGTGTCCATGCTTAGAAGATACAATATATAGACACTGGATGACGATTGATTCATTGGGAAGCTATGATAATCGCATTGAGCTGGCTGTATGGCCTCAACTGCCGAAAGCCATAAAAAAAAACCCTACATCTCCGGTCGTTGTTGGTTGGGCCGTGGAGGCATGAAGCGTGACGTAAGAGTGTGACGTCATGGCGTGAAGTCACCGCGCGACAGAACATCTTGACCAAGACTGGCATTTTATAGGTATAGATTGGTTCATTACAAATATAAATTTTATTAGTTTCCTCCACGCAAAGATTATGAGTTGTAAAAGCATTTAAAAATAGGGGGATCTGATAATATAGGCAACGAAAATAGCTGATTTTTGGTCTTCTATACTGATAGTTCAGACCTTAGTCCTTTAAAAGTTTTAGCATGTTGTCTCTTAAAAAGCTTTTCGTAAATCCACGAATGTCTTAAAAGTACAGTAATTTTTTCTTGATACGTCTTTCTATTATTATTATTTTTTTTAATGAAGGTTTGTGATGCCTGGGCTAGCCCGCTGTAGACATCAGATTGCCTCTCCGACCTAAAGGAAACGGACTGGAAAGAGGAACCGGAAGGAGGTCAGCTATGGCCTCTTTAAAGGAATCATTCCGGTATTCACCTTGAGTGATTTCGGCTCAAAGTGGATGGGTCAGCCCTATAAAAATGGAAGATCCCAATCCTTGAAAAAACGTAGGGGTCAGCTCAACCGAAATGGTGGACCTCTGGGTTGGAAGGTATATATGTTGGAGAAGGGAAGGTACGTACACGAGATATCGTACTGCGAGATGTCGGCTGGTGTCTCGGGTGTGTATGTGGGCGATGGCCGAGGTGACGCGGACGTTGACGCCGGCGGCGGCAGCTGTCGTCCAGGTGTGTCGTCGGGCACCCCACCCCACCCACGCTGGTGGCGATCCATCAGTGTTAGCCACGGCGCGGCTGCCGCCGCGATGCATTTTCATGAGTGGAGGGCAGCTTTTTGGGTCCCCAGGGGAAAATGTGTCCTACAACAGCTACGGAGAGAGGACAGTTCCGGAACCGGACAATGCTGCTACACGACCCGGCAGCTACGCTGTACTCAAGGAAGACCAACACAACAATCTAACTTTAATTTTGCAAAGATTTGTTTAAACGAGTTTTCTACTCTTCATACGGTCGCCTATCGAATTTTAAGCGCCACAGCTGTATTTCAACCGACTTCATACTAATCATCTGCTATGAATATGTACAGTCTTCCATTTGTCACCATTCCCCAACACTAATGACCTCGATGTCATAGTTTTCTGAACCGTTTACCTTGTGACCTTCACCTGACACGTTCAGAGCATACAAACCAACGGGTCTGTATTTTGTAGACTAGTGATCGACTTACCTTCGTCTTCCGTTATTGTGTTTTGGGTTTGGTTACGTGTATAAAATAATACTCAGTTGCAGACCGATTAAGGTGTGTAAACACCTTCTTTGTCCAGCGTCCGCACTTGGGACCTGTTAATTGTAACGGAAATGGCGACTGGGAATTGATAATTGACGATTTAAGCCAAAAATACATTGCATCAAGTCTAAAAGAGACAAAAATGAGCTTTAGGGACAGTAAAAACGTTTTGATGGTGACCGGATATTTTTTCCCAGCTCGGTTTGCAGGAATGGGAATGAGTTATATGCTTGATTATATCAGACAGCTTACAAGTCTTGACTTAGATGTTGCTTATCAGCAGCTAATATGTTGGCAGATGGCTTATGGAGAGAAGAGGTGGTACGGATGCTGGGAAGGAGGCTTTGAGAGATATCAATTTAGTTAAAAGGGCATCGTGAAATATTTAAAAAAATTATGTTTTCGATCAGACACCTGTTATTTATCGAACTAACACAGTGGATAGATCAAAACTTTGAATCTATGAAGCTGGCTATGAAAAAACACGTTGTTCTATTTTATTTCTGGGGATGGATGCCAGCTATTGTCTTTCTGCACTATGATTTTTTTTTTTTTTAATATGGCTTTCGGCAACTAAGCCATTTAGCCAGCTCAATGTGCTTATGATATGTCATCCAGTGAATTTGTTTTCTCCAGTACGTTACGATTCCGAAGTATAGACACCACAGGACGGACAGGACAATCACACAGACGCACAGACGCACAACACTTAAACATCCATGCCCGCGGCCGGATTCGAACCGGCGACCTTCTGCACGCGGAGCTAGTGCTCTAGCCCCTACGCTACCGAGGCCGGCCACTATGATCTTGGTGACAAGTGCGTTTTGGGACTATAGGTTGAATGGAGCATGTAAGCTCCTTCAACCCCTCCTACTTTGTTACCTTTGACACAACTCATTATATTTCCATTATGTGCATCAAATTCTGTCGAAGATTCCATATTTACTGGTGTCTTGGCCCACTTCCAAAAATTAATTACGGCAGGAAGTTGAGGGAAATTTCTCGATATTTTAAATGTGCCTTATTCATTACTAATCATAGTATTAGATTTTCAGGATGGACAAACATAATTTTCAAAAACATGATAAATATGCTAACTTCATCTTTATAAAACAAGATTCTCATGCAAACTACAGGCGCCTGTGAATGGTTAGTCTCAATAGGCTTTCATACTGAATAATGGAATCATCTATCAGAAGTAGTTAATATCGACGGCATATCAGAGCTCAGATACCTGGGAGCAGTAATCTGTTCGTATGATCAGACGCGATCAACTGTCAGAGATTAGTGAGTTATCTTGAAGCTCGGTTCAGCGAATTTCAACCGAAAATTTCGGAATGAAAAGGGTTGCTGCCAAGTTCCTCGGGCTCTGACTGACAATCAAAAAGAACGTCGAGTTGAAACATATCGTGCTTTGAAACAACAGTTTGAAATTGATCCAGATTTTCTGCCGAAGGTCATCACTGGTGATGAGTCATGATGCTATGGTTACGACCCACAAACAAAGCAACAGTCAAGCCAATGGAAGACGTCATTGTTACCCGGACCAAAAAAATGTCGGCAAGTCAAATTAAACGTCAGAACAATGCTCATTTGTTTGATGCCAAGGACGAAGTTCATTCAGAGTTTGGTCCCCCACATCAGACCTTCAAAAATCATACCTCTTATTTGGAAGTTTTAGGAAGATTACGCAACAATGTTTGTCAAAAAATTCCCGATTTATGGCAGACAGGAGACTGGTTCTTCCAACAAGACAATGCACCTGCACATACAGCTGTCTCTGTTAGCCAGCTGCGTGCGGCTTTTTCTTTTTTCCACGCATGAAAAGGAGCATGAAAGGACATCGATTTGACAACATTGAAGAGGTCAAGAAAAAAAACTATGGAGGAGCTGTCTGCCAGTTCTAAAGATGACTACAGAAAATGTTTGGAACAGAGGAAGCACCGGTGGGACAAATGTATTAGTTGAAATAGAAAGTATTTTGAAGGAGATAAAGTTGTTTTGTAAAAAAAAAAAAAAAAAATCGAAAATATGTAGCGTTTAAAAAATAAATCTGTTTTTTTTGGGGCACCCCCTCGTATTGCAAGCCGCAGAGAAACTATGGTTGCTCAGAGGTTGGGTTTGCTGCTTGGTGAATCACGCGGCGGGCCTGTGTCTCAGATATGGCGGCGCAATATTTGCACAGCTCCCGATCCACTCTTACTTGACCGCCACCCCCCGCGCCTCATCCATCTTGATCAGCCACAGCCCCACCCCAGCAGCGACAACCACCGCGACGTCGACGGCACCCTCTCCGCCCACTGACACGTCAAGCTCCTTGCGAGCCGCGCGAACGACAGTGAACCCGGATCTGAAATATGCTTACAGTAATTTCCCCTTTCTAATTCTACCTTCAACTACTTAAGTGTGTATAAAATAACTGAAAATGGTTCATTTGTTGTTATTAAATTATGTATTGATTTATTTATTTAGCGTTTGATGCTTACGTGACACTCATGGAAACTTATAAAATGTAACTTAAACAACAATTATACTGTAATTATGGAACTATTATTTTAAAAAATATATACAATACATTCATTTTCCATTGATCCCAATATAAGAGACTGGCTCTGTGGGATGTGGAAAGTTGTCAATTTACAGATAAACAATTGCATAACAAAAAAATAAGTACACCAGTAGATGTACAGTCATAGCATGCATGATACATTAAAAAATTCCATAACAAAATAATACATACACCAGAACATGTACAGTCATAGCATACATAGTTGAGCGAACAATGGTCTCTGCTGGGCGTTCCGGAGGAATCGGGGTGAGCTGTAACACTCTGACCTCACCTTGCATACAAGAGGACGCGGCTTCGAATCCACGTCCGCGCATCCAGATTTCCCCAAATCACTCCAGGCGAATACCGGGATGCTTCCTTAAAAAGGCCGTGGCCAAATTCCGTCCAGTTCCTTGTCCCCAGTCCCTTCTCGCCTCTAATGACATCGACGTGGACGATGCGTAAAGTCATAAGCAAAAAAGAAGGTCAGGATTGCCAGCGTCGAGAGACTCAGTCCAATGCGACCGCGTCCAGCGTTGCCGAATTTAAATTTTCCAGTCTTCCAGTGAAGGCACGGAGCTGGCAATCCAGCGCAATGTGTAACACGGTTTATGCGACTTCACTGCAGTCGCAGTACGGTGGATCTGTCCAGCCCGAGGTGTGGAGAATAGAAGAAGCTCTTCCCGTGTCACATCTACCCCAAGTAGACCGCGGCAGTTTTAATCCTGGAAGTTTTGACCGCGAATTCGCACAATGCCCTGTGTTTTTGATGACGTCCATTCTGCTGTGCCGCTCTTTGTAAGACGGAAGGGGTTGGCTGTTAAAATGGTTTCCCACGGCCTGTGCATTTACCGGCCGCGCCCGTCTAGATATGAACAGCTGACTGTGGGAAGGGAGCCACCTCTACTGGCAGTGGTGCGGCGCCCTTATCCGTCGCCCAGTCGGTAAACATCAAATGCCCGGGTAGCTGAAACGACACTAGGCAACGTGGTGGAGAGGTCACATTGCATAATATACCCGTGGATGGAGCGCCTCATTGCTCAGGATTCTCGATCATAGTTGGGTAAGGTCGTTTTGCCTTCTTATATGAGGTGGTGGGAGATGCTGAACATTGGCAGCCATTGGACAGGCGTACATAGGAGCTTCCCAGTTATGTTGCACATGGTTTGGCGAAACTGAACGTCGAGCATTTTGATTTGAGAACTATTGAGCGGTTATCAGAGCAGTATACAGCTGAGGAGTAAATTAGAGCCAAGGCTGTTGTTCTTAATGTTATTTATAGTGAAGTCTCATCGGTTTCTATATGTGTGGTATTGTACTCTGTATTTTGTATGAAGCTGATTTGAATAAGTGTATCAAACATTGTAAATCAGTTAAATTTATTTCAATAACTAGTGTTTTAATGAATGAGCGTTAACATAAATGAACGCAATTTTTCTCTGCGTTGTTTATTTATGAACGTTTATCTGGAAACAAACCGAGTAATATTATTATTGATACACAATATTTCGGTGACATAAAAACTCCGTCGCCATCTTCAGGTGTAGTCGTAATACTTTAACTTTGCCTTCAGCACGTTGTTTAAAAACTGGCATGGCAACGACAGACTTTGTTACGTTGCATAGCAGCATCTTTATTTTTTTTTTTTTATTTTATTTATTTATTGACATTCGGTTATGTAACCATACAGCCATCACTTGTAACATGATTCATTATCGTTAACTAATAACATGTTTGATTGTACTCATTATTATATTGCATCTGTTAATTATCGTTATACTTATGCTACTTACAATTTTGATTATATTGGTTACAATTTTAAATAGAATTTATCTAAACATAATTAAAGACTTTCAGGTATAAAGCCGAATCGCAGTAGCAGTTGATACAATTCGTTTTCAAGTCATATTGCAGGTATACGTGAGGCAATACCGACATTGGTATTCATGCGTCTAAATTATTATTTTCTTTTGTTCATGTTCGGTTATATGACCATACATCCGTGAATTGTAAGATAATACATTATGCTTAATTATTGACAGGTTTGATTATACTATTTACAATCTTGCTTATGCTAATTATAGTTGTACTTAGGCTACTTACAATTTTTATTATACTGATGACAATTTTAAGTCACACTTTTCTACTCGTAATCTTTAAGGAATAAAACAGAATCGTTGCAGTCGTTTATACAATTCATTTTATGCTTATTGACATTTTTATTTTTTGATGATGAGGTCTTAGATTTCTATATTTCCATTTTTTAGGAATCTAATAAGGCTGTTGTACACTGCTTTGTCATCGCTAACTAGGAGTAGGATTAGGTTGGTAGGAAGAGGGATTCCTATGTTGACTAAATCCTTGATCATGGTATCCTGGGCCCGTTTAAATTTTCTACAGGAAAATATAATGTGGTTGGTGTCTCCTATAGTCTGATCTGAACAATCACAGAGAGGAGATTCTCTCAGACCTAGTCGATAGAGGTGGCTGGGAAATCTTCCGTGGTTGAACCGCAGCCTGGAAATCATTGTTGTTAGTCGTCTGCTTGTGATCCATTTATCAAACCAAGGTTGAGGTGGAATAATTGGTTGGATGCTTCCATAGTGCGATGCTTTGGTGGTTAGAGATGTTCTCCATTCTTCTTGCCATTTTTCTTTGGCTCGTTTTTTGAATGTGTGAATTATATCTGACGTCGGGAGGTTCATACCATCTTTAAATCCGTTGAGGATGGCCTGTTTTGCTAAAGTATCCACTTGTTCATTGTATTTTATACCTTTGTGAGCTGGAACCCATAGCAGGTAGGTAGTGATTCCCCGTTCTTTACTGCTTTTTATTTGTTTCCTAATTTCTAAGATCGTCATCGGGAGGTGATAATTCCACGTGTTGTTATGTAGCCGTTTTAAGACACTCATGGAGTCCGTTAATATGATGCTTTTGTCCGCTTGGATCATTTGGCTATACTTAACCGCCTCCAGTATGGCTTTCGCTTCAGCTGTGAAAATAGATGTTTCTTCATGTAGCGAGAATTGAGCTGAATGATTAGTGTTGGGACAGAAGAAAGCTGCTCCTACTCTGTTTTCCTCGGAATTCTTTGAGCCGTCTGTGTATATTTTAACTGTGTTTTTCCCTATCTCTGCGAGGAGTCTATTTAGTTTCTGGTTTAAGGTGGGATTTATGTCTCCTTCCAGAAAGTGTATGTGGATTTCTTCTAGTCGGAGTTCGTATGGTTCTTGAAAGATGGGGTGTATGTCGTAAGAAGCTACTTTATCTTTATATTTAGACCAAAGTTTGTAAGCATTTAGAAGCGGGAGCTTGAGTTGGCTTTTTCCTTTGTTCGCTAATCCTTGCATCCTTTCAAATCGATGGTGGAGCGGGTGGGTATTAAGTACCAATTTTTCCATTATGAATTTTTCCTCAAGATATGATCGTCGTATATGAAGGGGAGGTTCTCCTGCCTCCACTAATAGGGCGTTAATTGGGGTTGAGCGTATTGCCCCGACACAAGCTCTTAGGCAAGCTGCTTGAAGTCTATCTAGTTTTTTGAGAGCGTCCTTTCTAGCATATTGGTAAAACATGGAACCGTACTCTAATAGCGATCTAATTAGTGTTCGGTAAAGTAGTAGGAGCGTTTTTGGGTGGGAGCCCCACCAAGTACCTGACACCATTCTTATTATATTTAGTCGGGAATTCGATTTTGCTATCAGCTGATCGATATGCTGGGACCAGCTAAGGCGGCTGTCCAGCAACATTCCCAAGAACCGTGCTTGTTTCTTAAGTGCCAGTTTATATGGACCTATTTGGATACTGTCCGAGTCATGGGTGATTTTTCTCTTTGAAAAGTAGACTACTGATGATTTTTCCAGTGAAAGTTCAAAACCATTGGTGTGTAGCCATTTGATGAGAGCTGTAATTGCCTTGTTCAATAGGTTATGGACTTCCTGTTGTGACACATCGTTGGCATATATAACCACGTCGTCTGCAAATTGGAGTGAGATAATCTTCGTTGGGATGGAGTGGATTATATCACTTATGTATAGTAAAAATAGGAGTGGGCTGAGGATTGCTCCTTGTGGTAACCCTTGATTAACAATACGCGGCCCTACTCGATTTTTCTTTGAGCTGACATAGATTATCCTCTCCGATAATAGGGAGTAGAGTCCTTTCACAAGTTTCATCGGTACCCCTAATGTCTCCAGTTTGTGCATCAAATGAGGGATTCTGACGTTGTCGTAAGCTGATTGGATGTCTAGGAAAACCGCACCCAAATATTGCTTGTTGCAGAATGAGAGGTAAATGTCCGACGTCAAGATCGCTAGGTTGTCTAGTGTGCTTTTTCCCTTACGAAATCCGGATTGTGAGTTTGGAATCAGGTTGTTCGCCTCCACCCACCATTCTAATCTGTTCTTGATGAGACGTTCTAGTGTTTTTCCTACACACGACATTAATGATATCGGTCTGTACGAAGTCGCTTTGGTGGGGTCTTTTCCTTGTTTTAATATTGGAATGATAACCTGGGTTCTCCATTCCGCTGGAATAGGTTCTTTCATCCAAATCTTGTTAAAGATGTTTAGAAGTCTCTGCAAGCCAGCTGGAGGCATGTTTGTTAACATTGCGTAATGGATTCCATCTATTCCAGGTGAAGAGTAGGAGGATCGCTTTAAAGCTTGTTGTAGTTCTGTCATGGTAAATGGCTTGCATAGTTGGTGGTCCGATGCTTCTTGCGGGTTTAGCGCGAAGTTGGAGTCCTCCTCCTGGACTGTGGAAGGAGCGATTTTGTCTGCAATGTCTTCAAGGGTTGTGGTACTAATTTTAGGGGTTTCGCTGTTGAAACCATTATTTTTAAACTTCCTAATCGTAGACCAAACAGAAGAGATATTCGAATCCTTTCCCAATGTTTCACAGAATTTATTTTTGTTAATGATGGCCTTCGGTCTATTGACCATACGGCCACCTTCAATTTGTACATTAATTTTACAATTTCTTCGTAACCAATTACAGTCATATAAAATTTCACCATGTAATAAAACAGTGATAACAATGATAACAGGATTTATACAGTTTCTCTTATAGGTGATTCTTTAAAGAAAGATATTTGCTTCTTTTAAATAACGGGCTAACGCCCGATACACATAGTGTCTTCCCCCTCTCAACAGGATATCTAACGATGTTGGAAGTGGGATTTTGAATTTGACCAGGCTGTTGTATTATTTGTTCTGTGGAGTCCGATAAAGTGAGTATGCTAGTATAATATGATTGATATCTGCTATTTCTAATGGAGTCTGAGATGCTACTAGGCAACGTAACAACGTCTGTACGACTGCACCTGAAGATGGCGACGGAGTTTTATGTCGCCGAAATATTGTGCATCAATAATAATATTACTTGGTTTATTTCCAGAGAAATGTTCATAAACGTTAATATGTCACGCAGTTCCAACTACCATATTTGAGCGTGTTGTTGATGTAATGAAGTTGTTTATGTTGTTAAAAAACAATGCCAGAATCTTGTAAATTCCTTATAATTTCTTTTAAGATTATTTCTTATTAGTTACTTATAGTTTTAAGTAAGTTTTAATTGTTGTTAATAGTAACTTATTATTTGAGGCAGTGTACGACATTCTAAAAGTGAGTAGCGGCGTAGACGTCAAGAATTTTGTATGTGCCTTATAAAATGCCGCCCTAACAGCAGCCAGCAGAGTAGATAGTAACGTTGGCTGTGATTATTTTGTCATCTTTTTTTTTTTTTTTTACTTTGTCTGGTTTTACGCCTCGGTGACGCCGATGACATTAGACGCACCTAAGGGTTGGGGCAAATAACGGGTATGAATTCGGCCATTGCATCGCGAAGGAACCATCCGCGCATTCGCCTGGAGTGATTTGGGTAAACTATTGAAAACCGAATTCTGGATGGCCGGACGGGGATTCAAACCCGAGTCCTTCTGAATGCGAGGCCAGAGTATTACCGCTCAGTCACTACGTTCGGTGTCATCCCATTATATTGGGAAAGTACAACGAGATTAGGATCGAATCCTGGATTCTGCGTACCGGCCGCCCTGACTGCAGTTTTTAGGCAGTTTTCCGCAGTCATAAAGCGAATGCTGGGACGGTCCCCAATATCCGCCTCATAACCCACACATTTCACAAAAAAACACACTTATAACACACAGAACATAGTTACAAGTTTCGCAGACAGATGGCAACACAATATCCCTGCAATATATGTGGAAGGTAACGGGATACTACCACAAGTTATTTTCCTAGTATTAAGTTTCCATATGGAAGACAGCATGGGGAGTAGCCATGCGAAAACACCTGCCTTATGGCAGAACAATGACGTTGATGATTAATGAAACCACTAATAATAAGGAACACGGTTAGAATGTCCACCAGTAAAATCCGAGCTCCTGGATGCTGGGCTATAATGTATACAGGGTCCAGGATCTAGGAATGAAAGGATAATCCTGCAACCGCAGATAGGGCGCATCATTTCCTACTATGTGACAAAATTTTATTTTAGTAAAAGTCTCGCCATTTTCGAGATACGGATTTTATTTAAATATTTTTTCGAAAGATGTGACTTATTCAGGTTATTCCATACCATCCAGGAATGAAAGGATAATCCTGCAACCGTAGATAGCTACTATCCTACTATATGACAAATTTATATTTTAGTGAAAGTCTCACCATTTTCGAGATACTGATTTTTTTAAATATTTGTACGAAACATGTGACTTTTTTCAGTTTATTCCATGCCATTTCTACAGATTAAGACTTTCCGAACCGCATTTTTTTAAAAAATTATTCAAAGATATTTGAGTCATCTAAAACAATTTTTTATTTTCTTAAAATCTTAATAAAACTTGTAAATAAATCTTAAATAGTATAATTATTTTATACTTCGTTTAAAATGATTGTTTTATGGTAGTTCAGTCTGCTAAGGAGACCACTATGGATTTTAAACATGTAGTGAAAAAAATGATTGTAAAGATTATTTTAAAGTTTTTATTTAACGTGTTAAGAAAAAAAGAACATTCTTTTGAATAATGAATAATTTACCGGAAACAATGAAGGAATTTAAAGTAAAAATTAGTAGAGGGCAAAAATAAGTTGGAAGAAGAAAGGAAAAAGGGGTGTGAGTTGAGAGATTGCCACCGGAGCGGGCGCTCCATCGCAACTTTATCAATTATTATTATTATTATAAATATAGCTCCAAATTTGACCACAACAACGATGAGCAAAACTCGTCGAAGAAAGCTGAGCCCAAAATGTAGGGAAAAGTTGATGAAGAAGGAGATATAGAAACATTCGTCCTGCTGGTGTTGAAAGTACTGTTCTGTGTCTCGTGTCCCTCCCTCCCCAAGTGGGCCTGACAGCTGTATTCGTGGCCCCGTCGACGTGCTGGTCATTGTCGCACTGCTGTCGCTCCAATAAGATGGAGCACCAACCATTGTTCGGCGGCTGCCGGTTTTAACGGAGAATCGAGCGATTCCAGCGTCCGCGACGACTCCGGTATACAGTGGCGCTGGAACAAGTGGCTAGCCGTCACAGCTCCGTGACAGATAGGCCTCTAACAAAGGCGGAATATCTCGCAAACACCCGAATATTTTACCAGCCCAGATGTTTCCTTTATCTACCCCGAAATCGGGAGAGAAAAATGCATAATGCTACCATACAAAACCTTCCCCAGCAATCATGGCTCTCTGTTTGATCTAACTGAAACTGATCTGTAGTAGATCCAGAATTGAAATATTCATCCAATAGTTAAATAAATACATCGGTCCTGTACGTCTGTTTTCATAACGTAACAAGTTATCTGGCTAATGTGTGAATATTAACGTACACCTAGTTAAGAAGAATTCTTTTAATTTTTTTTTTCACAATTATATACTATTAGATAAATACCCTGTACCTCCGATTTTATAAGATATTGGAAAGAAAATCTTGTACGGAAAAAACTGATTAAAAAAAAAATATATTCCTGGCATTCATACCAATAATATTTTGTTGAAACATAGCTTCATTATTAATCATGTAGAAACTTTGAGGACAGGGTATTTTGGTTAAATAAATAAATAAAGGCTGAGAATTTATTTGCCGCCTGAGAATTTAGCAGCTTTCTCTTTATGTCTGCCGAGCTCTACGTGTTACATAAAGCATTGTCGAGAAATGAAATCCAAAAGATAAAAACTGAATAATCCCCATATAGGTTCTGCGAATTTTTACGGTATTTTCAATTTTTTTCTCATTATTCATTATGTCTTTAACTGTATACAATACCATACCATTATCAAAGGTTCCAAAATACGTAGGTCAGGAAAAGTCGTATTTCTAGACGACTAATGAAATTTCACTAACATTATCTTACTAGCACATAGTACAGTTTCATGACAGTGTTAATACGTATGGCTTGATACTTAAGCTGTGGAAATGATTTAAACCAATGGTTCTTAGCCTTTGGTCCGCAGACCACTTGTGGTTCGCGAAGATTTGGGGCAGCTGGTTTGCAGCCATAACATTATTTGGTTATTAAATATTAAGAGACTGTTCAATATGTAGTATACTTTTAACTGTTCACCTGAAATTTCATAACTATGTTTCTGTGTTAATTCAAAATATGCTTTTATATTTATTATTTTATCTTATATCTTTAAACGAGGAATTCTTGTATATATAAATATATATTTGAGACCTCTGAAACGGCTCTAACGATTTGGATGAAATTTCAAATTTAGATAACTTTTTGTTGTTTTAAATTTACCTAAGTAGTTGCCTTCCCCGCAAAAACGCGATTTTTTAAAAAAATCTGCAATTCTTGTATTTGGTATCTCGTAGATATTTCAGGTACCAGTAAGCTATTTGGTAACAGCAAGGAACTTTCATAACTTAAAAAGAATAATTGCTGTACGCTAGCTGACCCGTGTGAATAGTATCGTAGTCAGCCGCCGAATGGTAATATAATAATGTGAAAATATGTAAATGCAAGTATTTATTATTGAAAGGTATTTTATTTTGAAGAGTAGTAATAAATATCACTTTTACTGTAAGAAGTCGTTACCATTAAATACTACATGTTTAATTGTAAAAATATAGACGTTTAAATAATATTGGCTCTCTCAGATGTCCTTTTTTCAATCTTCTTTACTTTACAAAACTTCTTTGAAAACAATACTAACAGTTGAAATGTGATCGTTGACTTTTTGACCGTATGTGTCTTTAACACAATTGAATCTACAAACTCGTGAAAAAACCATTACGAAAAAACAATTCTTTTAAAGCACCTGTCCTTTTGCTTCATCAATTTTCATAAGGAATGTTACATGTATTGGGATCTGTTTTCTTATCATTTGGAAAGGGACGGTTGATCAGAAGATGTGAGGTAAATGTGAGGTATGAGCATAGTTTTATCGGAGTGAATGAATTTAACACTGATGATGTAATCCTCTAAGTGAATTACCACTAATCTTACACCATTAATGAATCCCTGATTAGCATTAAGATTTCTATTTAACATAATAATAGCATTTTTCTTCAAAATAAATTTATGAGATGGTAAAACAGACGATTTCAGAAATGGTGCTAGTGATTTGGATGAAATTTCATATGTAGATAACGTTTTGCTTTTCAAGTTTGTAACACGATTTTTGCAAAAAAAAAAAAAAAGACCAATTCTCGGAAACGGATTTAAACTTATCTCGTTAAAGTTTCAGGTACCAGTAAGCTTACTGATATTATTTAAGCGTCTCTTTGCTTAGAGAAAGGAACTGTTCACATCAAATGCCTAGGAAGCCTTCAAGAAAAACGTTTAACTTTAATCAAACTGCATATAGAAGAGAAGTCGAAAGATGCCGAGCGAAGATCTGTCAGCCAGGTACTAATGGTAAAATACCATATTTGCCAATTGTCAATGATACTTATATAGGTAAAAAAATTAAACCCATTTAAATTAGTGGTCCGTAGAATCATTTTTAACATTCTACTGATCCTCAGATTGAAACAAATTTGAGAATCGCTGGTTTAATGGATCTCAGAAACTGAAATCAATTGAGATTTTGTAATTGAACTATTATTACATTAACATTATTATAGCACTTTACCTAATGCTATATTATATGTAGAAAGTATACTTCTAAACAAATCTTCGTATGTGATAATGTTTGGTATCGTTTGCTGCCATGAACATCAACAACACTTGTTGGAAGGAATGATCAGGATTTCAGGAAGGTTACCGACTACTGGCAAGAGACTCAACTGCTTCCATGTGGTAATGTTTGCTACCCTAAACATCGACAACACTTGCTGCGGTCAGGTAGTTGGGAACGTGTGTGAGGAACTGACCAGAAAATAAACTCCTCGGATGTGACAATGTTTGGTATGGTTTGCTACCATGAACATCAACAACAGTTGATGGCAGGAATTATAAGGAAATCAGGAATTTGATTGAGGCCTGGCCAGAGATTCCTTGCATGTGGTAATGTTTGGTATTATTTGCTACCCAGAACGTCGACAATTCTTACTGGAAGGGACGATCAGGATTTCAGGAAGCTTACCGACTACTGGCAAGAGACTCAACTGCTTCCATGTGGTAATGTTTGGTATTGTTTGCTACCCTAAACGTCGACAACACTTGCTGCGATCAGGAAGTCGGGAACGTGAGTGAGGAACTGACCAGAAACTAAACTCCTCGTATGTGACAGTGTTTGGTGTTGTTTGCTACCCTGAACATCGACAACAGTTGCTGGGAGGATTTTTAAGGAAATCAGGAATTTGTTTGAGGGCTGGCTAGAGATTCCTTGCATGTGGTAGTGTTTGGTATTGTTTGCTACCCTGAAAATCGACAATTCTTGCTGGAAGGGATGATCAGGATGTCAGGAATGGGAGTGGGGACTGGCCAGAGAATTGAATCCTCGTATGTTACAATGTTTGGTATTGTTAGCTACCCAAACATCACAAAATTTGCCTGGAGGAGACTCATCGCATATGGAAATGTTTGGTATTATTTGCTACCATGAACGTCGACAATACTTGCTGGAAGGAATGATCAGTATTTCAGGAAGGACTGGCCACAATCAGAACTCCTCGTATGTGGCAATGTTTGGTATTGTTTGCTAACTCTGAACGTCGTCAACACTTGTTGCGAGGATTAATGAGGAAGTCAGGAAGGTGATGAGACTCAAAGAAACAGCAATGCATAACGGTTGTACATATAATTTTATTGTCCTTCTCGCTGCTCTGCTACATCTAAGTCCTGTGCTGGCGACTCCGGCTGTGTCCTCTCGTCTCCCTCGGTTGGGCGCCATCGCGTCAGACGCGATGATCGATCACCGCCACCGTCTCCGAGGGGAGAGCTCTCGCTGCTCGACCGAAAAACGAACAGGGCAGCCCGCTCCAGGAGACGGCGACAGACCACTGTGCCGGAGAACTGGTCAACTCGCGGCCTAGGCGAACCTGAAGATCTCGTAGATATCCAGATGAGCAGTCTACCTAGGTGAAGTATGACGAAGGATTTGAACACAGTACTATGTGAGATCACCCAGTCTATAATCAGATGTAGTCTGGCAGATACCATTTCACTCCAACCACATCGAATCAGTCCATATGAAACGTACTCTACCACAACGAAGCTGCGGTAGTTGGAACCGTGCTCGTGGTGAAGATTTGGAGGCCTTCTGCATTGACCAATTGAGATCACTCCACAGATCCTCTGAACACAGCAAGTAGATAATAAGAGTTTTAATGTTCAACGACACCAGAGGAACTGGAATTTATAACTGCAACAATTGGTGAACAGATGCAACTATAGGCAGAGTTCTGGAGACTAGACCCATTTTAGTGGATAACATCAAGAGGAAAAAGCCTATCAACAAGTAGTTAACCAAATGTACCACTTAGATTTGCAGCACACTTGCAGGAACTTGTTCCGCGTTGATGAGGACTTCCTTCTTTTCAAACCATTATCCAGTGAAAACCTACTGTAGAGTGTTAATACCAGAATCCATGTCTAAAGCCGAGAAACCCAGCGATTGCTTCAGTACAATCCTACTGCCATTAAAAACTGATAAACGATGCGATAGACTTGGAACTACCAAGATGCTGTTAATAAATCTGTGAAAGTGAGACTGTTGCTTGATTTGAAGAGAGAGACAATATGGCGATTCACATACATGGGAGACGTTTCCTGCTGGCTGCCTAGGTCATTTCAGTACTTTAAGAAGGACAATAAAGGAAAGTAATGATTTATATCTCAGTCTAGATCCGAAGAGGAAGTATTTTCCTGTTCCACTTCCGAATCCATTTGGTACAGGCAGATCTGTGGTTTACTTCAGAGTTGTTTCTCAGTAGCCTCCATTTTGGTGGTCAGAGTACCCTCCATCGTGGTGTTCTGGGTACCCTCCTTCTTCTTCTTGGTGTTCTTCGTGGTGATGGTGCTCTGGTTCCTTCACCGGGTACGGCACGTGTTTTACGACCTCGACGGGGTAGGGCTTGTCGACGGGTACCTTGACCTCGTAAGGTACCCGCTTCTCCACTGTGTATGGCACCAATTTCTTCACTTCGACCGGGTATGGCTTGGGAACTTCAACTGGGTAGGGTCTGTCCACAGGTACCTTTACAGGGTACGGCACCTTCTTCTCCACCTCGTAAGGTACCCGCTTCTCCACTGTGTATGGCACCAATTTCTTCACCTCGACAGGGTACGGCTTGGGTACCTCCACTGGGTACGGCTTGTCGACAGGTACTTTCACCTCGAACGGCACAGACTTATGTACAATATAAGGCACAAGTTTCTTCACTTCGACTGGGTACGGCTTGGGTACTTCCACGGGGTACGGCTTGTCGACGGGTACCTTCACGTGTACTGGGTAGGGCTTGTCGACTGGCACGTGCACGGGGACTTTGTGGTATACTTTGTAGGGTTGTGGTACCGGGACTTTGACCTCGACCTTGTACGGGTGCGGTACTGGTACCTTCTTCTCGATGTACACCGGGTACGGTTTCTCCACGTGGACCGCGTACCGTTGCGGCACGGGTACCTTTACCTCGACTGGGTAGTGGACCACCTTATGGACCGGTACGTGGTAGGGCACTGGCCGAGGGACGGGTACCTTGACTGGCACGTGCACCTCCTTGGTGACTGGGTACGGGTGCGGCTTGGGTACGTGCACCGGGTACGGCTTGTCGACGGGTACCTTCACTGGGTACGGCACCTTCTTTTCGACGGTGTACGGTACATGCTTGACTACCTCGACAGGTACTGGGTACGGCTTGGGAACGGGTACCTCCACCTTCTTTTTTACCGTTAGCACCTCGGGTTGATGGTGATCTGATAAAAGAACAAAACATACAGGTAAATTGTTTGTAATTACTGCGCATCTATCAGACAAGTTCGAAATTTATTACTACTATAATGCAGTTGAGAGTATAAAACAGATAATAAGAAAGAGTAAACAATTGTATCATCAGATAAAGGACGTAATCTCGAGAAGTAACATAGAGAAGAAAGCTCTTTAAAGTATACTACCAAGGGTTCTGAAACCTGGACTTGGACAAAGAGAGACGTTATCAGATTACAGGCAACTGAGATGACGTTTCTAAAGACGCGTTCCCACGATCCCTTGTAATGAAGGCGAGACGCGACGGGACGGGACGAATACTCAACCACACGCCATGGGAACAGGGTCGCCTCTGCTAGCGGAGACGAGACGCAGCTACCCACTCTGAGTCGGTAAACATCACAGGCGTGTGTAGCGGTGCGCTGTTGCCATCGGTTTGCAGCAGCGGTGCGCACCCCTTCTGTTGCTGTAAAGTGCTCTGTGCCAAACAACACTAGGCAACGTGGTGTGGAGGTGGTGGCAAGGTAAGCTAGGACTAACCTGCGGCCCGCGGTCGTCCCTACACTTCGGCTAATGAGGTCCCGTCTCGTCTCGCCTTCATTACAAGGGATCGTGGGAACGCGCCTTAAGAGAGACAGAGAACATCACAAGTAAAAATAAATCAGAAATGAAAACACGGTGCAGTTTCTGAGGTTACAAGCTGAAACATTGGAAGAGACTGCAGTGGATGGGGCATGTTATGAGGATGGAGGAAAGGCGGCAGCCGAAGATAGCAATCTTGAACAGTGGGTAGGGAAGGAGACCAATTGAAAGACCACGCTTGAGGTGGATAGACCAAGTGAAGAAAGATGTAGAGGCGAAGGAAGTTGTTTAGAGACAAGTGCTGGAGCAAAAAATCTTGTAGTGACCGTCAGACATAGAAAATGATGGGCTAGGCGACCTACAAAAGGCGGAAACGTCTAACAATGATGATGTATGAGAGCATAAAGAAATAGCGCAATTATGTCTAATCACCATTGTATATACAACTATTCATGGATTACTCACGGAAGATTAATTATTTTGTTGTTTACTTTTTTCGATTTTTCGTTCAAATTTTCTTAGGAGATAGTCGCTTGTCGATATCTAGATCATTACAGCTGGGATGGTATTAGGAGCATAGTTTCGACCATAGAAAAACTGAAATATGGATGGACGAAAGTGAAATTGGCCTTCCGAAAGTAAAATGTTTCTGAGTAAGGAAAAGGTGAACCGGGAGGTCGTGGAAACTGTAAATTAAAATTAGGGAAGTGGTGTTTTCACGTTTTTAAACGGAATTTCGTTTCCAGGTGTAGCTCTTATACATCGCGCTTATTTATTAATAAGTATAAATATAAAGTAATGTACTTATTTTGTTGTTTTATGGATTGTAAGCGTATGGTACTAATGTTATTTTATAAGTATATTTGAAGACAAAGAGTAACTGGTGGTTACGGAACCGAAACTAAGGAATAAATATCAAGACAAGAATGGTGACAGAAAAAGAGAAAGCCGAGAATGGCGTAAGGATGTGACTGTAGCCTGACGGCCGTAAAGCAAATCATGAATAATTTAACTGAAGGAAGACTCAAATGTGATATATAATGATCATTATAATTATGGACTAAAGGTCAGACATAAGGGAAACTTGCAATTTCTTTATGATACAGTACGAAATGTTGCTAGAGATGCGCATTCTGAATACTGTAATTCTTGCAGATTGCAAATCGGCACCTTCAACAGCTGGGTGATGGAATCATATTGGAGTTATTGACAAACATAAATAAACAAGGAATCAAGACCTCCTTTATCTGGGTTAAGGAACATATCGGGCTTCCTGGCAACGAAAGAGTGGATTCTCTTGCAAAATTAGCTGCACAAACAGAAAACCTAGCGGAACTTATAATAGGAAGTGACTTAATCTCTTAATTTCGCCACAAAACAACTGAGGCCTGGAATGATATGTGACAATCCAGTGAACAACATAAGGCAGACTACAGGCGCATACAACCGCAAATACAGACACCACAATGGTTAAAAAAAAAAAAAAAAAAAAAAAAAAAAAAATCCACCAAAAAGCTGTGACTATAATAACGAGATTGAAATTCAATCACGGCAGATTCGTAAGCCACTTGTACAAAATAAATTTAGCAAACTCCCCACTTTGTCAGTGCGACGGGATGTCCGAGGCCTAACCACCTATTTTTCGGATGCAAGAATTACAAAGAAGAAACAGACACTTTCTGGAAAGACCTTAAACATTGGGACATAAGTTATCTAGTTAATGTAGGCCACATCCTTGCTCTAGAAAATATCGCAATTTACAGAGCATGGTGCACTTCATAACAAGAATCCATATAGAAATATAACCTGATAGAACCCACTCTATTCCTCAATACTATTTCAAATAATTATTGTTCACAGAGCACCAGAAGGTAACTGTTAAAAAGTTTTACTGAACAGTGACTTGTATGTATGTGTAATGGGTATATGTAAATGTGGGCGCATGTATGTATATATACAGGGTGTTACAAAAAGGTACGGCCAAACTTTCAGGAAACATTCCTCACACACAAATAAAGAAAATATGTTATGTGGACATGTGTCCGGAAACGCTTACTTTCCATGTTAGAGCTCATTTTATTACTTCTCTTCAAATCACATTAAACATGGAATGGAAACACACAGTAACAGAACGTACCAACGTGACTTCAAACACTTTGTTACAGGAAATGTTCAAAATGTCCTCCGTTAGCGAGGATACATGCATCCACCCTACGTCGCATGGAATCCCTGATGCGCTGATGCAGCCCTGGAGAATGGCGTATTGTATCACAGCCGTCCACAATACGAGCGGTGAATCGAGGAAGTACAGTACATACTAACGAAACTAAAATGAGCTCTAACATGGAAAGTAAGCGTTTCCGGACACATGTCCACATAACATATTTTCTTTGTTTGTGTGTAAGGAATGTTTCTTGAAAGTTTGGCCGTACCTTTTTGTAACACCCTGTATATAAAGATACAGCACTAAGTATAATATATCTTGACTGTATGACCAACAGGTAAAGTGTCAATAAAATATATTTTTAGTCTAACTCGAAAAGTTTATTTGGTACAAGCTTGTGATACGAGTATTTTGAAACAATGAATAAACAGCACAACAAGGTGGTATAAACATATTATTACAGAGATTGGGAAAGGAAGAAAAGAAGAGTTTTGGAGATTTTAACCCGACAGGGATCATCATAGGCCATCTAAATTAAAAAAATGACCTACGATGTTCTCACCCTGGTTGGAAAAGATTACCAAGACGTGTTAAGGTAAAAGTAACATTGTAATAACTAGGCTAAGATACTAAGATACGGCCATTAAAAGTAAAAGATTGATAGTTGTATATAAGAGTAAACTTAACGAGTCGTTTCTTACGGGAAAGATTTGTATCCCACGTTTTGACAGATTTGGTAGGTTACATATGTCCAACCAGTACGGAAGCACAGTGTCTGATCAAGACTAGTTATGACACTTACCTCCTCCTCCGTAGCTGCCCCCGTAATTGCCGCCTCCAAAGCCACCAGCACTGCCGTAATCTCCACCGTGATGGCCATACTCCATATTGCCACCTCCATTACCACCACCGTAGTGACCAAAGTCGCCGCCTCCGAAGCCTCCACCACCTCCGAAGCCTTCGCTGCCTCCGAAGCCTTCGCCGCCTCCGAAGTCTCCGCCGCCTCCGAAGTCTCCACCGCCTCCAAAGCCTCCGCCGCCTCCAAAGTCGTGGTTGAGCTCCCTCTTCTCCTGGCGTCGATCTGCTTCTTCTTGATTCTCCGTGACCGCTTTCACTTCCACTTTATCGTCCTCCTTCTCCTCCACATCAGCCTTCTTCTCCGTCTTGTGACTTGAAGCTGCAGCGACTGCTAGGGCTAGCAGCGCCACCACGATCACCTGTCACGGCGGAGGCAAACAGGTAAGGTGACAGGTCTCAGTATTACGTGCAACACGCTGTTGAGGGGCGTGGTCGCCAGGTCAGTCCAGCAGGTGTTCTACTCAACAGTGTCGAGCGGTTCTACGATACCCAATGGGAGCGATAACTACTAGCTGGGGACTTGGTTGAATCTGTTTGTGAGCCCAATCTTCTATGTAGAACATTGGCCGTAAAGAGCCACTGCTCTCCAACCTTCAGCCAGGGGAATGAAAAATAATAAAAATAATAATAAAAAATATGTAGAACACAGTAGGTGAAGTACATCTGCAACGCCCTTACTTAGGATTGTCTGTGACACCATGGTCCGATCTATAGTTCGCATGTGTAACGGACAACTCTGTCAAGTATACAGTTTGGTAATGGATCGGCTCAGGGCGATGCACGTACAATAAACACGCACAGTATTTCCCTTGCAACTTCACAACATTAGATGTAGGTCTTTAGCAAGTTTTCTATGGCTGGGTACAGGTTTTTGCTGTAGTTAAAAGGCATAAAACAGAGTACTTAGGGCACATGCTGTGAGTAACTAAAAGCAACCTGCTACAGCTGCAACGGTAAATCGACGGCGGATTTAAAATTAAATGGAGAGGGATTCATGGTGCCCAGCAGTTGTTTCGCATTGAAACAGAAAGAAAAGCTTCTGGGGGATCGGCGTATTAAGAAGTACCGACGGAAGTTTAAGTTTACAAATGTTAGTTGTCTTGAGCTGGCCATTAATTATATGACGAGATTAGAGTTTTTCCGTAATCCATTTTGTACTACCTCATTTTCTGTTCTGCTTCGCTTTTGGGCAAGGTACTTTCATAAAATTGTAACAAAATCTCTTTAATAATAGCACCGAACGTGGTGAGTGAGCGGTAACACTCTGGCCTTGTATTCGGGAGGACGTGGGTTCGAATCCCCGTCCGGGCATCCAGATTTGGGTTTCCCATGATTTCTCCTAATCACTCGAGGTGAATGCCGGGATGCTTCCTTCAAAATGCCATGGCCAAATTCCTTCTCGTTCCTTGTCCCCAGTCTGTTCCCATCTCTAATGACCTCGACGTCAACAAGGCGTAAAGCCATAAGCAAAAAAAAAACAAAACAAAAACTTAATAATAGCCCCCTTCTGATTACGTAATACAACTAGCATCAAGATATGTTTCATATCAGTTGATCACTTACTTGGAGCATACCTGATACGACAATCTTATATCACTTTGACATTGCTTATCACTGTTCTTCACTCGTCAGTTAATCTTCGGTAAAAGAAAACAGGATATAAATATCGATCTAAGCATTAAGTAACCAAGTATTTGAGGACAATGCAGCTAATAGCGCATTAAATCATCTGGGTTTTACATAATTACAGTAACCTCGGACAGCCGACATTTATAAATGCACATTTTGAGCATCAGATCCAGATAGTCAAATCTCACTTCCGAAATGCACCATACGAATGACGATTGCGTATAATATTATAGACCTGAAACGGGGCTGTGTGCGTACATTAAAGATATTCTGTGAAAAAAATTGTTTGGGTCAACTTTTGGGAGGTCCCAGAAGAAAAAACAGCTGATTTTAGTATTTTTGTCTGTTTGTCTGGGCAACTCGTTAAAACAACCGAATCGATTTTGACGTGGTTTTCACAGTCTGAAAAACTAGATGTGGGGTCTCACATATATCTTATTACGCTACATCTAGTGGAGGCGAAGCAGGAATTAAAAACATGTATCTACCTTCCAGACGGAACATCCACTGGAGAAGACCTGCAAATTGTTGTAATTAGTCCCGAGATCTATAGTTAAAAACAAATGTCATCTAGACAGTACATCCACCTGAGCACCAGAGGTAATTAGCAAAGTGTTCTAATTGGTCCCCAGATCTGTGCTTAAAAATGCGTCATACAGGCAGTACATAGACTGCAGGTGACCTAAAAAATGTTTTAATTGGTCCCGAGATCTGCACTAAAAAACCGAGCGTTGTGGATGAGCGGTACGTTCTGACCTCACATTCGGGATGACGCGGATGCGAATCCTCGTCCGGTCATCCTGATTTGTGTTTCCCTTTCCCCAAATCACACCAGATGAATGGCAGGATGATTTCTTCAAAAGACCATGGTAGAATTCCTTCCAGTTCCTTGCCCCCATTCCTTTCCCGCCCCTAATGACCTCGATGAGGCGTAACGCCAGAAGTAAAAAAAGAACTTAAAAAGGCTTCATCCAGACAGTAAATCCGCCGGAAGTGATTTGCGAAGTATTGTAACTGGTTTGGAGATTTGTCCTTCAAAATATGTCACCTAGATAGTACGTAGACCGGGGATGACTTACGAAGGTTTTAAATGGTTCCGACATCTGTAGTTCAAAATATGTCATCTGGATAGTACAGAAACCGGAGGAGATATGCGAAGGGTTCGCATTGATACCGAGATCTGAAGTTAAAAACACGTCACTTCCATTGTACGTCCGCCTCAGATGATCTGCAAAGGGTTCTAATTAATCTCGAGATATGAACTTAAAAATAGTCATCTAGGTAGTACAACGACTGCAGGTGATGTGCAAAGTGTTATAATTGGTCCCGAGATCTCAATTAAAAAACACGTCATCTAAATAGTACATCCACCGCAGGTGATCAGGGTTCGAATTTGTCTCGAGATCTGAACTTAAAAACAGTTTATCTAGACAGTATATCCGCAGAAGTTGACCTGTAAAATATTTTACTTTGTCCCCAGATCAGTTATTAAAAATATGTCGTCTAGGTAGTACATCAATTTTAGGTAATCAGTAAAGGGTCTAACTTGTTTCGAGTTGTGAACTTAGAAACAGTTTATCTAGACAGTATATCCGCCGGAAGTGACCTTTAAAATATTCTAATTTGTCCTGAGATCAGTTCTATAAATATATCATCTAGGTAGTATACATCATCTAAGGTGATCAGCAAAGGATTCCAACTTGACTCGAGATCTGAACTTGAAAACATTTTATCTAGGCAGGATATTCGCCGGAGGTTACCTGCGAAGGGATCTAATTATTCCTGAGATCTGTAGTTAAAAACATGTCATCTAGATAGTACATCAACCGGATGTGACGTGCAAAAAGTTCTAATTGGTCCCGAGATCCTTGGTTATGTCATCTAGTTAGTATATCTGCCGGAGTTGACCTGCTATTGTTCTAAATGGCCCCCGAGATTTGAACTTAAAAACTCGTTTTCGCCGAAGGTGAGCTGCAAAACTTTCCTGTTGGTTCTGAGATCTATTCTTTAAAACAAGTTATCTAGATGGTGGATCAACCGGAGGTGACGCGCAAAGTGTTCCAATTGGTCCTAAAATCCGTGCTTCAGAATATGTCATGTAGGTGTTACAGCCACCTGACATAATCAACGAAGTGTTCTAATTGATTTTGCGATCTATAGTTTAAATTATATCATCTATACCAGTGGTTCCCAATTTTTTTTGGCCACGGAACCCTAGTTGATCATACAATTTTTGACGTATCTCCATTTTTATAAACGTGAGCTGAAGAACCAGTCACGCATCGGTAAGTCGTCACAAACGGAAGCGGAACCATGATAGCCTTCTCACGGCGCTGTTATGACTCTTTTCAACGAAAATTTTATTTATTTCTCGAACGGAATACGAAACCCTTGTGACCCTTCCACGGAATCCCAGGCTTCCGCGGACCACCTTTTGGGAACCACTGATCTAGACAATAGGTCACTGAAGGTTATTAGCCAAGAGTTCTAGCTAGTAACGAGATCTGTAGTTCAAAACTTGTTATCCAGACCCTGAAAATTGAACTGAAGTCCTGTCTAATCGTGTTGGTGCCCCCCTTTTACACTGGCGACCACGCTCTCTCAGTTTGAAGAGAAGTGTCTGGTACTCACCTTGTTTCTCGCCATCTCTCGGGTGCTGTATGCTGACCGAGAGCTGATGCCCGAATGATGTGTTCCGGTGAGGAAGCACCTCTTTTATACCGGCTGTTGCTTTCTCCCTGTGCGGTAGTGGCGCCGACAGGCACCTAACACACGCATGGTACCCACGCTCCGCCGAGTCCGCACCCAATTACACCACAGTAGTTTTCTCCGGCGCTCATTGTTTCTGCGCGTGGTAGCAGGTGTTGACAGTAGGCCGTCTGGCTCATTCTACAGTCTGACGCCCAAAGTAAATAAACTCGTATGGTATTTGTCAATGCTACACGTACAGAGTCCTGCCATCTATCTTTAGGAAGGACATACGATACTTTTTTTGGGATAAATAATAAATTTTGATGGATGAACGGATGGATAACGTGTGTAAGTCTCTGTAATCGGTCATTCAGGATTTGTTTCTCTCGCAATCAATTTTTTTTCGTAGCTTTCGGCATCTTAGGCCATACAGCCAAACAGCTGAATTTTTTCCAGCTAGTTAAACACACCACAGGACAGACATAACATTCACAGACACAACACTTAGACATCCATGCCCGCGGCCAGACTCGAACCGGCGACCTTCGCCACGCGGATGTAGCACTCTAGCCCCTACGCTACCGAGGCTGGCTCGCAGTTAGTTTGTGGGAAACCTTTTATTTAGGGAGCGTCCATAAACTACGTAGCTCCATTTCGGCCTCCTGTGAGTATGCTGCACGAAAATTACAGCAACATCTAGAGCTACTCACCCAATGGTGCAATTTATGGAAAATCAAAGTAAATGCCACAAAAGCCAAGCCATCATATTCACTACGAAGTTAAAGCTACCAAGATACAAATTGCTCACGTAGGGAAGACATCGAATGGAAAAATGAAATTAAGTAGCTACCTTGGGCTGTGACTAGACAAACAGCTGACGTGGAGGTCCCACATAGATGAAACAAAGAAAAAAACGAAAGCAAAACTTACCAACCTCTACACAATCCTAAGAGGTGATGGTATAAGGACAGAAACCAAACTAATCATCTATCGTGCGACTGATTCCTATACGGCTCAAAATTATGGAGTATGGCTGCCGACTGCCGCATCAAAAAGCTGCAGGCACTACAAAACAGAGCCCTGCGTGCTATTGTTGGTGCACCCCGATATCTACTAAATTGGAGAATCCGCCAGGACCTCCACTTAGCCCCACTATCAGAAACAATTAAACTAGCTTCTGACAAATTCTACTTCCGCTGCGAAAACTCGCCACATCCAGAAATTGCAGCAATTGGAATCGACCAAATAGAAGACCTACCACCAAATCACCCTAAACAGACAATTTCCCTTTTGACCACCCTGCTCTCCCCACCTCCAATAATTGTAAATAGGCCCCTAGTAAGCAAACATCATAACTACCAACCCTCCATTAGTCATAAGTAGGAATAGGATTTACTAACGATAGGCACTATCTAGGACCCCCCCCCCCCCAAAAAAAAAAATCCCTCCATTAGGTTTAAGTAGGTATTAGTCTTAACATAAACATCAAGCAAACTCAGTAAACCAGGCTATCAAAAACTTAGCTCATGATAAATATATCAAGGCTCGTTTCAAAATATTAGATTCAGACATTAGCAATAGGATTCCCTGGCTCTGGCCTCCTGTGAACCTCCGTCCCCACACATAGCCTGACGTATCCTTTGCATCTACATCCCCCTTTCCTCCCTCTCCCCCTGCATGGCAAGTAGCTTTTTTCCGTATTGATTCCATTTTGAACTGTTTTCTTTTGCAGAGTATCATAAATTACATACAGGGATGATTAATTAAATGACCGATATAAATATTGACATGCTGTTGTGTGTTCTGTACCTTATTTTAACTGTGACAAATAATATGAATGAAAAGCTACGTTGCTTGGCTCGGAAACCCCTCCCCACAGCTTTGCTTTCTAAAGAACCCTTTATCCCTCACAAAACCATGTAGTTTATGGACGTTCCCTAACTTATAGCATTCTATGTCTAATTATATCAATAAAATTCTTAGGCCACGCGTACGAAGTCATAGATAACCGCCAATACCTCATAAGATCAACAAGAGCTATCAAAGCAAGTACCTTAACCATTGAGTTACCATATTTCACCGCTGGTTATGCAAAGGTTTGAGTGGAGATCGGAAGGTCCTCGGTTCGAATCGCGGAGTCAACTGGGTTTTCAAAGGCCCAAAACTCGACTTTTACCTCTGGCACAGCTTGCTGTGTAATGTGAAATATGCCAGAACGATTCCGTGGTTCGGATTACACGTTAAGCTGTAAAAAGCTGTAGGTCCCATTTGCTTGGTAGGATTACCGGGTTAGATTAGACAATATCACTTCACGAATAATCCTTCGGGATCTTCCGGCCAGCTATGTCACATTATGAATTCATTTTATACCTCTAGTTCAACGAGACAGAGTCGTATGCACTATATGGCATCCAGGGAGTAATAATTTATGTACGAAATCAACAGTCTTTGCGTACCATGATGTTTTTTTTTGTTAGAGCTGTACTTCTGGTCGATGTTGAAATCACCAGGAGCGGATGAGGATTTGGGAAACTATCGGGAAGGAATTCGGAAATGAACTTTTGTAGGTACAAACCTGGCATTCACCTGAGTGATTTTGGCATATCATTTTAGACCGAAATCAACTTTTTACGGGTTTGTGCTCTGCCCTCGTATTCGGGAGGACGCCGGTTCGAAATTAACCATTGAGTCCCAGATCGCTCTCAAGACGGCTTTATTGCAGTTGGATGACCCAGCGCGTATTTTCTCAATGTCGGCGAGCTAGCGCAAACCAGTCCGGCGAGGCCTTGTGTACGGGTTGTCGTACCAGCGCGGTACAGCTGTTCGCAGCAATGCGTGAAGGACAATATTTCGTGCGGGGATCCTCTATGGTTGCTACCTTAACGGAATGCGTACTGCTATTCTAGCCGCACTTACTATCTTCGGAGTGATTTTAACGTAGGAGCTTTCAACAGAATCTGGAGATTATGCACACCACTTCTCCTACTGTGCTGTTGGCGTAACGGATGATTTAAATTTCGTCCACCACGGCAACAGGATTCAGTTATCACTGGTCCGACGTACCTGTGTGAATTAGTGCGCTAAGCGCCACGCACAAGATCGAGTTCTGGTCCCCACGTACTGGCCGTCCTGATTGCAGTTACTAAACGCTTTCCTGTAATCATCAAGGCGAATCCCTTGACGTTCTCTAATCTCAATCTCATAAACAAAACAAAATAAATAAATAAAATGTACTAATATTATAAATGCGAAAGTAACTCTATTTGATTTAAACCACTATTCCTATCTTGACTGACAAAATTTGATAAGGAAATACTATTTGTGATGATGAAGGACATAGGGTGCATTTTTGTGTATAAATAATATATTTTGTCAAGGAATTACTGAACTGTGACATACAGACACACAGCGTGTGTCCGTCTCTGCAATGGCCCGTTGACGAGTGGACTGGTGGTCTAGTGGTTAAGGTCCTTACGTACATAAATCTGGTGGTTCTGATCGTAGGGGCCACACCTGGACGTTCCGTTGTTCTCATTCTACGTTGAGCAGTTGGTACAGCCACGGCTGAGGCGGAATGCGCGGAAAATAGAAACTCTGTGATGTAAGCTGTCGAACAATCCTTCGCGATCTCCAGGCCACCAATAAAATATGCATTTACTGGTACTTCATCTATGCTATATTGGTCGTTCGGGGTTTGTTTATCTCGCAGCCAGGTTATGTATGATCTACACTAATCTATACTAATATTATAAATGTGAAAGTAACTCTTTTTTTTCTTATGGCGTAAGCCTCGTCTTCGTCGAGGTCATTGGAGCTGGGCTAGGATTGGGGACAAGGAATGGGAAGGAATTCGGCCATGGCCTTTTGAGCGCAGCATCTCGGCATTCGACTGGAGCGATTTGGGGAAACCAAGAAAAACCCAAATCTAGATGACCGGACGGGGATTCGAACCGAAAGTAACTCTGTCCCTCTGTTTGTTTGTTAACTTTTCATGGCTAAACGATCAAACTTATCTTAATGAAATGTGACAAAGAATCACTTTGTATCATTAGGTAGGACACAGCATAAAAAACTTTAATTGTCGTGAAATTTTGATAACTAGCCAAATGGTGGAAGGATAATGTGTGTAAGTCTGTAATGTTACATCTCTCGCAGTGAGTGAGTTTATGGTCTGTTCATAAATTTCGTTTACATATAAATCATATTATATGGTTGATTTGTGTTGCACCAGACTATTATTTTGTGTCTATCTAAAAGTTTCTGGTATCAGTATATTTCGTTTTATTTTTTGACATGCCTCGCAGGTGTAAATCAGACCTAAGGAGAAGCTATATCAGAACACGAGCAGCTAAAGTTATTAGCACCCAAGAATTTGATGCTGATGCTGAAGAAAGAAGACAAGGCCAAGCTGAAAGACAATCTGCCCTCAGTTAACTCTCCTCCCTCCCCACTCCTTTTTGCTAATTGTAAACATGTTGCAAAAGTGATTCTCTTCATGAGACAGGTTCGATGGTAGAATGGTATTGTGATGATTTGCCCGCCATTTTCTACCAACTCCGTGTTTTTTGGAACACCTTTTACGTAACTTACAGCATTCTTTATACAATTCTAACAACAAAATTTTGAGTCCACGCGTACGATGTGGCGGGTAACACTTAGCTTCAAAATACAATCTCAGACTCTACCAATGGTTGGAAACTGCTCTACACGAGAGAGATATCCTTGGTTCGAGCATGCTTCGACTGTCGTAGAAGCTAAATTTTAAGAACTTTCTGGTTATAATACTTGCATTTCCTCTTGCTGTAGCAACTCATTTATTCAATTTAATTTTTTTTTTTTTAGAGATTTACGTCTCGTCGACGTTTAGGTCATTAGTTGCGGGAGAGCATGGAAGGCTAGGACGAGAAGAAATTCGGCCAAGGCCTTCCAAGAAACCATATCGGCACTCGATAGGGAGCGTGCACAAACCACGTAGCTCCATTTTGGCCTCCTGTGAACCCCCGTCCCCCCCACGTAGCCCTACGTGGCTTTTGCCTACCCCCCCCCCCCCCCTCACACGTAGCACATAGCTCTTTTCCCTTTTGATTCCAGAAGACATTTTATACTATTTTCTCTTGCCAGACTATTGTAAATTACATACGGAGATAATTAACTGAAGAAAATAAATATTCACGTGCTGTTGTGAGTTCTGTTCCTCATTTTAACTGTGAAAAATGTTATGAAAGGAAAGCTACGTGGCCTGGCTCGGAAGTCGGAATCTCCCCACCCTTCCCCCCACGTAGCCCAGCGTAGCCTTCCAGCTTCCAGCTAACCCCCCCACCCCCCCTGGACCGAACCACGTAGTTTGTGCTCGGTCCCATAGGAGTGATTTCGGGAAACAATGGAAAACTGAACGGCGGACGAAGATTTTAATTCAGGTACTTGCGAAAACCGATCGTGGTGGTGTAACGGTTAGCGTTCTGGCCTCGCTTTCGGGAGGGCGGCGGTTCGAATCCCCGTCCGGGCATCCAGATTTGGGTTTTCCATGGTTTCCCAAATCACTCCAGGCAAATGCCGGGATGCTTCCTTCAAAAGGCCATGGCAGAATTCCTTCCGATTCCTTGCCCCCTCATCCTTCCCAGTCTCTAAAGACCTCGCTGTTAAGAGACGTTAAGCAGTTAAAAAAAACAAAAAAACTCGCGAAACCCAAACCCGAACGTTACTACTCACACACCAGACGCAGCAATTTTTCAAGTAATAGAATAGGTCAAGAAAAAGGGAGGAAACGAAATAGAAATAAATCAAATGGGAACATATTGGGATCGATTTTTCTGATGAGTGCTGAAAGAATTACGTAGAGCATTGACACACCACAAGAATTTTAATTTATTTTTTTTATTTTTTTTATGTGTCGATTCTGATGGATGGTTTACGAAGTTGGGTGTCTAAGTAAGGAACAGAAGTACAGCACACACAGTATTAGTGACCTATCTTAGGAGTAGGCTAGCAGGAACAAAAACGGACGAAGTGAGAAATGACTAGTGTTAGGAAATGTAAATGGGCAACAACTACAACAAACAACAGGAATATCAAAGTTGTAATGGTTTTGGGATTTGAAGAGGAGAGGATACTAAGGAAGATATTAGACGAGTACTTGAAAGGAAAGAGACGCAGAGGTGATGACGTTTGAAAGGAGTTAAAAGGGTTTCGAGTGAAGAGGACTGTAGTGGGAGAATCTTCTAAATGGCACGAAAGTGGTTTCAAACTTTAACGTTCTCATCCGTCGTTCAAATAGTTACAACACATTATTTAACACTGGCATTTATGAAACAATTTGGAAGATAAAGATGTTCATTATGCCAACACTTGCTACGCCGGCCAAGTCACAAATGACAAAAGTTTCTCCGTTAATCACATCACTGGCCAACTACGCTTCGAGCGCCAGCGGCGTTGGCACCATACGGCGCCATAAAGCTACAGTAGATCTATAACTGCATGGTTGAGGAAGTGCGGAAGTGCAGTGAGTAAAACTTGTGAAGGAATGCGCCAGAGCGTGGAAGTTTACTTCCTGTAGCTGCTGAGCAAGGACACGCTTGGGGGAGATCCTCAGTCAACACGTGTAGAGCTGTGTTAGGGTAGAAACCAAAAGCGAAAAATAAAAATACTGGGGCAAGTATCAGTGTGAAAAAATTTGGTTGGTAACTAGCTTCTAAACCCTTCAAAAATGACATTTTGAATTCAGATTTCTGGCTTATCATATATATTATTTCTATAAGGTATTTTTTTGTCACAAGCCTATATCTTCCTTCATACTGTAATAGTCATCTTATCTTTTTTTAAACTTTACTTTAATCAAATATTGCAAGGTACCTCCAGAAATGAAAGATCTTTCATATACATTTAATTTATTTTATATAAATAACACCTGTTAATCAAATCATTAATGGTAGTTACTAACATTTTGAAACAATTACCAAAATGAACTAATAAAATATGAAATAAAATAATTTGATATTCGACTAGCAAAATTTAATCTCTTGAACTAAATATGTCCTGGCTATTTGTAGAGCGTGAAATTGTTCTTAAACTCAGGGCGCTTATAGGTCATCCAAATGCTGATCAGCCCATTTGCCGATTACTTGAATTGGAGTGTACTTGCGCTGAGGATAACTGACCTCAGCAATAATTGTGGGGCGTCTCGTTGTTTCACTATGTGGAAAAGGTTTTGCTTCCAATAATCAGTTGTCGTAGCACAGTGATATCCATTATGTGGCAGGAGTCCCGTTGGTGTACTGGCAGTGACCAAACACTAATCACTCTCACGTGCGACGTTCACTTAAACCTTTTTCAACACACCAGTCTATACAACCTTCTCTCCCGCACTGTCTTTTCGCGACCGTCCTCCCGTCCGCCAGCACCTGACCCACCCCACCCTGCATGCATTCCAGCAGGGGTGTCCGGACTGTTATTTACATATCACGCCATCTCTCACAATGACTCAGAGTGTTCAGTAGCCTGTTACCATAAGACTTCACACCAAGATAGCCAGGAACCAAAATAGCCAGGTCGTGCTAGTTCAGCCAGTCGTACCCAAAATTAAATACATGAACATGTACAAAAGATGGAAAACAAAACATAAACATGAAATAAAATACATGAACTTGTACAAAAGATGGAAAACAAAACATAAACATGAAAAATGTAATTTGGACCATTACAATACTTAACCGAAATCAATGAATGAGGTGTCATTTTAAAGCTTATGGTCTCCACTTTGGTTAAATCGTATTTTAAGCAAGAAAGTTTTCGGAATTCGACCCTTAAAGGGCAAAAATGTAAATTTTTCTAAAATGTTGTTTTCTGTGTTACGAGTCAGTTATCTCCCTGGATACCTATCTGAAACCGTTTTATGAAGTATCGTTTTAAAGATTAAGATCTCCGCTTTAGTGACGTCATATATTAAGCCAGAAAGTTTTCGGAATTCGACCCTTAAAGGGCAAAAGTATCAATATTTTTACAATGCGTTTTTGTGTCACGAGCGATTTACCTCCCTTAATATCTAACCGATATAGATAAATGAGGTATCATATTAAAGAATAAGGTCTCCGCCATGGTAACATTATATTTTAAGAAAGGAATTTTTCGTAATTCGACCCCTATAGGGCAAAAATGTCACTTTTTCTAAAATGCGTTTTTTGTATCTCGAGCCATTTATCTCCTGGATATCTAATCAAAATCGATAAATGAGGTAGGATTATGAGGAGTAATATCTCAACTTTGTGACATCGTATTTTAAGAAAAAATGTTTTTGGAATTCAACCCTTAAAGGAAAAAAGTATAAATTTTTCTATTACCGATTTTTGTGTCACGAGCGATTTATCTCCATTGATATCTAACCGATATAGATAAATGAGGTATCATATTAAAGAATAAGGTCTCCGCCGTGGTAACATTATATTTTAAGAAAGGAATTTTTCGTAATTCGACCCTTATAGTGGAAAAATGTCACTTTTTCTAAAATGCGTTTTTTGTATCTCGAGCCATTTATCTCCTGGATATCTAATCAAAATCGATAAATGAGGTAGGATTATGAGGAGTAATATCTCAACTTTGTGACATCGTATTTTAAGAAAAAATGTTTTTGGAATTCAACCCTTAAAGGAAAAAAGTATAAATTTTTCTATTACCGATTTTTGTGTCACGAGCGATTGATATCTAACCGATGTAGATAAATGAGGTATCATATTAAAGAATAAGGTCTCCGCCATGGTAACATTATATTTTCAGAAAGGAATTTTTCGTAATTCAACCCTTATAGGGCAAAAATGTCACTTTTTCTAAAATGCGTTTTTTGTATCTCGAGCCTTTTATCTCCCTCGATACCTAACCAAAATCGATAAATAAAGTAGGAATATACGGAGTAATGTATCAGCTTTGTGAAATCATATTTTAAGAAAGAATGTTTTTGGAATTCAACCCTTAAAGGAAAAAAGTATAAATTTTTCTATAACCGATTTTTGTGTCACGAGCGATTTATCTCCCTTAATATCTAACTGATATAGATAAATAAGGTATCATATTAAAGAATAAGGTCTCCGCCGTGGTAACATTATATTCTAAGAAAGGAATTTTTCGTAATTCGACCCATAAAGCGCAAAAATGTCAATATTTCCAAAATACGTTTTTTGTGTTTCGAGCCATTTATCTCCATGGATTTCTAACCAAAATCGATAAATGAAGTAGGAGTATGAAGAGTAATTACTGAACTTGGTGACATTATATTCAACCTCACTATTCATCGCATTTTATTCACGAAATTTTCGCACGGGTCGTCTAGTAACTTAAATTATTTTTAAAAACTCGACTAACACATTCAATCTGCTGTAAACACGAATGCTAATATTTCTGTATGAAAATGAAAGTTTTTATCGCACACACATTAATATATTCGAAATAAACGCGATTCCATATTTCATTTCTTACTATAACATCGATCAGAGAATATAATAAAACCATCTACATCCAACGAATATAAATAAACAAAAAGCAATCAAAATACTGGTGCCTGTCTCACTGTGTAACAAAGGAGACTTTTCCGCCTGACGTCATCACGTAATTTTCAATGACTATTGAAGCAATTTAAGCTTTAACATTTAAATGCGCATGCGCAGAACGTTAACTGCGCATGCGCAGAACTTCAAGTGCGCATGCGAAGTACGTTGCGGCACATGGGCACTTAAAGCGTCACGCTAACGAATTTCTTCCTGTTGCGCCCAAATAAGTTTCATTTAAAAAACATCCAGTAGTCGAGATGCAGTTCGTAGAGTTAGAATATCTGAAACAAAATCCGTGTACCGAATGACACATTTCTACCTTCTCTCAGCTGTCAATATCACAGAAAAAAAGATAGACTGTCTTCAAAATGTCGTCACTACTACTATGTCAGCGTCACCTGTAACTGACTGTTGCGGCACAGCAGTATCTATAGTCGGGTGCGTAGATATATCGATACGTGATAGGTTTCAGCAGGTGATCGGAAATCCTTACATAAAGAATTATACTAGACCCGTTGGATCAGGTGGTTCCGACATCACGTTGGCGTGCAATTCATTACACTGTTACCCGGTTCGAACCCTGGTGAGGGAAGAAATTTGTATCATCGGGACTTTTCCGGCAAGGTAGGAGTGGCGGTGGTGCAATCACCAGATGGTGAACCGAACTTCTGGGTTAAATCACAAAT
This sequence comes from Vandiemenella viatica, assembly GCA_031002005.1. Classification (NCBI taxonomy): domain Eukaryota; kingdom Metazoa; phylum Arthropoda; class Insecta; order Orthoptera; family Morabidae; genus Vandiemenella; species Vandiemenella viatica. Next base: position 80,539,653 of record CM061918.1, read on the forward strand.
CACAGGGCGCTTGGGGTCTGGGCATACAGCACTGTTGATTGTGATTCGTTTTCGGATGGGAATTTTTAAATCGGTGTTCCTTTAGTGTCTTTCGGAGTAGTAGACCTGAATGAGCCGGCGCCAGTCATTAACCTCTCCCTTCCTTCACCTCGCGTCCGTGCATTTGCCTGCCAAGCTGGTCTTGCTGTGAACAGCGGGCCAAGTGAAGGGATACGCCTCTTTTGGCTGGGCGCCCAGTCGGTAAACATCAAACGCCCGGGTAGCTGAAACGACACTTGGCAACGTGGTGGGGAGGTGGCTGCGAGGTGGTGAGGGCTAGCCTGTAGCGTGTGCTGATTCGTACAATTGGGCTGCATGGCACGACCTATAAAACCACGGGCCGGGGGAACCCACCATAAGCTGACCACACACAGTCGTCCAAACTGACGATAACTCGAACAATTTCATATTAGGGCAGGCAAGGGGAAAATAACCCACTCTTCCAGGGACATTACTGTGGGGTGTTATCACCCTCCATTGTGAACACTTATGCCCTGGTATGGCACTCACTCCACCTTTTTGATGCAGCTTTGAATACCCAACTGACATGCTTAAAATCGAAGTGACTTTTTCATTGAGTCCTAGTCACGTTACATATACGCACAAGCGTTGAGAAAAGGCAGCAACAAGCATTATCACTGAATTTATGTTGCCACAATACCTAGAATAAATTTTTCGTATAGGAAATGCACAAAATTAGGAATAACTATGTTTTAACAGGTAAATCTCAGTTCCCTTCTAATAGCAGTCCTATAAATTAATTACAATTGTGTCTGAGAGAGATGCATCGAATAATTGTAAATTTGTATAATGTTTTCTGAATGAGTGGCGTTTTTGATGGGTGAAAGTGCTGTAAATGGGCAGAATGTTTATTATACTTTGTTTAAAAGCAGTACAGTGTCTGAAGTATTAATTAAAAGACTGCATTGAGGAATATTTAGGTAGTCATTGTGTTTTGAATGTGATTATGACTATTTGAAATTATTAATTTTTGTGAGTTTGGTGTTTAAATGTTTGTAAATATCTTCTATTTTCATTTTAAAAGTTTTCTAATGATTTTAAGTGTCTGTACGATTTCCATTGATGGAGCGATTTTCAGCGCCCTAGACCCACCAACCAGTTTAAAATTTATCTATTATTTCCTACATCATCACATGATATTGCCAGTTACATGTTATTTGTGGTTAATTTTCGGCTCATTTGCTTGCTAATACGTTCATAACTAGGCACAGGGATGGTTTCCGTGAAGACTTGAACAAGTCTGTAAGTTTTTGATGGGTGCCACTATGACCTAACAATCTGATTGGCTAAGTGTGACAGCAGATCTTTTAGTCTTGATGATATAAAACATGCTACCATAGCGAATGTGACTAATGTTGGAGTCGACAGAAAAGTGTTAATTGTTCTAAAACTCAGATAAGTAAATATCACAAACCCACCTTAACTGATTTGCGGGAGAATGTAATGCTAGTAACGATGACAAAGTTCATTGCACGGCTGTTACATCTAGGTCGCGCAGATTAATCATAAATTTTTAAAATTGTTTAATTAAAATCAGAAGTGCGACAAAGTATGCTTGTGCAAACCATAATCTGATATATTTGAAATTCTCTGTGAATACTAACAATCTTAAACTTTTAATACGGTGTTGTATGATTACTGATTAGAATAAAACAAGTGATTCGTTTAAGTCTCATGGCGGACTACTTTATTCCACGTAAGAGATGACATAATGTCTTTGCAATATCATGTTCGTTTTTAATAATATTTCTAAATGAAGTAAAAAGAAATTATACAGGGCGTTCGCCGGGAAACGCTACCCTCCCAGTCTGTTGCCGTCGGCAACTTGCTGGGACTGTGGAGCCAGCAACTCCCGCCACACGGCGCCGTGAATCACCGCACTGTTTAACACCTCCGCTGCCCCAACAGTGTTGTGAATAAACGTTTATTTGCGGTTTGGCTGGTTTGGGGCTTCATACTCTTACTAATCTGTACCGTGTTTGAGTGTGAGTAAAATTATGGTACGTTACAGTTTGCAACAAAGAATATTTCTCTACGATACACATGTGAAGAAGAAGTCGTTTAAAAAGTAAATTTCGTCGCGAATATCCTGGCGCTTTACTGCCAGCTAAATCAACAATTCTGCGTCTGGTTAAAAAAGTAAGAGAAACGGGTTAATTTTTTAACAAAAAGAGACTGTCGGTCAACCGTATTCTCACAGAGGAGAAAATTGACGATATCGCTTTTCGACTAGAACAGTCACCCAAAAAATCATTAAGTCAGTTAGGGCAGCAGGCAGGCAGGCAGACGTCAGCTTGGAAAGTAACAAAGCTAGTTCACTTAAAGCCGTACAAAACAATTGTGGTTCATAAAATTACAGAAATAGACCAGGGGCCTAGGATTAGATTTTGCAACTGGTACCTGCAGGGTGTCCACGATGGCACTGTTGATCCGCAACTGACGTCACATTTAAATGCTTAGCACATACAAGTTTATGAAATAGTCCGCGGCCGACGGTCAAACAATGCCGGAAGCTGACCGCTCGCTCGCCGGGAGCAGTTTCTTCCTTGTAGCGCTAACAGTGGGTAGCGTTTCCCGGCGAACGCCCTGTATAACCGTGTAAGCAAAGAAGTGATAGATTGATGACATCCTCAGACCAATGAACACTCGTAAAAAAAATTGTTAGGGTAATAAACAAACCACTTTTGAGGCTTGTTTACGTCTACGAGGTTATCTGGCGTGACCTGTTACATAATCATCTTTGTATCGGTCAGCTGACGCGGGATTAAGGTGTTACGTTTCTCAATACCACTGAAATAATTAGTCATCCGAAAATATAGGAACTATTTACAAATATAGCCATTACCTGTATCGTTGCCATGGTGAACTGTTGTTTTGGGATTATGCTTACAACGTGGCTGTTAGTATTAGAGGTTACGTATGTTACTGAAAAATATGAATTTCATTTACTGAGTGCCTAACATGTAGTCATTTGGCTTAGAACATTTTATTATTATTATTTACTGTTCTACCTACGCGAGACTGCTTGCAAATATCTTAGAAGTGAAATGCAATGAAGCTAGACAGTCGTAAATTTCATCAACTTCACGGTAAAAGTATCCGCTGACGGTGTTGTCCAGACACGAACACTATGTTGCCGTTGCAGTCACATCAACAAATGTGAATGGCATGTGCTGTAAAAACATGCATACTTTCATTACTGTAGCAAGCTCCGATTTAGCAAATCAATTTCCAATGAAACATGCTTAGCGACACCGTTCAAGAAGCAAGTACAAATTGGCAGATAAGTACACCATCTGTCGCTGCCGTTTCCTCTTAAAGTTACAGACAAACGTTACTCTGGATATGGGAAAGTAAGTCTCTCTGTCTGTTACGTTTTTACCACTATACGGCTAAATAGACCTGGATAAAATATGTCAAGGAAATACTATGTATCATTAAGAAGGACATAGGATACATTTTTTGGGATAAATAAAACATTTTGTCATAATATTTGGAAAACTAACCGAATGGTGACAGACGGATAGCGTGTGCAAGTCTGTGTAATATTATATTGGTCACTCAGGCTTCTTTTCTCTCGCAGTTAGTTTGTGCAAAACACCATTAACATAACTTACAGCTTCCCACATAAAAACCTAGATATCAGGGAACCAAGTGAGGCGTACTCGCCTCGGTTCAGTAGGTTTGAACTATCGATTACGGATAAAGTAATCCCTACCCATTTTTGGGGGAAGGGGATGTATTTTTTTTGAGAGATTTGAACCCTGCAACAATTGCGTCACTAACAGGTCAGGACAAAATTATCTCCCGTGATTCTTTTTTTTTTTTACTTGGGCAAGGATCAAGGATCTTTTTTGGGACATCTGGCTCCGTAATATACCTTCTTGATTTTGGTTTCCCATGGTTTCCCGTAATCACTCCAGACGAATGCCGGGTTGGTTCTTTTAAAAGGCTGTGACCGAACTGTCCCCGTTCCTTATTCCAATATCTTCCCTTTTGGCTGAAAAGTCCGCCTCCTGCGCTTCACCTGGGAGATGTAAAAAACTTGTGAAAATATTATCCAATTCTAGGAATAAAATTCTAAGCCCAAGCGTTCGCAGTCGGCTATAGCAACTAGTTACTGTATATAATTACGACTCTCGTAATGTCACGCGTCCTCTCGTGGGCAGTTTATCGTTTACGGCTGGCGATGAAAGCGGACGCGGAAACGGAGAGTTGAAGCAGGTGCCGTTTGAGGAGAACTCGCGAGTCACCGAGGTCGTAACGCGCTCCCTTGTTGCCGTAACACTCTTGCCGGACTCTGCCGTAACGCCACGCACTCTCTCTCCCTCCGTCTGTCTGCTTACGCTACACTTTCTCCAGTGCTCTCCTTAATTTCGCCGGCCCCGACAGGCAGTGGCTATCACGCGCTGCCGTTCGTGATTATCAGTTAAACATGTTAAGCACGTACCCTGCAGGAAACTAACATCACCGCTGGTCACCGTTGGGAAAAAGACAAGTAAGTCATATACAGTAAAAAATGGATTACCTCAGGGGTCAGTACTAGCTCCATTGCTCTTAAACTGGTACACCATTGACATGCCTGAAACAGCCGGCAAGAAGTTCTGCTACGCTGACGGCTTAGCTATCGCTGTCCAAACTGACACACTAGAGGAAGGTGAAAGTACTCTCTCTAACGACTTAGAAACCTTGAATGCGTACTATATGAAGTAGAGACTTTGTCCAAACCCGATGAAAACAGCACTGTGCAGATTCCACTTGAAGAATAGACCAGCACATCAGCAGAACAAGGGAATTTCTGCCAGTAAAGAGTGAAACATAATTCCTACCCTAAATATCATGCCATCACATTAGATCGTTCCTCGACGTTCAAAAAACACCCGAGTAACACAAGGTAGAAAGTTAAAACACGGAACAACATCATGAAGAAGCTAGCTGGTACTTCGTGGGGAGTTGATTCGGACTCATACTAACAACCGTCCTCACGGTGGTTTACTCTGCAGCTGAGTACTCAGCTCCAGTAGAAAAATCAACGTCTATCTCAACGATTGTATGAGAGTAATGACTGGATCACTAAAATCCACCCCAGTCCCCTGGTTACATATCATCAGCAATGTACCACCGCCAGAGGTAAGACGCCAAGAAGCAACGGCACGTGAATGTATGAAACTAAATCATCCTGACCATCCATAGAAACTTCCAATCCACGACGTCCTAAATGACCTACCCACCACTCGTCTAAGAACCAGAAATCCATTATGACATGACGTATTTGACTTCGATGTCAAGGAAAATGGTGACAAAACTGGAACTCTGCATCTGCAAAACATCCAGATATTGAGGACCCTACAACTGGATTTCCGGGATTCCATTTGAAGAGAGACCAGAAGAATGGCCGAAGTACAGGACACGCCAAATACAGCGCCATGCTCTATTAAGTGGGGACTTCAGGATTCTCCTACCTGTGACTACGGAGCTCCTTCGAAGAGTGTGGAGCACATCGAGAGCCGCTCGATTCGTGACCGCTAGTTACAGTCCTTACGTAAGTTTCAGAGAGCTGATACGCGGGTTGGGCTGGGATTGTTTGGCGGACATACGACGTCGTTTTCGTTTGAATTTGCTGGAGAATATGCGAAAATCTTTAATTTACGAGTATAACGAAATATTTCTCCCGCCAACCTATTTAGGTCGTAATGACAGGAGGGATAAGTTTCGAGAAATAAGATGCCGTACTGATACATTTATGTATTCCTTCTTTCCTGGTTCTGTTCGGGATTGGAATGCACTGAATTAGGATTGGTGCTTAGCACCCTCTGCCACCCACAGTATTTGTGATTTGCAGAGTATTGATGTAGATCACGGAATGCCCTCTGAGGAAGTATGATGGAACATTTCAAGATGTTTTCAGAGCTACAACCAGTGCTGCCATTTCTACGGATTCATCCGTACATCTACGGATTTTTATAAAAAAGTTAGGATTTTCGGATTTTGTTAAAATATCTACGGATTTTTGCTATTTTTACTATTTGTTGACTTTTCCTTATATTGGTGTTTTGTTAAACTTTGAGCGTGTAGTGTTAATGCATTACAGAATTGTCAATAATTGTTAATCGTTTCCTTGCAATCGCTGGTGTGAAAGAACGATTGAAATAAAGCTAATATTTTGTTTGATTATAGATTTTATAGATCTTAAAAGACAGTAATACGGCGCACTCTTTATGCACGGTGACACGCTCAGTGGCTCGGCTTCCGAGAAGGATTAACCAATATCCGAGGGTGAAAGTGTTCGCAGTATTTAACATTTTCTGTTACCGAAGATATACAAATAAAATGGATAATGCATAGACCCCTACCCACAAAAAAAAAAAAAAAAAAAAAAAAAAAAAAAAAAAAAAAAAAAAAAAAAAAAAAAAAAAAAAAAAAAAAAAAAACAAAGAGTAGGTACAGCAGCAGCAGCGATGAAAGTGACGATGTATAAAACACGTTCAGAGATATTTCTTACTTTCAATGTAGAATATTATTTTGTGTTTCGAATTTTAAAGACCTGGAAATAAAAATTAATCTTAATTTCGACTCTCTCTGCAATAATTATTGTTTTAGTTAGCGAGTCTCCGGATTTTTGTACCCAGTCTACGGAAATTTTAGCGGCCATCTAGGGATATTCAAAGCCAAGAGGTTGCCAGCACTGGCTGCAACTTCCTTCATAGCATGGCTGCAACTCTCAGATGATAACACCTAGATTGGTGGGTGAGCGATAACGCTTGGGCTTTGAATTAAGGAGGACGTAGATTCAAATCCACGTCCAGCTATCCAGATTTGGGTTTTCCATGTTTACCCGAAATCATCCCACCAGGCCATGCCCGAATTCCTACCCGTTCCTTAACCCCCATAATTTCCCGGCACTAACGACCTAGACGAAGACGAGCTGTAAAGCCAGAAACAAAGATTTATATAAATATTTGCGACTTGAACAGTCAGTTTCTTTATCACCTTACAATCATAGGAACTGTCATACTTGACCTTTGTTTTTCTACCAGTGTATTTAATAGAGACCTAAACTGGTTTTGGATTATGTTTATTGGATGTTGGCCTGTTTTGCTTGTAATACTTTATTAGTTAGTCTTGCTAATGTATTTGTGTTCTTGACCTGTGATCTCTCATTTTGTCAACTTAATAACGACCAATTTACATTTATTCTATTATTTACTATCTAATTCAGTTCACGAAATAAATAAACGTAAAAGCATAAAGTAAAAACACGCAAGTGTCACTAAAAATAATTGTTGTTACATAATTTCACATTCCTTTGCGACAAACAAGTGATTCACACAATCCCATGTGAATACAAGTTACGTAATTTTTTATGTTACCGTATGAAATACATCATCGTTCGCAGATTGAGCGTGACAGTTGGAAAATGAATTCCATCCACCACTCATAAAATCACAACGCTAGGGATTAAATTCTTACAGCTGATGTGTCAAATCAAGTTCCACGGGAATCACGAGTTGGCATTCCTGAGATTGCGTTTATTCGCTAATCCCTGCAGATGCCGGCTGTCACAGATGTTATTGATGAGTGCATGCCGGAATCTAAGGTGACACACCATCGTACGATTTAGTGGAAATGTGTCAGCTGAAAAATCCAGTATTGCGCAATACAAACTTAAGTGCCTCCTAGGGTTGCTGTAAGCAGTAAAGGTTTAAACGTCACAAATTTTATGCTTTTTCTGTTGCAGTGGTACGGCTGGTCTATTACGACCATTACGTCATTATAGACAAGCAGAGATTTTTTTATTTAACCTACAACTTTCCTTACCCTGACCCTTACCTTAATTAGGCCATATTTACAACCAAAATTTGATTACATTGTTAAATTGTACAGGGTATTGTCACACTACATACAATTATATTTCCGAGAAGCTGGACCAGTAGCTCGCACAGATGGACTGTGCGAACAATGGATTAATGGTAACTGCCCTTCTGTGTTCCGGCATGTGATCTTGGGCCGGATAGCCCTCAGTGAAGGAACGCAGCGTGCCGCTACGGTGACGCGGTGGGGATGGTGCAGTGGATTGCGAGCTGTGTGGTGGGTGCGTGGCCAGCCTGCAGAGAGAGATGTGCGGCGACTAACGCCGGTGCGGTGTGTGGTTGATCTCGTTTTCTATGTCGATATGCGAGTGGACGTGGGTCTCCGACGGCAAACAGAAAATGGGACCATCGCCTCGGACGACTGCAGGCAGCAGACTCGGCGCCTTCTGCTAAATGGTAACTCCGCCGACATGGTGATCACCAAAAGTCATTATCTTATTGATTAACCCAGTGTCACCCTAGAGGAAGCCTCATTGCTCCACTGAGCTTAATCAATGGACATATGTAGAAATCTAAGAAATGATGTAAAATGAATCCATTGTTGGATTTTGAGATGTTTGTTTAATTGTGTCATACTATTGTTAATAATATTTGATGAAGAATAATTTTTAATAAATGTATATTAATGTCAAACTTAGGTACAACGATGTTGTTAATGTGCAAAGCAACATTCCGATTCCCATATCAGCAACTTCAATCATTAATAATATTTTTATTGATAATTTATGCAAACAAAAATAATTTAATTCGTAGTAATAGGGAGTACATCTCAACAGAGTTCCGCTATCTAACGAAACCAAATGTTATTGCTGCTTAAAGTTTGGAAACAGTTGTAAGTATAGGCGTTTTATTATAAAAATCAGATACTTGACTACGACCTCTCTTCTTCTTCCTAGCATTTGTCCTGCACTCCAAGGTTTGCTTTGCTGGACTTCTTCTTCCATTTAAGCCGATTTTGTACATTTTCAGGTATCATTCACCTGTCGCATGTCCTTCTGCAATGTATCCTGCCAGCGCGTCTTAGGTCGTCGTCGGCTCTCACAACGTAACAAGTGTACGAGTTTAAGCAACTGAAGTTTTGTTTTTTACTCTACAGTACATGGTAGTACCATTGTATTTTCTCAGGGATTGAAGCCACACGAAATGCCGCCAGAACGATGTTGTTCCTGATGGTGTCCAGTTTGTGACCAGCGAATCATCTTCATTTCCATGACATGCAGCTGTTGTTCATGTCTTTTCGCGACTGGCCAACATTCATCTGTACAGTACCACTCTGTTTCGGATGTCTGGCAGCGTATAACCATCCGAACTGAGTCAATACAGCCTGGATGAGGTTACAGGAGTCAGTTTCCGACTGGAAGGTGCCACTGTACCTTAAAGATTTATAGAACTATCGCTCGACAAGTGGCACTGTATGTTACTGTCTAATTAACTTAGTCTACAACCCAAAGTTTGGTTGGATCCTCACGAAGGAGGTATACCTCTCCACTGTGTCAAAGCTAGGGCGGCCAATTCCTTCCCTCTGAGACCTTCAGTTTAACGTTGAATTCGAACCCCGTAACGATCTGGTGTAGCTTATATGATCAAACACAACTCGCAAGAATTCCGACGCCTACCGGGATTTGAACCCGGGCCGGAGCAGCCAACATTTTAAAGCAAACGCCTTAACCACTGTGCTACCAGGCGCTCTAATAATTGATAGTAACAACATAACCCCTTCGCTAACCCACGACCACTATTTTACAATTTGTACTATTCTATTGCTATAATGCGTTCAGTTGACAGAGGCGGCTCAAGGTCATTCTGCTCCATCACCTCTCCACTGCCCTTACCCCTACATATGAAGGAGAAATTTTTCACTCGCTTACCTGGACACAGCGGTCTGTTCGGAGGAGTAGGCAGTCTGAGAAGGTGGCGAGGTAAGAAACGAGGCAAGGAGATCATGATCTTGAACCTCCAGTTAAGAGTGAACAAGGTATAACAACAGAATAATAACAGACAGTGTTTGAGGAGAGAGAAGGAATGCGGCCAAGGAACGAGAATGAAGGAATCAATCCTTTATACGTCTGGAGCGATCTATGGAAGCTATACAGAACTGAAATCTGGAGACAAAGTGAAAACCCTTTTTAGATTGTTTGCTGATGATGCGGTTATTTATAGGGAAGTAAGGAATTTGGCCGATTTCTTAGAAATTCAGCGCGATCTGGATGTTATTTTGGCTTGGTGCGCTGAGTGGCAATTTACTCTAAATTGTAAAAAGTGCAAGACAATGAGCATAACTAACAAAAAGAACCCAATTGTTCAGAAATACGAGTTAAGCAATACAGTTATTGATATGGTCGATTCTATGAAATATTTGGGAGTAACAGTGCAAAGGAACATGAAATGGGGCATACACATTACTTCGTTAGTAGGTAGAGCAAATTCTAGGCTGCGATTCATAGGTCGAATCTTGAATAATTGTAATGAACAAACAAAGGAGATAGCGTACAAATCTCTTGTGCGTCCACATTTGGACTACTGTTGTGCCATTTGGGACCCGTTTCGTAAGGGGTTGATTGAAAGTATACAGAAAGTACAGAGAAGAGCCGCTCGATTCGTGACCGCTTGCTACAGTCCTTATGAAAGCGTCACAGAACTGATTAGTAGACTAGGCTGGGAGTCTCTGGTAGATAGACGACACACGTTTCGTTTAAACTTATTGGTAAACATGCGTACTCCCACTTTCACTTTAGAGTGTAGTGAAATACTTCTTCCACCAACCTATTTGAGTAGGAAGGACAGGAAAGATAAAATTAGAGTAATAAGGTGCCGGACTGATTCTTATATGAATTCTTTTTTCTCTCGTACTATTAGGGATTGGAATACACAAAAAAAAAAGATTAGCTTTGGTGCTGAGCACCCTCTGTCACCAACAATTTTGTGAATTGCATAGTATATATGTAGATGTAGATGAACTACAGGAAATCGAAATCTGGATGAGCGGATTGGGGGATCGAACTCGAATCTTCTGGATTGTGAGGCCAGAGCGTTACCGATCAACTACCGTGTTCAACTCACCAAATGTTCATATGTCACTGAGATTTTCTTGAGCGAATACTGTGTAACTCCGATTTGTCAGTGCTACTAATCTCCCCTCATGACTCAACGCTCAGTTTCGCTAGCTGAAAGTGCCACCGAGCGTGATAGTTTCGCCTTAGGGAGGACGTGGGTTTAAATCCCTGTCCGGCAATCAATATTGCCACCTTAGCGATTTTGTAGCTAGATTTAGAGAATTTATATTTTATCGCTAAAAAAATATTTGGTGATTTTTAGTGATATTCAACCTTGCAGAGTTTCGAAAAATATACTCGCTTCCTTTCGACTACATTATTTGGGAGAAAATGTGTCTTTTGAGTGCGGGAAATACTCTCGCCAGGGAAAAGACAACAATCTTGCCTCAGAACTCGGATTTGATGACGAAAAAATTGACAAACTCCTACAGCAATGGTATTAATTATGTTCAACGGAACGCTGATGTTCGAAAATATTGTACAACAATGCTGCTGCAATAAATACCTTTTATGGAGTTATCTTATTTAACCATATCCTCTTTATTTTTTTTATTTTTTTTGTAACTGCTTTACGTCTCATTTTAACATCGAGGTCTTTAGAGACGGGAAAGGATGGGGAGCAAGGATGGGGGCAAGGAATGGGAAGGAATTCGGCCATGGCCTTTTGAAGGAAGCATCCCGGCATTTGCCTGGAGTGATTTGGGGAAACCATGGAAAACCCAAATCTGGATGCCCGGACGGGGATTCGAACCGCCGTCCTCCCGAATGCGAGGCGAGAACGCTAACCGTTACACCGCCCATCTCGGTCCCTGTTTATTACTTCCTCAGTAGAAGGGATTTTCAGTACAACGAACATTGTTAAAAACAAATTGAGAAATAGGATGGCCGTAAATAGTCTTAATAACATACTTTTTTTTTTAATGAGGAATCAGATAAAAATCGTGGGAAAAAACCACTATAGTTACGAGCTTCCTGCTGATGTGATTACAACTAAGACATGATGTATCTCATCCTTCCACATCTGCAAGTTCTGCAACTCCAACGATAGACCTAGATGATGAAGAAGAAATATCGATTAAAGAATTTAATGTTGATTTTTAATACAATGTTATTTTGAATTTAATGATTTGCTAACTCCATATGATTATGATGACTAATTATTGAAATATCTTTATATTCCCTGCTCTACCATTTTCCTTTATTTTATTTAGGTATTTATAGCGAATCTTTTAGTTCTAAATATCCAGAAATCTAGCGACTTTTATTTTCGTAAGGTGGCAACATTGCTAGCAATCCAGATTGCGGTTTTCCATGATGTCCCAAAATGCGGGGATCGTTCCTGCAAGAGTTCATGGCCGAATTCCTTCCTATTCCTTACCTACCATCCTCCCCCACCTCTTATCATGATGACGACGAGGCGTATGGTTCTAAGGGGAAAAATAAATGCTCTTTGCATTTTCTCGTTGCTATGTCCCCCGTGATATGGATAGCGTGAAACACAGCTTGAAGTTTCTGAAACGATTAAATGAAATAATTATATTTTTACGCGATGACAGGTTTTATATTTTTTTAAACACATTTGGACTACTGATTTACCATTTAGGTTTCGTATTGCAAGGGATTGATTGACAATATATAGGAAGTACAGAGAAGAGCCGCTCGATTCGTGACTTCTTGCCACAGTCCTTATGGAAACTTCACAGATTGGATTCGGATTGTCTGGCAGGCAGATGAAGTCGGTTTCGTTTGGATATATTGGCAAACATGCGAACAACTCTTCATTTATGATTGCGGAGAAATACTTCTTGCACCAACCTATTTGGGTCGCCATGACAGGAGAGATAAGATTAGAGAAATAAGGTGCCGTAATAACGCTTACATGAATTCTTCCTTCACTCGTGTTATTCGGGACTGGAGTGGACAAGTTAATTTTGGCCCAAACCACCCACTGCCAAACACAACTTTATGAACTGTAGATGTTCATTTCAGACTGTACTGCATTTCGAAGTACGACTATTTTTTTCTCTTTAAGTATCGCTGCAATCTATTTTGAAGTGGTAACTTCATTAGGTGCGTTGCGCGATATTGGGACGGGGGTAAATCTGTGAGTTCGTGACCAAGATGCCACCTGTTTCACGCGTCACCATCACGTCACCTTTTTTTATTTTATTGGCATTCGGTTTGAGACCATAAAGCCATTCTACATTTTTACAAAGCTTCTTACATCCATTTGCGTAACTTATCTATTTACACATTTCCTTATCTATATTAGGTTAACAGATTACAATCTTGTTGAATGAATAATAAATAATGGTCACTAATTTAGAACATAGTGAGGATATAATGTAAGTGATGCTATTTACAATTTTCAAATTTCAAGTGCCATCTTGAGGACCGTAATCACGTCACCTGTTGTGCGTATGATATGCACTTTGGACGATTTTCACAAAATCCTTACAAACACAAAGTTTTATCCGATTTTGATGGATCTTCGCACATGTATACCTTAAAACAAATACAAAAACATTCTTTACGTTTGATTTACAGAAACCTAAACCATCTCCTTCTTCCTCCCTCACCTTTATTTCTGCCTCAGTTTTTCTTACAAACCCACAGTTTTTATCAGATTTTGATAGTCCCTAGCAAACATTTACTTCAAAACAAGGCGGTCTGGTAACTCAGCGGTTTAGGCTATTACTTCCGAAAGTTCTAACTCCACTCGAGGTTTCAAATCCCTCGTTGAGCAGGAATTTTAAGGAGTTGTATTTGATTCTATGGCTACGCCGGGGCGTCCCGTGCTTCTGATTACACGTTAAACTGCAGGACCTTAAGGAAAGGAATTGACCTTCTTGCCTATGACACAATAGCTTCTTATATCTCCTTGGGAAAAATTCGACCAACTAAGTTAGGTTTTCAGTTTTTGAAGTTAAAACTTCTTTAGGTGCGTTAGGCAATTTTTGGATGCATAAAATCTTATGAGTTCGCATCATGGACATACTAATGTTAACAACATATCTGCAGTGGTCTGGTGTCTCAGTGGTTAAGGTGTATGACTGGCGAATCTCTGTCTCGGAGGGAATTTACATTGACCATTAATCCGACCTTCACCTCTGGCATAGCTTACTGTGTAATGTGAAGTACATCAGAACGCTTCTGTGGTTCGGATTCCACGTTAAACTGTAGGTGCTGGTAGCACTACCGGGTTAGGTTAAGGCGACTAAGGCAGGGGCGAAATGTGCAGCCAACAGAAACCCTGTCACCATGTCATTACGTCCACACGGAATTATTATATATATATATATTTGTTTGTTCTTCATACAAATCCACAGCTTTCATCCGATTTCGATGAAAGTTTGCACACTTATCCTTTAAAACAAGGAGAAAAGTACCATCTCTACATTTGGTTGAAAAATTTTCTGTATAAATAATACATGTCTTAGAATTTCGAAAAATTACTGAACGGTGATTGACACACGCGTAGGATGTGTAGGTCTCTGTACTGTCTTTCCATATAGCGGTCAAGTAGCTCAGTGCTTAAAACGCTTGCTTACTGCTGTTTGGATCGTGGTCTCCGGTTCAAATCTGCGTGCACGCAAAGATTTTTAAAAATTGTTTTTGATTGTAAGAGTCACGCCTGAACCGTCGGTTATTCGGATTGAATGTTAAACTGCAGATGTCACAAATTTAGGGGTTCAATGCGAGGCAAATCACAGGTGGTCTTGCAATGCTGTAGGTGTACACCTTTTTACGTTATAATGATCCCTCAGGGGTTGTTCGCATTCAGTGTGTGTGTGTGTGATCTGCAGTAATAATACTATAAATACGTAGTAGGTCTGTCTTTTTGTTACGTTTTGACGACTAAATGGCTATATAGATATTGATGGAATTCGGCAATAAAATCTGTAGGAAGGGCACAGGACATTTTTTCCAGAATGATTAACAGTTGTAGTCACGAAATTTTGAGAACTTATGGAATGGTGACAAAAATATGTTTGAAATTGATTCTCTTCAAGAGACAGGTTTGACGGTAGAATGATATAGTGATAGCTTTCCTGTCATATTATGCCAACTCGGTGTTGTTTGGGACAAATCCTTCGTTACCAACAACTTTCTATATTCAATTCTGGCAAAGAAATTCTTAATCCACGTGTATGAACTCGTGGGTATCAGCTAGTTTAGTATATGTATGACGTGTTGCGCGTTTGATATTAATAGTTTTGCGTTTTCACTTCTGTCGGCAGTCTCAAATGACTGCCATTTTTAAAAAATAATACGTGAAAAACGAGATTTCCGCGTGGAAGCGAGAGTTGAGCAAGTGTGCGAGTACAATGGCCGGCGAGATGAAGCAAGAGGAACAATAGAACACGGCGCGAAGCTCTGTGGTTCCGGGTGGCGGTGCTTTGCCCGGCGACCCGGTGGCATATATACACGTACGGGGTCAACCACCTGCGTCTCTTAAGCACCCAGGCCTTCGGCCACGCATGACTCACCGCTTGCACTTTCCCAGTGCCTCATAAAGTGATTTCCTATACTTGAATTCCCCTTCTAAGATTGTTATACAAGCACGAATCCAGCAGACAGTACTCCAAGTACGACACAAACCGTGTGACACGTAATTCCAATGTCGATTTCCAGATATTGTACCTCATTTCCAAAGACCAACTCCGTCATGTGTGAAAAATGATAAAGCCCTAACCCACTCAATCAACGTACCTACTCAGGGATCACTTGTAAGTTGATAAACTCGAACGATTCGTGACAATGTTTAGACATACGCGCTGTCCGCTTCTATTTTTTTTTTTAACTGATTTACGTCTCTCAACAGCGAGGTCTTTAGAGACGGGAAAGGATGGGGGGCAAGGAATGGGAAGGAATTCGACCTTGGCCTTTTGAAGGAAGCATCCCGGCATTTGCCTGGAATGATTTGGTAAACCATGGAAAACCCAAATCTGGATGCCCGGACGGGGATTCGAACCGCTGTCCTCCCGAATGCGCCGCTTCTATTATGATAGGCATCAGCTCTACAATCACTGCCGTTTATGCAGAATGTTAGCGTAGTTCACATATTCAACTAAGAGATCAACGCAGGATTAAAAGAAAAGAACAGTAACCGAGCAAGGTGGTGTAACGGTTAGCGTTCTGGCCTCGCATTCGGGAGGACGGTGGTTCGAATCCCCGTCCGGGCATCCAAATTTGGGTTTTCCATGGTTTCCCCAAATCACTCCAAGTGAATGTCGGGATGCTTCCTTCAAAAGGCCATGGCTGAATTCCTTCCCATTCCTTGTCCCCATCCTTTCCCGTCTCTAAAGACCTCGCTGTTAAAAGACGTTAAGCAGTTAAAAAAAAGTAAAAACTTTACCCTAGGCTGGGATTAGAGCAAGATACTTTTCGATCTTGACCCTACCTCCAAGGACTGATTTATTTTTTTAATTGGCATTTGGCTTCTCTTAGGCCATACAGCTAGCTCAAGTGTGATTTCAGATCATCCATTGTTTTTAGTTTCTCCATTGTATATTATTTTGCAAGTAACTCTAGGATGGACGCGATATATAAACACTTACACTAAACACACATGACCTCGGCTGAACTCGAACCGGCGACCTTCGAGTGGAGTTGGCACTCCAGCCCCTACGCTACCGAGGCCGGCAGATTGATTGATTGATTACTAGTATCGAAAAAAGTTCAGAGAAGAGTTGCTCGCTTTATGAGCGTTTGTTAAGCCCTGACTATTTAAGGTTTTGGTCAATGTTATGCGCGCTGTCACTCGGTATCTAAGGAATGTAACATTCTGGGTGATATTTTCAATTTAAATCATCATTAACTGAATAAATTAACTCTTTTAACATATAAATCAAGAAATCTTTTTCACCCATAATACGCTGTTAACCCAGTTAGTGTGGAATGGGGGGTCCATTAATTTCGTGGTTCAAATAAAAAGGGGGGGGGGGTGTCCGGCTAAATCTCACCAAATATCACAAAGGAAGGTGCGGGGGTCAATGGAAATCTTACGTCAACTTTTTATTTCAGATTGCCGCCCATCAGGAGCAGTAGAGCCGAAAAAATACTCCAAAATCATGAAGTCGATCTCACTTTAGGGGGGGGGGGGAGTAGTGCCATCAAATCCCACCACAGGGGGGGGGGGAGGGGTACTGATTTACGGAAAAACATGTCACGTAATTTATGGACGCCCCCAAATGCTATTAATCTACGTGTTTCGTCGGAGCTGATACAGCGAATGTCGTCAGCTAATTGTCCACACTACTTAGCGCAAAGCTCATTACATTCAGCTATATTGATACCTCTGTTTTTTTTTGCTGTCGTCAGTCTTTTTACTGGTTTGATGCAATCCTCCATCCCTTCCTATCCTATGCTAACCTCTTCATCTCTACATACCCCTTACAACCCATATCCTCAATTATCTGCTTGATATATTCTAATCTCTGTCTTCCTCTACAGTTCTTACCTTCGACTGTTCCCTCCACCAGCAAATTAACCAATCCAGCATGTCTCAAAATATGACCTGCCAGCCTGTCTCTTCTTTTTGTAAGCTTCTTCCACAAACTTCTTTCCTCACCCATCATTTCCAAAACTCGTTCATTTATTACTTTGTCTGTCCACTTAATTTTCAGCATTCTTTTGTAGCACCACATTTAAAATTCTTCAATTTTCTATCCTTCAGGTATTCATAAAGTCCATGTTTCGCTGTACTCCATACATTGAGTTTTAAAAATTTCTTTCCATATTCCTAGATCAATATTTGAAACTAAAAGATTTCTCTTTTTCTTGAAGGCTCCTTTTGCTAGTGCTATTCTGCTTTTAACATCATTCCTGCTTCGGCCATCGGTTATAATTTTGCTTCCTAAGTAACAGAATTCACTTATTTCCCCTATTGTATCCGATCCTATTTTTATATTTAATCTACTGGAATTGGCATCAATTCTGCGACATTTCATCACTTTGGTCCTGCATATTATTGTATAATATCTCAATTATTATATATGAAACAACGCAGACAATACCTAGTCGATCCATTTTTGTACGCTTTTTGGTCACTCTCTTTTGTCTCATCGTATTACTTGTTATTCCTCGTGCTTCTGATTTTACGCAGCGTAGTTCCGGTCTTACTTGGCGCTAGGGTTGGGATAGGATTGCCTGACTGATTTGTGGTCTAGATTCCGATCGAAATAATTAACAAACCGAGCGTGACGGGTGAGCCGTAACACTCGGGTGTGTCATACGAAAGATCGTGGATTTAAATACCCGAACGGCCATTCAGATTTCGGTTTTCCATTGTTCCGAAATTCCAGGCGAATGTCGAGGTGGTTTCTTCAAATTATCGAATGCCTTTCCAACCTCGACGTCAGTGAGGCATACAGCAATAATAAAAAAAACAAGATGACCCATGCGAAAATTTGGGTATTTGTATAGAATGAAAGAAGAACTGCCTCATTTGTTTCAATTGTTTATTTGGTTAGTACGATAAGTACCTAACAAAGGCCGACGACAGTGAATCAGTTTATTAATATCTCTGTGAGATGTACTGTTGCTGTCTAGCGGCTTGGCTCTGAACTGTCTAATGCGCGCCTCATTCACAGTTATTACAGTTATCACTTTTGCCCTTCAGAGTTTCCTTGTTAATTTATAATGTTGGCTAAGTGCAGACCTTCATCTTTTACATGATACCCTATTTATCAATTTGGGTTGGGTGTCAATGGAGATAAATGGCTCGTAACAAAAAAAAAAATAATAATAAAAAAAACCACACGTTATGGAAATAATGATACTTTTGTCCTTGAAGGGTCAAATAGCGAAAAATTCCTTTCTTAAGATATGATTTAACCAAGGCAGAGGCCTTAATCTTTAATATGATAGTTCATTTATCTATTTCGGTTAGATATCAAAGGAGATAAATAGCACATGACAAAAAAATAGGGTATGAAAATAATGATACTTTCGTCCTTTAACAGTTAGATTCAGAAAATTCCGTTCTTAAAATATGATGTGACCAAACTGGAGACCATAAGCTTTAAAATGACACCTCATTCATAGATTTCGGTTGAGTATAAAGTGAGATAATAACTTGTGAAAAAAACAACATCTTACAGAAATAATGTATATGATTAACAACCACGCGCACATCACTTTTATTTATGACTGATTAGAAAGATTGCGGGCACCAACATATCTGAACGACGATTAAAACTAATATTTGCCGGTAGAGCATAAATTGTTCGGATATATTTTTAATTTTCTTTCCTTTCATTAACGCCATATTTCTGATGCCATATGTGCCGCAGCATGTAAGCAGTTCCAACTGTTTCGCGACGTAAACCACAGCAAAAATGATGATTACAGGCGTCATTTAATAACAAGTCTCCTTAATTAAGCAACTGTAAAGAAATAAATTGCCTCAACACTGCGTTCAAGCCGTCATTTTTGACGAGCGTATAAGCTATAATTAAATATCTAATAGCCTAATAACTATGACAGTCGTACACTTTCTATGAGACGTCATTCACTGTATTTTTAAGGTCACATCTTTTGTAATGCGCTGGCATAAACTTTGGCATTTAATCACCGCAAGCCAATGCTGAGTTTTTTGCATAATAGAAATGGAGTGAAAGTAAATCTAAAAATTATCCAGATTATTAGGTATACGTCTGTAAATAATGTTTTGTACGATTTTGTGCTGGACGGGAAGTTTCTGGTTGAAGGCATAACATGGAAATATCTTGTCATGTCGTTTCGTAATAATATCTTTACTGTTGGAAACATAATCCGAACAGGTCAATTCCAACTCAATATCAAGAGATCAAAAATTATTGCTACATTAAAGCCTGGTAATCTCAGTGGCAATCGACAAAGCTATCGGCCAGTTGCTCTGTTACGTAGATATACTGCATAAATAACTAGAAGCAACTACATTCAACAGAGCCAAAAAGTCTTGGATGAAATTCAACCAAAGCAAGCGGGCTTCCGTTGAAAGAGAAGCAGCAATATCCAGTTCCTTCCGTTAACAAAATAAGTAGTGGTTAGTATCCAGAGACAACTTAAACCATCAACTATATTTATAGATCTAACAGCAGCGTGTGACACATTCTAGAGTTGAGGATTAATATCTTGGTTTCTCCTCGTCATTCCATGCCAAAATCTGGTGAACCTTCTTGACAGTATGCTGAGCAACAGATCGTTTCACTTAATTATGAGTGGCAATATAACCATACAAATAAAACTGAACAACAGGCTCCCACAAGTATCAGTACCAGTTCCCCTCTTCTTAAGCTTGAATGTTGCTGAATGTCGGCAGTAACGTCACTCAAATTTGGATATGCTGATGATTGGGTACTAGCAACGCAGCATAAAGTTATGGAGGAGACACAGACCATTTCACAAATAACACACCACATATAGTGGGAAACTATAGAGGTTACATGCTTTTACCTGAACAATAAAGTGCGTAAAGGGAGGTAGTAAATTAGGGAGCGTGCATAAACCACGTAGCTCCATTCTGGCCTCCTCTGAACCCCCCCCCCTTCCCCCACGTAGCCCTACGTGGTTTTTGCCTCTACCCCCCCCCTTCCCCCACGTAGCACCTAGCATTTTTCCCCTTTTGATTTCGGAAAACATTTTGTACTGTTTTCTCTTGTCGGACTATTGTAAATTACATGCAGAGATAATTAACTGAGGGAAATGAATATTCACATGCTGTTTCGACTTCTGTTCCTCATTTTAACTGTGAAAAATGTTATGAATGGAAAGCTACGTGGCCTGGCTCGGAACCCCCCTCTTCCCCCCACGTAGCCCAGCGTAGCCTTCCAGCCAACTCCTCGCCCCCCCCCTTCCCCTTGACCGAGCCACGTAGTTTGTGCACGGTCCTTATTTCAATGACAAGGTGTTAAATCGCAGTAAATATCCAGAGTATTTAGGGGACACTTCGAATAGCCCTTTTTTGGCTTTACGCCTCGTCGACGTCGAGGTCATCACAGGTGAGATGGGACAGGAAGGAATTCGGCCATGGAGTTTTGAAAGAAGCATCCCGGCATTCGCCTGCAGTGATTTGGGCATATCATGGAAAACCCAAATCTGGATGCCCGGACGGGGATTCGAACCCGCGTCCTCACGAATGCGAGACCAGAGCGTTACCGCTCACACATCACGCTCGGTCGCTTTGAATAGAATCCTGAGTTACAAACGTCTTCTAATAAGCACAACTTAGCTGTAGGAACAGTCTCACACAAAAGTTGTGTGGCACTGCATGGGGTCCATCAGCCTCAACTCTACGGTCATCTCCTTTAGGATGATTTATTTTGCAGCTGAATGCTGCTGCTCCGTATGGCTCAGTAGCTCACATACACACACAGGCGATTCTGTCCTAAGCAAAACAATACGGATGGTATCTGGAACAATAAAAACCACCCCATTTTTCTGATTACCAATTTTCAGCTTTATTCCAGCTCCGCTGTTGCACATACAACATGCTACTATTGTTGAAAATCCTAAAGAGCCGGGTGGCGTAACAAATTTTCAGCTGCAGAACTTGGCTGGCAAGTTGGGAGAAACGGTGGTGTACGATTCCAAATCACCAGAAAGTGCGCCGAAGTTCTGTGTTGAATCAAAAACGTCTTCGCAGTGTGCATGGAGTGAGGCCATACGGCACTGTTGATAGTGATTCGACCGACCAATGGGGACGTTAAGCCTGCCGGTCCCTTGGTATCCATGGGAAAAGTAGACCTGAATTGTCCAGCAACGGATTTCGGACTTTTCATACTAACATCTTTCATTCATTCTCAACACACTATCTACATCTACATATATACTCTGCAATTCACAAAATTGTGGGTGGCAGAGGGTGCTCAGCACCAAAGCTAATCTCTTTGCTGTGCATTCCAATCCCTAATGGTACGAGGGAAAAAGGAATTCATATAAGAATCAGTCCGGCACCTTATTTCTCTAATTTTATCTTTCCTGTCCTTCCGACTCAAATAGGTTGGTGGAAGAAGTATTTCACTACACTCAAAAGTGAAAGTTGGAGTACGCATGTTTTCCAATAAGTTTAAACGAAACGTGTGTCGTCTATCTACCAGAGACTCCCAACCTAATCTACTAATCATTTCTGTGACGCTTTCATAAGGACTGTAGCAAGCGGTCACGAATCGAGCGGCTCTTCTCTGTACTTTCTCTATACTTTCGATCAATCCCTTACGAAACGGGTCCCAAATGGCATAACAATAATCCAAATGTGGACGCACAAGAGATTTGTACGCTATCTCCTTTGTTTGTTCATTACAATTTTTCAAGATTCTACCTATGAATCGCAGCCTAGAATTTGCTCTACCTACTAAAGAATTAATGTGTATGTCCCATTTCATGTTCCTTTGTACTGTTACTCCCAAATATTTAATAGAATCGACCATATCAATAACTGTATTGTTTTACTCGTATTTCTGAACAATCGGATTCTTTTTGTTAGTTATGCTCATTGTCTTGCACTTTTTACAGTTTAGAGTAAGTTGCCACTCAGCGCACCAAGCCAAAATAACATCCAGATCGCGCTGAATTTCTAAGCAATCGGCCAAAGTTCTTACTACCCTATAAATAACCGCATCATCAGCAAACAATCTAAAAAGGCTTTTCACTTTGTCTCCGAGATCGTTTATAAAAATTAAGAAAAGAAGTGGTCCTATTACACTTCCTTGAGGTACACCCGATGTAACATCTAGATTAGAAGAACTTTCTCCTTCAACGACAACATACTGCGACCGACCAGTTAGAAAATCCTTTATCCATTCACAAAGCTGATCCGATATACCGTACGCTCGAAGCTTCGCTAAAAGGCGGTTGTGTGGCACAGAGTCAAAGGCTTTCTGGAAATCTAAAAAAATTGCATCTACTTGTGAACCTGTATCGATAACTTTCATTACGTCATGTGTAAATAGGGCCAGCTGTGTTTCACATGATCTTTTCTTCCGAAATCCATGTTGATTTGTTGTAAGCAAATTATTATAATCTAGAAAATTCATAATGTTCGCGCATATAATATGCTCCATAACTCTACTACAAACAGATGTTATAGATATGGGACGATAGTTCCCAGGATCACTTCGATCACCTTTTTTGAAAATCGGAGTTACTTGCGCGATTTTCCAGTCTGAAGGTACTTTTCGCTCTTCTAATGATTTACTATACTGCACATACACGCATCAAAGTAATTCATACAAAGCAATAATCCGTAAATACAGTTTGGTCACAGGGTTAGGCGAGAAGAAACCACTCTAGTTTCAGTTTTGCAAGAAAAAATGCCCCTCAGCTTAACGGTTGTGGATGAAAAAAAAGAGGGCAAAAAGATTAGAAATTGGTGGCGGACTAGCTTTAGAAAGTTGTTCTGCTGACTCGTACAGGAACCTGTTGGTAGACGCCCCCTCCGCCAGACACTTTGCTGTCGTTGTTGGTCCCTGTGTCCTGTTAGCACCACCGTGCTAGTTTGAGGGCCTTGTTGAGGCTCCAATCTCGGCGAGCCTAGCTTCGTTAATTACTGCGTCTCCTTCTTAGCGGACGCTGTTTAATCAACAGACGGAAGGGGACTCCCCGTGTCGCCCCTAATGGCGGTAATTAACACGGCTAATTAATGGGCCGACAGGGAATTACCCTCCCGCCGTCATAATGCTGCAGTGGTAACGCTACTCAAAGTACAAGACGTGATTTCCGCACTCGGACGTTTGGCTGTGGGCATTAAAATGTCGCCATACTGCATTTCCTCTTCTTTACCGGTTTACCATTTCGATATTCTGGACTAAATTATGGTGGCACCCTTTTACAAATCTCTAAATGATGCGCAGTGATCGCGATTTCAACTGTAGAACTTGTAAGTGTCCAATTCCTTACTTATTTGTTATAAAAATATTTACATTTTCCAGTCTCTGGTGTCGGGTTAGTATTGTAAGCTTTTTATTTACCTCTATTCCAAATACCGTGCTTAAAAGCACTGCTGAAATAATATTATACCTCCAAGAGAAACACACAAGGTTTTTATCAACTTTCACACAAAAAGAAAACAAATATCATTTACTCATCTTTTTCTTTTTACACTATATTATTCTATTCAAAATGAAGCATTTAAATTCATTTATATTGTTCCTTCTTCCTCATGCTCGAGTATATTAGCGAGCATCGTGGGTAAACGGTTATCGTTCTGGCCTCGCATTCGGGAGAACGCGGGTTCTAATCCCCGTCCAGGCATCCAGATTAGGGTTTTCCATGGTTTTCCCAAATCACTCCAGACGAATGCCTGAATGCTTCGTTCAAAAACGACATGGCCAAATTCCTTTCCGTTCCTTGCCCCAATCCCATCCTGCCTCTAATGACCTCGCTGTCAACGAGGCGTAAAGCCCAAACAAAAAACAACGAGCTTATTTTCTTGAATATCCACTTTAGAATTATATATCCATCGCGCCAGAATTGGATCGTCTTATTAATTTCAGCTTCCCAAGCAATCTTCTTTTCATAAACCTTTTTAGTAAGCAAAGAACCTCCTTTTTTTTCCTTCGGTCTGGTTTGACTTTCTCTGACCTTGAAGAACTTTAATGCCAAATTAATATATATGACCTTAATTATTTAATGAAAAAATATGCTTTAATAATAAATTACGTGATTAGTTAGGTCGTTTACCTCACAAACTCTAATTAACAACAAACAGATTAAGAACAATTTACTTAAACGAATTACAGGTGAGCCAATAGCTGCAACCATATTTCGACACATTGTGATTTACAATAATTGACAAAAGTATTAGATTACTGTTCTGAGTAAAGTTAGTAGCATTTAGATTTCTATGAAGTAATTTGACCATAGCTTATATTTTGATTGACATTTAGCTATTGTTTTGGTGTGGAGCAGTCGTAGCAAGCATGCATGCAGATTGACGGACACCCGCTGTCATTTCTAGAAATTACGCTGGTGAATGTATTTGCGGGCTCTGTAACCGAGATAACAGTCTGTTTTTCAGCCTAGCTAGAATGTTGTTTTTTTTTGTTTAGAACATAATTTTGCAACAATATATTTTGTATGAAACTTGGTGAACTTCGGAAGAGAAAAGCCGAAACATGTGTATAAATATATATATATATATGTATGTTCATGGGTGTATGTATACATGTGTGTGTGTGTATGTATGTATGTGTGTAGGTATGTATATATATGTACATATAAACTTGTCTGTAAAATGTCAATTTGAATTATGTTAAACCTCAAATCTGTATCATGTAAAATCCCTCGTGTAAATCATTAACATGTTAAATATTATATATATATGTAAATTAAGTTAAGAGAAAACGTCAGAATAACTGTAACAGGAAAAACTTTGTATGTGGGCTGGTGAATCTTCGTTTTTAAATTACGCTCAAATGAAATTAATCGTAGAGTTATATTTCGCTTATGGCCTTTCGCCTCGTCGACGTCGAGATCATTAGGAAATTGCTTTTTCGACCTAGGTTAATGTTCGATACTGAATGATTTTAACTTCTGAATAAAGGTTTCTTTGCCGAAGTCACTCTGTTCACCTATGAGGTAATATTATATATAGTACTAGCTGTTACCCGCGACTTTCGTACGCGTGGATTTAGAATTTGATTGCTAGAATCGGATACACAAAGCTGAAAGTTACGTAAGATATGTCGGCATAATATGAAGGGAGCGCTATCGATATACCATTCTACCTTCGAACCTGTCTCATTTATTCATATCGGAGAAAAGTATCCTATTTCGTTCTTAGTGATACAAAGTATTTCGGTATATCGGTATACACTTACAGTCATCAAAACGTAAAAAAAGAAAAAAAATACGGAGACTTACTTTCGCATATAAAATACTACTAGTTTAGATCAGACAAAAACTGCCTGTGGAACCAGTATGCCCTTAATAAAGTAAACGCTTAGCGTACTATTCTATCGCCAAAGATTTCCGAGAACATGGTATCCTTACTACAAAATCCTAGGCTTGGCTCAAACAATGAAAAACAATTCATAAAAATTTTTGCTCTCAGTGGGGTTTGAATCCCAAGCCACACGGAAGTTTTCTTAAGAAGCAAGCACGTTACCACTTTTTTTTAAATGGCTTTCGGCATCTTGGGCCACACAGCGAGCCTGATGAATTTTTCCAGATAATTAGACACACTACAGGACGGACATGACATTCACAGACACAACAGTTAAACACCCATGTCCGCGGTCGGACTCGAACCGCCGACCTTCGGCACGCGGAGCTAACACTCTAGCCCCTACGCTACCGAGGACGGCGTAATAAGAACTACTTGGATTTGAGAACACTGCGATACACTGCTATTGTTCTCTACCCTTACGCATTACAAAAACATATAGATATTATGCGTTTGTCTTTCATAATTTAATGACAATATGTTCTTATGTATACAGAATATGGTATCCCATGTCCATACTAGTGTCAAATAGCATCTCCTTGTCAAATTTCATCACGATTGGAGTAGCCGTTTAGCGAAAGAAACGTAACAAACAGACAGAGTTACTTTCGCATTTATAATATTAGTATAGATTTATGGGTAGACGCAGTTTCAGAATGTTTAGGCGAGGCAAATACTTATATTAAAATTGTTACTTGTCATGGATAACAGTCCTCTCATGGATTTACTGAGTTAAGTCTTTCTGTTATTAACACTGCCGCGGAATAATAAAATAATTACGGTTTTATTTCGTGATACAGATCAGTGGACGTGTTTACCAGCAATACACTGTTCTTGCAACCTGCCGTTTGAAAGTCACTCTACTGTGTTTTGCTTGGCTGCTACGGCTGAGCTGTATGCATTACGGGAGCATAAACCAGATACGCCGTGTAATAACTACAAAAAGGCCTTGTTACTTCGCCATTTCTTCTGCTATTACTGAAAGTCATGAATAATTTTATGGCACGCAACGAGGGAAAGCCGCGGTTTTATAGAGAAAGTCGTTAGGTGCATACCGTGTAATACAACTTTTTTCTTCGTACCGTATCGGTCCTGGCGAACTATGAGACAACCTGTTCGCAGGTGCTCGGTGTGTGGAAGGACATGTGCCCTACCCGTGATTAAGGCTGATTCGAAGTACCCAAACCTTACTCACAAATTACTAGCATTAGTCGTATAGATGTCAGTTTGATTCGACAGACGAAAGAATACGGCGCATCATTCGGGAATCGGAACAGTTCACCCAGTGATCAAATGAATCTGAGCGAGAAAATTAACATTTGAATATCGTGCACCGCGCTATTTCTGGGAATTTTGATTTGAATCCGTTTCGTTACAAGGGAAAATGTTTGAGTACAAACATATTCCACGTACATTATTTTATTTATTCGTTGAGGCCAACTAGGACCACGTTAAGCCTTTGTGCATTTGGCAGCGAGTTTCTTCTTCTTTTGGACGCACAACTCCTTCATTCGTTTTGAATGCGCCTGTTTGCGCTCCTCTGTCCAGAGTGTACCGCGTCTTCCGTTGGAGTGTTCGTCTCGGCTTGTCCCACTTGTCATTAACTTCTTCCGAAATATATCTCTGTTGAAAGCATCTTCTGGTTCTAGCCCCATCAAATGAAGATCTTATTATATATAATTAATATTATTTAAATTTTTTATTTTTTTTTGCTTTTGGCTTTACGCCTCGTCGACGTCGAGATCATTATAGACGGGAAAGGATGCAGAGAGCAAGGAACGGGGAGGAATTTTCCTTTTTTAAGGAAGCATCCTGGTTTTCACGAGGTGTGATTTGAGGAAACCATGGAAAAACCAAATCTGGATGCCCGGACGACGACTCGAGCCCACGACCCCCCTAATGTGAGGCAGGATCGTTACCGCTCACTCACCACGCTCGGTGTATTAAGTGTTGATATTTTTAATGAAGGAAGTAATTTTTACCACATAAATACTAATTTTATAATTTTACTTCTGTTTAACAATAAAATTTACAGTGCATAATTTATGAATAGAAAATTTGGATAGATAATTTTAAATTGTTATTTTTTTTTCCTGATCGTATCTTAGTGAGATTTTATTGATTTCAAACATTTGTGAAATGCGTTTAATCTAAAATGTGATATTTTAACTTCTATTTTATTTTGCAGTGTAGTTTAATTAATCTTTCTTTACTAAACAAACAATTCACTCAAACTTTACAAAGGACGAACGAAGTCATTACGTAACCCGTACGCGATGTGACTCCATGCGATGCTTCATGCTACTGATCGATTGTGTCAAAACTAACGAGTAACGGAACGATACGATAGTAACTAAGTCATCCTGTGCGCCACGCGACTCGATGCAATACTCCATGCTAGCGCCCGATTGTATCAAAAGTAACTAGTAACGATCCGATAGTAACGAATAATGATTGGTTTCTTTTACAGCTCTACTCGTGTTAGAACCGGGTTTGTCAGATCTGGAGCATTCGCTCCATTAGAGGAAAGTTGTGAGGCCGTGTGCGACAAGTGTATTTTTTTTTTTTCGCGAAATGTGTAGTCTATGTGGCGGGGATTGGGGATGTCCCAGCATCCTCGTTGATGATTACGGGAAACCGCTCGATCATGGTCCCGTTATTCCTCCC
Source organism: Vandiemenella viatica (assembly GCA_031002005.1). Taxonomy (NCBI): domain Eukaryota; kingdom Metazoa; phylum Arthropoda; class Insecta; order Orthoptera; family Morabidae; genus Vandiemenella; species Vandiemenella viatica. The sequence continues at coordinate 80,568,233 of CM061918.1, forward strand.
ATATCCAGTATGGTGGTGCCTAGTGTTGCAAACTGAAAAAAAAAATGTTTTTTTTTCAGATTTGTGAAAAAAAACATGAAAAAAAAACCTAGCACCCTCGTTTTTTTTCTAAATTTGATTTTTTTTTTCAGAAAACAATATATTTGATAAATTATAGTTTTATTTATGGAACTTACATTTTACAGGTGTGTTTTAAACCTTAGTAAATAATATAATATCTTACATAATGATTCATAAATGTATCTATATAGGTAACATAATTTTTTATTCATCTTCTATGTCGGTACCACATTCACTAGTATCAGTACTACCAACACTAGTTCGGTCGGAGTTGGAATTTTCTGTTTCTTCTTCTCTCCCCTATAGATCCATAACTTCAGAAATAGTTACATTTTTCTTTTACTGGTTGTATTGCATGCAAAAGCTTTTGAGATTGCAATTTTAAATTGTGAGCAAAGTACACACTGTGAATGAAGACTGCGCCGATAGTTGTGTATTATGTTCTTTTAAGTTTGAATTTAAATCTATTATCATACAAAATAGGAGCTTTATTTGTTTTCAATCGTTGGTTTACGCCAACGGTTGCAAGAAAATTATTCATAATTACTGACAATGACTCAGTATTATCACTATACGCTGCGAGTTTAACAAGTATATGAATATAAGGAAAGCACAACAAGTAATAAAATGAGGCAAAAAACCGTAGTTAAATTTCATAATTTTTTGAAAAGATTCGTAGGTCTACAGATAAATTTGTAGGGCCTGGCAGCACTAGTTCAAATAGCGAGAATCAATCCAAACAATGGGGAACGGCCGAACGGGGATTCCTTCTCACGCAACCTAGCCTTTTCGGGAAGTCCCCTTTCGTAAAAGAAAACTTCAGTCAATGTTACCAATATTTTTGTAATTTTTTTTTCTACTGAACCAGAAAGATATAGTAGATTTAAAAGTAAGATAAGTACTTAGTATAAACTCTAAAACAGTCATATTAAATGATAAATGCCTTAAAAATTTGAAATTTAGTAGTTATGAAAAAAACATGTCCCAGAAAAAAAACATGTTTTTTTCACAGTTTTTTCATGTTTTTTTTTTTCACGTCAGAAAAAAAACGTTTTTTTTACAACACTAGTGGTGCCTTAAGTTTGTGTAATATACAAAGTAGTGAAAGGTGTATTTAAATTTATTGTTATGTACTAATAACCTCCCATCTTTTTCCGTAAAAAAGTGCATGGCTATGGCACTTTAATCCGGCCGGGACCGAAGCTTATATAGGCCACCTAACGGACAGACTTTCAATTTGCTGCGCAATCCGCTTTTATTTTTTTATTATTATTTTTAACTTTATTATATTATTATTCTTCGTTTGCTTACGTCTTTACGCCTGATCAACGTGGGGGTCATTAGAGGCGGGAAAGGTTTGATGGCAAGGAATTACGTCATGAACATTTGAAGAAACCATCCGGATATTCGCCTGCACGGGAAACCGAAATCTCGATGACGGGGCAGGGATTGAAACCAGAGGCCCCTGGAATTGGCTTCCTTACGTAAATCAGCTCCTAATTCACATTTACTTGACTGTAATAGACACTTTATAATTCTGAAATAATGCAGTAACTATTACGAGCCACCCTTCAATGGTATTTACAAACTTTTCGTTCGAATATGTCGAGCACTTGCAGCAATTTCAGTCGCCAACGATACTCTTCTCCTGTTCCAGACATCATCTGCGTTATTACTTCTACTGAAAGACCACGATTTTACCATTAGATTTATTCTGGAAAATCGTTACTCTTAACGACGTTTCTACATATTACGAAGGCGCGATGGTATAGAAACAAATAAACAAACATGTAATGAAATTTAAAACTTACCGACAATATCCCAATTCAGCAGGGATAGCGATCATTCATATATCTTGTAATTAATATTTTGACAATGTTGCTAGCGTGAACCGTGCGGATACGCTGTAGAGAATTTGTCGATGTGATTAACTGCATCTCTCAGGAGTATTCATACCCATGTCGGTACTAATTAGCTTTAACCACCAGTACCGTCCATTGCAACTGATGGATTTTTAATCGCTCTGGAAAGAATCACAAATACAATCCTGTCCTTAGGGACGGTGGTATATTTATTTTATTTTTGGGTCCATTATCCGCATTTGCTAAAAGCTTTGGTGCACGTCAGCCTTAGCGCCAAACTTTATTACAACCATTATTGACACAAGAATTGCTAAGTAATAAATGTAAAAATTATGAAATATTAATACAACATTAACAAGTTATTCTTATCAGGTATCTGTAGACGTAGACAGTAGAGCGACAGATCTGACAAGAATATGTTGAACGATTACCCGTCTCTGTGAGCGAACACCATGATGATGGCTGACGTATAATAAGGAGATTGCTGGTTCGAGACCCGGGGGGGAGAGAAGTAATTATTCGGCATTGGACAGAAGGTAGCTGATGGTGGACGATTCGTAATCGTGAGTTTGAGAACGAAAGTTATGTGTTAAATTTTAAGCTGATGGCGTTATATCCGTCGGAGGGGAACGTTAAATTGGCAGTTCACTGCGGAATTTCATATCACTCACGCGACTCCACGGCCGCGCCACTTGAGTTCGCATTAGGGCTGTTGATAAAATATCGATATATCGATATATCGATATTTTTTAAAAAAATATCGATATTTATGAGTGATATTTTTTAGGACGATATATCGATATATCGATATTGAAATCTGGATATCGGAGTCCAATATTTTTTAAAAATAAGTGGTTATTTTCCGTTTTCCTGGTAGAATATTCCAAGTTATTATTGGAGGGAAAACGATTACCTGTGTTGCACATGCAATACATTTTCATAGATAGAATTTTAAGAAACAATGAACGATACGAGCACATGGAGAAGCAGGGCCGCCGTAAGGGGGCGTGCCAGGCAGCATATTATTTAGCGGGCGACCTCCTTTTTTTTTTAGCTCAACAGCTGCTACGGGCGGTCGGCGGCGACACTGGGGATGGCAACAACGGGGGCGGCAATCTCACAGTTTTTTGATCCGTTTCGGAAATTTCCTAGATCCACCATTGGCTGTAGTTGGACAGGGGGCGGCATAATCGCTATTGTACGCGGGCGCTCAAACAGCTAGCGGCGGGCTGTGGAGAAGTAAAAAACAAAGATAAAATAACTCATTCAATATTCATTAGAATTCTTGTCTGGACATTTTGAAAAGTTTTTAAAATTTGTCTTCAATCAATGCAAAAGTATTAGCATTAAGAAACTAATCGTAATGTACCAGGTATGGGTAGGGTTGCCAGATAGCCGGAATATCCGGGAATGTCCCGGAATTTTGTGTCTGATCTCGTGTTCAGGAATTATGCGTTACTGTCCCGGAATTTCCGATACTAGTTTTTTTCTCAAACTCAGTTCACCACGGTGGTCATGAGGCCAAGCCAAGTATCCCATGCTTGCAGCGGGAGGATGGAATGTCCCTTAAATCAGAGGAATTGAAACTGACAGGAAAATACTCTTTGAAATTTCTGGGAATTTGAAAATTCTAGATGCAGTTAACATTAACTTCCTTTATACAGAGTTCACATGTCTGAAACGTGTTTTTCAGGTCCTTCCAAAAGACTTTCCAAACGATAAAATCCGGACCAATTTCTTTAGAACAAGCGTTTTTAATGATTTTGAATATTTTAAAAAAATAGTTGGTTTTGTTTTGTCAATTCCAACAAGCAATGACTTTTACGAGACAAGTTTTAGTCCGTTGAATAATTTATGAAATAAGAGTGAAACAGAACGTTCATAGATTCGATCAAAGCTGAACTGCAAACTCAATCAATTTTGAAGACTCTTGCTGAGAAATTTTATCAGTTTTGCAAAGCAGTGACGGAGAAATATTTATGAAAATGGCAAAATCTAGTATTAAATGTTTTAAAAGTAGATGATTAAGATCTATTTGGATTGATGTTGATTTTGATTTAGCAAAAGATAGATGCTAATTTTTTATTTGTTGATAAAACCTGATGTTGATTTTCTGCCTAATTTTAATTAATGAGCCTAACAGAAGTGTTCAGTTTTGGTTTAATATTTTTTGAGATTTTGATTAATAATACCGATGTTGATTTTGTACCAAAGTAAAAAATTCCTAACGAGGTGGTCAATTTTTGTTTTAAGTTTAGTATTTTTCCTTTTGATTCATAATACCTGATGTTGACTTTCTACCATAGTTTAATTAATAAAGTTAAAAGAGGTGCTATATATACGTTAGATAACATATTTACCTAAAATAGAATTTTTATTAATTTGCATTTTTGTTCACTCTTTAAACATACCGCTAAAATACTTTTTAGACCCAGAAATGTCCCGGAAATTATAAGCCTGTATCTGGCACTCCACAGTTAAATATTTCGCGCGAATTGGATACGGTTCTTGTTCCATACCAACAGATGAATTGAGCTATGCTAAAAACTTATTATCATAGATTGGTTCATTTAAAAAACATTAACGCCAAGGGAACTGCCTTGACAGTAGCGGCTCTAGGATTTTTCCAAGCCGGGGAAAAACTGAGATTGCAGCCTCTTCAAACATTTGTGCCAGCCTGACCCCGAGAATCGCCTCCTTGATTGTTGGACAAACGCATTGATGTCGCCACTTTAACTGTTTGCCAAACGCATTGTTGGACACGATATTATCGCCCAGAGCAAGTACCCCAGTTTGCCCCCACCCCTCGCCCTAAATCCTGCATTCCACCTAGAATCTCAGCTTTAAAAAATTGTATTATGGTAAAGCGTTACCCATTTGCGAAGCAATATCAAAGAAGGGGAAATTTTCAATTAATGTAGGGAGTTTCCATTCATAGTAGAAGAAACAACGGGAAAAACATGAGTACATGCTCTTGAAAAGTATGTCCAATGAAGTTTCTGAAATGAGTTTTGGTGCAAAATTTTACTTCATTCACCACCTTAGTTTGGAAATTTTTTTTTTGGATCTGAAACTCTTTTAAATAACTATGACGTTCTCTCATCATAATTCTATGCAACATCCAGTTGTCCTAGAAAATGGTAATTTGGTACACATACTTGGTTTCATCCCCATAGTGTAAGAAAAGTTCGTGTGTTTTTTCAATGCCAATCTAAAAGCTGAAACGTCTTAGAGAAAATTTGTAGGTTAATTGCTTTCTTCTTGATGAGGCTATATCCTTGAATTTCAGTTTTGCACAAAGACCAGGATCATAAAAAACACAATTAATTTTACTTTGTTACTACATTTAATTTGGAAGTTATTAGTAGTCCTACACCGATGGTAACAATGCAGACACGGTGATGCTCGCACAGAACGAATCGGACTCCAGCCCATTGTTTTACATGAGCGTGCGTTGTCGGGGAAAGTATTTTGATATGGAAATTGGATGCAAGCAGGAATATTGATAAATTCGGATACACAATCTATGCTAAGGTGCAAACATTTGGTCCAAAAAAGTAAGAAGACTCAGAATAAGCTATCAACCTACAAAAAGAAATTAAATTCCACATAAAACAATACTTGTAAAAAAAGTGACTTGGTCATTATGCAAACTCTGATAATAGAACATCAACATAAATAAATGCCTCTACAATGTTGTATTATTGAGCTTTTAAACTCACAAAAGCCAAGATTTCCCTCGATGCTCTTTCTGGATTCACAAGTCTTCGAGTAAGTCATAAACATTCTGCCTCTCCTTTTAGTAAAGTAGTAGTATAATGGCTAAATCACAATTTTTAAACAAAATATTTATCCGTGACGTCATGAAAAACTATTTTTTTTGAGAAAATCAAAACTTGATTCAGAAAAATATCTCACAACTCTTCATCATTAAATAGCCACAAGACTTTTTTTAAATGATTTGTTTTTGTAACATTGTTTTTATATAATGGGGTCGATATATCGATATATCGATACTTTTTCTTCGATATATCGAACCCGATATAAATATTTTTTAAAATATCGATATATCGAAAATCCGATATTTTTTAAAATATCAACAGCCCTAGTTCGCATCAGGCAGGAAGGTCTATCCCATTCGCTAGCAGCAGTGGCGCCGCCACGACCTCCACCAGGGAGGGGAAAGCTTTCCCCCGTTTTCTCGGTTACCACGCTGCGCATATAAACGCATTCCGTCTGGCAACAGCAGCAGTCGGTGGAAAGCACACAAGAATAAACGAAGCTATAGTTCGACTATCGATTAGACATGTGATAAACTATTGTGAATTCTATGTTGACAAACTTGGATATTATATTCGGGACGGTCATAGTGTACAACACAACACCCTTCTGAAGAGTACGTATGCTTAGATCAGCACCGCGCTTCATCCTCTCCCTTCTTTCATCTCTCATCCACAACAAAAACCCTATCACAATGGTCCATACAAACATCTACACTTACTAACATTTTCATACTGGCAAAGACCACGGGAAATCATGCTAATTATATATTCCTGGAACTTTGCTGTTGAGAAACCCTCTCCGTAGAAACCACCTGTGCCCTAATATGGCACGTACTTATACAATGTGGAACGATTAGCATAATGACTAATAATTATTTCAGAACAGAAACTCTCATGGAGATTTATAGACTAAGAAGACGGTTGCTCGAGCACTGATATATGGAAACAAGAGGATGGAAAAATCGGGTGTTTCAGAAGGTTTTACTTGTCCCCGTATCACACAGAAACTAAAGTCTAATTTGGAACCTTAGGGTACAACTTAAAAACTGCGGTACATTTTCTGACTCAACGTAAATGGTGGACGAAGCAATAAATGAAATGAACAGGTAGTCGTTAGATGTCAAAGGTCATCAAACATGAAATATTTTTCATAACCTGGCTCCAAAAGTTACACTACATCAATAACAAACACGACACTCTTTTGATTTTGATACATGTTGCATTTCGACCTAACCACAAACTCCACTAAAATTGCCACTAGAAAATCAATGCACACGCAGAACACTGCATGTTAGTGGCAATAATACATCGCGATATAAACTTGATCCAAAATCTTTCTTGTTTGTTATCCGTGAATCAGACCAATATTAGAACCTTTGATACAGTTACATGTGACTGAAATAATAACCACAGTAACATGGAGCCAGTGTAAGCAAAGTAAATTAAAAATACTCGTAAAACTTAACAACATACGTTTGCCACTTAATACTCGTATTAATTTTAATTGTAAACCAGGCTGCATAGATCGCGTACAGTGAGGAAGTACTTTCGTTTATAACGAAATAATGATTTCAGTAACAGGTCGTTCTTGAAAACAATATAAATTATTTTAAAAAAAATTAAATTGCTTTGCCCTCTGCTATAACGTCGAATGTTGGTTGTAATTCTGACCGTGGGTATAGAACAATTTAGTCAAAACTTCTGCTAACATTACTGATCGAAAATTAAAGCTTTTATATTATGTATATATAGGCAAAAAAAAAATAAAAAAAAATTAACGAATACTTCTTCATCGAATGAATGTTACGTAAGCATAAGCAACTAATAATTAATATGTTTATTTAAACGAAATACATATTTTTCTTCCTGTTTTCTGATAGTTAATTTCTTCACGGATGGTTAGTTACATAGAACAGTTATTAAATAACACACATAACCTCGAACAATATCTCTGGTCGTTTTAAGTTGGACAACGTTTTATTAGTGTAGATTTAGATATCGTATTGGAACTGTATAAGGTTGTAAGCGACTATAAACTCAACTTTTCAAACGCCACGAACATTTCAATGACCAGGCAAAAATCGGCCATTTCCACTATGAGAACAGCAGAGGATTGTTCCTACAGTAGTCTATTGATTTCCAGTTGGCATCTAAAGGACCGCAGTTCGTCTAAAGATTAAGTAAATGACCGTTTTTAAGAGGTTCTTTTTTTTTTTAAGTATGGCCTTCGGTTTTTGCGATTATTTATCCAGCTCCAATTTTTTATGAACCAACTGCTGTATCAGGTTTTCACTATGATATTGTGCACACTACAGTGAGGACAACACAAGGCGAGAACAACACTTAATTAAAACCACCCCTGCCCGGGGCCGGACTCGAACCGGCGGCCCTTGCAGTGCGAGGCCAACGTACTAGCCCCTACGCTGCCAGGACCGGCACGTGGTAAAGTTGGTAACATAAGTGGATAAGTAAACAAATATAAAAGATATAAGGTCTAGTGTCTACTCAATATGTAATTAACTTTTAATAATTTCATAACAGTGTTTCCAAAAGTATTCATAAACGTTCTTTTACATTTAATATGCTATAATAATACAATCAAATATGACCGATATATTAATAACATACATATAATTTTAAAAAATGAAGACAATATAAGTTAATGGTCAGCAGCACTAGTTTTGACACTTCACTGGTTTTCGGGTTGAAAAAGTTTGAGGAACGCAGTGCTACTACGTTTGTCTACTTTGTTTGGTAGGGCATTCCGTATCTGAGGCACAGTTTTTCTCGTTTATCTTGTCCTCGGCATGACTCAACGGAATTCTGTCGTCAGTCTAGATTCCTGCACAGGTAGAAGTTTCCTGGGTTTCTTTTACGACTCCATATTGCCATTTAAACCAGCATTTATCAAACCTTCTATCAGTCATCTCCAACGAAATAAGTCGATTTCACACCTCCAATAATTATTTTCATTTGTAATTTTATTACTTTTTATTAAATTATAAGATATAGAGGAGAAGAAATAAGATAATTATTCACAGAACTGTACTTCTGCTATACAGGTGGCGGAGAAAAAAAAACTAATTGTCACTGAATTGGTCAGAATTCACCAGTCAAGAATTAAAGTTATACATTATTGTCACTCTCTAAACGTTAAAATTCCGCCCTCTTTTTAATCTCGACGAAGTAGCAGAAGCATGCCTGTGTTGATAAGTGTCAATCAATATTTCAATGAAGTATCCTCAGCCATCGTTAAATCTGCAGAAAATCAGTAAGTAGACCTACCGCCACGCTAAAAATAAAATTTCCTGAAAGTGCGAAATTTAGAGAGTTTTAGGACAGATGAAAGAGTTCTATTCTGTAAATCATCCTCTATGTCAGTACTACATTCACTAGTATCAGCACTATTTCTATTTTCTGTTTCTTTTTCTGTCTCCTCTAGATCTATAACGTCAGAAATAATTACTTTTTCTTTTACTGGTTGTCCTTGTATTGTACGCAAAAGATTTTGAGATTGCAATTTTAAATTGTGAGCAAAGTACACACTGTCCATAAAGACTGCGCTGATAATTCTCTTATTACGGTCTTTTAACTTTGAATTTATTATCATATAAAATAGCAGCTTTATTTCTTTTTCAATCGTTGGTTTACGCCAACGGTTGCAAGGAAACGATTCATAATTACTGACAATTTAATGACTCAGTATCACTATACGCTGAGAGCCTAACAAGTATACGAATATAAGGAAAGCACAATTAAGTAATAAAAAGAGGCAAAAAAACGTAGATAAATTTTAAATTCCTAATTTTTTGAAAAGATCCGTAGGTCTACAGATAAATTCGTAGGGTTGGCAGCACTAGTTCAAATAGCGAGTATCGATACAAAAAACGGGGAACGGGGATTCCTTCCCGCACAACCAAGCCTCTTCGGGAAGTCCCCGTTCGTAAAAGAAAACTTCAATGTTGCCAATATTTTCGTAATTTTCTTTTCTACTGAACCAGAAAAGTATAGTAGATTTAAAAATTAATATAAGTACTTAGTATAAACTCTAAGGCCGGGCGCACATTGACGCGCAGTCAACGCAGCGCAGCGCAGCACAGTTTCTGTGTCTCTATGTTTTGGGGCGGAACAGCGCGTATTGAGACACAGAGCAGGGCAGCGCAGTACTGCGCCGCACGTGGCCTGCGCCACGTTGTGATCACGACACAGAAACTGTGCCACGCAGCTGACTCGTGCCGGTTTTTGCCGCAACACTTCTTGCGTTATTTATAACCTTGCTTTACTTATAATCATTTTCAACTATCGAATAAGAAAAATTTATTAATCTGGTGCGTAACCAACCTGCGATTCACAGTATCAGTCATAAAAAATACATAAAAATTAAATTTAAACAAGAGATTTGGACAATGAGCCCAATAAGTGACGAGTAAATTCAGCATTTATTTATCATACAATTGTCCACTTACAATTTTCACTTTTTTTAAAATTCATTTTTAATAAAACTTCGAAAAAGATTGATATATATAGGCTATTATCACATTATTTGTTTTCTTATTATTTGTACTACATCATTCAATAGTGTCCCCGAGAAACACTTAATTCGTTGACACTGCTTTTTTAGTTTCAAGTGTTTATGTTCTGTTAAATAGTTTTCTTAAAAATATAATATGAAATAAAAGAAAGAAACATTCTTATAAATGTCATGTACCATCAAACGCTAAATAATTAAATAAATAACCACGAAAATACAGCGAGATTTTCTTCAGTTCTAATAGATATTTGAGCTTTGTCGAGAAAATAACAGGTTACATTATGCCGTGAATCTGCGTTCGAGTCATCCGGAAATTATCTTTTGAGAATTCTCTTGTCACTGCAAAAGCCAGATGAGAGTTTCTTCTTTTCATATACTCACTTTTGCATTGTTTTATCTAACTCAGCTTCTGTTAAAGTAATAACAACAATTTTCCAAGCTCGGCATCCCAATCTGATTCAGAAATCAAAAATCGAGTATTTGTATCGACATGTTTTTGGTTACGCTTTATTGTCGGTTTTTCGCACAACACAACGCTTTGTAAACTGCTGCACGAAACTGCGCTCTAATATGCGCGAGTAACTGCCAGTCTGTGCTGCCCTGCCCTGCTCTGCGTTGCCCCAGTACTGCGCCACGCAGCTCAATGTGCGCCCCGGGTAAAACAGTTGTATTAAACGATAAATGCCTTATAAATGTGAGATTTAGTAGTTATAAAAAAAAACGCTTTTTTTTCCAAGTTAGAAAAAAAAAACCGTTTTTTTACAACACTAATCCTACGGCAATACGCCTTCAAAGCTGTGAAAACCCACTGCAGTTACCATTTTACCCTCCTTGGGTGTTGAGCCGGATAAATTCCGGCATACATAACGATTCCACAGCTTCCTTTGCTGTCATTATCAGATTTTTTTTTCGTTTTTAGGGAATGTATTTAGATACAGGTAATTCAAGTTTTCTTTCTTTATTATTTTTTTAAAAGGTATGGTTTTGGAAATAGTTGCTGCGATTAATTTGTGTCAATGTTTATAAGGCCACGACCTATCAATACATTTTAAAAATAAACTTAAGGGTTACACAATCAGTAAAATCAAAGTTGAGTAAAAAACGAATAATATTAAGACATATTGTCTTAGATTATATTGTTTCATCAAACGTCACAGCATATAAGAATCAAATATGTATCATAGCGGTTCCAAACTTATGATTAAATAATGTTAAAATTCTGTAACAGGTTGATATATAGAAACAGTTTGTTAATCGTAGCTGCGAGAGGACCGTGTTATTCTGTTTCTGTGGTATGCTTCGGTAATTTTCAGTTGCTTGGCGGCAACTGCGCGTTTCGGTATGCACCATGGATCTATTCGACAAGGAGAAATTTATTTATTATTTAATTATTAATTGGAATGGAGTGCACACTTCGGTGGCAATTTCCCTAAGCACCCATTTTTCCCTTTTTCTGCACCCACCTACATTTGCCCTCTACAAATTTTCGACGTTTTTTTGGTAAATTATTCATCATTTCTCTTAGTAACTTATTCCAATCCTGACCCCCTAACCGTAAAAAGTAAAAAGAGAGTCATACTACACTTTTGTGACTGAAATCGAGTGCCAGCTTGTGGTCATGCTCATCTCTCCCTTCCATGCATTACTTTTAATTCTTACACCAATATCTTTCCATACCTCATTACCAATATCATCGATACTGTGGAAAAAGGGCGGAAAAATGGATTTTTCTTTGTCTTTATACAAAGAACTTAGAAAGTTCCGGATAATAAGCGTTTGGTGACCAAAATTGTATTAATTTATTTATTTTTCGTAAGGCACTAGGATACAAAAATAGTAATTATATTGAATTGGTACAGTCAGCGCGCCATGCTTCGTTAATGTTGAAGTGATTTTGGACCAGCATCTCACCAGACTTCCAAGTTGAATATCTTTAATTTATTCTGTTTTAGTTTGACGTGGGAAATCCTGATACACAGGGTGAATCAAAACGGGCTGTACAATTTTGGAGTGGTATGGACATTTATTGAGATTACTTACAGAATCGGTAGATGTGTCATTTCGCAGCAAACAACCACAAGTTTCACATAAAAGTGACAAGTGTTATTTTGGTTTGATGTGACAACCATTGGTCATGCGGAAAACACCCCACCGATAATCAGTTTCTTCCCACACTCGTTGCAGCAAATCGGGTGCAACTTGTGCAATGTCAGCGTAGATTCGATTTTTCAGGTCGGCCAAATTGTTTGGTAGGGGAGGAACATACACACGATCTTCACGATCTTTAATTACATCGCAGAGAAAGAAAAATCCAGTGGTGTCATGTCTGGGGAGAGAGATGACCATCCCTTCACGGCCAATCCACCGACCTGGCAAGCGATTGAGGAGGAAATATCGATCTTCAGTGAGGAAATGAGGTGGTGAACCGTCTTGCTGGTAGTAAACCATCCCCTCTCATTCACTTTATCGACCAGTGGAATTAAAATGTTTTCAAGCACATCCAGATACACAAATACAAGTGACAGTTTTCTCCACACTTTCAATTTGCTACGGGCACAAAACTCATTCACCTTGGGGCTGTGTTCCAGAGATGCATGTGGATTTTCGCTGCCCCATATTATGCCGTTGTGGATGTTCACCATGCCACTGATATGAAATGTTGATTCATCGCTGAAAATTATTGTGTTGAGGAATGTATTGCGGGATACCTGGTGTTATAGTATCATGTAGCAGTGTACAACGCGTCTCAACGAAGTTATTTTGCCAAGTTTTTTTTTTTTTTTTTTTTTTTTTTTTTTTTTTTTTTTTTTTTTTTTTTTTTTCCAAAAGTTCGTTTCATGAAACCAAAACACATACCGAGCACGCCATAGTTTGAAAAACCCTGTTCTGATGTGTCGGTTGATTGCAGTGTATTGTTTTGTGTAGCTTCCCCCTCCCATAATAGAGTCTTATGCCCTAATTCTCAATATGCAATAACATTTTGGTCCAGATTTTTGATACGCATACGCGTTTCCTATCCTGCTGGTCAAACGCTAACTATGAGAATTCATTCCACACACCGTTCGAGCACAAGACACCATTTTGTTGGCTGTAAGACTTGACGTGTCGAAGAAGAGCTAAGCGTTAGTAAAATGAGTGAAATGTGCAGAGATAACTAGGACGATGTGGATAGTTAAATACGTCCTTGACGTCCAAAAAAGACCTGTTAATGACTGACAGGATTAGTACAAAAGATGGCATATAGGTATTAACAGGCTATTAAAAGAAAGAGACAGACTTTCGGGGAAAAATGTATCTTTCCTCTTATTTTTATAGAAAATAGATCTTTGTCAACATCACTCTTTATAATAGAATAAAAAAGCTTAGAGCTATGAATTCGGCAGCAATCGACAGGATTTTTAATGGACTTGTGATCTAGCATACGAACGGCAGGTACACAGTTCATCTCACCGCAGCGCTTGCGTTGGCGAGACGCACAGTGATAGTTTTGGGAGCAGCAACTACAGGGGTTAGCATTATCCGAGATGTGTTAATTCCCACATAAACAATACTTTCGTATCAATTACAAATGACCGACAAAAAATTAAATATGATTGGATTCTGACAGTAAGTATCGTGTGATGCCATACCCGATGTCGGGCGTAGACTGTGATATTACCATTGACTAGTTACACCTCCGCGGGAACTATACAGAAAATTTACTGGGGTGGTTTCCTGTTGCCTTGCCCAGTGTAACAGTATTCTTATGGCTTATTGTAGGTGTGGATTACTGATAGTGTTTTTGTTTTCAGTGTAGAGTGTTGTATGAAATGATAAACACAGAGGATAATAGCAATAATTGCGTGTGGTCGAAGTGACCTCGTGACAGGGTTTCTATTGGTTGGGCATTCCGCCCTGTCGTAGTCACTTTCATCTAACCAGGTAGCCACACCGCGTACAGGGGACCTACAGTTTAACATGGTATTCGAACCACGGAAGTTATCTGGCGTACTTCGGGTTAAAGGTAAATGAAAATCCCCGCCAAGACAATGTTTCGAACCGGGGACCATTCGCTTCCAGTCAGACACCTTAACCACTGAGCCACCAGTCCGCTCCAGTGAGAGTGAGAAATCCGGCGCCATCCCATTCAAGTATACTCTTCCGAAAGACACCGAAGGACGCCAGGCTTAACGTACCACTCCGACGGACGGTTTATCATCAACTGTGTCGCATTCCCTCACTCCATATGCACTGCGGAAGGGCTTTGTGAGGAATTGTACACCACCACCTGTCGTACCCTATAGGCCAAGTCCTGATGATGATAATTTCTTCCACCAGCAGCACTCGAACCAGCTGACCCCGTGTCAGCGCAGGACACCATCACGGTGCCGCAACCAACTCAGACAACTTGAACATTGTATACAAAGAAGAATTGTAAATACTTTCACATTAATAACTCACTCTATTGTTTGTGTGTTTTCGTTTAGTTAAGGTAAAAAACACAACAAAAGATTTATGTATATATATATATATTGTAGTGTATCGCTACACTACATAGTAATATTCGCGATATGCTGGGTTCTAGGTTCAGGCAGGTGGACAGTTCAGACAAAGGGTGACAGGGCTGCTTTGGTATGCGACCTTGGAGGCAGGTACCGAGGAGCCGTTAGGTGTGTGTGGAGAGGGCACAGTAGGCTGCGGGCAGTGGTTGTGTGCGTGGCAGCCGACGTGAGATAATGTGATGTGCAGCGGCTAATGTTGGCACGCGCTGCTGTGGTGCTCTGTGTTCCATGTCGCCTGCGGAGCGGATGAGGCAACCAACAGCCAGCAGATGGGTCGTCGCCTAGGAAGACCACTGGAAGCCGACCTGGCGCCTTCGGAAGAATGGTAACCACAGAGATCTTGATAACCACCCCAAGAAGTGTCGTATTGATAAACAAAACCTGTCGCCCTAGAGATTCTCATCACCCCGCTGTGCTTAGTGAAAGGACATCTAACAACCCCTGAGAACTGATGTATTGAAACTATTGTATTATACGTGGATTGATTAATTGTAATTGAGAAGTAATTGTTGTAATAAATGTCAATGTCAAATGTACGTGAAACGGTATTGCCAACCTCTTCAGCATAATCCCAAGTACACTTTTCAATAATTTCATATAATAATGGTTTTGTTGATCTAATAATTAAATTTAAAAGTTAATTTAATTTTAAAATGAAGGAGTACAAGTTGTACGCTTCAATGAAGAATGTTCAGGTTTACCGATCTGATTTAAATCTGAACCGTTTTTGTTTACGCGAAAAGATCGTGTTTGGATGACGTGGTTATTTTTGTCTATCTCATCTATTGAGAGCGACATCTCCGTTGCCAAAGCCGGACACGACGCGTGGTTAAACTTCCTCGTTGACCTCTCGCAAGCCACGATGTCTGTTACAATGTAGCAGTGATTCTCCCGGGTTAAAGGAATCACAGCGATGTGCATGAAGAGACTATGTCGCTCAGCGCAGCGGCTTAGTTCTAACACACAGCTGTCCCATAACTCAAATACCCATCCTGCTCCCTGACAACTATCGAAGAAACTACACTGGCGGAAATTAGGTGTTCAACCCCCAGAAAGGAATGATGGAATATCAGGAAACTTTTTACACACTTCCAGAGTCATACCAGAAGAAATGATAACAAATTGAAATGGATCAGACTAAGTTTATTACTTACAGTTGTCAGTAAGAAGTGCGTCCACCTTGAGCATGTATACATTCGTGGATCCTTGCCAGCACTGAATCAATAAGGGTTCGGAAGCCTTCTTTGTTTTTTTACTTAGGGCTTTACGCCTCGTTCATAAATGATTATAAATAATTATTATAATTAACTCTGGACCCACAGATATAAACATCGTAAACAACATCTCTGGATAATCAGACAATCGACAGTACAAATAAGAAAACAACTAGCCACGCCGGTCTCCAGCAGATCACAATCTGTAGCAGATTCGGCACACGACCCCTGAGGAAGACCTAAGACTTGGTTGAAACGTCGGGAAAAGAAGAAGGAGGAGTATAGCGATGCAGCGATAATCCCATAAGCATTTATATTAATATGACGCCTGCGAAAACAACAAAATCCTTTATAAGAACTTTCATGTTACACCACATTGTTCACCTCTTATACGCTAAAAACATAGCTATTTTACATAATAAATAGCCGCATAGTTCTCATAAAATTACATGTAAAACTCAGTTTTTTAATCATTTAATTATCCTCATATGGGGATACTTGGGACCAAATTTGTTTAATTTGTGACTACTCCATCTGGGTGGTGCAATTTTAATTTCCACCAGTATACTGGGTGCAGCATAATGCCCTAGTGTTTTTGCGCACATTAAGGCGCCTCCGCAATCCATCAGGTAGCTACAACGAGACCAGGCTGGAGCCCTGACCCCTGCCTACCTGCCGTCCTGATTGCGGTTTTCAGGCGATTTTCCGCAATGATCAGGCGAATGCTGAGACGTTCTCCAATCTCCGCTTCATAAACTACACATTTCACAAACAAAAATTTACACTTATCATAGAGAGCATACATGAATCGCAGATAGACGGCAACACTTAAGCTCCTCCTACTGCTCCAGTAATTGACAATCCCTGATTCTAACTACCCACTGGAAACAGTGGACAAATTCTTAATCGCAAGTCATCATGAGAATCTAGACTGCGTGATCCGATAACGCCCACTGGCAAATAATAATAATTGTGGACTGAGTATTTTGGATACTAGCGACTCGATTACCATAAAAACTGTAGCAAGTTCTACTTCTTATAATTCCGTTTTTGCTTATGGTTTTACACCTCGCTGACTTCATGGTCATTAGTCAGGAAAGTACTGGGGGGAAGGAACGGGAAGGAAGTCGACCATGACCTTGTAAAGGAACAATCCCTGCATTCGCCTTGAATGATTTCTGGAAATCGAAATATAGATGTCCGGACAGGGATTCGAACCCGTATTGACCCCGAATGCGAAGCCAGAGAGTTACCGCTCACCAACCACTGTCGGTACTGTCATACTAAGATATCAGATAGCTTATACTTAGTTTTTCAGCGGAAGATTATGCGCCAGCAGAGTAGTAACATTGCTCATATCAAACTTGTAGACTTCGTCCTCAATGATTTATATAACTGGCTGTATAAGACCAACACCGATGCATGGTACCTGTCTTTTATCTGGCGTAGCAGTCCCAAAAATCGGATGAAGAGTGGTCGTAGAGACAGAAAAGAGAAAGCAATTAGTCAATAAACAATGTTCGCCTCAGAGCCTGGAATAGTTGCATCCGAGAACCCGTTCTGAAGTCTGGGGAATATTATCATGAAGAATCACAGTGTGTTACGTCGGCAATAAGAGAAACTGATGAATGTTTTCCAACTACTTAACACCTTTTGGAAAGGTATCGATCGTTAAAAAACAAGGGCGTGAAAGCGCAAAAGTAACAGTGAAACAGGCGTCTGCTGTCAAGCAGAGGTGGGAATCCCGGAACATTTACTCCTATGTCAGAATGTGGAAACTGGTTGTACGCAGGAAGATGTAATTGGCACCTCTGACAACGCAAGCAAGGCTCCAGAATTTATGGAGTTCTAATCGTTGTATCCCAGGATGCGGAAGAAAAAGCGAGCTAATCTTACGGCACGCAAAGAGTTTGATCTAGTAACTTTGTTCCTACTGTTTACTTCGCCTTTCGTATCCAAACAAATAAAATAAACTCAATCGTATTACAGCAATATCTTTCATGTAATGACGCCGAGCGTGGTGGGTGAGCGCTAACGCTCTAACCTCGCGCTGAGGAGGACGTGGGTTCGAACCCCCGTCCAGCTATCCAGATTTGTGTTTTGCATAGTTTTACAAATCAATCCAAGCTAATGCCAGAATGGTTCCTTCAAAACGTCATGGCCGAATTCCTTCCCATTCATTTCCCCCAGTTCTTTCCCGTCTCTAATGCCCTGAACGTCGACGAAGTGTAAAGCCAGAATAATAACAATTTTAAGAAATCCGTCTGCCCACTCAAATTTCGTTTCTCCATGGTTTCTCGATATGTCGGTATGGTTCGTTCAAAAGGCCATGGCCAAATTCATTCCCGTTTTAGCCTCCAGTCCTTTTCCTCCCGTAAAGACATCGATGTCGACGACGCAGAAAGTCGTAAGAAAATGACTCCGATTATTACATGTAGTTCTCTTCGTAATAGTATATCTGATGCAGTTGGTTATATTCATCTTCTGTGCATTTATGCCCTTTCTAACAGAATTAATAACCTTTTTTTACCAAGCGTGGTGGGTGAAAGGTTTACGCTCTTACCTCGAATTCGGGAGGACGCGGGTTCGAATCCCCGTCCGGGCATCCAGATTTGGATTTTCCATGGTTTCCTCAAATCACTAAATGTGAATGCTGGGATGCTTTCTTCAAAAAGGCCATGGCCGAATTACTTCCCGTTCCTTGTCCACAGACCTAACTCGCCCCTATAGACGTTAGCCGTCGATGAGGAGTAAAGCCATCAGAAAAAAAATAACTATTAAATGCCATGCAATCAGTATGATTGGTTAGACAGCTTAAATGTATCTGTTGATTCATCCCAAGCTATTGTGAAACTTTGTTTCGTTGTTTCCGGTGGGCTACTTAGAAAAAGAAATTATTTTGAAAGGAAAAACTATTTATGAAAAAGTGATGATATGAAGGCGTTTGATGCTCTTATTGTAAGGAATTTTACCAGCAGCTTTTACTATTTACTCTTCTGGAGTCCAGATTACTGGATACAGAATATGTCGTTCGGTGGTATGAATATAATACTAGTTGTTACCCGAAAAGTATGAAACTATATGGCCTTACGCATCGCTGATATCAAGATCGTGAGGTATATAACCTCACTAGTTGTGAAATTTATTATTATAAGAATATTTTTATTAATATCTAACTATCATTATATATACTAACTTTATATTATTAATTTTCAAGGTAAGAGAGCGTCGGACTAGAGGAAAGAAAATCTCTGGTTACGAGTAGTTGTTGCAAAAAAGATGACTTGAGAAGCAAAAATATAAAAACGTTAAAAAATCCTGTCTGTAGGAGCGAAAAACTGTAGTTTAATATTAAAAAGGGATTAACTCTAGGGCAGAGGGGAAGTTAGTTGTACAAATGAACTGTAACTATTGTGTTCACATAGAATGATGTTTGCAAAGAGGTTGCCAAAATATAAGTGGATAGTAATTGTTATTGTGAAAGTATAATATACTATATTTAAAAGGTAATTTGCTTTCAGCCGTGGTTTTAAACCCAGTAATGGATATAGAGGATAAATAAAGTCCCTGTAGTACTGATACAATACTGGAAATAGTAAAATATAATTGTGTTAATTTATAAATAAGGAGGAAACCTTGTAAGGGTATTAGAGGCGTTACAGGATTCGGGGCAAGGAAGCGGAAGGTATCCGCCCATTGCATTTTGAAGGAACCATCCTTAATTCTCCTGGAGTAATTTCTGGATAGCTGGACACCGTTTCGAATCCACGCGAGACCAAAGCGATATCGCATATTCTCCACGTTCGGTGTATGAAACTCCTTCTACATGCATTTACCTCGTGAGTCAAGTTGGACAGTGTCTCCCTCTTTTCCTGCGGGAACCTTCAAGCAATCACTTAGTGGCGGTGGTGTGTAAATCCCGCCTGATCCCGTTTCATACCGTCCCCCTCTCGGCGACTTTAAAGCCACCCTCCGATTCCCTCATGCCTGGAGGCATCTCAAATACCGTAGCTAATGCTTTGTTTGTGGATATTAGCCTTCCTCACATTATTCACGCCTGTGCTTCGACATTCCCTAATTCCTTTTAATTTCTTTATGTTCTCTGTAACTAACTGACAAATACCAGGACGATTCACCTGCATCGGAATCATCATCCATATTTCTGTCTTTCTCGATCTCCTAGAGTTATTGCGTCATATATTCCATTCTCTGGTCACCTAAATTAACATTATAAATATTAAAGTAACTCTCTTCGTTAAGTTAAGCGATTAAATGACTAAACCAATTTTGATGAAGTTTGACAAGGAAGTACTATGTATCATTAGGAAGGGTATAAGATAGTTTTTTTCCGCGATAAATAACATATTTCGTCATGAAATTCTGAAAACTAACTGAAAGGTGACAGACAGACGGATAGCGTGTGTAAGTTAATGTAATGTTGTTTCGGTCGCTCAGGCGTTGTTTCTCTTGAAGTCAGTTTGTGTATGATAGGCACATAAATTTCATGTACGAGGGAGGACCCAAATATAACCGGAATTTCTTTATAGAAAACAAATACTTTTTTTTCAAATACAACCTTAATCTCCTTCAACCTTCTCTCCGTTATCATTAGCACACTTGTACAAACGTTCAGTGCAGTGTTGGAATCACCTTTTAAACTTGTATTCTTTCGTACCAGCTAGCACCTTCGTGACATTGCGTTTTACGTCTTCGTCGTCGACAAAACGCTTCCCTTTCAAGTCCCTTTTCATCCTAGGGAACAAGACGGTGCTAAATCTGGCGAATAGGGCGCGGAAGCCAAAATCTGGCGAACACTGAGAGCCGTGTGTGCTGGAGCGTTGTCGTGGTGCAGGAACCACTCGCCGGAATTCACAAAGCAGGGCGTTTACGCGCCAAACTTATGCGCAGCCTTTTCATGCCCTCCAAATAAAATTGTTATTTATTATTTATTTATTTATTTATCAATCTTGTTCCATGGATCCCTGCTGAGGAAGTACCTCTGGGATGTGAAACATGTCATTGTTGATACATATACACATAATATGAGTCATATCATAGTAAATATATATATATATATACATATTTTACAAATACAAGAAATAATAATAAACATACATTTTTGCAACTGAGTTTTGCTAACGTCATAATGAGTACAATTAATTATTTTCTTCAAATTCTTGAATGGAGTAGAAGGAGTTGCCAATAAGATAATCTCTAAGTTTTTGTTTGAATACATCTTTATTATCTGAAAGCTGTTTTATACGATTAGGTAGTTTATTAAACAGATGTATCCCAGAATAATTAACTCCTCTTTGTACTAATGACAGAGATGTTTGTGTTTTATGCAAGTTATTTCTGTTTCTTGTATTGAAACTGTGTACCTGTGAATTAGGTGTAAACAGGTTAAAATTTTCTATGACAAAGCTCATGAGAGAATATATATACTGAGAATACATTGTAAGAATATTGAGTTTCTTAAAGAGTTGTCTGCAAGAAGTTCTTGGTTTTACCCTACACAGAAACCTAATAGCTCTTTTCTGTGCTATGAAAACTTTTTTACTTTGTGAAGAGTTTCCCCAAAAAATTATGCCATATGACATTACTGAATGAAAATATGAGGAGTACACCTGTTTCATTAATTCTAGATCTGCTGTTAGAGAAAGTGTTCGTATTGCGAAGGTGGCACTACTTAACTTTGCCAGTAGTGTAGTGATATGATCATGCCAACAGAGTTTCTGATCTATTTTAATACCAAGAAATTTTATACTCTCTGTTTCTAAGATTGTGTTGTTTTTATAGTTTATACATATATCTGGCTGTGCATAGTTTTTTGTTTTAAACCTAATATAATGTGTTTTTTCAAAATTTAATTTTAATGAATTTGCCTTAAACCAATTTGCTACTACTCTAAGTACTTCATTTACATTAAATTCTATAGTACTGTTTGGTGTTTTACGCACAGTCAGGTTAGTGTCATCTGCAAATAAAACACTCTTAACTTTGTCGGATAAATTTCCAGGAAGGTCATTGATGTATAACAGAAAGAGGAGGGGACCTAAGACAGAGCCTTGTGGAATTCCATGTTTTATTTTCTCCCAGTCTGATGAAGCATCTTTACTTATTTTAGAATAAAAAATTGAAACTTTTTGCATTCGGCTTTCAATGTATGATTTAAACCATTTACCTGCGGTCCCAAAAATACCATAGTATTCCATTTTTTTCAAAAGTAATTCATGATTTACACAGTCAAATGCTTTTGCAAGATCACAAAATATTCCTACAGGATTCATTTTATTATTCAGTTCCTCAAATGTGTTATTTAAAAATGAATATATAGCCATTTCTATGGATGATCCTTTTTTGAACCCAAATTGTGAATTAGTTAGGATATTATAGTGTGTAACATGTTTTATTACTCTACTATACATGACTTTTTCAAAAACCTTTGAGAATGTTGAAAGTAATGAAATGGGACGATAGTTGTCTACACATGTTACTTCTCCTTTTTTAAATAATGGTTTTACAACAGCATATTTTAGTCTATCGGGAAAAACACCTTGTATTAAGGATTCATTACAAATGTGAGCAAGTACATGACTGATACAGTCTGAACATCTTTTCAGTAATTTACTTGAAATATTGTCATAGCTGGAAGAATTTTTAGGTTTTAATTGTTTAATGAGTTTATTTATTTCTGAGACTGTTACTGGTGGCAATTTCATCTCCACAAAGCTATTTGGGAAAGCAGTCTCAAGAAGCCTTAGAGCACTATGTGGGGATTGCTTTTCTATGCCTAATTTATCTACTACTGACGTAAAATGTTTGTTAAATATTTCACAAACCTCCCCTACTTCGCTATACACATGTCCATTTTGTTCTATTTTTATGTCTTTAGAGTGATTTACAGTTTTTCCTGTTTCAGTCTTTATTATATTCCATATTGTTCTCATTTTATTGTCTGAATTTTCTATTTTCGCCGATATGTACTTGTTCTTGGCCTTCCTTATTACATTTCTTAGTATTTTAGAATAAAGTTTATAGTGAACTTTCAGCGCATAGTTATCTGATTCTCTCATTTTTAAAGGTCCCTCTTTGTTTTACTAGAGATTGATTTACTGTCTGGTTTTTAGGGTCAAGTGCTGAGTGTACGTTCCATTTGACGTAAAAAAACAAAAAAAAAAAAAAAAACAACAAACAAACAACAAAAAAACAAACACACATAAAACAAACAAACAAAAACAAAACAGATCAACATCGTCTTCACATATGATTTAATCTGACGAGCTTCTTTCGACGCGGTAAGCTAGTTGAATTCCATTGACTTGATTGTTGTTTACTTTATGGATCGTACCCATAGCACCATGACTCGTCGCCTGTGCTGATTTTATTGAAAAAATTTGGATCGTCTTTGAATGCGTTCTTCATTTTACAACAGGCTTGAACGTGACGATCCCTTTGAACTCCGGTGAGAAGTCTCGGCACGAACTTTGCTGCCACTCTACGCATCCCCAAAGTATTGAGCTCCAGGACAACCCGGATAAATTATCTAGTAGACCGATTGTCCTGCGTCGATCTTCGTTGATCAGATTATGAATTTTGCCAACGTTGTCCTCGCTTCGAGCAGTTGAGGTTCTACAACAGGCCTTTGGCGGCGCAACCTGGGACTAAAAGTGCACGATGCTTAGCATTACGATTCCGGATATTTTTGGGTTCCCCATCGTACAGACACATCTTATTGTACAGGGTAGATACAGATTTGTAATGCATGCGATGCCTATCAATAAAGGCCATGGACAGAAATTGAAAGTAGTGGGGTGTTAAATTGTATACATAACCTCGAATTTTTAATATCTCTGGTCGCTGTTAATTTGTGAGCGAAGTTCGGCGCTTGACGTCATCGTTCTCCAGCCAATAGCTATCGAGGTGAGTGGGTGAGTTTACGAAATTATATATTAGATAGCAGCCCCAACCAAAATGCGGTAAGCGACATGAAATCATCCAACTCAGGATTTTCCCGGCGTTGGTACGGAGGCATAATGCTTTTATGTGTTTGAAAATGTTTTCTGTAGATGACGATATGCCTGTGTTACTGTGAGAGACCAGTGGTTTCTCTCTACAAAGGACATCAACTAGATCACAAAAGAAGAAGGGAATCCTGACCTAACCACCAACAAGCGGGCGTTCCATACACGTGATCACGCTGAAGGCACGAGAACTATTAATATCCGCTGTCGCGACTGCCCTCAGCGACACGCGGAGGACGGCCCGGTTCCATTTGTCACCAGTTCACTCCTCGGGGACTAGTGTTGAAGTAAACACGCTCGCAGGTGGATGACGAGCAGTTCTGTCAATACGAAGGAATCCTCTGCCACGGCAGGAATGAAATAAAAAATAAAATAAATAAAAGCAGTGGTGGAATAGAAGAGATAAAGAAAAAGAAAAATCTTGAAGAAAATCTGGAGACCATTGAAATCTGAAAAAGCAGAGCTTACGTACTGGAGGAATGAAGATATAAACAAGGAAGAAGAAAATAATTGGATGTCAGACATAATCAGAAAGAGGAGAATCAGTTTTTTTCATCACATAATGAGAACGGATAACAGCAGAATTACAAAAAGAATTTTCAACCACTTTTACAAGATTGAGAATGGCTACCAGAAGGAGTGAAAAAGATAAGATAGATATCGGAATAACAAAGGTATAAGATAGAGCAACTTTCAGATGACATACAAAATTTCAAGGGTTTCCAGGAGATGGAGAAGAGGAAAGGGTAGTAACATCTGGATCCAAAAAAGGAGGAAACAGTAAAGTGAAAGGAGAAGAACTATTGGAAGTCAAGAAAAGAAGCATCGAGATGAATGCACTGGATTACTTTTCGTGGTCTTTAGATAGCCAAAATCGAAAATAAGAAGAAAAGCGTCAAGTCCACTGCCCCAGGAAAGATTTCCGTGTACGGTTGATCCATGCTTAGTGAGTCCAGCAATACATTGTGCAAGTAACATTTTTCTACCATTAGGGAAAATAATGAACAATTTATGCTCTTTTTGATCGTAGTCTACTAGCAGGTCGATATTCAATTAATTAAGATACCACCGAAAATAACTTCCCGATTTATTGTATCACATTATAAGCCGAATTATGGAAGTTATTACAGAAAAAAACAGAATTTGATAAGCTTTTCGGTTAGTGACTGAATCTTGTTTTTAAGTCCTGTCATCAACTAACGATATTCTCCTTTATTCACTTCTTCTTCCACAGGTTGCTGTCTTGGTCGCCAGGGGATTTTACCTTTCCCCAAAGGTTACTGATTTAATCTAATAGTTCCCCAAATAACAACACACGAATCGTTTTTCTTTGAATTAATATATATATACATATATATATATTTCCATGATCCCAAAGATACCATTCCGTAAGCACCAAACTTATCCAAAGACACTAAAGCGCACACATACAAATATTCCAGCGATTAAACATTTTGACAACGACTGATAATTAACTTTCAACTGTTAACTAACGTGCAACTAACTCCTCGTTTCTGCCGTCCCATTACATAGACTTTACAGGAAAATTCAAAATAACACATAGAAAGCCGACCGATGTTTCTAGAATGGCGACAATGCAACCAACAATCAAAATCACATTAAAACAATCAGAGTAAAAACAAAATCATTCACAATCATCATGAAACACACGTAAATGAAAATTAAAGATATTTTTAAGTATAACACACAAAATTATCAACATAAACCAGTCCAAACCACTCAGAATTGTCCTTCACACATCGTGACTGACCTCAATACTTACTATTACAAACTTTTAATTAATGTTTCATACATAATTTTTTATTAATTTAATTTAATTGCAATGGAGCACAGGCTCCGGTGGCAATTTCCCTACACACCCATCTTCACCCTATCCTGCACCCACCTACATTTGCCCTCTACAAATTTTATCTTTAAATTCTTTCAAAGTTTTCGGTAAATTATTCATCATTTCTCTTGGTAACTCATTCCAATCCCTGACACCCTTACCTAAAACAGAGAATCTTCCTACACCCTTGTGCCTGAAATCGAGTGCCAGCTTGTGGTCATGGTCATCTTTTCCCTTCCATGCACTACTTTTCATACCTATTGCAATATCTTTCCATGCCTCATCGCCAGTATATGCCCTGTACACTCCCATGACCCTCCTCATCCTCCTCCTGTCTTGCAATGAATCCTATTCCAGCTCCTTTATCATATCCGTCACGGCCTTGATCGTATTACATATCATTTAAACAGTTTTTTCTCCATAAAACAATGATCATTTATATGACGAATATACACAAATTAACAACTAATCACATGAAAAACATACAAAATCATAAATAATCAACTCCCAGCTTGCTTTACATAATGCTTCAAGCAATATTTCTATAAAGGGCTGTACCTGAGGGCTGTTATAAACTGTTATCAAATATCGATGGTTTACTTTGGCTGTTGTATGTGAAATTGCTTGTAAAACGAATTATTTGCCAAGCTTTCAATTTTTAAACCAAGGTGACATATTAAATTCGATGCTCAAAGCTATCCAGAAGTATTTCTTTCTTACAGAATTTTGTATTTTCATTTCCTGTTTGTTCAAATATTGAAAATTCGAAATCATCGCATTCAGAATTTTCCATTTCTTCCATATTCTCAAACTAGCCATGAATTAAGCCCTGATGGCTAGAAAGAGTGCATAAAGAGACGGAAAGAGACAATAGAAGCGAATCTGGTATGTTATTCAGCTCTGCAACCACGGCGCTGCTAGGTGCTATATTTATTCGCATATTTATTGGCCGTTTACGGCGTTCGGCCCCTCTGGAAAATATGAATGAGGCTAGGTTATAAGACTTCAGCGGGGGAGAGACTCCAATAAAAAAAGAAAATACAAGTCGTATCGAGCGCTCTCTCCGCTCACAGTACTTTACCATCTCGACTCCGAATCTGTAAACTTGATTCCCTGTGATTTGTGAGGATTTTAACCCTGTGAAAACTGTTTCACAGAACCTATTTTTTTTTTAAAAAAACAGTAGTATTATTTCGTATTTATAAAATTTTTTAGTGTTTGGTCCGTGTTTGGCGTCAATTTTATGAATGAGTAGTCAGGAAATATAAATCAAAGGATTAAAACAGTACATTGGGTACTGGGATTCTCAAGCTAATGATATATATATATATATATATTATTTTTTGCATTTTATTTACTTGCATCTTCCGCATCTGCCATGTGCATTGTCCTAGTGTGAATATGAAGTGTTGCCATGTTTTTAGTTAATTGCTTTCTACTCGAAATCTGTTATACCAAATTTATCATCAGTTAATTTAAAACAGCAGTCAGATATAAGGTGTTATCTTGTAATGTCTTTTTTCTTAAACATGTAATATATGAGGCAGATATTTTTAAAAAAAATTATTTATTGGCATTTAGCTTTCCTTCATTCTGCCGCCGTTGACTAGACGTTAAACAAAATTAAAAAAAAAAAAAATCATACTGCCATAAGTCTCTTAATGGATGTTGTCCTCGTAGTTGGTCCAATAGAGCATGCAGTCGTCATGAATTTGTTTAGTTTTTTCTTCATCTTCTAAGAAGTTGAAACTATAAAATTATTGTAGGAATATACTCCTCTAAACTATTAAGTTATTAATTCTGGCGCTTTATGTCTCATCGACGTCGATGTCACTAGAGGAGGGAAAGAAATGATGCAAGGAATGGAAAACGGCCGTGGCATATTTGGGGAAATCATAGAAAACCCAAATCTAGATGGCCGGACGGGGATTCGAACCTGCGTCCTCCCGAATGCGAGGTCAGAGCGTTATTGCTCACCCAACAAACTGCTTATGATTATTTGCTTTTGGCAGATACTATCAATGGATTCGTCCGCGAGGAACAATAATACCACTTTTCGGGTATGATTTAATGTTCTTGGACCGTTTACTTTTGTAATGGAAATGTCATTCTGTTACTCTTTATCTAGAAACATGAATTTCAACTCTAATGCGAGGCGGCGAACGCACTACGGCCTATATCACATTGAAACACGTTTATATATTTGAGCTCTCAACAAATCGTCTTTGCTGGAGGTTTCTCGTTTGCCGAGGGGCCCAGTCAGCTCAATCACGGCAGTGTCGTCACCCTCCGCCTACACGACACAATAAGGAGGCGTCAATTATAATCAGCTCTCCCAGTCCTTCCAACGGACTGTACAACACAGATTTCACTCTTAGTCCTAGCGTTCAGTCGTATCTGCTTACAAATCGTGAAGGGACTGGCATTCGGAAGTACACTGGTTCGAACCGCAGACACTCAACCAGATTTCTGTTTTGTATGTTATTACTTGGAAGTTACTCCAAAAGTCCAAATTAGTTGATAAGATGATTGCAATTAATTATTCAGTCCTGCCGCGGAAGCTATATGAGACAACTCGGTGTGCTGTAAACTGTTTTGCGAAGATTTATTGGCAATTTGTCATGTTACCAGGCGATTCAAACTGTCACCAAAGTATGTAAATTAATTTCTTATGCTTTACAATGACAGATAGTTTCTTGAGTGACAACACTATCGAAAAACATACATGAATGAAACATTAGACTTCCCCTCTCACTATATTTATAAAGAAACTACTTGTTACCAGCGACTTCATACGACGGGAACTAGAATTTTATTACTAGAATTGGATAAAATCCAGGTCTGTAGCTTATAATTAGTTTTGTCAGTACATGAAATTTTTGAACAGATCATACACAAACTGACTGCGTGAGAAGAAAAGCCTGAGTTACCAATACAACATTACAGAGACTAACACACGTTATCCGTCTGTCTGTCACCGTTCGGTTAGTTTTCAAAATTTCATGATAAAATGTCTTATACATTCTGAAAAATATTTCCTATGTTCTTCCCAATAATACATAGCATTTCCTTGTCAAATTTCCTAAAGAAAAAAACAAATCTGCTTCAGCCATCTCGCACACAGAAAAATACACCTTTTTCCTTAGGTTTTTTTTTTTTTTTTTTTTTAAAGAAGATTTCATAATTCTACAGGTATTTTGAAACTAAACTATTAGATAAGTTATTATTAGTCAAATACCATGAATATATAATAATTTAAAGTGGTGCGTAGTGGAATGAAACGAGATTATATGGTTGCAGAGCGATAGTATATTCGCGAATGTATAGGTCCTGAACGTGGACGCACTTTTTACTAACAATAGTGTCTCAAGATAATAAACTTAGGATGATCCATTGCAATTTGTTTTCATTTCTTCTGGGCATGACCCTGGATATATCTACAAAGTTTCCTAAATTTCCACCATTCCTGTCTGGGTGTATGCTCTACAGTTATGTCGTGAGTTAGCCCATTTCAAGAAGAACCGTTGTCAGTGAGAAGTTTGTGACGGTATTTTAACAGTATTTGAGAGATAAGAAGGAGTATCGTAGTTTTACATGGTTCTAGGTGATAAGAAAATGTGCACTGGAAATTCTGTAGATGTTTTCCATTCTTATGGTTCAAGAAAACGATATACACTTGGTTCGCCAATCTGTCCAGAGATGGCGTCTTAACAACATGAAGTGATGTGACTCTTTGGCGTGGTTTGCTCGATGATCCCCTCTTACTGTTTTTTTTAATGTGTTTGAGCAGAAATAAGTCCTAACATAAATCAAGCCGTGCTGCTCCGGTAGCGAGACACTTGTTTGTTTGGGAGCGGTCAGGAAAGTATCCGGTGACAAACCGCACCGGCAATAGCCAGCTGCAAGCTGAGTGGTCAACGCAACGGTTGCGCCATCTGTGTTGGCTCAAGAGGCAGCAGGAGGGCTGGTTCTGTCTGTTGGCCGATCGGCTTAGGTCGTTAACCCTTTCAGAAGTTTTCGCCGTCTGAAAAAAGGGGTGGCCTGGCCTTTGACCAGGTGTTTATTACTTGGCTCCTCCTGTCTATACCTAAATAGACGATGCCTTCCCACAATCCATAGTTCAAGTATTATCAATAAACATAAGCTCGAAGTTTCTCTCTTGGCTGAGAATTAATTTAGTCTTCTCGAGTGACTTGCCGAGGGAGCAATGTGTTCTCACACGGTATTTCAGAGATCGGAATCTCTTCACCAGAAGATGGCGACAGAGATTTCCGATCGCCGAAATATCGCGTGAAAACATCCTGCTCACTTGGCTAGTCACCCGAGAAGACTGTATTAATTATCAGTATGTTTACTGGTTTCATGCAATCCTCAATCCCAACCTGAGCTAATCTCTCCATCCGAACAAATCCACTATAGACCATAAAGGCTGCGATTCCTAGGTCAAGTCTTGAAAAATTGTAATGAACAAACAAAGGAGATAGCGTACAAATCTCTTGTGCGCCCACATTTGGACTACTGTTGTGCCGTTTCGGGTCCGTTTCGTAAGGGGTTGATTGACAATATACGGAAAGTACAGAGAAGAGCCGCTCGATTCGTGACCACTTGCTATAGTCCTTATGAAAACGTCACATAACTGATTAGTAGAGTAGGCTGGGAGTCTCTGGTAGATAGACGACGCACGTTTCGTATAAACTTATTGGTAAGCATGCGTACTCCCACTTTCACTTACGAGTGCAGTGAAATACTTCGTCCACCAACCTATTTGGGTCGGAATGACAGGAAAGATAAAATTTGAGAAATAAGGTGCCGCACTGATTCTTATATGAATTCTTTTTTCTCTCGTACCATTCGAGATTGGAATGCACAGCAAAGAGATTAGCTTTGGTGCTGAGCACCCTCTGCCACCCACAATTTTGTGAATTGCAGAGTATATATGTAGATGCAGATCCACAGCAAACTGCTTCACGTATTGTCTTCACCAACTATTACTTTTCTCAGCTTTTTGTTTTTATTTCTTTCGTGTGAATAGCAATTTTTATTTCACTGAGAAACGAAAGAACACTGTTAGAAATTAATTTAGTTATTTTTTAAAAAAAATTATCAGCGTTATATTTGAGTTGTGATTCTTCCCTCCATTTGGTATCATGGTATTAGATTGTTCGTGGTTTAATTAATATAACCAGTCCACCATATAATTCACTGTAAACTTGCTTTTATTTTCATAAACACGACGTCAAAGATACTGTTTACATGAATACATACAATCCACCGATTATATACAACAATTCTTCCACAGACAATACAGTTCTGGGTCGTCGTAAATTGAATCCGTGAAAACTGTTTCTCTGTCTCGGATGTTAGCTTTATATAAACTCCATCGAAATTTCTGGGGGTTCCGAACCAAGCAACGTAGCATCATGTTTTATCACCGTTAAAATAAGGTACAGAATACACAATAGCTTGCGAATACAGTAGAGTCTCACTTAACTGACCTTCGTTTGACATTCCGTGTTATCCGACTCGTCAGAACACACACAGTGTAAATCCCTGGATGTGTAGATGCAACTGATGAAGACCTTAATGAGTGGCTTGCCCTTGATGACCTGTATGAAATCACTGACGAAGACATTGTCAGCATTGTTAACAACAGTGAAAAGGAAACAGAAGAGGAAGAGGATGAAAACATAGTTGATAAAGGTGGTGCCAAAATAACACACAATGAAGGATCCAAAGCCCTTGAAACAGCACTGAAATACATGGAGCAACAACGAGAAACCTCCAGCACTGAAGGGCTATTTCTACGCTGACATGGCGGCGAGAAAAAGACACTCGGCAGGCAAGCAACAGTCTATTACAAACTTTTTTAAACAAAGTTGAATATATATCAATCTCTTTTTATGCTTTTTAATTTTTAATTACTGTACTGTATCAGCTTTATCAATAATAAGACAGCACCAACTATTTACAATATTGTTGTTTCTTCTTTCCCTATTAACCGACATTCCAGGTAATCCGATATTCCCGCGGCCCGTTTGCGTCGGATAACCGGAACTCTACTGTATTTATTTCCGTCATTTAATTACCTCCGTATGTGATTTACGGTAGTCTGACAAGAGAAAACAGTGCAAAATATCTTTTGTAATCGATAGGGAAAAAGCTACGTGCCATGGGGGGAGGGGGGGGGGGTATACAGGCAAAAGGCACGCCAAACAAAACAACGTTTCAAGGATCTTGCCACCAAATTTTATAATACAGCCCATAAATCCAACAATCCACTAATCAAGAATCTGGGAAATTATCCGGTAGGAATAGGTCCACACATAGGACCTATCTCACTTGTACAATAAATCCCCAAATCATCTGAAAATAGCTACGCCAAACGTTAAGACAAATCTAACCTGAAGCAAGTATCCATCTACAAGACTAGGAGTAAATGTCGCAAGACAAACACTCCACCCTACTCTGCCCAAGGAGGAAATGGGCAGTTAATGGCGTTGCTGCTGCTACACCGTGGGGGGAGGGGGGAAGAAGGGGGTTTCACAGGAGGTCAAAATGGAGCTGCGTGGTTTATGGAAGTTCCCTAATAGAAGAAGAAAGGTGATGGGGATAGCAACTACGGCAGAGTATGATGATTATTTGATGTCTTCCTGTTATGTGATATTGAGAATACGATGGTTTCCTAGGCATAGTCGACTGTATAGCTGCGTAGTGATGTCCTCTATTTAGCTGAGGCTTCAGGCTGTTGCGCGAGCAGCTAGTGCAGTCTGCATATCCCGTGTTGTGACACTGCTGTGTGCGGACGGAAGGGGTCGGTGTTGCGGCACAGCTGACGCAGTCACCTGTGTTTGCTCGCTCCCAGCCGGCGAGCTGTTGACTCCATTTTCGGCTCGGGTGCCCCCGTCCCTGCTCAGCCACGGAACTACCTGCCGGGACCATCAGCAAACACAGGGCTGCTCAGCTGGCTGTCCAGATTAAAACCACAGCGAGACGGGCACATACAGCGCTGCTTGGGGGTTGACGATTCCGTGTTCGTCTTGTGTGAGTTATTATTATTATTTACTAGCTTTGTCCGGTAGGCGATGCAATGCCTGTTTTTGTTTCTAAGTGGGTAAATGTACGTGTGCAACGTTCCACCGAAATTGGATAAAATCTGAGGGTATGTGTAAAGAACATTGACAAAAACTAACGGGGTTTATCCGTCGTTATTGGATAAAAACTGTTGGTATGTGTAAAGAACATTGACAAAAATTAAGGGGGTGGAAGGGGGGAGAGGGGTTGGGTTTTCGCAAACCAAATGTATAAGGTATTTTTCTGTTTGTTTTAAAGTATACGTGTCGAAAGTTCCGTCAATATCCGATAAAAATTGTGGGTGTAAAAAATCTTTGGCAAAAATTATGGGGGAGGAAAGGAGGAGGCTGGGTTTTGTAAAGCCAAATGTCGACAGTATTTTTCAGTTTATTTTGAAGTATACGTCTGCAAAGTTCCATCGAAATAGTATAAAAAATGTATGAAGTTAAGGGTTGTAAAGGGGAGAGAGGGTGATATTTTATATTTTTTTCCCCGCCAGAAACCTTCGCACGTCTACACACAATAAATCACCGAAGTTTCATCCCAATACGATGAATAGTATAGGAACGCACATAAAACGAACAAACAAACAAACAAACTTTCATTTTTATATATAAGCCAGTTTAAAGCATCAACTAACGAGGTTTCTTAGATTCATGAGCACTCCTTTTACTTATTTCATTTGATTTTCGTCTGGGAAGCAACTGGTTTACTGGTTCGCCTATTTTTCTCCTCCCAGAATGTTTCCATTCTTTCACTGAGGTCCTTCCTTGTTTCTTCAGACCAGTAGGTCTTTGTCCTTTTACGTCTTCCTGGAACACCTTGAAATTATCGGGTTTAGTATGAAACAGTCTTCGATTCTCTATTTCAACTGGATGGATCCCAGCTTTTTCCATTTTTTTTTTTTGTCTTCTCAATCCATTTTGTTGTTTCCTTCAGTGTTGTGGCGAACTGAAACTTTTTTTGCCAACCTTTTTTCACTCATTCTCATAACGTATTTCAACTTTCTCTTGCGCACTGTCTCTGTAATTTTCTCTGCATACCTATATAGATCTTCATTTTCCCTCTTCCACCATCGTCTTCTCCTTTTACTGGTTCTAGGATTTTCCTTAGCATTTTCGTCTCTTTTTGTTTTAACTACTCTATATCCATTTTCTTATTCGGTACCAAGCCTTCTAAGCTAAACATTGCCTCTGTCCTGACATCTGTTGTATAATGTCTAATGTTTGCTTTGTAGGGGATCCTGTTTTGTGTCAACCTATACTAAGTTCCATCCTTTTTGCTCTGCTTTATTCGCTTCATTATCAAGACCGTTGGATTGGATCCATTCATCGAAATATTTGAATTTGTTGAGTCATTCTTAAATATGTCTAGTGTAGTCACCGCGCCTTTTTCAGTGATAGATTGGTGACCCTCCCGCTTGCCGGAAAGAAACTATAAGCCTACTAATAAGGAAGGCTTAAGTATTGCCATCTGTCCGTGAAACATGTAACTTGCGTTTTCTGTGACTAGTGGAGCTGTCTGGTGGCTCAGTGGTTAAGGCGGCTAACTAACAATCGAACGTCCCCGGTTCGAATCCCTATCTTGGCTGGGATTCTCAAATGTCCTTATCCCCAGTCTCACCTCTGGCACAGGTTTTTATTTTTTGTATTTTTTTTTTAAATGGCTTTCGGCGACTAAGCCATTCAGCCAGCTCAATGTGTTTATATATCATGTGAATTTTTTAGTTTCTCCAGTGCATTTATGCTTCCTATGTATAGACACCACAGGACGGACAGGACATTCACACAGACACACAACACTTAAACATCCATGCCCGCGGCCGGATTCGAACCGGCGACCTTCGGCACGTGGAGCTAGTGCTCTAGCCCCTACGCTACCGAGGCCGGCCTGGCACAGGTTGTTGTGTAACGTGAAGTACCCCAGATGGCTTCCGTTGTTAGCATTCCACCATAATCTGCTGGCCCCCTATATCCGGTGGGATTTCCGGGTTAGGTTAAGGCGTCTACAATATAAAGTTCATAAAAGTTTGCGTAGGTCTATTTCTGATGCCATATGCATCCGTTTTGTTACATGCTTCTGATAGTTTCTTCACTGTTTTCATTTCATGCTATTTTCATTCTATTTTTGTGCATATGCATGTATATTCGTTTGGGTAAACTTGGACCAAGTTAAGCTTTTGTTTTAAGTTGAATTTTGTTGTGGATAGGGTTGTTAGCCCTATGGAAAGCCTACAGTTTAGAATGTAAAACGAACCACGGAACGTCCTGCCGTATCTTATATGATTAAACACATGTCTCAAAACTCCTGCACCTAGCAGGATTCGAACCAGGGACAGGAGCAACGAACATTTGGAAAACAAACTTTTTTCCATCACTGAGTCTTCCATGGGCTGTTTTTTTTGTTTTTTGTTTTCGTAATAGGTAATGAAAGATACGCAGTCATTGTGTTGGAATAATCCGATCATACTAAACATGAGGATATTATTGATTTTGTGCGTTGTGTGCCCTTGGGACTTATAAATTCTCATTCAAAATGTCAACATGACAGGGAACTTGTCCCTTCCGTTTGAAATGGAAAGCCACCAGCCAGCCAGCTCTTTGGTGCGTTTTTGGGATTATGCGTGGAGCGAACACAATCTCATCCTTGACATATGCAATCAATATTTTGGCTATAATCAAATTGGGGCATTTAGGGACAAAATATGAATTTTTAGACCAAAGATCATGACCGTCATACCTGACCTGGATGCTCTCTCCAAAGTCTGAAGAATTTCTGTTCAGTCTAAAGGGACTTAAAGGTATCAAACAGGGAGAGCGATAATATCGGTATAAAGTAGAAATGAAAATGATCGTTACCTCTGATAGTGAATTTTAATGTACAGAATTGATAAAGAATGGAAGTATGATAGTTTTTTTTTTGCTGTCGTCAGTCTTTAGACTGGTTTGATGCAATCCTCCATCCCTTTCTATTCTGTGCTAACCTCTTCATTTCTACATACCCCTTACAGCCCACATCCTTAATTATCTGTTTAATATATTCTAATCTCTGTCTACCTCTACAGTTCTTACCTTCGACTGTTCCCTCCACTAACAAATTAACCAATCCAGCATGTCTCAAAATATGACCTACCAGCCTGTCTCTTCTTCCTGTAAGCTTCTTCCATAAACTTCTTTTCTCACCCATCATTTCCAAAACTCGTTCATTTCTTACTTTGTCTGTCCACCTAATTTTCAGCATTCTTCTGTAGCACCACATTTCAAATGCTTCAAGTTTCTTTCTTTCCGGTATTCCTAAAGTCCATGTTTCGCTACCGTAAAGTGCTGTGCTCCACACTTAGAGTTTTAAAAAGTTCTTTCTAATTCCTAGATCAATATTTGAAACTAAAAGGTTTCTCTTTTTCATGAAGGCTCTTTTTGCTAGTGACATTCTGCTTTTAACATCATTCCTGCTTCGGCCATCGGTTGTAATTTTGCTTCCCAAGTAACAGAACTCACTCACTTCTCCTATTGCATCCGATCCTATTTTTATATTTAATCTGCTAGTATTGGTATCATTTCTGCTACATTTCATCACTTTTGTCTTACTTTGATTTATATTCAGTTCAAAATCTTCCTTCAGTATTTTATTCATGCCATTCAATAACTTCTCAATATCCTCAGCCCTCTCTGCTAACAAGACAATGTCATCAGCAAATCGTAGCATACTGATTTTTTCTCCCTGAAAACTTATGCCACATGGAAATTATTCTTTGACTTTCTTCATTGCTTCTTTTACATACAAGTTGAATATTAACGGGGATAGACTACAACCTTGTCTCACACCCTTTTTAACTGATGCATGTCTCTCGTGATTCTCTACTTTTATTACAGCCACTTGATTCTTATATAGTTTATAAAGTATTCTTCTATCTCGAAACTTTAGACCTGACTTCTTTAAAATTTTGAACATCTTGACCCACCTAACATTATCAAAAGCTTTTTCTAAATCAACAAATGCCATAAAAGTATCTTTGTTTTTCTTGATCCTCCCTTCAAGTATTAATCTTAAAGACAGAATTGCTTCCCTTGTACCGCGATTTTTCCTAAACTCAACCTGATCTATTTCTTCTACTACCCTTTCCATCCTTCTGTATATTATTCTGGTCAGTAATTTTGAAGCATGTGATGTTAGACTAATGGTGCGATAATTCTCACATTTGTCGGCTTGTGCTTTCTCTGCAAGTGTGAAGATGATATTTTTATTAAAATCAGTTGGATAGTTACATACGTAAAAAAAAAAGAAGTAAAGGGTTCCACTTACAGGTAACTACATGATGGTATGGTATCTCTGTTGTTAAGGGTGCTTCGGTTTGAATTCTCTGGCCGCCGATTTTTTACGGTTACCTAAACTGAGCTTGATATCTTGCGAAATACGTGTCGATAGTCCATTGATGAATTGCGCTCTAAATTGAAACTCTGTTAGGTGGTCGAAATACCCAGCCAATAATACCACTTTTTTACGTTATGTCCAGGATGTACACAATGGTTTCCTGGTGCTGATCACGGAGAGAACCCCTAGTAAATATCAGCACTGATGAATGAAACTAAAACAGGACAGTAAAATACGAGACCTCTGACATCGGGTATGAGTATTGCACCACGCGCCATGTGGCCTGAGTTATCTGGGCGGCGCGATTTACACACACAAACAGAGCACAGGGTGCTAATCCGCATATTGGACGACCACACCCAGTTAACAACGAACTCTCCGCGCAATAGTAGAGATTTGCGCCGCCCAATTGAGGACATAAATCATTTACTGCAATAAACGGCAACTGGAGCTCTGTCTGTGATCCCTAAGTTGGTAATCCCCGTCATAATGCTGAGCATGGGTAATCTCGACCAATGAGAGCGAAATCTGCTTCTTCAGCCAAAAAGGTTATAGCAATAGTATTCTGCCATGCTCGTAGCGTAATATTCACATAGGCCTGGGGAACGGAAAAACAATTCGCGGAGTATATTAATGATTTGTGCGACATAATAAGGGGGGTGAAAAGATTATTTGCCGATGATGCCACTATTTATCGTGAAATCACAACCCAGGACGACTGCGATATTATGAAAATAATTGCGTGGTGTAAAGACTATCAGTTGGAGTTAAACGCTTAAAAGTGTCAAATCATGCGTGTAAGTAAGAAGGTGACACCATTTAGCTCTGAATATATAATTAGTGATACTGTCCTTAGAACGGTAGACTTCGCTAAATACCTAGGTGAAACAATTTGTAATAATTTGTCGTGGAATGAGCATATCGAGAATGTAATTGGGAAAGAAAATCGTATGCTCCGATTTCTAGGTCGTAATTTAAAACAATGCACTCCGAAGTTAAATAGATTGCATACAAATCACTAGTGCGTCCTCACTTGGAATATTGTTGTTCTGTATGAGGTCCCCATCAAAAGCGGTTAATGGAGGCATTAGAGGGGGTCCAAAGAAGAGCCACCCGATTCGTGACAGGTATATATAGTTGGAGGGGAAAGCGTAAGTGCGATGTTGAAGTAGCTAGGTTCGGAAGACCTGAAACACAGAAGGCATTGCTCTCGACAGAAGCTAATTGAAAAATTCTCGACTGACGTATTTCGGAATGACCGCAAACAAATATTGGTACCGGCAGCATTCATATCTCGGAATGACCGCGAAAATAAGATAGAAATCAGCGCCAGAACAGATTCATTTCTGTATACTCATTTTTCCGACGAGCGATTAGGGAATGGAATAGAAAGGATTTAACGGGCGAGTAAACTTAAAATCCGACAGGAGTAGCTTTCGATAAAGCACTCCGGCCATCATGATCTGGGTTTTCCATGATTTTCCTTGATCACTTCAGCCGAATGCTGGGATCGTTCCTTACAATAGCTCATGGGCGCTTCCTCCCATATCCCGCATATCCCTTCCATACCATTACCCTTTCGGAGAGGTGCATTGCACCCTCCGCCACACACTTTTAGAGAATCCGAACATCAAATGCAGAGCTAAACATTGTATAAGTAACTGTCTTCGAACCCATTCCGCTAAATACTTCGCAACATCAAGCGCATTCAGTGTTGCTCGGAACAGAGAATCTTCGATTCAGAATGATGGGCACATAGGGCACTCCAGCATATGTTCAAAGCGTCAGAATAAGCCCACTTCACCAGGTTTACCTTGAACCTGCCCACTCCTGCCCGGAATCGATTCGAGGACCTCCAGACATTTCAATCCTCTGCATGACCAGGTGACAATCGCTCTGCAACAGTCAACAGTCCCGAGGTGTTTGGGACCTTAGTTTTCCATAACTGCAATGTTGCCTTTTCAGGTGACCCAATTAGTTCCCTCGACGTTCTAATGAAGCTTATCCTGGACTTAAGTCTCTGATGCGTCGTATAAATAATGAAATAATGGAAAAACGGCCGTACGCAACGAAAATTGATGTTCTCTGACACGCCGACAAATGCTTCTGCTAACACTTACTCACTTGTGACCGCAAGACAGACATTTACGCTATACAATTTTTGGATCGATACATATCTCGTGGAATGTATGACAATGTATTTCCTCCCCATTTTATTTGTTTAACTAGCGGAGTTCCCGGCGTTGCCCGGTATAGTAAGTATAGATTTACCCGTTTCATTCCTCCGAAAAAATTCATGTATATCAAGCTTCGTTAATTTGGTTAAGAAATTGTATTACTACATTACTGAACAACGCTAGATTATGTTAGAAACTCACATTTGATTCAATTGCTCGAAACGTCAGATACTTTAACTCCGCAGATTCAACCTTTTATACAAATATCAAAAGTGAATCCGGAATAATATTATTTGAAACAGAAGACAAATGCTGAAGGCCAGAGACATTGTCCAGAGATCGAGCTTAAAGAAAACTATGTTGTTTCTATGGCCATCTATGGCGTTTAAATGTGAATATCCCGAATTAAAGGAAAGAATACTTCAAGTTTTGTTTAGTATGTAAAGTTACCCTATTGCTTTGATTAAAGGCTATGGTCAGAGACATTGTAGTTGTGTGTTTAGTGCCAAGTATGCAACATCTAATCCTTCCATCTCTGGGATTTGTCATCATACGTTCAGAATTTCATTTAATGCTCCTGCGTTATTTAACGTTGAAACATAAGACATGCCAAACAACTGAATTGATATTCTAAGCTTTAAAATGGTGAAAACCCGATCGAAATCTGCTCCGTACTTTCCGAGTTTTTATAAGATCAATATATCCGGTTTTCGTTTTATAGATATAGATATGTCTTTTTCTGTCCCTTTCTTTATCCGTCTATTCCGAAGATTGCTATGTATTCAATGAGCTTTATTATTAGGTACGCGGTTACTAGAACAAGGAGAGGTTTTAAGTTATAATAATTAATTTGAGTTAATTTATTCAATAAAACCAGCTTACGCTGAATAACCACTATAATATATACACATGAAGTATCTATGTTCTTTCGTAAATGATCTGAGTTCGATCTAATTAAGACTGCCTGATCCATTCGACATAATATCAACACACCCATATCAGTTCCACCCATTATGAGAAAGTAATCTTATACCTTGCGAGATTCAAAGATACAGGCATTAATTAACGAGAAAGTTTTGGTTCGAATGTTCGGCGAGAGTGAGAAATGATTGGCTTAGTTATGCTTGGCGAGTGTATTGTATCTCTGCTTCAATTATGGGTGCGATGTTTGTATGCTATGCCTACGAATCGACACAAAATGATACCACTGGTCTCTGGAACACTAACTCGACATCAGATAGCTCGTTTGTCACGGGGACAGTTTTTAAGCACTAGGCGGTAACGGTACCCCGAAGTAAAGTGTCCAATTAGGATTGTTTTCTTCATTCTGGGCTAGGTGGCAGTGCTAACTAACTCCACAACTCTCAACGAGTTCTACTAATATGTTTGTCTTACAGGACAAAATTGAAATATTTCTACCGATATTATATAATCTTCTCTCCTCGCAGGTAACTATTTAATTTGAAAAGGTTGGCTCTTTCCGAGCTCTGGTACCACTTAAAATGGCTACCATTCCCGCCTTAACATGCCTGCTATCGTCTGCACTTCTTATCTGATTATATAATATTACTACTTTTCCCTTTATTCAAGTTATGCTCTCTTTCTCTCCTCGCCATCTTATTAATACCTATAATTATCATAATTAGCCTCTGACTATAAAAAATGGTGCCTTCTGCCAAGACAGAGATTAGAACCAGGGACTTTTCATTCGCAAATCAGACAGCTTAACCAGCAAGCCACCGGACAGGGCCGCATTTAAGCATAGGCTACATAGGCTGTAGCCTAGGGGCCCGCACCACAAAGAGGAGCCCTCACCACAGCCTGGGCAGGTAGTAGAGCTAAAAAAAAAAAAGGTCGCCCATAAATTTTTTAGGTCGAATTTCGAATATTTCGAAATTTAATCATCCAGCCACTGGCGACAGGGGGCCCGCACCACATGTATAGCCTAGGGGCCCACAGAGCCTAAATGCGGCCCTGCCACCGGACTGCAACATATCTACTGTTAACATTTACATGTCGGTAGGCGGTAATGCGAACTCAAGATTTTACCCATTCAAAAATCGTCCAACGCGCCTAAAGAAGTTTTCGCTTCAAAAAATAGAAATCTTAGTCCACAATACGACGGTTCGTCGAATCTTCCCGAAGGAGATATCTATCTACATACATATCTACATATATACTTTGCAATTCACAAAATTGTGGGTGGCAGAGGGTGCTCAGCACCAAAGCTAATCTCTTTGCTGTGCATTCCAATCCCTAATGGTACGAGGGAAAAAAGAATTCATATAAGAATCAGTCCGGCACCTTATTTCTCTAATTTTATCTTTCCTGTCCTTCCGACTCAAATCGGTTGGTGGAAGAAGTATTTCACTACACTCAAAAGTGAAAGTGGAAGTACGCATGCTTACCGATAAGTTTAAACGAAACGTGTGTCGTCTATCTACCAGAGACTCCCATCCTTATCTACTAATCAGTTCTGTGACGCTTTCATAAGGACTGTAGCAAGCGGTCACGAATCGAGCGGCTCTTCTCTGTACTTTCTCTATACTTTCTATCAACCCCTTACGAAACGGGTCCCAAATGGCACAACAATAATCCAAATGTGGACGCACAAGAGATTTGTACGCTATCTCTTTTGTTTGTTCACTGCAATTTTTCAATATTCGACCTATGAATCGCAGCCTAGAATTTGCTCTACCTACTAACGAATTAATGTGTATGTCCCATTTCATGTTCCTTTGTACTGTTACTCCCACATATTTCATATAATCGACCATATCAATAACAGTATTGTTTAACTCGTATTTCTGTACCAAGCTATTGTGTCAGAGGCGAAGGCTAATTCCTTTCTTTAAGGCCTGCAGTTTAACGTGGAACCAGAATCAGGGAATGTTCCGGTGTAGTTTATATAATCAAATACAACTCCTAAAAATTCCAACTCACCACTGGATTTGAACCCGTGATCGGAGAGAGAATTTTCAGAAGTAAGTGCCTTAACCGCTGAGCTACCAGACCGCCTTGTTTTGTAGTATAGTCGTGTTAAGTACTATCAAAAATAAATCAAAACTGTGGGTTTGTATGATCAACAGTGACAGAAATTAAGGTAGTGGCAGGGAGGAAGGAGGAGAGGATTTAGGTTTCTGTAAACCAAACATAAACAGTGATCTTATATTTGTTTTAAATTATAGGTACCGAGCGTGGTGGGTGAAACGTTAACGTTCTGGCCTCGCATTCGGGAGGACGCCGGTTCGAATCTCCATGCGGGCATCAAGATTTGGGTTTTCCATGGATTCCCCAAATCCCTCCAGGTGAACGCCGGGATGCTTCCTTCAAAAAGGCCATGGCTGAATTCCTTCCCGTTTTTTGTTCCTAGTCTCGTCCCGCCTCTAATGACCTTAGCCGTCGACGAGGCGTAAAGCAGTAATTAAAAAAAAAAATTATAGGTGTGTAAAATTTCACCAAAATCGGATAAAAACTACATATTTGTATAAAGATTTTGCGAAAAGCGCCCAAAATGCATATCATACGCGCAACGGGTGATGTTATTGGTGACGGTAACGTAATGAACTCACAGAGT
The DNA here is from genome assembly GCA_031002005.1 of Vandiemenella viatica. Classification (NCBI taxonomy): domain Eukaryota; kingdom Metazoa; phylum Arthropoda; class Insecta; order Orthoptera; family Morabidae; genus Vandiemenella; species Vandiemenella viatica. The sequence goes on from CM061918.1 coordinate 80,611,292, forward strand.
TACCCCCAACCAAACTTCGCGTAAAGCGCCTATAGAAGTTTTCACTTAAAAAATCTACATCCAACAAAAATGAATAAATAATAAGCAACTAATATGTCAATTTAAACGAAGTGTATACTTTTCATTCAGTATTTTGGTATTTCATATGTTCGTGAATACTTAACTAAATAGATATAAAATAACGCTTTTTTATCCATGAGATCATACCTTTTACGGCATAAATTCATTTTTATGCAGAAACATCTTTGGCTGTTATTAGTTGGCGACGAAGGCGAAAAGCATGACGTCACAGCCTTATGGATACAGCTACACAGTGACCAAACCTAACCTTTTATTAGTGCAGATTGTTATAGTTTCTAATTAGTCTCAGATTGTACTTGCGTCCATTTTGATTGTTGAGAAACCCATATTATATGTGCTATATTACTGCAGAAGACAATGTGTGTGAGTGTATACTTTAGTTTCAACGCGAATGTGAGACAATCTGTGGAGTACCGTAGCGTGTCTTTTTTTTCGCAGTGGCGCCACCCCTTCCAACTCCCCTCCGCGTGTAATCCTGACGGTCTGCAGGCACCCAGCACGTGTAAACGTCACGGCATGGTTTGCCGGCCCATTACCAACCCTTCCCAGCCAGCTCTACCCCTTCACTCCCTTCCCCCTGGGGACACAACGCGGGGTCCCGTCTCGCATCGTTCTACGACAATTACGGCCTAATAGACACACGTCTGGGCTGTGCAATACGGCAGCAGTTAAACGCGGTGCCAAGTGCAAGTATCATTTCCTGGCCACATTGCATCACTATTATCAAGTTACTAGTACGAAATGGGAACGTACTTCAGAGGCACAACTGGACGGCAATAAATGTGCAAACTGACGACACCGGAAAAAAAAATCAAATCATAAAACCTACTAAAAATGGAATCATTACAGAAATCTCCGAAATAAACATTTGTGAAACAAACCAGTTCCGGCTCTTTATCCGTGAGCCATAGGCGAGTGGGGAATAGAGTGAACGACTGCAATAATCCTTCCAGCGCCATGCTGGATAGTAGGCCTACATGTTACTCAAAAAAATTCAACTTTAAACTATAAATGCGCATAAAGCACAAGTGGATATTTAAGAAAATAACCTCCGGGGTATAAGCAATATTAAAATTATTATTACGGTGTCAGTATTAACATTAATAATTAATAATCAATCAATACACATATAAATCTGTTAACAGCCGGTTCCATGGAATTTATTCGTCCATGCATTTCGTAAAACCTACCGACCCCATTTGGGCTTAAGGTGTAGCCTAAAAACTGCAGTATGTTCTAAAGATTTTTGTATGTTGTGTATGAATGTATATTCTTTAGAACCTTATCTTTACCACTTATTTTTACTTTTAGAAATTAAATACACTAATATTCCTTATATTTCCAGTGTCAGATCAGCTCAATAGGATTATTTATTCCTCTATATCCGTCACTGGTTTTTTTTTGATACCACCACTGAAATCAAATTACTATTAAAATCATATCAAATATCTTTTAAGTATCAATTCCATTTTTTTATTACAAATTTAATAAGAAACAAAGATCGTCCACATATCTTTTCATCTTCCGTTTACAAACGACAATTACCAAATACAACTTTAACAATTCACTAATTTTACTGTTATACTCGTCTTCCGCCCTCGGGCTTATATTTTGAGTGTTAAATCCCTTCAGGATTTTGTAACTAGTTTCTTCATTAAGCTTTTCCAGCCAAGCCTCCTCTCATTTCTTTTCATCAGCTTTCCTCCTTACCAGAGATCTTCTGTATCTGTGACCTTAGAACTTAGAAACCCAAAGTTAATATCCAAATCATAATTACTTAATAGAAAATAATTTTATAATATTAAAATTCACAAGTGGTGGGGTTGTGCAACTCACAATGTCTTATGACCCTGAGTGAATGGGGGACGGAATAATAAATGATAATCTGTTCGTAAAAATGAACAGATAGGCGACAAAGATCACACTACGGGAAACATGAATAATACGATCTTTCGTTTCTGTTAATATTGTTGTTGAGTACGTAACTTTGCTTATTATACTCTTGAAGGCAATTTAAATGATTGAAAACTAAATTCATCCAGTCCTGTGTGAATGCTAGAAATAATAATAATAATAATAATAATAATAGTGATAATAATAATATTAATAATAAGAATCCGATATATGTCGCCTCCGCTTGCAGTAAACCAGTAATTGATGTTCATCCATCCTACATAATATTAACGTTGATTGGACGTGATTTGAATTGTTTGATCGGATAACTTGAAGACTATTTTATAATATTCGTGATTGGAGATGTACTTGACGACGTTAGTATTGATGATTACTGTTAATTCAGCGTATTAGTCACCATACTATAAGGCCTGAACCATCTATCTTCTTCAAAAACAAGTCATTGTCGCTCTCTATTAAAAATACTCTCACATACTTAGTGATAGGGGTACTGGGATAGTAATAAAAATATAGAACACTGTCACCGTTTAGACTTGGCGCAGTATTTTAATGAGCGTCTTCATGTTCATTTCATCACAAACAGGTTTACATTCTCGATTCTTTTGGAGGTTAATAAACTCGTTTTCCTGATCGCTGCTGTTGCTATTGCTTGGCTTCGCCTAGGACTCCGTGTCACAGCATTTTTTTTTTTTTTTTATGTATTTACTAACTATACTCACAACTTCGTGCACTCCAAATTTGAGATTTTTGCTGTTATTTCACAGATAAACTTTCTAAGAAATGGGAAAAAGCATTTGAGGAGCCCCATTTTTTCTCTGTCTTGGATCTCCTCCTTTTTTTTGTTACTAGCATTTGTTCCACATTTCAGGGTCTGCTTTTATGTACTTCTTCTTCTATTTAAGTATAATTTGTGCATCTTAATGTGAGGCATTCGCTAGTCGCATATCTTTCACAAGGTATCCATCCATCGTTTCCTCAATCGTGTTTGTGGTCTGGCATCTCCTACTCTCCTTTAAGTTGTATGCAATGTATAAAACACGTTTTATGCGCATCATTTGCTTCTGACTGTCCTTTAAAATGCCACTAATTCGGAAAGTTTATACTCATTGATGACCCACATACGTAATTTAGTATTGTTCACATAACATCTGTGCGAACAATATTTGAAGTGTTGGTATCTGGAGTAAGTATGAACTGAGTTCCTTATATATATATGTATACATATTATGATTTTTTTGGTTTGATGCAATCCTCCATCCCTTCCTATCTTGTGCTATAATCTACATCTCTACATATCCCTTACAACCTATGTCCTCAATTATCTGCTTCATATATTCTAATGTACTTCCTGTACAGTTCTTACCTTCGACTGTTCCCTCTACTAACAAATTAACCAGTCCAGCATGTCTCAAACTATGACCACCTGTCTCTTCTTTCTGTAAGCTTCTTCCACACACTTCTTTCCTCACCCATACACTATGAAATAGAATCCATAATAGAATCGCATAGTATACATTCACCGCGTTTATAGGTCTAGTATGACAGACAGTATTAAATGGACATCGAAAATTCTAAAATTTATGGTTACGTAAGTTATGGATAGACAAATACTGAAACTAGAAAATCCTTTCTCTTGCTAAGGGAATTATGAAAGGTCGACGTCGAGGTAATTAGAGCCGGAAGCTGACTGGAGACAAGAAACGGGAAGGAATTTATCAATGACATTTTGATGCAACCATCCGGGCATCCGAGAAACCATAGAAAGCCCAAATCTGGATGGCTGGACGATGATCGAATCCACGTCCTTCCGAATGACAGGGCAATTACAGAAAGGAATGATTCACCGTGGTATATATGTATACATACGCGTTTGAGAAGAACTAGGGATGGTAGTGACTTAAAAAATCTTAACCGAGTTGAGAGGACGAATGAATAATGGAATGGGTGAGGCATTAATTACTTCCGTTGCAATTCACTTTCTCAAAGCTTCACGCGAAGCCCAAAGAAATCTGGCCATACGTAAAAAGATTCAACGGTATGTTAATCTCCAGAAGTCTGTTAAAGAGAATTGTGATTGCGCAATGTAAACGCTGCATCATCAGTTCTTCCCAATCCAAACGAAGTCAGCCCAGCGCATGATTATTCAAAACTGCGAATCACAAAGCCGAAATCGACTTGCAGCAAGTCAGTTACAACAGGTCTTCGTGGTGGCAAGGTAACGCCCCATTCATTGTGAAGCCATTATACTGTCACCGCATACCGAAGCCACATCATGCTGACGCCATTCAGGGGGCCAACTCCCATTGGTGCAGAGGGGTGGCCCTCTTCTAGAGGACTCGAGTGCGACCCTTTTGATTGGTCGGAGGGGTTGCTCGTTTCTAGAGGACACGTATGCATATCACGGCCGCCACAATGGGACTGGGAGAAGCCGGCCCATTGAGAAGTAGCGCGGCGTAATGGTGTGTGACCGGCTTGCGGTCGCTTTGCATGCCAGCCCCGTGATCGATAGCAGCGGTCGACCCTCGACGAGGCGGAGTTGGCTTTGAGCGGGAAGTGCTCGCTAAACACCACCTGCACCAATACGTCACACTTTATACACTGCTCCTAGATCTAGAACACCCTCACTTTTGGGTGCGCAGTGATTCCAGACATGACAGTCTCTGGGCTGAAGAGGGCCACAAAATGATGGCTGAAACGTTAGGTTTCGATAAACTGACGCGGTTCAACCCGGACAACCAAAATAACACTCTCACTTTTATTTGAAAGCGGAGTACTCAAAACAGAAACTGCTATCAACTTGTTTCTCTCACTTCACCTGACCGATTGAAGGTCGATTCAAACCAAATATTACATAGCACAGATTCTAAAAATGAAAAAAAAACATTTTAGTGACAAAAAATAAAGATTTTAGTGACAAAAGTGAGTTTTTAGTGACTTGGAAAAGTTTTTAGTGTCTAAAAGGAGTTTTTTTTAGAGACAAAAATGAGTTTTCAGTGACATAATGAGTTTTCACTGACATAATGAGTTTTAGTGACTAAAAAGAGGTATCAGTCACCAAAAAGAGGTTTTGTGACTAAAAGGAGTTTTTAGTGACAAAAATGATTTTCTAGTGGTAAAAATTAGTTTTAGTGACTAAAAAGAGGTTTTAGTGAGTAAAAAGAGTTTTAGTGACAAGAATGAGCTTTGAGTAACAAGAATGAGTTTTTAGAGTCAAAGGTCCATGACTGGATGACTTGATCTGACTAAAATACGAAAATGATCTGTATTAGACCGTCAGGATCCGCTCTACAAAATTTAAAGATTTTTTGCTGAATTAGTAGGGACTTGGAAGTATTAAAGAGGGACAGAGACGGTTTCATTCTATACGATGTTAAAAAGAAGTATCTAATATTTTAGCATGTGATAGTATGCACAAAAAGCAAGACAAACATGCCTAATAAACATTTGGCCGCAAAAGCATACTTTCGGAATTAACAGCAGGTGCACAATATGACGTTCTGTTTATTCTATTTTCAAACAAATTAAAATTATTATTGCTATCAAACGTGTAAAGAAGCAGCATCATTTTGCCGAAAATCAATCGATTTAGTTATTTAAAAAATTATTACAACTGAAGAGGGGATATTCGTGATTATTTTGACTATTGAATTCCGAAATTTGCCTCTGTTCATCTGCGAGTCTGTTGCGTGCTGGGTCATTGTTTTTGGTCTTGGGTAAAGTGCTCGGTATTGAAGGTCTATTTTATGATGAATTTAGTGCACCTTCTACCAGTTATACATGTCCCAAGCGGTAGTCCTGTTTAGATAGAAGTATAACCGAAAGTCGAGTGGTCTCGCGAATTTTGTCTCTTACTGTACATATGCCTTTGAAAGTGGACGTGTTGTATGTCCTTTACATCGTGAATCAATGTCTCTTGTATGCGGGTGGAATGCATGTTATTAATTTTTGATGAATTAATGTTTATAAAAAATCTTTGATCAAAATTTTTTCCCCTTTAATTATTGCAATCACTAATGGTAGACCCTACTTAGGAATAAACAGCATATAAGGCTGTTATTAGGAGGTCTTATTTTTTCTATCTGATCTCCCCTGCATTGCGACACAAATCCTTTGCTGCAACCGTACATAAAATTTAGTATCTAAACTGAACCCGTAAATTACATTTCATTCCAGCCAAAGTTCTGTATGAACACTTTCTCTTATAAAGTTCCGTTTACGTAATAGACTTATATTTATCACTAAAGAACTCGACTTATTCTTATAATATCCAGTTATAACCAACGGTCTTCTTCCACATTTATTCACTTAAATCTACAAAAAAAAAAAAAAAAAAAAAAAAAAAAAAAAAAAAAAAAAAAAAAAAAAAAACCACTTAGAAAGTCATCCAACGATATTAACACACCTCAAACTTAACGCGTGGCTTTTGTTTTAGATAAATGTTCATAGTTTTTAAGATAAACCACATGTTTTCAACAGCTTTCTGAATCGATTCAGTGGTATTTCTGCTATTTTTTATTTTTTTCTCGCAGTCAAAACTTTTTTTCACTTTATATTTGTTTTTGTGTCTCCATAGAGTTAATTTGAATTAGATATTAATTACAATACGATTACTCTGTGAGATGTCGAGCTAAGAATACTCGATATGCCGTTATAAGTATTTGTCATTGAATAGCTTGGTTATGATAAAAACATAAGGAAAAAGAAATAATCAGGGGATTTTTGATTTAAGTAAAAATCTTCTACGGTAGTCAATCCTGGGATTGGTCTGTGGCAGTCTTCCATACAGCTCTATTCTCTGCCCTCTGCTTTTCTCTATATCTCCTGCAGCCAACTTCTTCCATTATGTGCTGGATGTATTTTAAACGTGGTCTTCCTCGATAACTCTTTCCTTCTACCATTCCCTCCATAATTGTTTCTAATAAGCTCTCTTGTCTTAAGATATGTCCAATTAATATTGTTCTCCACGTGTTTATACTTTATCTTCTAGCATTAAAATTTCCTCATTAGTAATTTTGTCCCTCCAGCTAATCTTTAACATCCGTCGGTAGCACCATTGCTCAAATGAAATTAATCTTCTTTATCTTCTGTACCAGCTGTCCATACAGGGCAATACTCCAGACATAATCTGTTAATAGTGTTTTCCTCGTTGTCCAGCTGATATTATTTGCTATAAAAATTTGTTTATTTTTGTTGAACGCTATTTTTGCTTGAGCTATCCTAATGCTAAATTACAAAACTGTAGTATTTTGCAGCATATCCTTTACAGTCTGGAGAGAGAGGATCGTTATTTTCGTAATTACTAAGATAATGGGTCACAAAGATCGCATTTATTGTACACTTTTTTTGATGGCATTAATACGTTCCCTGGGATATGGAAGGTACACACCGTAATAGTACTGCAGATGAATATATATTAGAGTTTCATGTGTAAACTCCTACATACGTACAATACAATTATTCTAAATTAGATCTAAAAATCTGTTATGACCTGTGTTTATAACCAACGAGAAGAGCTAATCTCGTCTATATTGTAAGTCAAATTACTTCACGGAACGAACCATTTCCAAGATGGTATAACTATACTCGTTTATAGTCATATGCATCTCATAGACATTTTTTTAAACTGCTTTACGTCTCTCAAGAGCGAGGTATTTAGAGACGGGAAAGGATGAGGGCAAGGAATGGGAAGAAAATTCGGCCATGGCCTTTTTAAGGAAGCATCCCGGCATTTGCCTGGAGTAATTTGGGAAACCATGGAAATGTCATAGACAGCTCGCAATCTGATTTCACATAACTTATCCACTATGTTCTATTCGTCAGTCGCCCGAAGCAATATGGCGACGCGAAAATCCTTGCGGAGGTCTGTTTATAGGGTGGTGTGTTGCTCATAGCCGGCAATAGTGCTCCGTTATGAATAATGGATGTTGCTTCCACCCCGAAACAGGAGGGCAGGGGAATGACCTGCTCTTGATCAGAACATATGGGCTACAGTCAGCGTATTAACATTTGAAAAGTAGCGCCGTATCGTTCCTTGTGTGATAGGATCAGATATGTAGTCAACAATTTCGAGTGCGACCAGAACCCGTCGGGTAGAACTCACACTAACCACGGAGCATTCATAATCATAATCAACGAATCGACAAACACGAGTATACATTCCTCGAAAATCTTTATGGAAACCGGAATAAGAACAGAATTTCTTATGCACATATAATCGTTGGGTATTAACTAGAATTCACGAAAAAGAAACCCATTAAAAATTTAAAACTTTAAAAAAAATCAAGTGAAATAATTACAGTGGCTCTTATTTTTTTTTTAATGTATTTTTTGTATATATTTATAATCCGACTAACGAAATTCTGTAACAATTACCTACTGAGAAACCAAATTTTTTAAAATTACCCTAGAAAGGTTGTTAAAATCTTCCCGTGGTATTGAAAGAATATTCGTGACAGTAGTTTGCAAAATAGACTAGGAATTTCAATCTGATTTAGATAAGTTAGAGGAGATAAGGGGACGTGTTAAGAATGCAATGCGTGAGGCATTTAATAACTTTCGTGAAAATTCTCTCTCTAAGAGCCTCACTGAAAACCCTAAGAAATTTTGGTCGTATGTCAAAAAAGTTAGTTGTAGTGGGAACAATAAGCCAGTTCTAATAAAAGATGGACGGGAGGCTGAAGACAGCCACGACAAGGCTACCTTATTTAACGCCGAATTCAAAAATTCATTCACGCAAGAAAACTTGGAAAACGTCCCCACTTTACCACATCGTGTGGAATTAGAGATGGATCCGATAGAAATTGATAGCGTAGGAATTGTAAAGCAATTAAAACTCCTGAAGTGGGGTAAAGCGCCGGGTCCCCGATGGTATACCGGTAAGAGTATTTTCTGAATACGCGGAGGATATTCAACCATTTCTGTCAGATATATTCCGTAAATCACTAGAAGAGAGAAAAGTTCCTTCTAGCTGGAAAATAGCCCCAGGTAATTCCCGTTTTTAAGAAAGGAGATCGGAGTGATCCTAGGAATTATCGACCCATATCTCTAACATCGGTCTGCAGCAGAATTCTGGAACATGTCATATGCTCGAACATAATGAAGTTTCTAGATGAGAACGAGTTACTTACACCATGTCAACACGGATTTCGGAAGAAGCGATCGTGTGAAACACAATTGGCCCTATTTTCCCACGACATAATGAAAGTTATCGATGCAGGTTCGCAAGTTGATGCGGTTTTTTTTGGATTTTCAGAAAGCTTTTGATTCTGTGCCACACAACCGACTTTTAGCGAAGATTCGAGCTTACGGTATTTCGGCTCAGATTTGCGAGTGGATACGTGATTTTCTAACTGGTCGATCACAATATGTCGTTGTTGACGGGGAAGCCTCTTCTAAGATAAATGTTACTTCGGGCGTTCCTCAGGGAAGTGTAATAGGTCCACTTCTTTTCTTAATATTTATAAACGATCTAGGTGACAACGTCAAATGCTGGTTGCGATTGTTTGCCGACGATGCGGTTATCTATAGGGAAATAAGGTGCTCCGACGACTGCTTGGAAATTCAGCGTGATTTGGATGCTATTTTCGATTGGTGCCGTAAATGGCAACTTACACTTAATTGCAAAAAGTGCAAGGAAATGCGGATAAGTAACAAGAAGAATCAGGTTGTTCACGAGTACAAAATAAACAATTCACCTGTTGACACGGTTGATTCCGTGAAGTATCTGGGGGTGATAGTACAAAGCAACATGAAATGGGACATGCACATAACTTCCGTCGTAGGCAAGGCCAATTCTAAATTACGATTCATAGGTCGTATTTTGAGGAATTGTAATGCTCAAACAAAGGAGATAGCGTATAAAACACTAGTGCGTCCGCATCTGGATTACTGTTGTGGGGTTTGGGATCCGTATCGCAAGGTTCTGATTGACTCAGTTGAGAGGGTGCAGAGGAGAGCCGCTAGATTCGTGACTTGTTGTTACAGCCCTTATGAAAGCGTCACAGAATTGATACATAGATTGGGCTGGGATAGTTTGGAAGACAGACGACGTAGCTTGCGTTCTAATTTATTGGAGAATATGCGAAAAAATTTAAATTTCGAGTGCAATGAAATACTTCTTCCGCCAACCTATTTAGGTCGCAATGACCGGAGGGATAAGATTAGAGAAATAAGATGCCGTACTGATACTTATATGTATTCCTTCTTTCCTCACACTATTCGGGATTGGAATGGGCGGGTTTAGGATTGGTGCTTAGCACCCTCTGCCACCCACAATGTTTGTGATTCGCAGAGTATGGATGTAGATGTAGATGTAGATCTTAGTTTCCCCAAGTACTAGTACAAATCGTGGAATAAGGATCCAAACATTTTCACAGTCGCTAGGTCGCTATATTTCATTTATTAACATTAAAGACTGTCTAACACAATGATTTCTTCAACCAGTCTTTCATTAAACGGTAAATAGTTCTGTTAGCTCAGTGGTTAAGGCGCTTTCTCTCTCCCTCTCTCTTTCTTTTTAAGTTCGCTGCTCCGGTCGCGGGTTCAAATCCCAGTGGGGGCTGGAATTTTTAAGAGATGTGTTTGATCATATGAGCTTCGCTAGGACGTTGCGTGGTTCAGATTTCAAGTTAAATCGCAAGTCCCAGAGGAAAGGAACTGGCCGTCCTGCCTCTTGACACATGCCTCCTTCGGACCGAGCGTGGTGGTGAGCTGTAACGCTCTGGTTTCGCATTCGAGATGACGCGGGTTCGAATCCCCGTCCGGACATCAAGATTTAGTTTTTAATCGTTTCCCCAAATCACTCCAGGTAAATGCCGGGATGCTTCCTTCAAAAGGCCATTCCTGAATTCCTTTCCATTTCTTGCCTTCCATCTTTTCCCGCCTCTAATGACCTCGACGTCTACAAGGCGTAAACCCATAAGCAAAAAAAAAAAAAAAAAAAAATTATTTTGCTCAATATTTTTCCAAATGTCAGCTTATGTTGGTGTTTGGAGTAAGAAGAATTAAAATTCGTAAAATTTCACTTACTTTGTGTCAATATTGTTGCTACTGCCAACGTTTCGGCACTCAACGTGCCGTTTTTCTCAGGCCTATTTCGAGCTAATGAATCTGCTGCTGACAGCTGGTTACATTACCTCATCGTTTGCCTTGAAAACCAAAACAATCTGATCAGTGTAGTGCCAGGGAGTGTAACCAGCCGTCAACTCGAAATATCCCTGAGAAAGATGCCACATTGAGTAACGAAACGTTGGCAGTAGCAACAAAATGATGCAGCACTAAATTCGCCAGATAAGTGGAATTTAAAAAAATTTACGCCTGCAAAAAACATCTAATTTTGTAACAACTAAAATTAGGGCGCAGTTAGAAATTTATAAATTCAGAAATTAAGAAGCAGTATCACATAAAAAGACAGAAAGACGAACAAATAAGTAGTTCCGTATACGTTCACCCAAACACGATGTTTTAAAAATATTCGCGTTCCTTTTCGATAGGTTAATACCGTGCAGCTACGGACAGTTAGGTAGCTTATCATTTGGCGCAGCCAACATACGGACCTGTTGATCGAGGAAACAAGTTTTGAGGAGGTGGAACCAGTTATTCAGAGAACTGTTTTCACCTGCCCTAGATGCCGATTCCGCGTCGCACAAAATCTGGCAAAACCCACGACTGAATACAAGCACTTGCGTCGTCTAGTTTGTTTGGGATATCTCATATTCGTTAAGGTTTTCTGCATGTCACATTGCACGATCGATTGGATGGTAAAGTCTATATCAGAGTGGTGTACAAAGTCAGCTATAAAATAATACAAAGAAACAAAAATTGATAATCTTTATACGAATTAGATGCGTACAAAGAAAGCAGAATATTAATTTAAAAAGAATATGAGGCATAGTTGTAATCCAACCTAATTAATATTGAATTTTTATGTAAATAAAGCAATCAAGGAAGCTAAAGATTTTTTAAGGTGGTATAAGCGTTGAAAAGAAACAATTGGTATGTTTCGATTCTCTATTGTTAGAAGAATGGCGATAAAATACAAAGAAATTACTGAGTGGTGTTAGCAAAACACTGGAAGGATACTTTAGAGTAAATTTAAACCCAAAAAAGCAGATTCAATACGTAAGAGATTTTGATTTTTGTGAACCATAATAAAGAGTGTTTTATGGGTTATGTTTCCGACTAAACAAATGCTTTTGACGGCAGACGCGTTTCGCCTTTATTCAAGACATCTTCAGTGCCCCAGGTAAACATATATACACATATACAAAGATGTTATTTGATTTTTGTTCAGTTTTCTGATATTATTAACTAGGTACTTAGTTTTTATATATGCATTAACACGCGCAAGTTCGTGTTTCCATACCAGCTACTATTCTCGCACAACCACTACCAGTATTGTAGGCTGCATTCTAGCGAATTTCACAAACCACAAACTGTATATAAATTTTTTTTGTTGTTGTTGACATCCAAAAGTCGTGAGCCCAAGATTATGTGTTGTGGAACTATTTCTTATTTTGAATCTGTGGTCATTAGCTATGTCTGTTCTGTGGCGGTATATTTGATTATAAGAAGCGTGCTATTTATTCCCGTTTTAGTGTCTTGAACAAGGTTTGGCTTTAGGTGTATATATTCATTCTTAACTTTTTTACCATTATTGAGTGCTTTTTGTATGTGAAGGTTTTCGCTAATAGTCAGCATGTTTTTAATGTGATTATTAATCTTTAGTATTTGCATATCTGTTTGTATGTTGGTGTGTGAATGATTCTGTTGTAACAAGTGTTCGGCGAATGTTGAGTGGTTGGTACGTCTGAGAATTCTCAGGTGTTCCTTATATCTGGTCTCAAATTTTCTGACTGTTTTTCCTGTGTATATTGTGTCACACTGTTGGTATGTTAATTGGTATATTCCAGATTGGTAGTATTTATTTTGTAATAATAAAGAGTGTTGGGTGAGTGCTTTCGGGAGGACGCTGATTCGAATCCCGTCCGTCATCCAGATTATTGTTTTCCATGGTTTCCGGAAATCACTACAGGCAAATGTCGACATGGTTTATCAAGAGACCATGGAAGAATTCCTTCCCATGCCTTGCGCCGATCCTATCGCGCTTCTTTTGATCTCGACGTCGACGAGACGTAAAGCCATAAGCAGTAAAAAAAAAAAAAAAAGGAACCGTGGCTACAAATAATGGAAGAAACAACAGGTATCACATAATCAGAATAGAGCCTTCAACAAAATGAAGGGACTTTTTTTTTTTTTAAATAACAACAACAAAAAACCACATTCTAATATCGTGCTTATGTAGCATAGTGATTTCTGGAATAAACTTTGGGCTTAAGAAATAAAATTTAATTAATTTAAAACTATTGAACATTTACAAAATGAAGTTGGGGGAGATGAAGTGCGAAACGAACTTGTTTGGAAAAGATTGTGAAAGACTGACAGAAATAAGAGACAGGAAAACATGCGAAATATCTTAATTTGTTATTGGTGAAAACAGTCGAAGGCAACATAAGGTTTAAATAAAGTATCTGTTTGGAAATGCAGGTAACAATTGCTATTTCTGGACCAGGAGCATAGGTAAGGATAAGGAGAATGGAAGGTTATATCGACAAAGTCAACAGACTGAAGACAGGAAAAAATTAAAATGTTAACCAGCTTCCACAGATCTTTGTAGTTTTAGAAATCCTCACACAATGTCATCAGTAACTCAGTACCCCTCTCTAAGAATCGAATTGTTCCACTTATTTCAAATTGAACTGAAATACCACCATCAATCATAAGAAAGAATTGTTCCATCCACTTAACCAGTGTTAGCAGTAAAACAATGAATAACATACATGAGTGAGCGTGACAGCGTTTGAACTGATATTTTATCACGCTTATCGCAAACTGCGAGACTGATTGTCTCGCCCCTGAGAAACACTTGTGGACGGAATGGAATGCGAGCCACTTTGCTGCGTCATCTGAAGGTCAGATAGAAGGTTCTGGATCTTTTTAAAACGCAATATTGCTTGATTCAAATTCCTGTTAACATCAAGATGGGGTTGATGTTGATACTTCAGCTCCAACAATAAAAAAGTATAAACTGGTTTAAAATGGAAGCTGAGAATTATGGGCGATGAACAGATGAATCGCTTTGCTAAGATTACGGCTATACAGGTATCTTATGTAACACATGTTCACACCTTGGATCTTAATTCCCTCTTCGGAAGAGACATGTGTTATACGTATTTTATTACGTACATAGTATGTTCAGTGGGGCCAAATATGACGATGTTAAGCCTTCTTACATTCGAAGGTGAGTTTCATTTTCTTCTGGAACCAGAAGTCCTTCATTCGTTTTGAGTGTGGTTGATTGCGATTTTCTACGCAACGGCTACCACGTTTTATTTTGGAGTGTTCGTATCGATTTATCCCATGTGTCACTAACATCTTCCGAATGAGATCTTTATAAAAAACATCGTCGGCTTTTAAATCCAAGACATGAAGGTCGTCATTGATATTCACAAAGCAAGGTATTACGGTGTTGGGTTTTATATCTAAGAAATTATTATTTTTAGTTATCTGCTTTCCTTCCTTCATTTGATTTTCTCTATTTTGCTGTAGACTTCTTTGTTTGATCTCTTTTTCTGGCTTTCGGCATTTATGGCCATACAACCAACTAAACAGTGATGATTTATAATCCAGTGCTTTCAGTTTTTTCCAGTATGCATTTTCCCAACCAGTTATACACACCACAGGCCTGACATGATATTAACAGACACAACATTTAAAAACCCATCCCCGCTCCCGGACTCGAACCGGCGACCTTCAGTACGCGCAGCTAATACTCTAGCCTCTACGCAACCGAGGCACGTCATTCTAACAATTGGAGCCCAGAATTAATCTAATAATTTTTTCGTTATTTTTTTCGGAAATTCTCCCAGGAGTCCTTTATCAGCATTCAGGAACAACATTTCAGCTGCATACAAAAATACTGGTTTCATAGGACGTATCTTAGCACTCAAGGAAAGAAATTGTTAACTGTAGATATCTCCAGAGTTTTGCTATAGTTTTAATATCCTTTCTTGAATAGCTTGTTTGTCCAATACATTTTTCGTAATGATTTCACCCAGGTGCTTAAATTTTTCCTCTCGATTTATGTCTCTGTGTATAATTTGAAGTTTTGGTGAAGAATCTTTGATGTTGGTCATTACTGCCATATTTTCAAAGGATACCTGTAAACAGTTTTGATTGGGGATTTCTTTCAGAAAATCAATTAGGAACCCAGCGGTTCTTAAGTATTTTATAGGATGGATATTATTATTATTATGGTACGAGAAAATACAACAGTGTTAATACACAGACGGAAAAAAAAATCCCAACACCAAGAAAAAATTATTGTAGAGTAATGAAATTTGGACAATGCATTTGTCAAGTTAACATGTTTAATTGATTAAATTTTCAAGATCACAGGTTAATTTAAGCTCAAGAAAATGCATTTCAAATGTGAAATACTGTTAAATTAATAGCCGGTGTAACCTCCAGAATTTTGAATGCAAGCCTGCAAACGTGAATGCATTGTGTCATACAGGTTTCGAATGTCACTTTGTGGTATGGAGTTCCATGCTTGTTGTACTTGTGCTGTCAATACTGGGACGGTCAGTGCTGGCTGTGGATGATGCTGGAGTTGTCGTCCAATGATATCCCATACGTGTTCAATTGGAGACAGATCTGGTGATCTCGCAGGCCAAGGTAACATGTCGACACTCTGTAGAGCACGTTGCGAGACAACAGCGGTATGAGGGTGAGCGTTATCCTGTTGAAAAACTCCCCCTTGAATGCTGTTCATGAATGGCAGCACTACAGGTTGAATTACCAGACTGAAGTACAAATTTGCAGTCAGTGTGTTTGGTATAACCACAAGAGTGCTCCTGCTGTCATAGGAAATTGCTCCCCAGACCATCACTCCAGGTGTAGGTCCAGTGTGTCTAGGCCGCAGACAGTTTGGTTGCAGGCGTTCCCCTGGCCTCCTTCTGACCAACACTCGGCCATCACTGGCACCAAGGCAGAACCTGCTTTCATCAGAAAACACAACAGATCTCCAGTGTTGGTCAGAAGGAGGCCAGGGGAACGCCTGCAACCAAACTGTCTGCGGCCTAGACACACTGGACCTACACCTGGAGTCATGGTCTGGGGAGCAATTTCCTATGACAGCAGGAGCACTCTTGTGGTTATACCAAACACACTGACTGCAAATTTGTACGTCAGTCTGGTAATTCAACCTGTAGTGCTGCCATTCATGAACAGCATTCAAGGGGGAGTTTTTCAACAGGATAACGCTCGCCCTCATACCGCTGTTGTCTCGCAACGTGCTCTACAGAGTGTCGACATGTTACCTTGGCCTGCGAGATCACCAGATCTGTCTCCAATTGAACACGTATGGGATATCATTGGACGACAACTCCAGCATCATCCACAGCCAGCACTGACCGTCCCAGTATTGACAGCACAAGTACAACAAGCATGGAACTCCATACCACAAAGTGACATTCGAAACCTGTATGACACAATGCATTCACGTTTGCAGGCTTGCATTCAAAATTCTGGAGGTTACACCGGCTATTAATTTAACAGTATTTCACATTTGAAATGCATTTTCTTGAGCTTAAATTAACCTGTGATCTTGAAAATATAATCAATTAAACATGTTAACTTGACAAATGCATTGTCCAAATTTCATTACTCTACAATAATTTTTTCTTGGTGTTGGGATTTTTTTTTCCGTCTGTGTAGTATGATATTTGTCGAGGGATTTAAGCCATCTTTTGGTCCAGCATGGTACATAAAAGTTTGGGAAAACGATTAGAATATGGCGAGAGTCTCAACGTTTCCACACAAACTTAGCGCGTGTTCACGGAACCACCAATTCTGTGCTGTTACATTGCACACTCCTTGTACTGTGCGAAACTTATGACTGACGTTAATCTTCAAGTTAGCATTGCCCCCAGAGTGTGAGGAAATTCTTGCGACGCTAGCCGCATCTCCTTCCAGATCTTTGTTTGGTGGTCTTCTCTTGATGTGTCTTCTTAGGGCGTGTCGTTTCCGGAGACTTGCACCAGTAGTTGTGTTTGTAGCTGCATCATGACGCTGATGTTATCGGATTCGGAGAAGTCGTAGTCCCTTCGCCTCTCTGATGATGCGGTTCGTTGGGTGTGTACTGCCTCTTCGCCGTCGAAGTGTGGTCATGTCCGGCGGTTACAGGTCTGGGGGAGGCCGACGACTGAATTGCTCTGTGAAGGCCCCGGCATTTCGACGCGCAGGTTTTTTCTTCGCGGGACAGCCACTGTAGCAGGCTGAGTGGCTGCCGCTACAGTTGCAGCATGTTGGCACCCCGTCTCGCGGGATGCTGCAGTCTGCCACGTTGTGGCTGCCCACGCACCTCACGCAGCGCTCCTGACCAGTGCGATTAAGCTGGGACCAAGGTCGCCTCTTCTGATAAAACTCTGAGACGCATTTTTAGGTCTTTCTAAGGCCTAACGTTGTGTGAGCTGATGCCTTCCCACTCCTTTATCTACTCAAGGCTGTCATTCATCATTTTTACTTCTTCTATATGCAATGATCTGTGTACTTTAAAAGATTAGCATGACGGCCTTCCCATCGGCCCCAAAATGGGTTCTGTAGATCAAACCTTATCATTTTACCCTTAAAACTGACAGGTTTATTCACAAAATCTTCTATCATTCTATTTCTCTACCAGAACATTGAATATATTCGCTGAGGCCAACTAGGACAACGTTTATCCTTTGTGCAATCGACAGCGAATTTAATCTTCTTTTGGGTACAGAATTCCTTCATTCGTTTTGAATATGTCTTTTTGCACTCTTCTATCCAAGGTTACCGCGTCTTCTTTTGGAGTGTTCGTCTCAGCTTGTCCCATTTTTCATTAAACTCTTCCGAAACATATCTCTATTGAAAGCATCTTCTGGTTCTAATCCCATTAAATGAAGGTCTTCTTTAATATTTACAAACTTGGGCTTTACAGTTTTGCGTCAAATAAATTAAAGATTTTTATTGTTAGTGTGTTCTCCTCCATTCGTTTGAAGTGGCCATAGAACCATACCCGTCTTTTGCGTATTGTTTTGATGATTTTGTCTATTATGCTGTAGACTTCTTTGTTGGATCTCTTTTGATGGACTTATTCTTGAAGTTTGAACCCTAATAATTTATCGTTTTTTTTTTCTCCAATTCTCTCAAGAGTGCTTTATCGGCATTCGTGAACAAGGTTTCGACTGCGTACAAAACTACCGGTTTCAGAATTGTTTCATAATGACTTTTTTTAGTATTTTGTGAAAGACATTATTTGTTGTGGTCTCTCGCGAAATTCGGGAAGCTATTTCCAGTTTGTGATTCTTTTCCCGGATAACTTCTTTGTCCAATCAATTTTTCTTGATGATCTTTCCCAGGTACTTAAATTTTTCCACTCGCTTAATTTCTCCGGATTTGGTTTGATGTTTTGGTGTAGCATCTTTGATCTTAGCCATTACTTCCGTTTTTTCAAAAGACATCTGTAAACCGGTTTGACCAGCAATTTCTTTCAGCAAATCAATTTGGATCTTAGCAGTTCTTAAGTCATCTGATAGGATAGCGATGTCGTCTGCAATAGCTAGAGTGTATATTTTGATCCCTTTAGCTTTAGTTCCCATTCCCAATGGGCTGTAGTCAGTTTCCTTTAATTTCGGTCGCCAGGTACGAATGATCTTTTCGAGAACACAGTTAAAAAACAGTGGAGACAGATCGTCACCCCTCCTGACTCCAGTTGTGACTTCAAAAGAATCTGAAACATTATAAAAAAATTAAATTTGAATATTGTGTTTGTCAGCGTGGATCTGATTATAGCCAATAGGTTTAGGTCAACTCCAAATTCATTATTTATTTATCACTATTAATTTTTTTTATATTTTAAGGGTTTCATGTCGAGATTGGGCAAGCAAAGTGAACAAATTAGGTGATATTTTTTTAAAAAAGGAAATGTAGCAAAATTTGCTGGAGTGATTTTGGAAAACCGAAATCTACATGGCAAGACCGGGAGTCGAAACCGCTTCCTACGGATGCGAGAACCACCCATCACGTTCGGCATTGTACATAAATAATCTGCAAAGAATCTCATCGCTCTCTGTACAATCGGCACTGATTTGAAATCTTTGTGTGTGTTATGTTCACTGCTATGTACACTAGTATATAGAATGAAATGATCAAGAAAATGAGGGAAGTATATGTAAAGTACCGACCATAGTGAGCGCACGGTAATGCTTTGCCCTCACATTCGGCAGGACGTGGGTTCCAATCCATGTCCGGGCTTCCAGATTTGTGTTTTACTTCGCTTCCCCAAATATTCCAGGCCAATGGCAGGATGGTTCCTTCAAAAGGACATGCAACAATTCCTTCACGTTCCTTGTGCCCAGTTCTCTCCTGCTTCTAGTTACCTTGAAGTCAAGTAGGATAAAGCCTTAAATAATTATTTATTTTCGTATGCAATGTTAATTATTTCTTATATCTTCCTACTTTGAGCCACATGTTAATTCTCTGAACGATCAAGAGAAGTCAGTTGTTGTGGCTACTCTTTCTACAGGAGCTTTCTCTTAGAGTGCTTCTCAAGAGAGATTTTTTTTTATCTGCTTAATGTCTCTCTAACAGCGAGGTCTTTAGAGACGGGAAAGGATGGGGGGCAAGGAATGGGAATGAATTCGGCCATGGCCTTTTGAGGGAAGCATCCCGGCATTGCCTGGAGTGATTTGGGAAACCATGGAAAACCCAAATCTGGATGCCCGGACGGGGATTCGAACCGCCGTCCTCCCGTCAAGAGAGAAGAGACAGGAGCGATAAAACTATTAAGCTGTCCACTATGTACTATTTACGGTCTTAATAAATTTAGAGAAAGCAAACAGGGTCTTTGTTGGAAACATTTTCAACTCCTTTGTCAAAGCAGTTGCGATGGAGTATTGAGAAAAATAGGAGGAACTAATAGACCCTATGCATGATAGTTGTCAAAATCTGATCAGTTGCATGTGTATGAATCGATAACATAAGCAGAAACCTCAGGCAAACGCTCTATTGGCCAGTATGAGGAGGGATGTGAAAATCTTGTCCCCAATACTCTTCTAGCGTTAATGATCTGAATGTCGAGGAACCGTAAATCCCTTACACAAAAAAGAAGAGAGAAAACATTAACATTCAGTTGTACTCTTTGTCTAGTAATTTAACGAAATTATGAAAATCAGTTATAAGATTCTATTTTTGTAAATACTAATTAGCCATTTTAACCAAAGGAATAACTTTAGCATCGGAAGTTATTAACCTGACACTGGGAAAACTGACATTAAAGCAAGCCTGCTACCATATCAATCGAACGACTCACGATAAATCGTTTTTTTTTTTTTTTAAATATTGTGAATGAATTAAGCTATTACAAAAGATACCATTAAGAACGTATGGAAAGAAGGAATCTTTACTGTGTTATTTTATTGTGGTTCTATATTACATTCTTTAAATTACGAATAACGTAGAGGGATTACGCATCCAAACTTTTAATCCTGTGCCTTACGTTCGTGTCTTGAATCGATTTACTGATTTGCTCAGAGATGGAAGAACGTCTTTCACGATATAGAATGGAATCTTTAGTTTATCGGTCTATATCGGTGTTCAGATAATTTTTGATAACCATACATGTGAATATGAGTGTTAAGGATAGTGTCGTTAGTTGTATACTCAGAGCTAAATGGTCTCAACATTTCACTTTTTAGCGTTTAGCTCCATCTGCTAGACTTCGCACCATGCTATTGTCTTCACAACATTGACTTGTAACAAAACGCAGTCGCCCGCGGTTTTTATTTCGCGATAAATAATAGTATCGTCAGGAAATATTCTTATTTTTACCTACAATATGTCGCACAAATCATTAACGTATAGAAGTAACAGCAGGGGCCCTATTACACTTCCATGGGGAACACCCAACCTAACTCAGGTTTCGCATTTGGGAGGACGCGTGTTCGAATCCTAGTCCGGCCACCAAACTCACTCCAGATGTATGCCGGGATGGTTCCATCGAAAGGAAATGTCGGAATTCCTTCCCTTTTGTTGCCCCCAAACTTTTCCCGCCTCTAATTATCTCGAGGTCATCGAGGCTTACTCGCTTGGTTGGATGATGAGCATTCACTAATCTAAAACTACTCACTGTATTTTATCCTACATGAAGTGGAATCCCTGTTGCTTATTTGCCTGGAAATGCCATGGCCATGCGGTTTCGTAAGGTTCTTTAAAATCTAGTATAACCAAATCAGTTTAAGATCGACCATTTGCCATACAGCACAAGTCGTGAATCAGAAGAGCAAGTTGTGTCTCGCAGGATCGCCCTTCTCTGAATCCAAGCTAATGTGAGTTTAATAGCTCCACTTCAACCATAGAATGCATGATATTTTCAAAGATGACGTGTTCTAAAATTCTGCAAAATGTCGATTTTAACGAGACGGGTCTATAATTTTCAGTATCGTTAATATTCCCACTCTTGAACCCTGGGCTTTGTCTTCCATTCAGTTTGTACGTTTCCCTTAGCAAAGGAAGCAGTGTATATCTTCACCAAATATGGTGCAATTATCTGTTGTGATTGAGTTGGAATAACATCTGGACCAGTAAGTATGGCATGATACACACTACCAAACAGGGAAAAACGTAAAACGTATTCACATAAAAAAAACGGGGCTGAATTGGTTCTCTATCATTGCCCCGCCATCTCTCCCGCCTCTAATGACCATGACGTCGACAAGCCCTATATAAAAAAATCTGATGGAACAAATTGTAGGAACTCCCCCGCACAGTATCATCATTTTAGTTCAGTACCGAGCGTTTAAAATGAAATCTGTTTTGCGATGTGCGGATTCGACAGTGCCTACTTGTTGCTGTGCCTTCCCCTCGAGTTGGGCGTCGTTAATCGTTTTGACGCGTGGGTGATGCTGTTACGGATATTATTGTGCCGTTATTAACCTTCCCGTCAGATACCTTATCGGTGGACCTGTCGGATTAATGCTGACGGGGAAAACCTCGCTGACGCGTCAAGGTCCAGTCGGAAGAGTGTTTTCGGTATTGGCAGCCTTGTGCAATGTCACTTCTGGGTCTTAAACACAACTGTGCTGCCATATGGTACCAACGCTAGCACTGGATGTGATAACTATGAATAGAACTAACTTCTAGGCCCATTAAAAATGATAGTTTCAACGCAGTATTTTAGCAACGTATTTCTTCTTAGTTGCTTAGTTAAAAAAAATTCAAAATAAAAACAAAACTGCGCAAGAAATGAAACTTCTAAGTATTTTTCTGCGTATTTTCCCGGATTCTTCTTCAGTGTATGTTTTTTATGTTTATTTTGCATTCGAATGAACGAACAATATTATATTTATTGCATTTGTACAGTAATTAAGAACTTTGTCCAAGTTATCCTCGTTAATAAATGAAAATTATTAAAAATGTTAAAGCACATTTCGCCAAGACACTTTTCACTAGTGCTATTCTGGTTTTAACGTAATTTATGTTTCGGTCATCAGTTGTAATTTTACTTCATAAGCAACAGAATTTGACACTATTTTTGTATTTATTGCTATTATTTCTGTTACAGTTAATCGCTTTTGTCTTCATTTGGTTTATATTTAGTCCAAAATACATACTGCGCACATGAATACTCTTCTATTATAAACTGAATGTCCGTATCAGATTTCACAATATTCAACAAAAATAGATAAAACAATTTTTATAATTTTTCGCTAGGGGTTGACGTTTTAAAAACACTATTGGTCTTTTGATTCCCGCTTGAAGTGTATTATCCGATGAAATGTTATTTTCCTGGTGAAAACTATGTCGTGATAATTATTATTTTCAAGATTGAATCTAATATTTTTTGTAATATTTAGAATAGTGTTTCAAATCAAATTCGTCAGATTTTGTAGATAATAATATTTCGGTAGAACGACTAGGCATTTATTTGTTGAATTTTTTTTGTTACACGTGTGCTTGTAATTTAATATGAACCCATACATCTTTAGACGAAACTGACGTGAGATATTTAACTAATTTATTATTTTTAAAAGCTTAAATTACCCATTCACTCTGCTGTAAAGGCTAATGCCAATATTTTTGCATGAAAATTGAAGTTTTTATCAGACACGCATTGATACATTCACTGTATTCCCAATTTCGTTTCTTGCTATAACAACACTCAGAACGTATAAATAAACCACCTACATCAACAAATATTTTTGAATAGAAATCAACTAACCATTGAACCGAAAATCCACTAAAAAATACTGGTGCATTGTTTAGCAATGGTGACTCCTTTGGATTTAAATACACCGTCTGACGTCGTCAAGCGGTTTTCAGTGCGTATTAACATTAACATTTTTGATACAGCTTAGACATACTCATTAAACGCATGTAGATAAGAAATCGCGAACTATTTCAAAACGATGTAGCGTATACTCACTGTATTGACTTTTATTAGAATTGATAATTAAGTGAAACGTATAGTTTTCTCTGTAATATTAATATCACTGATAATTATGAAAGCAATTTTGGATCAGTTGTTTCTGAATAAAATTCTTCGTGATCTTTTGCCAAAAACTCTTATCGATTGCAAAATAAAAAAATAATCGGCTTGTTGTTAGCTTTTGTCTGGTACTCACACAGTTTGTGTAAGGAAAATTTTTCCTTCAGCTTGCCCCTAAACCCCATCTAAATTTTTTTATCTTCTTGGTTTTTCCATATTTTAAGTTATAGTCGTATTTGGCGTAGTAAGAACTAACGTATTGTGCAATTACAAACTTCTAGTAAAAGAGTTCTGAAATTATGAGGCTATGACAGGATAAAAATTAGTAATTTTAAAAAGCAAATCATGTTACATTGAGAAAGTACGGAGCCTCACTAAGATCGTATCTGTTATCAGATCTTATCTACATAATCTAGTTTCAGTTTGAAGTGACATGGAATGGAGCAATAAAAATTCATGAAAAAAGTTCTTTCAAGTTCATAATTCTTTTTATTTGCTTATGGCTATACGCCTCGTCCACACCGAGGTCATTGGAGGAGGCAAAGGACTGGGAGCAAGGAACGGGAAGGAATTTGATCTTGATCATTTTCCTGAAGTGATTTAGGAAACCCACGTAAAACTGAAATCTGGATGACCGGAAGGGAAGTCGAACCCGCGTCCTCCAGAATGCGAGGCCAGAACGTTAACCGTTCACCCACCACGTTCGGTTTCAGAACTTCGTCTACATTGACAAGGAAATAACTAAAAATCAGTGCTCGAAGCAAAACTCGTGCCAAATAATATACAGACCTCGGCAAAAAGCAAGCGTGGCCACAACGAGACGCGTTAAAGACCGTAAAGCGAGAGAAAAGTACTCACAGCCCATGAAGCCATGCCAGCCAACTCTGCACTGTGAATACATTTTTCAAGTTATGTGCTAGGTAACATGCCAGAATTATTACAAACACCGTAACTGTGACGTTTGAATAGGCTGGTACTCAAATACTACTGAAAGAATAAAACTTGGAAAAAAATTTGATACAGAAAGCTTGAAAGGATCAAGTAGGGCTATACTAGTCGGCAAGTCTTATGCCCCCGTATGACATGGAAGGAGACGCGATTGGCCGCGTAAGGAAACGGCGATTCAATGACTGAACCCAGTCGGTTGTCGCGTCTATCGAGACAAACTAATATTGTTTCATATGAAATACACTAAGGCGGACAATTTGAAACCATTGCAAGATCGATTACAGTAAATTTCGATAAACTGTGACGAAAATGTCAAAGTACGGGGTACCAAAGTGGAAGTAGAATCAGCGGAACACAGATAGAATTGAACCAAATCTCCTCGAAAACTTGGAGACGTGTTCGCTCAACCGAATGAGAAAGAGAACCGAACGAAAGAAAGCCATGGGAGGTAACGAACTTGGTTGACCCAGTGGTGCAGGGAATGGTCTTACAGCAGCGGAACTGCCTCCGATAGACATGACCTCTCAGAGGAATACAATGATTTCACAGATTATCAGCATAGGCTTTTTCAATATTTTAAACTTTCCTTGAAACACTTGTATCAGTTAAGTTTCTCTTGTGTACCTAAGTACAGTAGAACTTCAATTATCCGAATCGCTGAATCTCCGAATAGCTTTTTCATTACGACGGAAAGGGAAGAGACAGGAAGAGATGGGGATGACGTGTCACTTGAGGGATTCAGAAACATTATTTTGAAATTTCCCGGATGTTCAGAAGTTAGTGCTGAAGATATAGGAGAGTGGGTGGTGTGTGATTCGTCGGACCCTGGGTATGAAATTCTAACTGATGATGAACTTATTGAAAGTGTGAGAGAAGAAATCGTCTAGGAAGAAGATGACCTTAATGTCGAAGTTGAAGCAGACACGGGACCATCAGCCAGTCAAGCATTTATCGGCCTTGAAACTGCGTTGAAGTGGATGGAGCGTCAGCCCGAGTGTGACCACATGCAACTTCTCACTGTCAAGCAGATACGCGACTTGGCTGCCCGGAAACAGATGAATGCAGTCAAACAGCTTCCTTTGACCGAGATGTTCATCAAGAGCCGACCCCGGTAGCGCGGGGCTAGCGAGCTGGCTTTACGTTGCAGGGGTTGCCGGTTCGAGTCCGGCTCAGGGCATGGGTGGTTTTAATTAAGTGTTGTGTTTGTCCTGTGTTGTACTGTCACTTGTAATCCTCAATAACACAAGAAGAATGTACAGAACACAATTGAGAAACAAAAAAAAAACAAAAAACAAAAAACAAAAAAACAAAAAACAAAAAATGGCAAAAAGGCCGAATGCCAATTAAAAAAAATAAAAAAAAAAAACAATGTTCATCAAGCAATTACTTTTATTTACAGTATGGTACGTACATACTGTACTAATGTACAGCACTTCTAAATGTGCTTAACATGTAAAAGTGTTGCCTTTTTATTAAATTAATTAAAAGCTCTATTATTTAAAAATAGTTTTTTCTCCCATTGTAACATACATAAAGTAATTAATTGAAATTGACCCTTTTTCGGAAAAAATACAATTTCCGAATTTTTTATTATCCGAATGGGGCCCGGTACCAACTGATTCGGATAGTTGGAGTTCTACTGTAAAATATTTAGCAGTTTAGTACGAAGTTGTAGTTTCTCTTTGCGTCGTAAACATAATGTTAAGTTATGAACGATATTCGTTGTGTCACCGGCTGTTCGCGGTAGTAGCTCCTACTGCTGTACGTTTTCAGGTTTTTCTGTCTCCCCTCGCTGTTGTTTCGCCTTGTTCCGTGCTCCACGAGTAGCCGCGGTCATACCGCACACGCTCGGCCTGTTTACGACCGGCAGTAATGTGTCGACCGCGGGTAGTTATCGACCACGCGGTGGTCGGCTTTTCGCGTTAAGGACCCGCGCTGGGGAAAACGCACGCAAGCACCCGCGGCCACACGCACGGAACAGCGACAGCACAGTTCACAAACAACGCAGGTCGCTCCCTACGACGGTCTTCAATATTTCTGTCTGCCGGTTGGGTTGTCGGTAACGCTCAGGTCTCGCATACTGGAGGACGTGGGCTCAAATCCCAACTTGGCCATCCAGATTTCAATTTTCCATGGTTTCCCAAAATCCCCGAAAGCCTGGGTAATTTGTAAGAACGGAGACTTTCCCTGCGTATGCTTGAAATGAAGTCTTCACGGGTGTACCGCCGGATAGTGTTTTGAAAACACGATATTTCGACGACTAGCTCCATCGTCTTCATCGGGTGTTGACACCCGTGAAGACTTCATTTCCTGGATAATTTATTTTAAACGCCCTTAAAAATATTTATAGGAAGAATTGATAGATCGATATAGGTCTGCATCACATTTCTTTGATGCCTCATTAATCAGAAATTAATTTTTCTGCTCCTTCCTCCGTGAGGTGTACATTTCTTGTTAAGAATTAAATTACTTTTTGTTTGCATAAACTATCGATAAAAATATAGTTAATGAATGAAGTTGCTGATATTAGGAATCCGTATGTAGCTTTACATAAAGACAACACCGTTGTACCTACATATGACATTAATATTCGTTTGTTACAAAATTATTTTTCACAATAGTATGACACAATTAAACAAACATCTTCAAATCCGACAATGGGCTCATTTTACATCAGTTCTCAGGGTTTCTATATGTCCGTTCATTAAGCTCATCAGGGCAATGAGATTTCTCTAGTGAAACACTGGGTTGATCGAAACGATAATCATTTGCGACTGAGCGTTCTAGCCTCGCATTCGGAAGGACTCCGGTTCGAATCCCCGCCCGGGCTTCCAGATTTGGGTTTTCCATGGTTCCCCAAATCACTCCAAGCAAATGCCGGGATGCTTCCTTCAAAAGGCCATAGCCGAATTCCTTCCCATTCCTTGGCCCCCATCCTTTCCCGTCTCAAAAGAACTCGCTGTTAAGAGACGTTGAACAGTTAAAAGAAAAAAAAAAAAAAGATTTTCGGTTGTCACGATATCGGCGGAGTTACCATTTTGCGGAGGTGCCAAGTCTGTTGCCCGCAGCCGTGCGAGGTGATGGTTTCATTTTCTGCTGGCTGTCGAAGATCCACGTCCACTCGGATGACGATATGGAACACAATAAGCACCACAGACCGCACCGGCGTTACACATCTGTTTCTGCAGGCTGGCCACGCACTCACCACACAGCCTGCAATACATTGGACTCTCCCCAGTGCGCCTCCCTAGCGGCCGCTCTTTGATCCTGCACTGAGGGCTACCCAGCGCAAGGTCACATATTGCAACACGACCGGACAGTTACGTTTGTTTGCACCGTCTACCTGTGCTAGCAATCGGTCTCGGAAATATGTATGTATTCTAGCAATACTTTACTTCGCTTAGCGTAAAGTGATGATATACATCCCAAATTTTAGATTAGATCTCCAGCTTTCAAACAGTGAATACCTTGGTCATAATCTGTTCAATATTTTTTTTAAAATATGAATAAAATAATTTAATGAGGAGATATTGATTTCTTACCCCTTCGCTGTTACGTAGTTTTACTACATATTGTTGTGGCTGGACAAGGAATTTTAGCATAATTCTATGCAAAGTTAATATAGGCAGGTGAAAGTGATTGTCTCTAGCAGAGTCGAAACCAGGGCGCGTTACCACATAGAATTAAACAAGGTAGAGGCTGGAATGTAAGCAAGAAAGGTTGCGACGACTCCGAAGTGGAACAGAGTTTCAGCGGAAACTAGGAGTGAGCACTGCGTCAGGTGGAGGAGATGGTGGAATAGGAAAGATTCTGATTGGCTGGGTGGCATTCCCTCCTACGAGTCCTACGAGTGTCAAGGAGGTGAAAACGACACAAAACCGGATGGCAGGAGCTGAGGGAGGATCATCCTCGTCATCATCTTGGTCAGCTAGGAGCTTGCAGGTTTGGCAGGGTCGTCAGCGATGAAGCGAATCGGAGACTACAACTGTTGCAGCCAGGAGTCTTCACCAGCAGAGCCAGGTGGGAGATAGCCAATGATCTATACGAAATGTAGGCAGCAATGCGTAAAGTCAGAGAAAGAGAGTGAGATTATGGAGATAACTATGGGAGGAGCTAAGGAAAAGTCTGGATGTACATATATGTGCATTAAAGTGTGAATATCTCTGCTGGGAGTATTATTTATAGTGCCAAGACTCACATGACATAGTGGTTACCCACGTATATATGTATTCCTCTCTGGAGGTGGCAAGGCGAAAAGAAAAAAAGTTCGCTTGTCCACCACAATATATCTCAGATTTAAAGTCAGGAACAGTAGTTTTATAGTTAGGCCAGATTATATGTAAACAATGTTTGGTATCCAAAACAGATTTTAATTTATAGCTCAGGTGCCACGTGACGTAACGTCATAAAACATACCTCAGATTTTAAACCCAAACCTAAGTTTTCTAACTGTTAAAACTCCATTAGTTTTTATGTCGGAAAAAAGATAGACTACGATATTACACATTTATAAAACGGTATAGATTAAGTCCTTCAACCTTTGCGGAAATGGAAGTTTTTACCATTTTGTTACTTTATACATCTGTTATTTCGATGGTTTCGTATTTGCGTTGGTGAACAAGAGAGGCTAGTTTACACGGTTGTCTCTCTAAACTTATGTTTATCGCAAACTAACACTAAACGTTTCTTTAACATGTTCTTTCATTGAATAAAATTCTTTAATTAGAATCTTCCGAGAATCTGACCACCAATGCCAGCGAAATAGATAACTTATCAAAATCTTCAGACTTCTTCGTGTTGTGGAAGATGCAAGGTTATCAGTCGAACTTACGGTTGCGTTTCTTCTTTACGCACGACGTCTTCCGTAACTAAAATGTTATACGAGTATGTAAAAGGTTTTTTTTGTGAATAAAATCGTAAAATGAGATATCATTTTCAAGATAAAGGTCTCTGCTTTGGTAATATCAAAAATTAAAACAAAGGTCAAAAGAATTAACTATCAAGGTCACGCGTAGGATATATTTCAGAGTCAAGCCACTAGATTTCGCTGGTATCGATGAAGATTGAGCGTGTTACCGCTAGATAGCAGCACGACATTTCACAGAGATGTCGGTAAACTCTGTGTGTTTTCTACAGCAAGAAGATGTCACGATATTTTTTTCTGTTAATGTAACATCTTTGGTTTTGCTATACAATTCCTAAGTAAACATTTTACTCGCGAAATTTTGAATGGGCTATGCTCGTATACCGCTAGATAGCAGCATCACATATCACTGTGTGTGTTTAGCTCAGCTTATTTGTTAGTTGTGTTCCGTTTAGATCTGCGATAGTTCGTCTTCCGGGAAAGGATAGTTTCAGGTGTCAGGGGGCTGCAAGTGAAATAAGAAAGATGTTAGTACACATGAGCTGATTTTTTTTTTTCTACTTACTACAATCCACCAAGTTCGTTATTCTAAGTATTTATTGTTTAAAATTTTTGCGTCAGTTGTCTAGGACTCAATAATAAAAGTGAAACAAAACAAAGACCAACTGCAAAGAGTTTACACGAGGTGCCATTAAATTTGTGAGAAATGCTTGTCTGCGTGTGGCTGTACATGCAGGAGAGGAGTAGCAGTTCGATAAACGTTCAGAGAAGCGAGCTCCGGAGGAAACTTTGCTCTTGCTTCGCTCCACGAAGTTGGGCAAGTCGCTATTGACAGCCCCAAAACCAAAGAACACAGCAGTCTGAAAGAAACGCAAGGAAATAAGAGAAAGAACACGGCTCCAGAGTGTCTAAACGAGGAACGATTCCGAGAAATCGCGGACCCAACATCGAGCCGTGAGGCACGCAACGCGTCGTGCGCTCCGAAAATGTCACCGCGCAAAGTTCACAGCTATAACTCGCAGTCTTGATGACGGCATTACGCGATACGCAACAGCGCAATCAAGGCGGGTAGTTGAATTCTAGCTCTTATTCAGACTTGATAAAACTACTTGTACATACATAAAGACTGTATCTAGATTCGGGGTGGCCAACCCAAATGATCTTGCGGGCCACTTTGGAAATGCATCATAACGCCGCGGGCCGCATATAAAATTATATATTCACAAGAATATTATTTTAAAATCAAATTTAATTTTTTCTCAGTATTTCTACAGTTAATTTTTGAATGTATGGCTGCACAAATAATGTATTTTTTTTAATACACTGGTTTTCCCTACTTTGGCAATTTTAAAATAAATATTTTTGTAAAACTGTGATGAATCTCGCGGGCCGAAAATGTTCAAGGCGGGCCACATGCAGCTCCCAGGTTGGCCATCCCTGATCTAGACAACTTTATGCCAATTTTAGAATGGAATTACGTGTGTTGATTACTTGCATTTTCGAACACTGTATATTGGTGTTTTTTGGTAGGGGTTTTACAGCCTCTCTATATGTGGGTCAACAAAGAGAAGCAGTTGTCCTGATGTATGTGAGTAGAATATACAGGTTGTTACAAAAAGGTACGGCCAAACTTTCAGGAAACATTCCTCACACACAAACAAAGAAAATATGTTATATGGACATGTGTCCGGAAACGCTTACTTTCCATGTTAGAGCTCATATTGTGGACGGCTGTGATACAATACGCCATTCTCTAGGGCTGCATCAGCGCATCAGGGATTCCATGCGACGGAGGGTGGATGCATATATCCTCGCTAACGGAGGACATTTTGAACATTTCCTGTAACAAAGTGTTTGAAGTCACGCTGGTACGTTCTGTTGCTGTGTGTTTCCATTCCATGTTTAATGTGATTTGAAGAGAAGTAATAAAATGAGCTCTAACACGGAAAGTAAGTGTTTCCGGACACATGTCCACATAACATATTTTCTTTGTTTGTGTGTGAGGAATGTTTCCTGAAAGTTTGGCCGTACCTTTTTGTAACACCCTGTATATATATATATATATACAGGGTGATTCATAAATCTTGTGAACTGCCCTTTTTTGGAATGTGGCTCTTGTTCGTAATTTAGTCAATAGCTGAACCTTTCTGTCAACTCTGTTGATCCTGTGAGCATGCAGTAGGCCAACGGCATTCCACATCCAAACTAAGGTACGGGTGGTTGGTCCTATGACCACCTATAACACTGCAAGCCGACAGTTCTTGTTTAATCTACTATACAATTTCGTAAGGTCATCCACTCACCTCGATAGCTATTGGCTGGAGAACGGTGTCACGTGTCAGCCTTCGGTCACAAAACAGTGACCAGAGACACCATTAGAAGGAATTCCTAGTTATGTCTACAATTTAATAACTAAACAACTACTACCAAATTAATTGGCATAATACATTCATTAAGTTTTTTTTATAGCGTTTCATAGTTAAAAAATTTTTAATAAATTTTGCGGCTGAAGAAACGTGGATCTGCTTTCAGTAACATTTTACTAATTAAAGCAACTTTTTAAAAAAATTACTCAAAATCTTTGCTGTAACCATGAATTCCGGCTTAGGATAAATTTCAGATTAATTACAACTTTCCCTCGTGTTGTTTCTTGACCAAATTTAATGCATTACGGTTTATTTGCTTTTTAGGCATTTTACTGACCACTTTAGTTATTGGTCTTCATTCATGTTTGCTGCATGTGAGTTATTAGGTTATTTTAAGTGGACATCAGATCAAATGTGTCACCGAATCGACTATTCTGGCAACTTATTTCTGCAGAGTTTCTCAACTGTTTCATAATATGGAATGCGTATTAAGTTCTCTGGCCGTCACAGATACTATGGCCAATGTTTACTTTATGAGTGTTTGCCCAGTGTGGATAATAAACAACGTGATTCTTTCGAGGCAATCAGAATTTTAAGATTTTGCAAAGTGAACTTTAAGGGTCAAATACAAGTTCGTATTTAAGCAAGTTCGAGTGTATGACCTTCGAAACAGTAACACGATAGTGCGATCGTTAATGTCCGTGTTTATTACCTATCTCTATTAATGCTTCTGAATTCTTCAAGCTCAAGAGATTTTATTCATCCTAAGGGTAAACACGGGTCAAGCTTATATTTGGGCAGATCAGATCAACCTGTCATCATATTTCATTGTAAAAAGTGACGATACGCAAAAAACAGTCACGGGCTTACACTAGTTAATAATAATTTTCTCTGGGTCAGCAATTATGCCCACATGGTAATTAGAAATGATCTCATAATGAATCTTTTAAAGAAAAATACACAGCTCGAATCACAATTACGTAAATTTAATACTTTGCATAGCAACCACGGCTTAACACAATTTCAATTTATATTATTCCCCACAACATTAACAATCACTCGCGGCGTCTTCTCGCAAACCAAATCGCGCGAACGCTCGAACACGATTCCTCTCAACCAAAGATACTTTTTACCCCACTTGCTATACACACTACTATCTGAGGAAACCCAGTTACATTTACTTACAAATATTTACGTTAATAATGTTCAGAACAATAATAAACACCTCGTATTAGCAACAAAATAATTATTCAATAGGACAAAAATAATGTACGGGGTTTTGGCATAAACGTCACAGTCTCTCTGGGATTTCGTAAATTTAATGTGCAGCGCCTATGACGGATACAACAAAAGCTACAGAATCTCTCCAGGTTTCAGTTAACAATACGCGTCTCCCTGATTTAGCGACTAGAGTACATTCATAACAATATGGCGTTAAGTGTGAACAGAAACCATTTCGTGTCTTACGATTCACTAAGTGTGAATCAGTTGTGTCGTGGAATAGAAATAGCTGCAGACAAAACAATCCATGTGTGGTAAAAAGCAAAGCTTGATATTTAATTCAGAGGTTGATTAGACCATTCCAGAAGAGGCACACGAAGCCTCCTATAAGCGGTAGGACGGTTAGTTGATTACATAACCTAACACGGTAGTCCTACCGGCTAAACGGGACTACAGTTTAACTGTGGAATCGGAACCACGAAAGCATTCACATCACATATCAGCCTGTGCCATAGATGAAGTTCTGGTTAAGAGACTATGAAAGTTCCCGATGAAGCAAAGATTCGATTATGGAACCTTTCGATCTCCAGTCAGACGCTTTAACCACTGAGCCACCGGGGCATTCTCCATGCATGCTAAACCAAGTTTAAAGAAAATCGCTGCCTGTGCGCTACAACACGGAAAGGCCGGGCGGGTATATCAGTAAAGGGTTTTACGTCTGTCGTGTCACCAAAGGTGCACATTTCGAGCACCTACAAGGTACATCAGAAACATGTAGAAATCGTGTGCCTATAAATGTCACCGTTTTTTATTGATCATGTCATAATCTTTGCGCAATACTTGTCCGAAATCGCGCAGAGACTTACGAATCACCGTATTTTGGTAAAGCCACGGGTCTGGAACAGATAACCACATCAGAAATATATGTGAGGAACGTAAGTGGTTTTCAACCAGGCAACATGGTTTCAGGCAAGGATATTGATGCGAATCTCAGTTGGTGGGATATATGCAAGATATTTAAGATGAAATGGACAATGGAGGCCAGATTGATAGTGTAGCACTAGATCTGTCTAAGGAGTTTGACAGAGTAAGCCATAAAATGGTAGTAAATAAGGTAGAAACCATTGGAGTGGATAAGAAAGTCATTTGCTGGGTAGAAGAATTTTTAAATGTAGAAAACAGAAAGTTAGGGTAGGAAATGTAGTATCAAAAGAAGTGGAAATAAAAATGGGTGTGCCACAGGGTAGTGTATTGGGACCATTGCTATTCATTATTCTAATGAATAATTGTGTTGATTGTTTACTATCTAAAATTAGATTGTTTGCAGATGACGTAATGCTGTATAAAAGAATCAAAACCATAGAGGATTGTAAACAGTTGCAGGGTGATCTGGACAGGATATCTAATTGGGTTGGTAAAGATGGAATGAAGATAAATGCAAAGAAGAGTCAGCTTATTAGATACACAAATAAAAACAAAAGGCTAATTATGAATATAAGATCGGGAAAGAATTGCTTGCTGAAGACTTGAAATGTAAATACCTCGGCATTACATTTGATAACAAGCTTAACTGGGGAGGATACATTGGACAGGTGGTAGGAAAAGGTTTCAAAATTCTGCACTTGTTGGAGAGAGTGATGAGGGGATGTACGAGAGAAGTCAAGGAACTGGGTTACAAAACTTTGATCAGACCATTGCTCGAATATGGTAGTGTTGTATGGGACCCTCATTTTACGTATCAAATACAGGAGTTGGAGAGGGTGCAAAAAAGGGCTGCTAGATTTGTTTCTGGAAATTATCGCAGAATGCAATCAGTGACGGATATGATAAAGGAGCTGGAATGGGATTCATTGCAAAACAGGATGAGGATGAGGAGGGTGATGGGAGTGTACAGGGCATATACTGGCGATGAGGCATGGAAAGATATTGCAATAGGTATGAAAAGTAGAGCATGGAAGGGAAAAGATGACCATGACCACAAGCTGGAACTCGATTTCAGGCACAAGGGTGTGGGAAGATTCTGTTTTTTAGGTAAGGGTGTCAGGGATTGGAATGAGTTACCAAGAGAAATGATGAATAATTTACCGAAAACTTTGAAAGAATTTAAAGATAAAATTTGTAGAGGGCAAATGTAGGTGGGTGTAGGATGGGGGGAGGATGGGTGTGTAGGGAAATTGCCACCAGAGCCTGTGCTCCATTGCAATCAAATTAAATTAGTTGGTGGACAGGTTCAAGTACGTCAATGGCTACTTTGTCCTCGGTATGCCTGTGAGACCTGTAAATTGTCATTTAACCTCGTAAAAATGATTTTCACTGTCTAAAATGGAAAAAAAATCAATTTTTAGGATCAAAGGTCTGTCACGAGATCTGGTTAAACTAAGAATGTGATCTGTATTTAACACTAAGAATGGCGGTCTGGTGGCTCAATGGTTAAGGTGTCTGAATGGGGAACGGAAGGTCCCCGGCACGAACACCCGTCTCGGCGGGGATTTTTATATATCCTTCACCCAACCTTCACCTCTGGCACAGCTTGCTGTGTAATGTGAAGTACGCCTGAGCACTTCTGTGGTTCGAATTCCGCGATAAACTGTAGGTACTCTGTACCCGGTAGCACTACCGGGTTAGGTTAAGCCAGCTGATGGTGGCTTCCCACGGCTCGTGGCTTTGTAGGTCGCGCCGTGCAAGCGAATTGTACGGATCAGTACGCACCACTGGCTAGCTCTAACCACCTCCGCACCACGTTACCTACTGTCGTTCAACTGAGGATTACCAGTCATATGGAGAACAAAATCTTAAGTCGAGGTTGCAAATTTATGGCGGCTTATGCAGAGCATGGATGGCACTTTATTTTGATGGTGGCGCTTTATATTCAGGATGGCGACTTATGTTGAAGATGGCGCTTTATGTTGAAGACAGCTCATTAGGTCGAGAATAACATTTTGTGTTGATGTTTTTCTAACTGCTTCACGTCTTTAGAGACGGGAAAGGATGTGGGCAAGGAATTGGAAGGAATTCGGCCATGGCCTCTTGAAGGAAGCATCCCGGCATTTGCCTGGAGTGATTTGGGAAACCATGGAAAACCCAAATCTGGATGCCCGGACTGGGATTCGAACCGCCGTCCTCCCGGATGCGAGGCCAGAACGCTAACCGTTACACCACCATGGTCGGTGTGTTGATGGTTGCTCTCTGTGTACAAAATAGTGTATGGTGTCTTATGTCAAAGATGGCGCTTTCTATTGAAACCTACGCCTTCTCTCGAGGATGTCACCGTATGCTGATGACAGTGCTTTATGTTCAGAATGGCGCTCTATGAAGAAGATAACCCTTTTTTTGTTGAGGATGGCATTTTATGTTGTGATTGGAACTTTACCTCGAAGATGACGCGTTCCCGGCGTTGCCCGGTATAGTTGGCGTAGATTTAACCGTACCCTATTTTTATTCCCGCAAAACATTTTTGCAAAGTTTCATAAAATACGCGCAAACTTTTTCGGAATTAAAGCAAACTTACATTCACCCGCCCCCTACAAAGAAACTAGTGGGCTGGAGTTTATTTGCACGTATACTATTTTCATTCGTCCGAAAAGATTCATGTATACCAAGCTTCGATAATTTGGTTAAGGTATTTCATTACTACATTACTGAACAACCCTAGATTATGTTAAAAACTCACGTTTGATTCAATTGCGAAGTGAATGGATATACTTGTGGCTCGAAACGCCAGATCCTTTAACTCTGCAGATAAAATATCAAAAGTGAATCCGGAATAATACAGGGCGTTCGCCGGAAAACGCTACCCTCCCAGTCTGTTGCCGTCGGCAACTTGCTCGGTCTGTGGTGCCAGCAGCTCCCGCCACACGGCACCGTGAATCACCGCACTGTTTAACACCTCCGCTGCCCCAACAGTGCAGTGACGCAGTATAATGGGACCCTTACATTGTTAAGAACGGTTTCTTTGCATTGTAGCTAGTTTGTGACTTCAGTCTCTTATTAATCAGAGTTGTGAATAAACGTTTCTTTGCGGTTTGGCTGGTTTGGGGCTTCATACTCTTACTAATCTGTACCGTGTTTGAGTGTGAGTAAAATTATGGTACGTTACAGTTTGCAACAAAGAATATTTCTCTACGATACATATGTGAAGAAGAAGTCGTTTAAAAAGTGTCACAGTAAATTTCGTCGCGAATTTCCTGGCGCTTTACTGCCAGCTAAATCAACAATTCTGCGTCTGGTTAAAAAGTAAGAGAAACGGGTTCATTTTTTAACAAAAAGAGACTGTCGGTCAACCGTATTCTCACAGAGGAGAAAATTGACGATATCGCTTTTCGACTAGAACAGTCAACCCAAAAATCATTAAGTCAGTTAGGGCAGCGTGTGTCTCGAAATATGTTCAGAAGATATGAAATGTGCGTTACACAAGAGGGTCAACACTTCCAGCATCTTTTATAAGGTAAGCTAACGAATTACGTCACATTTAAATGCTTAGCACATACAAGTTTATGAAGCGTAATTATTAAGAAATAGTCCGCGGCCGACGATCGAACAATGCCGGAAGCTGACCGCTCGCTCGCCGGGAGCAGTTTCTTCCTTGTAGCGCTAACAGTGGGTTGCGTTTCCCGGCGAACGCCCTGTATTATCTTAAATAGAAGACTAATGCTGAAGGCCAGGGATATTGTCCAGAGATTGTGCTTAAAGAAAATCTCTGTTGTTTTTACGGCTATCTATGTCGTTTAAAAATTGATATCCCGAATTAAAGGAAAGAATACTTCAAACTATGGCTTTTAAAAATTGAATATATCGAATTAAAAGAAAGAATACTTAAAGTTTTGTTTAGTGTGCAAAATAGTTATTACTATAAGTTATCTTATTGATTTAATTAAAGGCTATGGTCAGAGACATTGTGTTGTGTGTTTAGTGCGGAGTATGCGGCATCTAGTGATTCCTCCTGTGGAATTTCTCACCATACGTTCAGAATTTCATTTAATGCTCCTATATTATTTAACGTTGAGACATAAGACATGCCACACAAGTGAATTAAGATTCTAAGCTTTAAAACGGTGAAAACTCCATCGAAATCTGCCCCGTAGTTTCCGAGTTTTTATACGACCAATATGTCCGGTTTTCGTTTTATAGATATAGATAGCACTGTAGGTTGAAGATGACGCCTTATGTATTTGATAACGAATTATGTTGGGGATGATATTTATATCTTGATGGCGCCCATATCGTGGATGTCACTTAATTCACTCTCTGACCTGAAGTGTTAATCAAATTGATAATTGTTGTGAGTGTAAGTGACATTGAAATCTGTGGGAAACGCTTTGGGCATAATCACTTGCTGTTAGTCCCATTTGTAGCGATCAAAGAACCACTGCCGCACGACAATGAGCATCTTGCGTGACCAAGGTCGTTGGTGCCTGCTGCGGCCATTAACATCTTCAGGCAGTGGGTCACGGTACAAGAGTGACTTAAATGATACTCGACAAGTGGAAGACACGACCAAAGGAAACTTAACGTTGATAAGTGCTTTGGGAAGGATTTCCACTAGACGCGAAGTCCTAATGATAAGGATCACTATCTGTATATTACTTCACACTTTTAGCCTCTAGCCTTCAAGACTGAACGCAGTGGCGTAGATAGGTCAACAAGGGCCCTAGTGCAAAAAATTAATTTTGGGCCCTCAGGCCAGATGGGCGACCTTTTTTTTTTGCTTTGTGTTGCTGGTAAGGGCCCCCTGAGCTGAGGATGCTTAGGGACCCCCTGGGCAGAGGTTGGGGGCCTCACTGAGCAGTGAGAGGGCTCTTAGTGAGTGGCTTCCTATGTCTCAGGGACGATTTTAGAGCTAAATAAAAAAAAGGTCACCAGTTTGCCATGAAGGTGGGCCTCTGAACTGCGCTTTGGGGTCCCCAGAGGTATGCTTGAAGGCCCCCTAAGCGCAAGGGCCCCGGTGCACTACACCGCCTAGCCCCATAGTAGCTACGCCCCTGACTGAACGTCTTTTGACAAGTGACATACTGAGAGGTTCGGCAGACACTAGTTCAAACCTATCTCCAATAGTGTTAAGGCAGATAACTATTTCTAGTAATTTTCTGAAATTACTTAGGCGTGTACCGGTAAGAAAAGTTATTTTCGTCCCTGCCGTACATTTTTAACAAGTATAACATGCAGTCGGCAGTGTCGAAGACGTAGTTTTTGTTGTTTAGGTTTCTCCACAAACTTAGAAATAACATTTCGAAACAAGCTCATTTGTCGTTGTTATTGTTGAGCGGTCTGGTGACTCAGTGGTTAAGGTGTCTGACTGGAGATCGGAATGTCTCCGGTTCAAATCCCTATCTCAGTGGGGATTTTCATAGGCTCTTAAACAGATCTTCACATCTGGTGCAACTTCCTTTGTCTGTATGAAGCACGCCAAGACGCTTCTGTGGTTCGGATTGGACGGTAAACTATACGTGCCGTCTACCCTATAGGATAATCGGGTTGGGTTAAAGCAGGTACCACAGAGTCGCGTGCGCGGAAAATCAAAACTTAGTCAATCGGGGCCGACTCTTTCCGGGATATCCCTACCAATAATGCCATGCGTAATTAATTATTATTATTTATGTTTTTGACACCGATACCTTCAGTTACAATAAATGAATGTTTCTGAATCTTTCCTTCGTATATTGAGGCTTACAAACATCCTTTGTTACCTATAAACACAATTTGCTCCAACAAAATATTCTGGTCACACTTGAAGAACAAAACCCTGAAGAGTGGAACGAAAGCATTAAATAAAACAAATTGGTAACTAGTAATTGATCGAAAATCTATAGAAAGATTCTATCAAATGGCAACAAAAGGTAGTACTTGAAAGGATCGTGGTGAACTTTAGAGAAGAACCGCTTATTTCATTATAAGGATATTGCTACTGACGCATATGCTCCATGACGATAATGAATAGAAATTAATGAAGGACAGGAACAAAGGAAAAGGATTAGTACAAAAGAAAGAAATATATGGCACAGGAACTATTCGAAGGAAGAAAATAAAGCATGAAGTTATTTCCTCTGGTTGACTGTTGGCCGAAAACGAGAAGGAAAAAGAAGAGAACCTCTTTTGGATGACCTGGATTGAAAAGGAGATAAGATTTGATGTTCCTACTCCTCAGGAGTTACCGAGCGTGGTGGGTGAACGGTTAACGTTCTGGCATCGCATTCGGGAGGACGCGGGTTCGAATCCCCGTCCGGGCATCCAGATTTGGGTTTTCCATGGTTCCTCCAAATCACTCCAGGCGAATGCTTCCCTTAAAAATTCCATGGTCGAATTCATTCCCGTTCCTTATCTGTAGTCCCATCCCGCTAATGACCCCGTCGTCGACACGGCCTAAAGCCGCAAGAACAACAAAAACAACAACAATCGGGTCTTGAGTAGTTCCTAGTTTACGAAATCAATGCAATACAAAATATCAATGATTAGATACAACACTTGAGGCAGATCTGGATGGAAAATACACTAGACAAAGCTTAAAAGTGACAAAATATGATTTTGGGGCCATCCATAAATTACATCACATCTTGAGGGGGGGGGGGGGGGAGGTTAACAAAGTGTGACATCGTGTGACAAGGGGGGAACGTGTCATAAACTTTATGACATCACATGCATAATTTTGTATCACTTTTTGGCTCGTATTGCCCCAGTGTCGAGGCATACTTATTTAAACGATCATGTGGCATCTGTGTACTATATTTTTCATAATACAAAGCCACTAACCAACAAAAGCAATTACATAAGAGGCAACTAGAGGCTTTCCCCATTATGAAGATTCGTCCATGCCGGCCTCGGTAGCGTAGGGGCTAGCGTGCTAGCTCCGTGTACCGAAGGTCGCCGGTTCGAGTCCGGCCGAGGGCATGGGTGTTTAGTGTTGTGAATGTCTTGTCCGTGTTGTAGTGTCCTTGTGTCAATATTTGATAGCAACAAATCACATTGAGCTGGCTGTATGGCCCAGTAGCCGAATGCCATTAAAAAAAAAAAAAAAAATTTCCTCCACAAAGCATCGTCGCTAGACGAAACAGGGAAGTTCTTTGCTTACTAAACGATGACGATGCTTTATGGTTGGATGAAGATGATAATGACACATCGAATGTTCCCAACACCTATCGAAATCAAGAATGAAGTAACTGTTATGCCAATAATAAACAGTATCAAGGAATGCATTCAAAATCCATGGACACATGATGACTCAATTTTGTATCATTAGTTCAATTTATGTTTTCTTATATTTTTTTAAATGTTTGATTTATTGTTGATGTGATTTTTTAACTAGAAATACATAAATCATTTTGGAAGTGCTGTTTTAATTTATAAATTTAAAATTGCAAAATTTGTGACGTCACACCAGGGGAGGGGGGGGGGCGTCCCACAAATGTGACAACCTATGACATGGGAGGGGTCCAAAAATCATGAAATTCGTGTGACGTAATGTGTGGATGGCCCCTTTTTAGGGACACAAGATTACGTATTTAGGGCATAGTCATGACCAAGACCACGTGAGCGTATCTGATATATTTCTGCAGCTTAGTCATTGTTGAACCTCTGAAGGTCAATTAAAGCCAAAAATGTGTTGCACATCATCTGAAAGTGACCAAGAATGAGTTTTCGGGATAAATATTTCTTAGGGACAAAGGTCAATATCTCAAGGACTGATCTGATCTGCTTCTTTCGATTGATAATTTTTAAGCCTCTTAATGTCGATTTAAACCAAACATTCTTTGCAGAAAGTTTAAATTTGCAAGAAATTTGTTTTCAGGATTTAAAAAAATTAGTTTTAGGGATAAAAAAACGAGCTTTTAGACTCGCGGGTCAATACAGCATCAGCCGATCTGATCTGATTCTTCCGTGTGATCATTGTTAAACCTCTCAAGATCGATTTAAACCGAAAGTGATTTGCACAGACTCTTAAATTGACAAAAAATGGGTTTATAGGGATAAAAAATTAGTTTTTACGATAAAAATGAATTTTTAGATTCACAGGTCGTTACTGCATGTGCCAATTTGATCTCTTTTTTTCGTTTAATCATTTTATACTGCTTAAGGTCGATTTGAGCAAAAAATGCTGTGGACAGCGTCCAATAATGACAAGGAATACGTTTTTAGGGACAAAAAAGGAGGTGTCAGCGTCATGAAGGTTAGTCCTTATCTGATGTATTTCTTCTGTTTGATCACATTTTGACCTAAGTCTATTTAAACAAAAATTGCAGTCCATCAAAAATGAGCTTGTAGATTCACGTGAAATGATCTGGCTGAAATACAGGATTGACATATATTTATGCCTATGGATTCGTTCTGATCCCTGTATGCAACAGTGTCTATCGGTGCTCATGTTGGAAGGTTTTCATGAAAAGAACCCATGTGGAAGTTTTTATTATCTATGCCATTAAACAACGTGTTTTTTGTGAAAGAACCACTTCACTTTCCACTCATACTCAATGGTGGAAGTAACGTGGAAGAAAGTGAAAATAGCATCCAGTGGAGGATTTGTTGCACGCCGTGCGCCAGTAACAATGCGGAATACTATTAGGTTCTCCCGCTGCGGGGTTCCTGAATTCCTGGCGAGTCCGTGTTCCCAGGCGGGTCCCACTGCGTCCCCAGGGACACGTCATGGACAGCGACAAGGAAGACAGGAATGTGGAGGCAGTATCGGCGGAGGAACATCTCGGGAATACCAACAGCAGGCACAAAGTCCCTCAAAACGTCTCCAGGATCCGCAACTTGAATACGGTAGAGTGGTGTGCGACCCACATTGTGATTACCAGGTGCAAGAGTTGGAAGGGGTGCAAATGAGAGCAGCTTGATTTATTTGCGGAAATTACCGCGTAATGCAATCAGTAACTAATACGATAAAGGAGCTGGATTGTGGGCAATGTTGCCATCCGTACTGTATCATGGAGTACTAGCCCCAAAGCCTGTCAGAAATGACGGGTTTAACGGAGTGTACCTACAATTCCTTTCTCACTCCGGTTGCCTAAATAAATTGAATCATTATGTTATTATCATAACCTTACTTCGTAATTTGTACATAATTCGGTTGTAGTTTACACCGCGATACAGATCGAACTTCTACTGAATAAAAATTAATAAAGTTAGAATTAGGGAAACAATTAAAATTAAATTATGAATCCCAAAACCTTATGTAATAGCGCGTGATATTGGTTTTATTCCTGGTCCAGGTGTCATTGATAATCAAAAATACGGAACAATTTCCATCCGTATAGAAATACCGTTACTTCAGTAACTCGGAGCTTATGAAAGTAGCTTAAGTTATTTATAAAATTAAATTCATTGTGAATTATGCTATAAACAGAGTGTGCCAGTTGTCATTCATGTCCTGTCTGCATTGCGACATAACCACAACTTGTACTAATATTGCTGTTCAAAATTCGTAGAATCTATTAACCTCGTACGAATGTATTCATTGTATTGCGTTCTAAATTTGACCTAATGGAAATATTTAGATGTGTCTGATATAGTGACGTTAGTAATAAAAGCAACTGATAGTTAGTATATTAATTTAAACGCAGTAGATACCTTTATTTCAGTGTTTTGACAAATCATTCATTTCAGTATGAACAGTGACTTAAAATATCTACATTGGATATAAATATCTTGTAAGCCCCTCAGAAATGACTGTTAAATGCAGTATTTTAGCAATTCGTTTCTTCACTGACTAAGTACAATTTTCACAAATAACGTCGTTATATTGAAAGTAGATATTTGTTAGCTTACTGTAACAACGGTATAGCTGTCCAGGGTGTATAAGAAAAATCTACATCGAACGAATCTTTATCAAGAAAAGGCAAATCAAGTCGATTTCAACAGAATACGTACTTTTCTTTCATTATTCTGACAATTAATTTATTTGCGGAGGCATAGCAAAATACAACTGTTATTAAATAACGCGCATAACCTCATACATCTTCGGTCGTTGTTT
Source organism: Vandiemenella viatica (assembly GCA_031002005.1). Classification (NCBI taxonomy): domain Eukaryota; kingdom Metazoa; phylum Arthropoda; class Insecta; order Orthoptera; family Morabidae; genus Vandiemenella; species Vandiemenella viatica. The sequence continues at coordinate 80,655,217 of CM061918.1, forward strand.
GTAGTTTAGTGCAGGCGAAAAGCGTGACGTAGTAGTTCGACGTCATAGTGTGACGTCACGGCGTGACAGCTATAACATGACCAAAACTTGAGTTTTATAAGAATAGATTGTCCTCTACTTCAGTTAGTGCACTCTTTAACGGACATACACCAAGGAAATGAAATAAATTGACAGTTGTTAAAGTATTTTCAAGTATTTATGTGTTTTTGTAAATGTTTATAGTAATATTATTATTCTGAGTTTAATAGGCAGTAAGAAAAACGAGCCATACATGATATATGACAAAGAGATGATAGAGGGAGAACAAAAGGGGTGGAGAAAAAGAGAAGACATTGGAGGAGCAATGATGAGCAGAATGAATTCTGTAGCGGAGCTTTGAATTAATGAAATGTTAATGGATTTTGAGAATAAATATAAGAAGAAATGTTTAAGTGATGTTAAATTGTGCAATGGAAAGATTGAATGAGTGTTGTGTATAATGAGGAAAAAGATGGATATTATTCTACTTATGGGAATATGAACTATCAGAATAAGCAGTAATGTCCGATAAATGACATTAAATGTATGAGTAGTGTCAACCAGTTTAAAAATAAGTAACGGTTAAACAGAGTATTTAGTGTAAAAGGAATCCCGTAGTTGTATATGTTATTACAAGAATAACTGAAAAGGAAAGTTCAAACTCTGTGATCTACGAAAGTAATAGAGCCCGTTAAAATGCTATTATTTTTTTAGTTTTAACGCACAAAAACAATATCCGAACGACAATGGTATTGATTATATAGAGAAACCGAGCGTGATGCCTGAGCGGTAACGCCCTGGCCTCGCATTCGGGAGAACGCAAGTTCGAATCTCGTCCGAAGATCCAGAATTCGGGGTTTCCATGGTTTTCCCAAAGGCCTGGAACTTCCTTCAAAAAGGTCATGGTCGAATTCATTTCCGTTCCTTGCCCCAGTTTTTTTCCCGCCTCTAATGACCTCGACGTCGAAGAGGCGTAAAGTCATAAGCTTAAAAAAAACCTAGATTATTTAGAAAAATGGTTTGATTTCACTGAAGAAAATTGATTTTCGTACTAAACAAATTTAACTTAAAATCATCCATGCAATGAAAATATTTTGTGTATGCTATTGAAGGTTTTAATCTGCACGAACTGAAAATTGCTAAGGACCGTTTATATGAAGAAAAATACTACCGAATGAGGTGCATGGAAAATTTGTAAAAGATTAAATTCTTTTTTGATTTGCCAGCTTCATAAAAATGCAGTATCTATTCAAATAAAGAGAAGATTTTCCAAACATATTTAAAATAAGTTCTTTTAACTATGTCTACTACTTCTGTACCCATTGAGAGAGATTTGTCTGTCATGAATGCAAAGTGGAGAGTTGAAAGAAACCAATCTTCGCTCATCTCAATAAAGTATGAGTTCATAATGTATTCTTATTTAAATATATACTCTAGAATTGCTTTGCTCGTATTAATGAGGAACAAATATTAAAAAACATTACAAATAAATGTACTCTTCTCTATTGACATCCAAAACACAAGTGTAATCTTCTTGTTAAAAAAAACGTAACATCCTTAATTGGGAGTCATTGGAAGACAGAAGGAGGGTGAAGAAAGGGTTTGGGTTGTTCAAGGCTTACCATGACCACAAGCTGACACTTGATTTCAGGATTAAGAGTGTGGGAAAATATTCTTTCGTTGGAAAGGGTGTAAGGGACTGGAATAAATTTCCTAGAGCATTGATAAATAATTTACGAAAAACACTGAAATAATTTAAAGTAAAAATTAGTCGAGGGTAAATGTAGGGTGGAAGAGGAAAGGAGAAAAATTGCTGTGTAGGGAGATTGCCATCGGAGCGTCAGCTCCATCGCAATTTTATTAATTATTATTATAATCGTAATAATGCGTGTGTGGATTTTTGTAGAAGGATTGTGAGTTCTACATGAAAGAGAAAAAAAGACTATGCTCATAAGCTGGCACTCCAATTCAGGTGAAAGGGAGTGGGAAATTTTTCTTTTGTAGGTAAGGGAGCCAGGAAATGAAATAAATTACCAAGGGACAAAATGAAAAGTTTACCACAAACAGTGCAGCGGTAGGAAAATCATGACTGGGAAGAGGTGCGCTCGACAGGAACTTAAAAAAAAATAAAAAAAAATACCACAACAACATCAACCCTTGTACCGCCCATCCACGTGCTATGTTTGGTCTTTCAAGCTTTTAGTATTCCCTGGCATAATGCCAGGAACTAGCTGCACTTTTGTATCTCTTCCATGTTAGTTTTATCTAAAATCCCACTACGTTTATAGTAGCATCATTTCCACTGTCAGGCTGGGTGATTATGGAATCTCCGTTTGTTAAGAGCTTAGGTGTGTAACCAGGCTATGGTCATGCGCGTAGATTTTAACTGGAACTTTTTTTTTGTTTACCTATTGCTTTATGCCCCGTCGACGTCGAGGTCAATAGAAGCGGGATGGAACTGGAGACAAGGAAAGGGAAGGAATTCGGCCATGGCCTTTTGATGGAAGCATCCCGACATTCGCCTGGAGTGATTTGGGGAAAGCATGGAAAACCCAAATCTGGACGCCCGGACTGGGATTCGAACCGGCGTCCTCCCGAATGCGAGGCCAGGGCGTTAACCACTCTTCCACCACGCTCGATTTAACTGGAACTTATTTTGGATACGTATAAATGGTAACACTTTTCTTTCATGTGTTCTTTTGTCAGAATAGATAGTAAAAATGACTCCTGTTTGAGAGTCTCCATCTTCTTCGCCACCCTTTTCTAAACATTTTTGGAGTCGGCTGCCTTCCATGAATTTCATTCACGGTTGGTGGCTTGGTCAAAGTTTGAGCTATGGTTTTACGGCCGCATGGTCTTGCTGACGCCAAGCATTTTATAATTACTGTCAGCTCCTACTGGGTATTAATGGGGGAAGTGAAGTGTTGACATTTTTTTGTGTGACAGAACGGGGTACAAAGCTGAAAATATGTTTTAAAAATTCTAAAGCGTTGAGAGAGCTGAAAGTTTTTCTATGAATACTTTATAATATAATAATTACAAAAATAAAGTAATATTTTAACGAAACTAAAGAGCAATAGATATTTTTTTCATAACCCTACCTTACATCATTTTTTTCCCGATGTGATGGTAGCAAAAAGTAACTTTAAAATCATATACAACTAGCTGAAATGAAAAGAAGTTTTAAGTGAATTTAAAGGTTTAACTGCAGTTTTTATTGAGCCTATTCAAAAAATTCACACATTAGGACAACCTCATCGCCTTCGCTATCTCTTACCGTACAGGAATTGTGTACCCATTTTTTGCATGTGGAACAAGCGACCCACCCTCCAACTGCCTTTGAGTAAAATTCACCGCAATATAGACAGTCGTAGTCAAAACAATCCTTAGATTAGTTTTGTGTTCTATCTTCAGTTCCTTCTTTTTTTCATTTATTTTTGCTCTATTTTCTTTGTTTTTTTTCTGTTAATTTTATTCTGTCTTAAATAGTTTTATCTTTGCTTTTTCTTCTCTGGCAAAGATGTTTTCAATCTTTTCCTTAATAGTGGTTTCTATTATTATTATTATTATTATTATTTTTTTAAATGAGGAACTGTTAAGATAGTGGCCTTCCACCTCTTCCCATTCGTCCTCTTTAACTTTTGAAATAGGCATTACAATTTCAAGTGAACCATAAAACATTCGTCCAACTCGTGCTTTCTTTAACTATTGGAACAGGCACTAGAATTTCAGGCAATACACAAAATGAAGAGACCATGTTATCAACTATCATGCAACAGCACCTCAAGAGAGAACTTTCCCATTCTGCCCCACCCGTCCTGGTCCAAGAACACGATTTAAGTTAGGGAGGTAAGGGGGCGTACATTAATTACGTGAGATCTGGTCGGACCTCTCACCCCCTTCCCGATGACGTGAGAGTTTGAGTAGCTCTCCTGCCTCCGAGGGTGGTTATTACCCCCCCCCCCTAAAATCGGTATCCGCGTCTTTACTCTCTTTCTAGAATGTCAAAACCTCACGTGAGATTTCCGTCAACACCCTCCTCCCCCTTGGTGAGACGAATCCCCCGTTCTCTATTTCACTTCACGTAATTAATGGACAACCCCTAAGGTCATTCGAGACTAGAGTACTTGCCCCGCGTGGAAGGTCACCAATTCGAGTTCTGCCGAAAGCATGGGTGTTTAAGTGAATGTCGTGTCCCTTAGTTGCCGAATGCAATTAAAAAAAAAAATTCACTATAAATATATGTAAACAAACATTTAACTACATGAAACTAAAGAGAATTAAACGTACTTCGAACATGTATTAACTATATTTGTGTTGGAAACAGGTATGTGTAGTTTACTAAGTTATAAAAACATCAGAGGTTACAGTTCAGGAGAAGAAAATCAAACAGCGAAAGCTTCAAACAGTAAAGTTCGAGAAAACTAGACTAATATGGTTGCCATAGTTTTTTTTTTGCTTGGGCTTTACGCCTCGTCGACAGCGAGGTCATTAGAGCCGGGATGCGATTAGGGCAAGGAACGGGAAGGAATTCCGCCATGGCATTTTTGAAGGAAGCATCCCGGCATTCGCCTGGAGTGATTTGGGGAAACCATGGAAACGCAAAATCTGGATGCCCGGACGGGGATTCGAACCCACGTCCTACCGAATGCGAGGCCAGAACGGGTTGCCGTAGTTTTGGTTTTTTTTTTTTTTTTTTTTTTTTTTTTAAATGGCATTCGGCCGTGTTAGCCATTCAGCCAGCTCAATGTGTTTGTTTCTCTCACAATGTACAGATTTCTTATGAGTATGATTATTTTCTCTAATGTGTAAGGACGACACAAGACGAACACAACACTTAATTAAAACCACCCATGCCCTAGGCCGGACTCGAACCGGCGACCCCTGCAACGAGAAGCAAGCACGCTACCCCTACGCTGCCGGGGTCGGCGGTTGCCGTAGTTGAGCCGCAATAGTTGGTCTAATTCCACTTATTGCCGCTCGTTGGCACTGCCTTCTTGACAACGAAAATCGCCGAACTTCATGTCGCCCCGGTATCCTTTTGTGCCTCGTGTATTTTTTGTCTGTGAAATGTGGCGTAGTTTTTGAACCGTCCCGACATTCGCTTTGATAGCTGCGGATTGCTTTCTACCTCCTAATAACCGTGAAAACATATTTATGTGAGAAAAATGTTTAGTGCTTCGTTCACACAGCAAGTGTTCTGATACACGGCTGCGGACGCTAATGACCGTCTCTGGAGGAATGTTGATGGGAGAGCGAGTGTATGAGCCGGCCTGAGTGCTATTTGTCGCGCGCCTCTTATCACACATAGCGGTGATGTGTGTCGTGTCTGACTCACACACTCCTCTTTGTGTCTCGGGCAGAAATCATAAAGCCGAGCGGTCTGGCGGTGTAATTACTCCTAGGATGTCCAACCGCACGCGACGATAGCGCTCTGCAGATTGTCCCAACACCCGCAGATCCACTGTGCAGATTGCCACTTGTTCTGTGATGTCGGGTGTTTTTTTTTTTTTTAACAAATGAATGATGACTCGGTGGCTCCTCGTTCATTATGTGTTCTTCGTTTCCATTTCTGCCAACTGAGAAATAACTTTATGCATTTTTTTTTTTGTCTTTTTGGGGTACTTTACTTTTTTAATAAAAGACAGTCCCCTTAGAGGGCATCCATTAATTACGTGGGGTGAAATAGTGGAGTGGGGGGGGGGAAAGGATCTGGTGAAATCCCACGAAACCTTACCGAGGGTGATGTTTTGAAATTCTTGAACAATAGTAGAACTTTTTTTTTTTTTTTAAACAAAAAGAAAGGTCGACAAATGAGGCAAGTATGGGGGGTAAAAGGTCAAGAAACGCGGAAACCGACCTTAGGGGAGGTATAACTGCCCTTGGAAGCATCAGAGCTTATAAAAAGGTCTCAAAAAACTACGAGGTCGCTTTCCGGCTTGGGGGGGGGGGTGTTTTCGTCAAAATCTTGCATCATAGGGCGGGGTGGACGTCGACCAGATCTCACCAGAAAGGGGGGGGGGGGTCCGGAATTTCAGAAAAACACCTCACGTAATCAATGGATGCCCCTTATGGATTCACTGTTTTGTACTCCGTCACACGTTTATGACTTCTTGACTCTGTAACTTAGATATCTTTAAATGCTCACTGCTTTAGTCATTACTAACTATGAAGCAGATAATTGAGGACGTGGATTGTAAGGGGTATGTAGAAATGAAGAGGTTAGCACAGGATAGGAAGGGATGGAGGATTGCATCAAACCAGTCTAAAGACTGACGACAGCAAAAAAAAAAAAAAAAAAAAAAAAAAAAAAAAAAAAAAAAAAAAAAAAAAAAAAAAAAAAAAACGTTAAAAACGATTTTAACCATTTATCTGGACAAGGTGATCCCATGGACTTGCACAAGCTGCACATAATGCAAACCACATTGGTGAAAAATCACAAAGATCGCGATGCCTAGGAACCACGTAGCCAGCGGAAGGATACCGTATATGTAATGTTGCTAGAAGGCAACATTGCTAAATAAAATCCGGGCGTGGTGGGTGAGTGGTTAACGCTCTGGCCTCGCATTCGGGAGGACGGCGGTTCGAATCCCCGTCCGGGCATCCAGATTTGGGTTTTCCATGGCTTCACTAAATCACTCCAGGCGAATGCTGGGAAGCTTCCTTCAAAAGAGCCATGGCTGAATTCCTTGTCCCTATTCCCATCCCGCCTCTAATGATCTCGACGTCAACGAGGCGTAAAGCCATGTTAAATAAAGATAGGCCTATAACGTAAAATTTGGAAAACTCATTGGGTTAAAAAAATTATTGTGGGATTTACTGGTGCTAAAATCATTATTTAATCTTTCTTGGTATGAAATAAGAGGTGAAAAAAGTGATGACGCCAAAAAGATTATATTTTTCTTTTTATTCGACAGTTATTTTCCCGCTACTTCCCGCGCTCGGATCTTGGTGTATGTAGTAATGCGTTTGCTTTTTGTTTTAATTCTAGAAGCAAAGAATAAACGTTTGAAATAAAGTCTCTTTGTACCCTTTACCGTAGCTAAATTCCGCAATTTCGTTGCTCTTATTGGTGTGTTAATTTTGTATGTAGTGGCTTCATTAATGTTTTCCGTGTATTCCAACGCAATATATACCATAAAACGGAAGAAATAAATAACCAAAGTTTTCAAAAAACGATATTAGTGTAATCCTAAAGGTGAAGGTTTTGCAGGGTCTGTCTCAAAAGTAAGTTGAATGACCTTGCGCCGCCGAAGCAAGCCACTAGCAAGGCGTCCGAAGTATCGGGAAAGGTGGTTGCGGATTTAGGAAAGCCAACAATACCCATGTCATTGCCTGCAGACTGCTCCACAGTGGGTATCGATGCTAGTTCGAATCCTTGTTTTAATGACATGTCGGAATTTCAAGATGCCGCGTTTCAAGGACCAGCGTTACGCGATAAAATTTTGTGTTACGCTCAAGAAACCGTTGGCATGCTGAGGGTAGCTTATGGTGATAATACCATGTCCCCAAATATGGTTTACTGCTGTCACATGATGTTTCGGGTGAGCAGAGAGGACGCCCGTCAACGTCACATTCCGACCAAAAAGTGAAGAAAGTGAGTGTTAGAATGCTGACAGATAAGTGTAATATCCCTAAAAGTTCTGTGCATAGCATTGTTACCGAATATTTGGTCATGCGGTTGATCTGCGAGAAGATGGTCTCCAGGGTGCTTTTCGATTATGAGTGACAAAACATGGGTTTTCGAGTTTGACCGGGACTCCAAAAGAGAAAGTGCTGAATCGCACACGGCAGCTTCCCCGCTCCCAAAAAAGGAAGAGATTGTGCAAGTCCCGTGTGAAGGCAATGCTCATCACAAATAGTTAACAGTCATTTTTACTTGGAAGCCCTGAAAAGGCTCCAATACAGAGTGAAAAGCGTCAAGAAGGAAATCGCAAATACTTGGCGTCTTCGCCATGACAGCGCGTCGTCGTACACCACCTTCATCGTCACCGAGTGCGTTGTGAAACCCGATGTGGCAACACTGTCCCAGCCGCCGTACAGCCCCGACATACACCACCGGACTTCTTCTCGTTCCCGCGAATCAAGAAGTAACTCAGGGGCCACCATTTCCGGACTTCGGAAGCTATCAAAGAAGCGACGATGAGGTGCTTGAAGGAGGTCCCCGCTGACTCCTTCCATGGTCCGTGCAACGACTAGGAGAAACACTGGCACCGGTATTCCGACGCGAAGGAAGCTACTTTGAAAAATTTAAGTTGCCTTTACCTTTACTTGCAATGAATCTTTTTTCCTACACTTATACAACTTACTTTTGGGACAGGCCCTGTATCTACGACCTTCGGTAGGCATCTCGTAAACGTGTGTACATCTGAGTTGCAATGTGATCTGTGGCACCCACCTGTTCTCGTTACGAATGAAATATTATTTTCTTCGTACCCCAAAACCGTAAAGTCATAAGGTATACTGCAGATATGAAGAAAGACCTCGAGCTTTCACCACTGAAAAACACCATCCAAATTGGTTCAGTAGTCTTTGCGCGATGCCTGATCAAATGGAGAGACAAAATAGGTAACCATTAACCATCGGAAGACGTCAACATCAACCCGGCCACGCCCGAACAGTCGAAGGACCGGGCGGCCCACAGAAAAGGGCGTCAAGCCTCGGCAAAAACCATCCGCCAACCGACAAAAGTGACCAGCGCTTGCATCAATGTTGCGTCCGTGAGCCAAAACGTTAAAATCAGTTGGGGAAAATCGTCCAGTTGCTAACGCAGCTTATTACGGCGATGATCCCCAACTGACCACACGAACTCAGTAGGGGGTTTTAATATAAGGACGCCTACGGCGTCCATAGCCATTTTCCCCCCCAAAAGTGAAATAAAAATGTGTCCCCAAAAACAACACTCAACTGACACCCAGAACTTATACTACCAAAGGTAGTGGCACTTCAACAACAGCCGTAGAGACAGCGGAAAAAAAAATCTATTAACCATAACATGTTCTATTCCATAGTTTTCTCGAATTTGGAATTATCAATTGAAAATGAGTGTTAATTCATCTGTATGGACAGTTCAGTGAACTGACATCCTCTTTGCATTTTTGGGGTGACTCCTCTAAATTTACGGAGTTTTACAGTTTTTTTGGCGGTTGAAACAGGTGTGTTATGTTAGAATGTACAGTTAGTAACAGTCGATGTGTTAAACGTAAGCTACAAGAAAATCTTACATAAAAATAAACATCAAAGAGGACAGTGGCCTAAAGTTTTACGACTAGTGGCATGTCTTGCTACGAAGAGAGCAGCCCACAGCACGACCCCCCTCCCCTCCCCCCTCAAGCTTCTGAAAACACGAGTCACTGAGCGTGGAGGGTAAGCGGTTTGCGCTTTGGCTTTCCATTCGGGAGGACGCAGCTTTGAACCCCTGTCCGGGCATCCAGATTTGGGTTTTCCATGGTTTCCCCAAATCAGTCTAGGTGAATGCCGCGATGCTTCCATTAAAAGGGCATGGCTGAATTCCTTCCCATTCCTTGCCCCCGTCCTATCCCGCCTCCAATGGCAACGACGTCGAAGAGGCGTAAAGCCATAAGTAAAAAAAAGAAAGATTCAAGTGATAGCTATGCTGTGCTGATTGGTGAGACCAGCCGAACCTTCCAGAGCGCCGAACGTTCACAGATCGGGCGTTAGATGTGCTTATTAGAACGCGTGGAACAGATCAGTGTAAAGTTCTGCTTTTGAAGAAGGCCGCATTGAGTCGGCGTTCCGTCACTCAAACGAACCAGTAACAACACTCCGGACTTTTGAAAGTTCTCTGATCACATTGCGTGGGCGAATGTTGGCGATCGACCCAATTTGAATAATCACCAAATTTTGATAAACCAAAGTAGAGGCTGAAACGGAAACTATTGTAGCTAACACTTTTAAGTATGAATCCAGTAAATTGTAATAAAAGCACCTTCTTTTTATCAGGACCTCTACCGATTCCTGTACTGAACTAATCTCTTCATCTCGCAACAACTATTATAACTTGCGATCCCCATCAACTGTTTCATATACTCCAATTGTTGTCTTCCTCTACAGTTCTTTTCTTCAACCGTTTTCTCCACTAACATCGACTGCTGTCGCCTAGGGCTGTTAATAAAATATGGATATATCGAAATTATTTTTGTAAAATATCGATATTTATGAGTGATATTTTTAGGTCGATATATCGATATTTAAATCTGGGTATCGGAGCGGATATTTAAAAAAAATAAGTTATCATTTTCTGTTTTCCTCGTAGAAGATGCCATGTTATCATTGGAGAAAAAAAAAAAAATGATTACCTGTGTTGCACATGCAATAAATTTAATTGCAGATAGAATTTTAACAAACAAATTTTGAAACCTAGCTGATCAAATAAAGTTTACTGTACGTTAAATGCTTCTGATTTTGAGAGCAACAAGCACAAATAATAAAGAAAGCCAAACATCAATGCCCATTCAAGCAGTTAGTATTATTTCGAATTCTTTTCTGGACACGTTGCAAAAATTTTACAACATGTTTTCAATCTACGCAGAAGTATTAGCGTTTAGAACTAATCGAAAGGTACTAGGTATTGTACTATTGTAGTACTCCACAGTTAAATATTTTGTGAGAATTTATTATACGAGTACTTCTTACTCCATATCAACAGAGGAACTGAACTCAAAAACTATGTCACAGTCAGTTTAGATATAGAATAAACCTTTACACAGTACGAATTGGCATTCTTAAAAAATTCAAATTTCTTTCTAAAATATGGTTACAGAGTAGAAAAAGAATTAAGGAAGGTTATACTCTAGCATTTTTTTTTTTTTTTTTTGTGATTCTAATTTTATAAATGTATTAACTTTTTGCGACTGCGAGAAAACGAATAATTGTAACATTTCACATTTTTCAATTAGTTTAACTATAATTCTACACAACTTACTGACATTTCTTGAAAAATTCTGTCTTACAGAATAGCGAAAAGAGTGTACAGTGGTTGTATTGGATATTTTGTGTCACTAACCTGACTTTCCCTTTTACACTGTTTCTATTAAATGTATTTTTAGTTAATTAATACTATTACTATTACTGTTACTCCGAGATTCACTAAAAGTTGGAGGCGGAGTGTCCTTTGCATCTGTCCTGAGGTATTATTGTTTATGCATCGGAAGGGATATACGGGATATGTCAGGAGTCGTCCATGGGCTATTTTGAGGAAACATTTCGGCATTCGCCTGAAGCGAGCTGGAAAATCCAAAGAAAATCCAGATCAGAATGTCCGAAACTGTTTCTCGAGATCTGGTACTATCAAATTCTAAGTTTTCTCTCTCGATAAATCCTTCTTATTCCATTCTCTAATCTCCCCGTGGAAAAAATGTGTATAGAAAGGAATTGGTACTGGACCCGATGTCTTTAATCTTAATTTCTCGGTCATTTCTAGATATGAATGTTGCTTGTAGTAACATGTGTTTGCTGTCATAGTGAAAAGGTTCTGTCGTGAATTTTTCATTTACGTTCTACCGGGAGCAACGCCTCCTTCCCAACCTAATTCCCTCGACATTGCACTTACGCTTTCCCTCCACCTATATATATCTGTTACGAATCGGGCGGCTCATCTTGGACCTTCTCCAATGCCGCGATAAACACGTTTTTTGATGGGGACCCCATACAAAACTATATTCTGAGGTTGCTCCAGTGCTTTAAAGGCAATAATTTAATTTCCGGTGTACACTGTTTTAAATAACGGCCCAAAAATCGGAGCATATGGTTTGCTTGCCCAATCGCCTTCTCAATACCTCCATTGCAAAACGGACTATTACAAATTGCAACCCCTAGGTATTTAGCGGAATCTACTGTTCTAAGGCAGTGCCATTGATTGCATATTCAGAGCTAAACGGTATCACCTTATTGACTCATATACACACAGGGATGCTAGAATAATACAACTTGTAAACTATTAATTTCAAACAGCTACCGAGCTGGGTGGGTGAACGGTAATGCTCAGGCAGGCATTACGGAGTTCGCAGGTTCAATCCCCCATCTGGTCATACAGATTTTGGTTTTCTGTGGTTTCTTAAAATCGCTCAAGTTAAATATCTGGATGGTTGTTTCAAAATAATTGGCAGAATTCCTTTCAGTTCCCAGTCCTCCTCTGCTTCTAATAACGTCGATAAGGCGTAAAGCCAAAAATCAAAGAAATTTTTTTTAGAACGTAAAACGGTATAGTCTGTCGACTGCTTTGCCTACTTTGCCACACAATAAAGATTTTTTTTAGCGCATTGTAGATGCACGCCTTCGAAGCATAGTTAAGATTGTCCCAAATCAATGTTATTTCGTAAAAGGCGCAGGGACGATTGACGCTTTTCACGCTTTTGATAAAAAGACTCCTTGAAAAGCGTAAACCAATGCACATAGCATTTTGGATCCTGAACAGGCCTTCGATAGGGTACGTCGAGATCTAATCTGGTACGTACTGAAACAGCGTGGGGTACCAGAGATATATGTTAAACTGATCCAGCTGCTATACCGCAATGTCACCAGCTATGTTCCATGTGTTGTAAGGTAAGAGTTGGTATTCATCAGGGATCGGCTTTGTCCCCCTTCCTCTTCATCCTCTGTCTTGACACCATTACTGCATTTTTTATATTGCTTTACGCCGCGTCGACGGCTAATGTCATTAGAGGCGGGATGGGACTGGGGACAAGGAAAGGTAATGAATTTGGCCATGGCCTTTTTGAAGGAAGCATCCCGGCATTCGCATGGAGTGATTTGGAAAAACCATGGAAAACCCAAATCTGGATGCCCGGACGGGGATTCGAACCCGCGTCCTCCCGAATGCGAGGCCAGAGGTTAACCATTCACCCACCACGTTCGGTCCATTGCTGCAGAACTACACTCTCTACACCCTTGGAGTTGCTCCATGCTGATGATATCATATCGCTTGTGAGTCTCGTAAAGAAATCGAACAACAAATCCAACGATGGAAAACTTCGCTCGACAAATACGGCACGCGTCTAACTGTCCGGAAGACCGAGTGAATGGGGTGCGGAGTTCCAAGTGATTGGCCTGTTAATACTAACGGTATAGATCTAAGTAAGTCATCTGAGTTTAAATACCTGGGAACACTGATCTGTTCGGGTGGTCAGTCAAGTCAGTGAAGTCACACTCGTTCGAAACAGAGTCAACGCAGCTTGGATGAAGTCGCATCATCTCACACATGTCCGTTTAAACCGGAAGGTTTCACTGTACCTTAAATCCAATATTTACAGAACTATCGTTCCATTGGTTGCACTGCATAGAACCGAATGCTCACGAATCACGAATAGACATGAACAACAGCTGCATGTTATGAAAATGAAGATGATTCGCTAGCCACAGATTGCAAAGGTCCTAATATTATTATGTGTGTGAGTATAAATGTTGTAGGATTGATTCGTGAACATTCGAGAGAGTTGCTCCACTTAAGCGCACAGCCGAAGCGGCATCAGGCGCTGAGTTGCAAATTTCATACACATGCCGCAGAGCGTTGCCCTGGCTAGCGTCAGTAACCTGATAGTATTTAAAGGGAGACGCCATCTTGTCTCGCTCTCTGCAGTTCAGTTGACCAACAGACTGACACGATGTAGCAAGGTAATAGTTGCGAGTCGGTCTGTTGCCACATGGCGATAGGACTTAATCTGTCCTAGTCTTCTTGTAGTATTAGTATTTCATTCTGTTCTATAGCTCGTCTGTCTTTAAGTACCAGAATTATTATACATTCCTAAATTCATAGTTTAACTTATAATTTGAGTCTCTTTCATCACTGTTTTATAATGTTCGCGTTGGGTTTTAATTGGTTGTTCACAGTCTTAACGGTAATCATTGTTTCCAAGTCATGCCATATTTAAATCAGTATCTCGCGTCTGAAGAAGATTTAGTTCCATTGTGGTTGATACCATATTGGTAAATCTGGGAGCTACTGCGCGTGTTATTCCTCCCGTCATAACTTATTTGGAAATACGGACGCATGAATTATGTTTCGGCACCTAATGAATAAATACTCTCATTCAATCCATTCCGCTGGTCTTCACAATCATTTATGAGTCGTTACAGTAAGTTAACAAGTTGTTTCAGGTATAATGTATATGATGTGAGTGATATATCCACAAGGTAAGAAGCACATGTGTTATCTATTGCTAAGAGTACTGTTAACCTTCATTGATTACTAATTAATGCAGTTGGCGAATCTGCTTCACTTAAACTCGCCTGGTGTCGGACTGACAATTCAATATAATTCTATATTAATCTGCCCACTTGATAGTTGCTCAATGTAATAATATCATAAAACGCCCACAAAGTAACGACCACACTAATCACGGCCAATCCTTCACAAGATATTCACTAGACTGGACCGCGTCAAGAATGAGAACTTTCGGGCGGCATTTGGCTTGTCTCCAATCCAGTTGAAAATGCAAGAACGTCGCCTGCGATGGTACGGTCATGTACGTGTAAGTCCTGAGAGCCGAAGACCACGAGGGAGACCCAGGAAGCGCTGGCAGGATACCTTGCGAGAGGATATGCATCTTGTCAATGCCTCTCCTGAAGATGAACAAGATCGGCATAACAGGAAAAAGAAGTCCAGTAAAGCAAACACGCGGGATTAATGCTAAGAAGAAGAACAGTGTAGATTTGATTTTATAAGTGAATCTTTGTTTCACAGAACGTAATTTTTTCTTGCATTGAGAGGACTATCTTAAAAAAAAAAAAATAAAAAAAAAAAAAAAAAAAAAAATAAAAAAAAAAAACCCTTCTGGCGGCTCAGTTGGTTAAGACACGCTATTGGGGAATGGAAGGTCCTCGTTTCGAATACCATTTTCGGTTGGAATTTCGACTAGCCTTAAAACTGACCTTTGCTTTGTTCATGCGAAGTACGCTAGGATGCTCTGTAGTTCGGATTCCACGTGAAGCTGTAGGTCTCCCTTTTCCAGTAGGATTATCGGGGTAGGGCTGCCATGACAAAGAAACATGCGCGGTTAGTTGAAATGCTGTCACGCGGCGACCGAACAATCCTTCGTGCCAACAATGCCATACGCATTTGCTGAGGCAAGGAACTGGAAGGAATGCGACCATAAACGTTTCTAAAGGAAACATCCCGACATTCGCCTGGCGTGATTTGGGGAATCCATGAAAAACAAATATCTGGAGGTCCGGACGGGGATTCGAACCTGCGTCGTTCCGAATGCGAGACCAGAGCGTCACCGCTCAACTGCTTGATCTTCCAGTTCGTGGCGAGATCGGTAAAATCAAATCCTAAAACGTTGGTAAAATGGCAGACTATTCTTTAGTTACCTGTAAAATAGTATCAAAAACTGCAGCATCCTGGAACGAACATTTATTTGATTCTGATGATCAAAGAGGCTTTTAACGTGACAATGTCAACCCAAAATTTGTTCTTTAATGCAATATTGTAGTAAGAAAGATGAAATGTCAGCGATGGAAATTTACGAGTATATGGATATATGAGGGCAACGTTAGGGGAGGGCGTTTATTCGTGAACTGGGTTTCTGAATTTAAACGCGGGAGCGAAGACTATCCCTGGTTGCCGATGTGATGAACCAGTTAGTGATAATAGTTGGAGGTTCACCAGATGCCTAGATTGAGGAGTCGTAGTGGTCTTGCAATCTGGCGACAGAAATTGAAATCTAGAAAAATCTTCCTGGGGACTACAGCTGCATTAAATGTACCACCGACAGTTGACCGGTTCAGTCTGTGGCGAGCGAGATTGACTAATGTAGATCAATGGTTACATACTGTAGAGGCGGTACCACCAGGTGGCAATCTTCACTGGAAGACAGGGGAGCGCTAAATCGGCTGAGTAGTGATATAGGCATGGCAGAAGATAATTTAGCAAGATGGCTCTATCTCGAAGACCCAAATACTACGCGTGAATGTGGGGCAGAACAGACCATCCAGCATTTATACGTTTGCTCGCAGTGACCATCAACCTCATCAGGAGGGACCGGTCAATTATTGGCTATATATGTTTCCGGTCCATTCGGGTCCTTAGCAAAAGAAATCCGTTGAAACGCCAAGCTTCCGGTTCTCATATGATCAGACCAAGAAGGGATTGCTTGAGACATTCGGACGTTGAGACCACAAAACAACTCTTTACAGACCAAGACATTGGATGGGTGATCAAGAAATCCGGCAGACGGAGACGTCTTATAATAAGTGGACTACCAACATCCGCACCTGCTGAAGAGGTCTCCAAAGGCTTTATGGAGCAAGGGGTATCGGTGCGCGACATGAAGCTAGCTCAACACCCGGATTCCGCAAACGTCCCTTAATGTTTTACCATGACAGCGGATTCACCGGCCACCAAGGCACTGTAGATCAAAAACATGCTATGCCGAGAAGTTAAGTCCAAATTGACGAAAGAGTCTTCGAAGTCCAAATTCATTGTTTCAGGTGTCAAGCCTTAGGCCACAAAGCATTGAAATTTCGCTCAGATGAACGATATGTCCGTTTGGCAACGGCTATAAAGTCCAAAATTGATCACGGCACGGTATGTGACATCAATTTGCGCAAACTGTTGAGGTAATCATGCAGCCTGTTGTAGAAGAAGTCCAGTGTGGCGAAACCACAGCAAGCTGTCGACAAGAGACGGTCCTAGCCAGTAAGGACATGAAGGCTCCCAGAAGCGAACAATGAATCATCAAAATGTCTCCAACTGGTCAAAGTCTCCACCTCCTCTGCCACTACAGAAGACGAAAACGACTCAAACTACGGAGGGACACCAATCATCACACCGTGCTTCTTACAGCCACCAACCTGCCGGCATCCAAGAAGACAGTTGGTCGTGCCCAAAACGGGTATACCAATACTTTCACGCCGGAAATTACAGTGAAAACGACACCCTGACAATAATGATTCAGTTACTTTCACTACTGATGTCCACCATCCTACTTAATATCGTTGTTCGTTAATGTTTCACATGAACGAAGCAACGTTATAAAAATAACATAGGAGTTCACCAACATATTGTAGGTCGCAATTGTGGTCAAAGCCTGGTTTCTCCCAAAAGTGCACATATAGTTAATCCACTACCGACCAGTTAAAGTATAACAGTGAATAAGCTACAAATAGTAGCGGGGCTGCTAAACGCCATTAAGGCAGTGATGAAAATAATTAAAAAAAGTCAACTGGAATCTACAAGACCTCCTTGACGCCAGTCACAATGCTGCCCAAGATGCTGACTTTTTATAATTGAATTCATTGGTGTTGATTGTTATTCTTTTCTTTATACCATTCTGTTGTTGTTAATACTATTTGTTTTTCTAATAGTAGCCAAAGCAACGATTTTGACACGAAATAAATAAATAACCTGTGTCCTACGAGGGGATAGTTTATCGAAAGGTTGGAAACAACGAGGAAATGCCTTATCAACATGTTACGGAGATGGACACAATAACAAAATGTATCAAGAAGTCTATTGCCTATTTATCGAGTGTGGTGGTGTAACGGTTAGCGTGCTGGCCTCGCATTCGGGAGGATGGCGGTTCGAATCCCCGTCCGGGCATCCAGATTTGGGTTTTCCATGGTTTCCCAAATCACTCCAGGCACATACCGCGATGCTTTCTTCAAAAGGCCATGGTCGAATTCCTTCCCATTCCTTGCCCCCCATCCATCCCCGTATATAAAGACCTCGCTCTTAAGAGAGTTAAGCTGTTTAAAAAAAATGCCTATTGAATCTATTGGCTTTGTTTTATAAAGCTGTTTGTGTGATATTGGTTAAAACTAAAAAATTTCCCTAGGGGAAAGTTTTTTATCAATCTTTTTCTGGAAACAAACTGAGTATATTATGATTTATACGCAATATTTCGGTGACATAAACTTCGTCGCCATCTTTAGGTGTGGCCGTAAGACATGAAGTTTGCCTTTAAATAATAATATTACTCGCTTTGTTTCCAGAGAAACATTCATAAACAACGCCGAGAAACACTGCGTTCATTTATAGTTTTTTTTCTGTAATGACTTTACTGTTAGACGACGTCAAGATCATTATAATCGGGATAGGTTTATGGGGATGAGGGATGGAATTCACCCATGGCATTCTGAAGGAACCACCACGGCATTTTTATAGGTTTCGGGAAAATATGGAAGATTGAATTCGGAATGGCAAAAATTAACTAAACCGTGAAAATGACATGTTATGGACGCTACACACCAATCCGGCAGAGAGTATAGACGATGTACCCTTCAGTGGAAACTCTCTTACTGAGATGAACTGGTGAGGGTTTCCGTTTCCATCCCCAGTGTGGGTATTTTATAGAGTGTTGACTGAAATGAGGGGTGGAAGAAGGGTGTGAAATCCGGTGTCGCCCCATTCAGGCCTACTTTTTCGAAAGACAACCATAGACCGCCATGGCTCCTTCCGACGGACCATTCACCATCTACAGTGTCGTATGCCCTCATTCCACACGCACTGCAGAGAGACTCAAAACTTTGGTGCACAGTCTAATGAGTAAGAATTTTGTATCGCCATCTCTCTCTCGTACCCTGTCGGTCAAGTCCTGATGATGATAACTTCTACCACCAGGACTCGAACCAGCTAAACCTGCGTCAACGCCGGTGAGCATCACAGTAGAGATGGGCAAAGTGATTCACTAAAAAGAGCGGTTGTTCATTTGATCACTCAATGAAAAGAACTAGTTCTTTTGAATGGTTCACTTGCTCAGTTTTATTTGAGACCTTTTTTTTTCAGGTCTCACCCCTCACAATCCGGTTATACCCCCACTTTCCGTTGAAAATACCCCCTTATGTCGACTTCAATACAAATAGTAGACCTTTTTTTTTTAGCTTAGAAGAACTACCGTTCACTTTAAGTGAGCGTCTGCTCCATCTCTAATTCTTACGAATTTTTGAAATTCTTCATCCTCGACAAGAGAGAAGGGGTGATATTCTGTACAAATCACTTTTAGTAACTGAATATCTAAAGCCCGTTTCCTAGTAATTGAGATTGGTTGATTTACATCAACGAATGTATTCATCGATGTCTGAGCAAACCGCGGCGTCGATAACGGTGACGGTCTCCGAGCCATGGTGTCGTTCAAGCTGCACCATTCCAGAGAAAACGTGGAGGCACTGGCATTAGAACTACTTGCTTTTGGGAGTGGATTAGAGTCACTTCGATGAGAAGTTCTAACCCCGGAGTCATCCACTGAAGGCGAACGTGATGGCTGCGCATTTCCCTCGCGTTTTAATGGTATCGACCGGTGCAAAGTCTTAAGGTGTTTCTTCAAATTGGTCGTCGATCCTGACGATATAGATAAAATCGCCTTGCAATAGTTGCATTTCCCTTTCTTGTCCTTCTCGTTCTTTTCGAAATGATACCAAACATCACTGGTAAGTCTGCTCAT
The DNA here is from genome assembly GCA_031002005.1 of Vandiemenella viatica. Lineage (NCBI taxonomy): Eukaryota > Metazoa > Arthropoda > Insecta > Orthoptera > Morabidae > Vandiemenella > Vandiemenella viatica. The sequence goes on from CM061918.1 coordinate 80,674,635, forward strand.
CTTCTTGACCTGTTACAGACAAGGGGAACTTGAAATAAACACGCAAATCTATGAAAAACGTATCGATAAATATTTGGTGTTACGATTATGTTTAAACGTTTATAGTGGTCATTTAAATACACTTGGATCGTAGTTTAGATTACAAACTTAAAATAACATATAGCATAACGCTTACCAGGGAGAGAGAGAAAGAGAAGCCGTTAGCGGAGCGGTAAAGAACTAGCTCTCCAGTGGCACTGCTCCGAGCTGTGCTGAGTGATTGAATCGAACGTCGCGAACGAACTAGCTCTCCAGTGGCACTGCTCACTGCTCCGAGCTGTGCTGAGCGATTGAATCGAGCGTCGCGAACGAACTAGCTCTTCTCGATCTTCGGCGTTTCTTATTCTTCATAGCGGAGTGGATAAACAATGAACGGCGTGGAAGAGAACAAACAAGGGTCGGGCGAGAATGGCAAAGCCGAAACCGACATTGTCTGCGCCCACTCGACTGAAGTTAAATCGACGCCGACACACCACCGTCATTACGGCTTCCAAGAAGAACTACCGCTCACTTTTAGCGAGCGACTGCTCACTCGCTCTTTCAAAAGAACTGTTCTAAAGAGCTGATTCACTCACGAAGGACCCATCTCTACATCACAGTGCTGAAGTTAACTAAGATAATGGGGTGGGCTTCTAACGTAGTAGTAAATAGTATATAAAAACTGGATCATGTATCAATTAAAACTGGTGGTCCAAACATGAACGACGAAATCAGAAGGAGAACGACACTGGGAAAATGATGATTCTTCAAAAAGAGAGATGGTTTTTTTTTGGTCGAGCACAGTGTGTGAACGGTTAACGTTCTGGCCTCGTATTCTGGAGGACGCTGGTTCGAATACCTTTCCGTCCTTGGTTTCTCTAAATAACTTAACGCGAATACCGGAATGCTTTTATCGGAAGGCCATGGCTGAAATCCTTCCCGTTCCTTGCTCCTAGTCCTCTACCGCCTCTAATGACCACGACGTCGACGAAGCGTAAAGCCATAAGCAAAAGCCATAACTTTTAGTTTCAAACGTTGACCCAGAAATCAGTTCTTAAAGATTTATATACAGATCACTGCTCTAAATGAAGTTAAGCTTGGATTTTAGGAATAACAGAAAGGTGAAAAACTAATCTTTGAAATGTGATGATATAGCGGTTCAAAACTGAGTGCGTGGATAAAATACACTCCTGGAAATTGAAATAAGAACACCATGAAATCATTGTCCCAGGAATGGGAAACTTTATATACACATTCCTGGGGTCAGATACAACACATGATCACACAGACAGAACCATAGTCACATAGACACAGGCAACAGAGCATGCACAATGTCGGCACTAGTACCGTGTATATCCTCCTTTCGCAGCAATGCAGGCTGCAATTCTCCCATGGAGACGATCGTAGAGGTGCTGGATGTAGTCCTGTGGAACGGCATGCCAAGCCATTTCCACCTGGCGCCTCAGCTGGACCAGCGTGCGTGCTGGACGTGCAGACCGCGTGAGACGACGTTCCATCCAGTCCCAAACATGCTCAATGATCCGGATATCTCGCTGGCCAGGGTAGTTCTAGAGCACGTTGGGTGTCACGGGATACATGTGGACGTGCATTGTCCTGTTGGAACAGCATGTTCCCTTGCCGGTCTAGGAATGGTGGAACGATGGGTTCGATGACGGTTTGAATGTACCGTGTACTGTTCAGTGTCCCCTCGACGATCACCAGAGGTGTACGGCCAATGTAGGAGATCGCTCCCCACACCATGATGCCGGGTGTTGGCCCTGTGTGCCTCGGTCGTATGCAGTCCTGATTGTGGCGCTCACCTGCACGGCGCCAAACACGCATACGACCATCATTGGCACCAAGGCAGAAGCGACTCTCATCACTGAAGACGACACGTCTCCATTCGTCCCTCCATACACGCCTGTCGCGACACCGCTGGAGGCGGGCTGCACGATGTTGGGGCGTGAGCGGAAGACGACCTAACGGTGCGCGGGAACGTAGCCCAGCTTCATGGAGACGGTTGCGAATGGTCCTCTCTGATACCCCAGGAGCAACAGTGTCCCTAATTTAACGGGAAGTGGTGGTGCGGTCCCCTACGGCACTGCGTAGGATGCGACGGTCTTGGCGTGCGTCCGTGCGTCGCTGCTGTCCGGACCCAGGTCGACGGGCACGTGCACCTTCCGCCGATCACTGGCGACAACATCGATGTACTGTGGAGACCTCGCACCCCACATGTTGAGCAATTCGGCGGTACGTCCACCCGGCCTCCCACATGCCCACTATACGCCCTCGCTCAAAGTCCGTCAACGCACATACGGTTCACGTACACGCTGTCGCGGCATGCTACCAGTGTTAAAGACTGAGATGGAGCTCCGTATGCCACGGCAAACTGGATGACACTGACTGCGGCGGTGCCCAACCGCTGCGCAGCTAGCGCCCTTCGACGGCCAACACTGCTGTTCCTGGTGTGTCCGCTGTGCCGTGCGTTTGATCATTGCTTGTACAGGCCTCTCGTAGTGTCCGGAGCAAGTATGGTGGGTCTTACACACCGGCGTCAATGTGTTTTTATTTCAATTTCCAGGAGTGTACGATTTGCAAATGTTGAGTGGCGAACAACGTTTGTTATCAAAGGACTTCAGGTTAAGAACTGCAGGAAATAAGTTTTTATTAACGCTGTTTCTAATTTACTGCATGGCGTCGTTTGGGTAGTGTCGATAAACCAAGTAGCTCCATTTTGGACTCCTGTGAACCTCCCCTCCTTTTGTACTGTTTTCTCCTGGCAGACTATCGCAAATTACATAGGGACATAATAAAATGATGGAAATAAATATACACATGCTGTTGTGTCTTCTGTACGTCATTTTAACTGTGGCAAATAATATTAATTGAAAAAGCTACGTGGCCTGGCTCGCAACCCCCCCCCCCCCACGTAAGCCAAGCTCCCCCACCCTTTTTTAGACCGAGCCGTGTAGTTTATGACCGCTCCCTTAGCTAAGAACTTACATAATATGTATTAACGTTTTTACAACAAACGCTATCTACGCCGTATATAAAATTCAAACGTTTAGTGTCTACCGTAATCATAATGTCAAGAACAGTTTCTGCTCGTAAGAACGGAGATTTGAAATGATGTCTTCGCGGGTGTACCGCCGGATAGTGTTTTGAAAACACGATATTCTGACGACTAGCTCCGTCGTCTTCGTCAGGTGCGGAGACCTGCTGGTATTCTCTATGATTAAGTTGACACTTGAGATTGATTATTATTTCCACTGAACCCGTTTGATGTGTTATGAAATATTAATAAAATTTATACCTGCGAGATTAGGTTTTCATTCCAGGAGTTCACTTCAAAAGCATAGCAAAATGATTTAAAATATAAATAGACAGAAATAAGGAATTTAATTTAATTTAATTTAATTTAATTTAATTGCAATGGAGCACAGGCTCCGGTGGCAATTTCCCTACACAGCTATCTTCCCCCTATCCTGCACCCACCTACATTTGCCCTCTACAAATTTTTTCTTTAAATTCCTTCAAAGTTTTCGGTAAATTATTCATCGTTTCTCTTGGTAACTCATTCCAATCCCTGACACCCTTACCTAAAAAAGAGAATCTTCCTACACCCTTGTGCCTGAAATCGAGTGCCAGCTTGTGGTCATGGTCATCTTTTCCCTTCCATGCACTACTTTTCATACCTACTGCAATATCTTTCCATGCCTCATCACCAGTATATGCCCTGTACACTCCCATGACCCTCCTCATCCTCCTCCTGTCTTGCAATGAATCCCATTCCAGCTCCTTTATCATATCCGTCACTGATTGCATTCTGCGATAATTTCCAGAAACAAATCTAGCAGCCCTTCTTTGCACCCTCTCCAACTCCTGTATTTGATACGTAAAATGAGGGTCCCATACTACACTACCATATTCGAGCAATGGTCTGACCAAAGTTTTGTAACCCAATTCCTTGACTTCTCTCGTACATCCCCTCATAACTCTCTCCAACAAGTGCAGAACTCTGAAACCTTTTCCTACCACCTGTCCTATGTGTCCTGCCCAGTTAAGTTTGTTATCAAAAGTAATTCCAAGATATTTGCATTTCAAGTCTTCAGCAAGCAATTCTTTCCCCACCTTATATTCATAATTAACCTTTTGTTTTTTATTTGTGTATCTAATAAGCTGACTCTTCTTTGCATTTATCTTCATTCCATGTTTACTAACCCAATTAGATATCCTGTCCAGATCACCCTGCAACTGTTTACAATCCTCTATCGTTTTGATTCTTTTATACAGCATTATGTCATCTGCAAACAATCTAATTTCAGATAGTAAACAGGCAACACAATTATTCATTAGAATAATGAATAGCAATGGTCCCAATACGCTACCCTGTGGCACACCCATTTTTACTTCCACTTCTTTTGATACTACATTTCCTACCCTAACTTTCTGTTTTCTACCTTTTAAAAATTCTTCTACCCAGCAAATCACTTTCTTATCCACTCCAATGGTTTTTACCTTATTTACTACCATTTTATGGCTTACTCTGTCAAACGCCTTAGACAGATCTAGTGCTACACTATCAATTTGGCCTCCCTTGTCCATTTCATCTGAAATATCTTGCATATATCCCACCAACTGAGATTCGCATGAATATCCTTGCCTGAAACCATGTTGCCTGCTTGAAAACCAATTACGTTCCTCACATATATTTCTGATGTGGTTGCATATCAATCTTTCCATTAATTTACCTACCACTGATGTCAAACTGATTGGCCTGTAATTCTCAACTCTATTTCTCACCCCTCCCTTATGTACCGGTACTACTATTGCACTTTTCCAGTCCTGTGGTAAGCAGCAAGTGTCTAGACTCAATTTAAATAATATTTCAAGATAAGGTACAATGTCACATCCGGCTATCTTTAAGATATCTGTAGTAATATTATCTTCACCAGCCCCTTTATGTTTTTTCAGCTTTCTTATTTCCTTCATGATTTCCTCAGGATGGATATCAAATTTTTTACTATCGTCATTTCTAATTGTGTTGTTAAGCTCGTTCTCCGAATTAGACCCTCCTGTTTCTGATTCATTTTCCCTAATGCTTTCTCTGAACCAGTTACTTAAAATCTCTGCCTTTTTCAAATCGTAAACTAGAGTTGCAACGCTTTAGTAGGCCTATATTCAGCCATACACCGTACACTGAATATTCTGCAGATTGACACCAAAATCTGTGTTGCTGCGCTTGTCTCTCGCCCACCTGTTGAAGTTTCTTTACCGCCCATCAGTAAGTTCCTGTTTTGATATAGTACTTGAAGTAAAGCCTCAAATATCGACGTTGAGTTAGTTTGTAAGGGGCCGAATGGTTTGACTGCTGATTAGCTATAGCTGTGAGCGTTTAGTTGACTGTCCTGAAGGATTTCTAACTATTGTCTTCATCTTCTCTCTTTTGCGATGGTCAGATTTAACCTATCATCTTGATGCTTATTCATTCCTCTTGTCTTGCTATCTAAAGTTAATATTAAGTCAGGTATTTCCGGTGCGGAATCGTTGATTATAGTGATTAATAGTTTGCAAGATAATAGCAGGTGCAATTGGAAAGGGCAAGTAATTTTAGAAACGGAACTAAGACATCTAACTGGTAAAACCTTGTTTAATAGATGCCTAAAGCCGCGTTCCCACGATCTCTTGTAACGAAGGCGAGACGGGACGGGATCTGAATAGCTGAAGTGTAGGGACGAGCGCGCGCCGCGGGTTAGCCCTAGCTTACCTCGCCGCCACCTCTCCACTACGTTGCCTAGTGTCGTTTGGCACTGAGCACTTTACAGCAACAGAAGGGGTGCGAACCGCTGCTGCAAACCGATGACAACAGCGCACCGCTACACAAGCCTGTGATGTTTACCGACACAGAGTGGGTAGCTGCGTCTTATCTCCACTAGCAGAGGCGGCCCCGTTCCCATGGCGTGTTGTTGAGTATCCGTCCCGTCCCGTCCCGTCTCGCCTTCGTTACAAGAGATCGTGGGAACAACAGTTGCATAGTACAGGCAAGACGTGATTGCTACAAGGCCGAGTTCCGAACCAGCGTCGATTCTGGCTAAGTTAACACATTGATAAGTTGGATAAAATATATCAGTCTGTGGCTGGTAAAGACATACCGGTAGGCTAAGCTAACTAGTGAGAGCGGCTAAAGATGTTATTTAACATATGAGAGCGAATGTTTGTCGTGAAGCTCTGAGGAAGACTTGTTTTTACGTCAGTGATCGGCATTTAGTACTAAGCACATCAGCGCTTTGATGAACAAACAACTTCTGCCGACACTGCAACACGTGCCTACCAACTTGTCCCGATGTATAACTTAGTGTCTTCTGGTATGAGTATTCACCCACAATTCCAATATTTCCACTAATAATAAAAAAGTCTAGTCCGACATTGACAAGTTATTTGTAACAGATTCCTTATTATTTTCATAATAATATCCGTTACTTGCGCTAAAAACCCTTTACGAGGTGTAAAAATTGAATAGCTTTCTAGCAATAGTTCATAATATTCCTAGGATAAGCAACAGGTAAATCTTACTGACGTCCGAACAGCTGGTACCGCATTCTGAAATGTACCTTAAGTTGTTCTATACTGACAATTTCGATCAATTTTTCTTGTGGTACGATATGCCATTCTTCAACGGCACCATATGGACCGATAACCGAGTGTGCTATTTTGATAATCAAAACATCCTCAAACCTCGTGTTAAAGTCTGTGAGGCTAAATTTTGAACATAGGCCAAAACGTCATTATCCTCGACTTTTGTCAAAGTTGGGGAACTGGGAAAATTCGCGCCTTCATATGTTTGTCTTGAATAGATTAATTTCCGGCAAGAGAAACTTAAATTATGGCCTTTATTTTATTAAATTAAGACTATCACCTTGTAAGTACTACTGCTGCCTGACAATGCAGAAAAATTTAGCTTTTATGTACCACAATCTTCCACTCCTAAATTTCGATTATGATGATTCAAGTGAACAGATATTTAATAGTTTGTTAGTTTTGCTTTGACATTGTGGAATTTTGCTATGCACTATTATTTTTGTGAAATACATTATCATACAATGAATCAATCTTTTTATTTCAGGCAGTCATTTAACTACAAGAAATTTCCATGCATTCGGTATTCGGCTGAATAGTTCCTAGCTATTTGGCCGAATTCCAGTAAGAGTATTTTCACAGTATGCGGCGAAAATCGGGCCATTTGTGTCTGATATATTCAGTATACCATTAGAAGAGTGAAAAGTTCCTTCAGACTGGAAAATCGCGCAAGTAACTCCGATTTTCAAAAAAGGTGATCGAAGTGATCCTGCAAACTATCGTACCATATCTATAACATCTGTTTGTAGTAGAGTTATGGAGCATAACATATGCTCGAATATTATGAATTTTCTAGATGATAATAATTTGCTTACAACAAATCAAAACGAATTTCGGAAGAGAAGATCATATGAAACACAGCTGGCCCTATTACCACACGACGTAATGAAAGTTATCGATGCAGGTTCACAAGTAGATGCAATATTTTTTAGATTTCCAGAAAGCCTTTGACTCTGTGCCACACAACCGCCTTTTAGCGAAGCTTCGAGCGTACGGTATATCGGATCAGCTTTGTGAATGGATAAAGGATTTTCTAACTGGTCGGTCGCAGTATGTTGTCGTTGAAGGAGAAAGTTCTTCTAATCTAGATGTTACATCGGGTGTACCTCAAGGAAGTTTAATAGGACCACTTCTTTTCTTAATTTTTATAAACGATCTCGGAGACAAAGTGAAAAGCCTTTTTAGATTGTTTGCTGATGATGCGGTTATTTATAGGGAAGTAAGAAATTTGGCCGATTGCTTAGAAATTCAGCGCGATCAGGATGTTATTTTGGCTTGGTGCGCTGAGTGGCAACTTACTCTAAATTGTAAAAAGTGCAAGACAATTAGCATAACTAACAAAAAGAATCCAATTGTTCAGAAATACGAGTTAAACAATACAGTTATTGATATGGTAGATTCTATGAAATATTTGGGAGTAACAGTACAAAGCAACATGAAATGGGACATACACATTAATTCGTTAGTAGGTAGAGCAAATTCTAGGCTGCGATTCATAGGTCGAATCTTGAAAAATTCTAATGAACAAACAAAGGAGATAGCGTACAAATCTCTTGTGCGTCCACATTTGGATTATTGCTGTGCCATTTGGGACCCGTTTCGTAAGGGGTTGATCGAAAGTATAGAGAAAGTACAGAGAAGAGCTACTCGATTCGTGACCGCTTGCTACAGTCCTTATGAAAGCGTCACAGAACTGATTAGTAGACTAGGTTGGGAGTATCTGGCAGATAGACGACACACGTTTCGTTTAAACTTATTGGTAAACATGTGTACTCCCACTTTCACTTTTGAGTGTAGTGAAATACTTCTTCCACCAACCTATTTGAGTCGGAAGGACAGGAAAGATAAAATTGGAGAAATAAGGTGCCGGACTGATTCTTATATGAATTCTTTTTCCCCTCGTACCATTAGGGATTGGAATGCACAGCAAAGAGATTAGCTTTGGTGCTGAGCACCCTCTGCCACCCACAATTTTGTGAATTGCAGAGTATATATGTAGATGTAGATGAAAGTGGCCGAATAGACCGAGTACCGAATATTTGCCGAATATTCGTTGCAAGCCTAACTAAAACCCACTATCTGGAAAAATCCTCTCGGTACCAAGATGGACAACCTATGAAAACACGATTTGGCAACATCTCTCAATAAACTAATGTCAGATACTTAACAGAAATTTCTTAATTTTATTGTGCAGCAAACAATCACAGAAAACCTATAAAATCGCCTGGAACAGATATAACAAAACTTCAATATCCCGAAATGCAATATTCAGACACTATATCATTGCACTTAAACAGGAAGCATTAAGAGTATCGGAAACTTTGATTAATGGGTGTAAATCACTGGTTAAGGATATTTGAAAGGAAAATTTTAAGGAAAATCGTTGGCCCAGTTTGTACAGGAGGAATTTGGATGAAAAGGAATTTGCATTAACTATATCAGCATTCTGAAAAAAAAAAAAAAATTCAGACACAATCAGGTAAAGAAGAATTAAATTTTAAGACCATATTATCAGAATGAACAATAGCAGACTGGCAAAGAGAAATCTTGACTTGGCAATTTCAATGAAAATTAAGAATCACAGATTGAATCACACAGGACAGATGCAGGCTCAATTGTATGTTCAACAACCATCAATTTTCCAACAAACCATATATTATAAGGAATTCTGAGAAAGAGGAACTCAACGATAGCATGAAAAGACTTTGGGGAAAGATGAAAAACTTATCTGCTAATTAAGTTCTTACAAGAGAAGCAGTTCTGGCTTTAAGATTAATACTTGAATGTCGGATCAAGAAAATGATACTTTTATGGCATTTGTTGATTTAGAAAAAGCCGTTGATGATGTTAAGCGGGACAAGATGTTAAAAATTTAATGAAGACAGGTGTAAAATATAGATATAGAAGAATACTAGTCTATATAAGATTCAAGCGGCTATAATAAAAGTAGATTATCATGAGAGACATGCATCAGTTAAAAAGGGCGCAAGAAAATATCTTGTATATTTCCACCAAAGCAATATAAAAGTGATTAAATGGAGTAGAAATGATAACAGAAATAGGGGATTAAATACAAAAATAGGATCGGATGCGACAGAAGAAGTAAATAAATTCTGTTACTTAGGAAGTAAAATCATAATTGATGGCCGAAGCAAGAATAATGTTAAAAGCCAAATAGCACCAGGGAAAAGGACCTTCATGAAAAAGAGAAATCGTATGGTTACAAATATTGATCTAAGACTCATAAAGAACTTTTTAACATTCTATGTGTGGAGCACAGCCCTTTATGGTAACGAAATATGGACTTAGGAATACCTGAGAAAAGGAAAATTGAAGCAATTGAAATGTGGTGCTATAGAAGGAAGCTGAAAATTAAATTGACATATAAAATACGAACGAGTTTTGGAAGTGATGGGTGAGGAAAGCAGCTTACAAAAAGAATTTCAGAACTGTAGAGGTAAACAAGTAATAGATGGATTATATGAAGCAGATAATTGAGGACGTAGATAGGCTTCGGCGAAATATATCGATATTTTTTCATAAAATAATTTATATTTATGGTCTTTATTTTTATTCTCTATATATCAAAAATTATTTTATTTAAAGTATCAATTTTAAGTACCAGTTCGATATTTTTGTACGAACGAAATTCAGTATCCAATTTAATACCTCACACATATATTGAATAACTATACGTACGTATGCGATCTTCTAAAAGCGCCTTAAAAAGTGAATTCGTCGTAATTTAACAGCTTTTCATCAGTGGTTAGGAGGTTTAAAAAAAAAAAACTATTAAATTTTAACAAGTTTTAAGTTTATATGAATGTTAGCAGTTGGGTTATTTTTTTAGTTGAAGGATATTGATTAAGCATCCGTGTGGCGACGATGAGGGTTGAAATAAATTAACAGCTTCTATGATTTCATTGATGAATAACAGTTAATGCGTTGACGAAATACCTGATGTGCTAATCCTTTCCTGTGTAGTCAGAAAGAGTGGCTTATGCAGTTAACTTGGCAGTACTGCACAGCAGGAGCATACTGAGGGAGGAACATATAAAACAGTGAGATCTTTTGAAATCTACGTTAGACGGATACTACTGGTTTGATAGATTGTGAGAATAACTCAATTAATAAAAATTTCCTTAACATTTGCATGTGTCTTTAATTTTCTTAAATATTTTGTGTATATTTTTAGATAATTACTGGTTTTACCAACATATCGATATTTTTCTAGATATAAATCTGTATTGTTTGTAAATATCGATATATTTTTGATTTGCCCATTTCTAGAGGAAGGTTGTAATATAGTATGCTGAGATGAAGAAGTTAGCTCAAGATAGAAAAAGGGTGAAGCTTATATCAACAAAAAAATTTCACATTCCTCAAGTATACGTACAGACCACAAACAATTCGGTGAGCTGAAACTTGTAGTTGCAATTATATTGTAAGGTACATTATTATTACTCTTGTGTTATTTAATGGCTGCGAGAACAATTTTGAACATCGTTGGTGAACTACTACACTTGAATTAAGTAGCGTCCTTAAAATATGTAGCTCCATTTTGGGCTCCTGTGAACCTCCTCCCCCCCCCCCCACACACACGTGGTCTAGCGTGGCTTTTGTATCTACTATCCTTCTCCCTGCGTGTCAAGTACCTTGTCTCCCTATTGATTCCAGAAGACATTTTGCCTGTTTTCTCTTGACAGACTATCTTAAATTACGAGGGGTATAATTCATTGACGGAAATAAATATTCACATGCTGTTGGGTTTTAATATGAACGAGAAGCTACGTTGCTTGGTTCGGAAAACCCCCTTCCCCCACGTAGCCCAGCGTAGGTTACTACTCAACCCTTCCTCCCAGACCGAGCCATGTAGTTTGCTGACGCTGCACTAGATGAACTAGACTGCTTAGTGAGAACTGGTTGTGATATTTTTCTTTTCCCTGTCATGAATCTCTCACTGCATCTCGTGCTGTATTGAAATGACATATTCACATCAAACTCGCTAACGCTCTGACCTCGCAGTCGGGAGGACGTGGGTTCAACTCCCTCTCCGCCAATCCCGAATTCGGTTTCCTATGGTTTTCGGAAACCACTTCAGGAGAATGTCGGAGTAATTCCTTTAAAAGGCCCTGGCTGGATTATTTTCAATTTCTTGTCCTGAATCCCCTCCCGCCTCTAATGACCTCGACGTCACCGAGCGTGGTGAGGGAACGGTTAACGTTCTGGCCTCGCATTCGGGAGGACGCCGGTTCGAATCCCCGTCCGGGCATCCAGATTTGGGTTTTCCATGGTTTCCCCAGATCACTCCAGGCGAATGCCGGGATGCTTCCTCCAAAAAGGCCATGGCCGAATTCCTTCCCGTTCCTTGTACCCCATCCCATCTCGCCTCTAATGACCACGCTGTCGACGAAAAACCTCGACGTCGACGAGGCGTAAAGGGAAAAATGTATCTCAACATACCCATTAAAACCTACCTCCTCCATTATCCTGTTCATACATTCCAGTAGTTGTCTTTCTCTACCATTCATTCCTTCCACTGTTTCCTTCGCAAACAAATTAACCAATCCTGTATATCTTAATATGTGACCCACGATCCTGTATCTTTTTACCGCCAGGTTCTTCCAAAACTTCTTTCCTCCCCAGTTATTCCCAAAACGCTTTCATTAAGTACTTTATCTGTGCGATTATAACGAGTCTAGAGCTTAAGAATAAGTGTACATAATGTTGGTTCATTTTTCTAACTCCGAAAAGGATCTTACATCATCAGAAAATTCAATCATGATGTGGGCTGATAGAGTCATCAGCCTAAATCGTACTTCAGCATTGTTCCGCAGGTAGAAGGATTTTGAGAAATATCCCAGCTATGTTCAGCCTACTTGTGTAATACTTTGTTTCATTAGTTTAACGGCACCTCTTCTGCCTTAACAGTTTGTCGACGTCGGAGTCATTAGAGCTGAGAGATGATTGGGGACAAGTGAGGGTGTTCTTGTTTTTATTATTATTATTCCTTTACACCTCGTTAACGTTGTTGTCGAGGTCATTAGAGACGGGATGGGACTGGGGACAAGGAACTGGACGGAATTTGGCCATGGCCTTTTGAAGGAAGCATCCCGGAATTTGCCTGCAGTGATTTGGGGAATCGATAGAAAAGCTAAATCTGGATGCCCGGATGGAGATTCGAACCGGCGTACTCCAGAATGCGATGCCAGAGCGTTAATCGCTCACCCACCACCCTCGGTGCATTCTTGGAGTATGAAATTTGCCGTGATGTTATTCTCAATATGGGGATCATTACTAACCAAGGATTTAGACTGTTATTTAGCATCCCAATATGAAACACAATTTGCAGTGTTAATTGTAAACACGTTGCATTGTTCGTTACGATGTTTTGAATTTCATTTCCATTGAAACTGTTTCCTTTGAAGATAAATGTCACAAAATTATCTCTGCCAGGGCCGGCGCTAGGAATTTTGGGCCCGGGGTAAAATGGGCGACTTTTTTTTTTTTAGCTCTATAAAATGGCCAGGCGACAATGGGCGTATTCTTGGCTTCATGGCCTGAGGGCCCCTATAGTCGATGATCGGGCCCCCCATCAGCCGGCAGGGCCCGGGTACTTTTGACCCGCTTACCCCCCCCCCCCCCTAACGCCGGCCCTGAGCTCTGCAGAGATTAGAAAGAACTTCATGTCACATTAATTAGTTATCTAGAAACATTTTTTATCATCTCACTGTTCTCTGGCTAGAAGGAAAAGTTTTCTTATTTACTTTAACGTAAATCGAGCCGATAAGTGGATATGCATTCTTCATTGCTTACATGATCTTTGACTTGACAGTCAAGCTTTGTTTAGAAAATGGTTTATTCTAATATTTCTTTCCTTAATCTGGTAAAGACCGTTCTTGATGATAGTTCAAAAGCTGTAAAAGAATTATCACTAGCATGCAAGGAAAACAAAAAATTTTCACGGCTGAAGTGGGATCATTCAAGAATACTTTTTGTATTTTAAACAAAATTTTAATTTCAATGTTAAGCCTACTGGTGAAAAGTATACGGACTCGAATTGAAAACGTATATATCTGACAGAGGCTACATCATTTCATGATTGAATTGTACTGGCAGTAATATGTAACGATACCACGAGATCAAGAAATAACTTACTTTATTTGCATCACGTCTAAAAAGAAAGATTAAAAATTTGTTAGTGGATTGTAAATTATGTACATTATACTCGAAAAGAATTACGAATTTTAGTTTGTTCGTTCAGTCACCTTTTTAGTTGCCTATTAAAGCAGAGGTCTTATGGGAAAAAAAAATGAAAAAGGAAATTCTAAATTCTGCGTTGTTCCTTAGCAGATAGAAATCTTAAAATCTAAATTTTATCGAGGTAAAGTAATACCAATTCCTGTGTTATTTGCTATGTTTTTTGTAAATGTTTATTACATACATCTGTAGGCATATCGGTGTTGAAGGCAATTAACCTCTACTTTTGAAGTTATATATTATTCCCAAATCTTTTTAATCTTGTCTTCTTTTTTTAATTTTGGTAACTTCATGTGAATTGTAATCTTGGTTGTCCGGGTTGAACCGCGTCTTTTGAATTGTTGGTAGTAATCCCATTGCATTTCAAGGAAATTGACGCCGTACTAACGCTATATATCATTTCTTGTCTGTACGTATTGGGTTATTATTGGTTAAACATGATTAACCTCATTATATTACAATAAATCATCGATCATCCGTGTACCGATCAACCGAAAACATTGGCGTGATTTAATATTAAAAAAGTGTCAATTTTAAGGAAATGAAAATTTTGGACATCTTTTTCTAAAACACGATATAAGCCAATGAACTACAAATATCAAACATGGTAAAAATTTTACGTTTTATATTTTTTTAATATCAATGACTTTGTAGCATACAACATGGAATAATGATATTATTTATTTCTTGTCAGAAACACACACACACAAACACACACACACACACATATACAGGGTGAGTTTTTTATCTTGAGACAACTAAATATCTCGAAAACTACAAATCCGATCAAAAAAAGTGGGTAATAAAAATTGTTCGTCTCGACGGGGGACATCCGATGATACCAAATTTGACTCCCCACCCCCACCCCCTAGGGGTGGGGGAAGGGGGAGAAAAAAAACTTAAATAGGAACCCCCATTTTTTATTGCAGATTCTGATTCCCCGGAAAAAACTACCCCTATTTCACCCCCAATTCGAGTCATTTTGGTCGATAGATGGCGCTGCAATCGACAAAAATCAAAATAAGCAAAAATTCATTTAAAAATGAGGATATCTCGTGAAATACACATCAGATCAGCAAAATACAAGTTAATGTGATTGATATTTTTCAAAAACTATTCAATAACACCACCCACCTCCAAACTTGAGGGATGGGAATGGACATTATTTCAAAATATCACCAGATCTCACTTCGCCTGATTTTTTTTTATGGGGATACTTGAAGAATGAAGTTTACAGTGAAGTGCCAACAACGCCTGAAAACATGATTGAACGAATTACCAACGCTTGTCAAAAAATCACGCCGGATATGCTTCTTAGTTGCGTCGAATCATTCCAAGAGCGGGTAAATAAATGCATCGATGTCGGTGGTGATATTTTCGAGCACTTGCTTTAGAATTGTTGTTAGAAACAAACACGTGAGAGGCGAGGGGACTCACCAAAAACAAGCACCCCGATGGTGAGAGGCGAGGGGACTCACCAAAAACAAGCACCCCGATGGTGAGAGGCGAGGGGACTCACCAAAAACAAGCACCCCGATGGTGAGAGGCGAGGGGACTCACCAAAAACAAGCACCCCGATGGTGAGAGGCGAGGGGACTCACCAAAAACAAGCACCCCGATGGTGAGAGGCGAGGGGACTCACCAAAAACAAGCACCCCGATGGTGAGAGGCGAGGGGACTCACCAAAAACAAGCACCCCGATGGTGAGAGGCGAGGGGACTCACCTAAATCTAGCACCCCAAAGGGAACAGAAAATTACTACGTCCACGTCGTTGTTCCTGGGTAACGCAAAAAGTAATGTTTGACTTTCGCTATCTGCTAAAGAATTTGCATCAGTGCATTTTGAAATAATGTCCATTCCCATCCCTCAAGTTTGGAGGTGGGTGGTGTTATTGAATAGTTTTTGAAAAATATCAATCACATTAACTTGTATTTTGCTGATCTGATGTGTATTTCACGAGATATCCTCATTTTTAAATGAATTTTTGCTTATTTTGATTTTTGTCGATTGCAGCGCCATCTATCGACCAAAATGACTCGAATTGGGGGTGAAATAGGGGTAGTTTTTTCCGGGGAATCAGAATCTGCAATAAAAAATGGGGGTTCCTATTTAAGTTTTTTTTTCTCCCCCTTCCCCCACCCCTAGGGGGTGGGGGTGGGGAGTCAAATTTGGTATCATCGGATGTCCCCCGTCGAGACGAACAATTTTTATTACCCACTTTTTTTGATCGGATTTGTAGTTTTCGAGATATTTAGTTGTCTCAAGATAAAAAACTCACCCTGTATATATATAAAATTACAAGCATCAGATTGTACTGTAAACAAGAGAATCACAAAAGTACTTTTTTTAACAAAATAACAGGCTATAGTTTTGAACTAATACAAAAACGTTCATCAACCATTTTTTGTATATATAGAAAAAAATGAAAACATAAATTAAGCATTAACAGTAGAAACTGAAAGACTAGTTTGTGCGGCTTGAGTAAATTGGTCGTATTTCCAGACCTACCAACAAAAATAGTTACTTTTAAATATGGATCGATACTCCTGAATTCGCTACTTTAGTACGCGTCGCCTTTAATCAGTTCATCTATCTGCAAGGTTTCTGAAGAACAGGGAAAGATTTTTTTAAATATCCCATGAGTCCCCCAATTTTCGGCTATAGCCGGTCTGTCTTCCCTCTATTGTTTTGTGAATGCGAAAAATATTTCTAAAAAATAATTAGAATAAATGGAATAATGTGTTGAGCTACTCGGTTATGGATTAAACAGTTATCGAAATTTCTAATGCTTTTCAACCATTTTAAATGTATTATGTAGATTTCTTTTTGCAGTTCAAATATTTATTTATTTACAGGTATTTTCTGCGAGCATTACGTTAAACTTATCGATCGACTTGATAATGCCGTGAATTCTGGCAAGGTTAGGTAGATAAAAGTTAAGGATTTTCTGATAAAATTCAGTTAGTAGTTTTTTATGTCATATTACGTTTAGTACCTTACTTTTAAATTTTATCCTCCATAAGATTTTTGATTTGATAGTCGTATAATTCTTGCTCTCATTATCCATTTTAATGGCTTTTAACTAAAACTTCTGATAGTAGTTTTAAAACGTTTTATGAATTTTATACTCATGTAAGATATGTGTATTTCATTATAGTCCAAAGATGGAACTTAATGCTTACTTATCATATACTTTCCACCGTACCTGGTTCTAATTTTCAAATGTGAGAAAAACAAACTTAAGTAATTTGATTTCAAAGAAAGTAAACTAGTTCTTTATAGCAGAATTCGTATTAAAATCTAAGTATTGGAAGAAGTTAAAAGGCTGGGCTAAAATGCAAGTATATACAAAAGTATAAATTGTACCAAAAATTAAATATATGAGATTTTTAATAAACGAATAAGTCATAAGTAAAATTTGGATAAAAAATTAAATATTGGAACAAGTTAACCCATTAAAATATCTAGACTTTAATATATAGGAGAAAAAAAATTTCATCGTAAAATTACAATTTTTGTGATAACTGTCAGGCACAATAAATCATCATTAGTTTAATGACAAGCTAGACAAAGGTTGCATAATACAGTACGGTACATGGTGATGAAGGCTTTCCAACTAATTTGTTTTAAGATTCCTAAAATGAATTTTCAAATTTTTGATTTGGACGTCACCTTCGTCTACTTTCTGTCATGAGGAATGCAAGTATCTCTGTCGTAATAGATTTTTACCAATATTAGGATCCAAAAACAAATATCAGATTTATGGAAACTGTCTTGTATAAACATTATGTTACGAACGGGGCTTTATAAGATTTTGGTAAGACTGATTTAATTGTAAGGCCTTATTCTACAAATATTTTCGGATAACGGAAAAGCCATGATACAATTGTGTTAAGAAGTGATTAGTTAATAAAGGAATGTTCTTTATCGCATTAAATTGAGAAAGAATATGTGTCACTTAGATGTCTACTAGTATCATGTCAGTTGGGTAGTGATAAAACGTCCAGTCTGAATTCATTGTGTAATATTCGTTTGATTCAAAACTTCTGCTTCCTGAAGTATAGTGACGATAATTAACGTTTAATAAACATCTTAAGCAGCGCTTTAATATCAATCTATAGAGATTTTTTTTAAAGCCCTTATAACTGCATAGTTTTCTCTTAATATTTTCTTTGAAATCGGTCCTTTTACTTGGGTTTCTACGATACGCTGATATTTTTAAAGCTATAACAAGTTGAATGAGAATGTGTGAAGATTTTTGATTGGTTTAACAGGAGTAATACTTGTTCAACAATAGCCAAAATGATTCCTTTCAAATATGCCATCTCATAAAGGAACAGGGTAGTATAATAATATTGACTCCTGTCAAGCCAAGGCTTAAGAATGTTGATTTACAAATAGCGGGCATTGAGAGAGAATTTTCTGACACCACGAAACTTTCAGAGCAGGCTGATATAAGAACCAGCTCAAATCAGGATGAAATAAAGAAAAAGTTTTGTGGTAGATACAACAGTGTTTTCTAATCTAACTGGATGCTACTTGACTCTGTGAAAATGTGCATTTCGTCGGTCAGGTAGACGTTAAGCTAATAGAAACAGATCCCTGTTATGGTGCTTACATATATTGCTCCGTGAAACAAAAATATGGGAGTTAGTGTCACATGCCTTGTTTCCCTATACTTACTATGTGTTAAATAGAATTCAATGAAAAAGAAATTTGTGAAAGCTTTAAAGATATGAGTGAGAAATTCATTTTTCTTTTTTTTCTCAAATGATACATATTCTTTAAATGGAACACATACATACACAAAATAATTCAGGCAAAAGAATTTTAATAGGTCACAAAATGTTTTAAAATTTTTACGCGGTATTGATTACCAGATTATTTGAATTATCAATCGGATAATATATATGAAATATGCTTATATGTTTTAGCGATAAAAATTAATGAATGATAATTATTAAATTGGCTTATTTAGTTTTGTCGCGGAATTCAGGAAACGCAGAAAAATTATCAAAGCTGTCTTGTAATCTTTAAAAAGCTACGTATCATTGAAAATTAGGAAAATTTAATCGGATCAGTAGTTCCGGCAATAGAGCGTTTATTATTTTTTAAAGTTTTTTTTTTTGCCAAAAACTCTCAAAAATCTCAGAATATTTATAAAAATTAAATCACGTGAATCAGTGAATTCATGCGCAAGAAATTAAACGTCTATGGGTGATACACACTTTTTTCTGTATTTTTTGTCTTTTTTTTGATGTTTTTATGTTTCTTTCTCACTCAAGGGGACGAAATTGCGTCTGTACTGTAAATAGGAATTTTATCTAAGTTATTCTCGTAAACTAATGAAAATTATTCAATTGTTAAAGCCCACTTCGTTAAATCATAGAGTATTCCATCTATCCTTGTCTGTAGTTTGCACTTGGAGATTTTATATCGGAGAACAACTGGGAAAAAATAATCAGATAGCCGTTCTTACGAGGGTGGTTTGAAAAGTTCTCGGAATGTATTAGAATTTAGTATCTTACTTCGGTGGAACTGCTTTTATTTTTCAACATAGTCTCCCTGTAGACTAATGCATTTGGTCCAGCGATGTTACAATGCCTTGATCCCATCTCGAAAATGAGATTCCTCCAGGCCTGCAAAATACCTCTCCAATTCGGCTGTCAGTTCTTCCCTTGTAGAAAATCTCCGTCCACCGAGGAAATTTTTCAGCTTGGGGAATAGATGAAAGTCTGATGGTGCCAAATCAGGTGAATAAGGTGGATGTGGCAACAATTCGTACCTCAGTTCATGAAGTTTTGCCATGGCAATAACACTTTTGAGCGGCGGAGCGTTGTCCTGATGAAAGATGACGTTTTTCCTTGCCAAACCAGGCCTTCTTTTGCGAATCTTTTCCTGTAATTGGTCTAGGAGGTTTGCATAGTATTGCCCCGTGATTGTTTGGCCAGTAGGAAGGTAATCTATCAGCAGAATGCCTTTTCCATCCCACAAAACTGAGGCCATGACCTTTCCAGCCGAAGGCACTGCCTTTGTTTTATTTGGTGGTGGTGAATCAGCATGTTTACACTGCTTTGACTGCTGTGTTGTCTCTGGGGTATAGTACTGGACCCAAGTTTCATCAGTAGTCACAAACCGGCGCAAAAAATCTTGTTGGTTGCTCTGAAAACGGGCCAGACTTTGTTCGGACATTTCCAATCTGGTGCGTTTATCGTCCAGTGTCAAGAGCCGCGGCACCCATCTTGCGGATAATTTTTTCATACCCAATTCTGCGGTTAAAATATAATATACCCGTTCAGAAGACATCCCTACAGCTTCAGCAATCTCCCGCACTTTCAGTCGACGATCCTCCATGACCATTTAATGCACTTTTGCGATACATTCTGGGGTCATAGTACTTTTTGGCCATCCACTAAATGGATCAGCATCCAAGCTCTCCCAACCAAATTTAAACTCGCTGGTCCACCTGCCAACAGTTGAAAATGAAGGAGCAGAGTCCCCTAGTGTGTTCTGAAAGTCGGAATGAATTTCCTTTGCTTTCATACCTTTCTTTACAAAGTATTTAATCACTGCTCGAATCTCAGTTTTTTCCATTGTCACAAATCACTACGCGGGAACAACAACAAAGAGTCGTCACTACCGCACTCCTGCAGTTAGAGCACTGACGCGCCACGTGTTCACTCACAAAGGATGTGTGATTATTGCGCGGGAACCTCGTTGCTCTAGCACTGACATCTAGCGGTGATTCCGAGAACTTTTCAAACCACCCTCGTACAATCAATAGGATGCGAGACACAAAAGCAAAATAAAATTTTAATTTGGAACAAATAAAATATATTTTATTGGTAGTTATTTACAGATAGTATGTTATTGATGTTGATTGTCAGTTTGATTAATATTAATTAATTTTATTGTTTATTATTATTGTTATTATTTACTTCCATTGTATTTGGTGGATTTGTGTCACACACTTTTGTAATTAAGGGTCTACGGTACTGAAATAAGAAATAAATGTTTCACATTCAATATGATCCATTGTTTAACATGAGATTAAGTGACAGCGGGAAATATCGTAGCTGCTTGCATTAAAATATCGTTAAGTTGACATGCGTAGACCGTTAAGAACAAAAAATTTTCTACCGTGCCCAAAGAAATTTCGCTTTCATGATGATAAAAAAAAAAACATTTCCAGAGTCGACGTGTGGTTAGCTTTCATTTGATATTCATGAAGATTATCTCCAAAGTAATTTTATTTCAATCTTTGTCTAAGCTCCCCACTTTAACTCCCACCAAATGTTTACATTATATTAGCGTTTGGAGTAGTAAGAATTAAAGTATTAATTTTCAGTTACAGACTACTGAGTTAAGAGGCTGTGATAGGGTTCGTTCTTTCATTGTGAAAGTAAAATTACCACCATTTTTTTACATTTTTAGAATTAGTATTTCGAAGCAGTTGTCAAAGCTTCTGACGTTGAAGGGACAACAAACAGAACAATCTGAAAACTGATGGCTGAGGGGTATGTTCATCGATTCAAGTTGATCAGTTTTATTCATAACAAATTGGCATTTTTTTTTTCTATTTTACATCCTATACGGAAAGTTGTCGGCTTCGACAATATCTTGACATAACGATTACTCTAATCTGCAACGAGATATAAACTAATAAAACATCTCCGTAAACCTATGTTTGTCTGCAAAAAGTAACGGTCATAAAACCTCGCCAATCGTGTTCCGCACTAGCATCGCCGTCTATGGCGGAGGCCGACAACTTTGCGAACTGAATAGTATTATCGAATCCGGTGTCGCTACATTCTCTGAAGCACCATCCTCGATTTTTCTGCGCATCATACTAACGTTGATAGCATTTGTTCTCAGATTTCTGCGAGCCGTGGCTGGATAGTTAAGAAAAGAAGCGAAGAAATACTGGAAACAATTGAAAATTTTTGATCTAAATGAGGAAATAATTATATGTAGGAAGAAATAGAGCATATAATATATCTGGAAGCAACCAAACCACCATAGGTGCTGCTAAACTACAAGCCGAAACAGGGACGAAGAAAGGTAGGTTAACCTGAGAAAGGTGGACACAATAAAATGGGTGGAGGAGGAACAAACAATAAATGGTTTAAACCTTGTAGATAAATATGACGGGTATTTGCTCTTCACTACACTGTATTAATTAAAATTTTAATATGAAATTTCAATATAGAAAATTTAATTTATTTTTCATTTATTTTAACACCTGTTTTCTCGAAACATAATCCTACACTGGCAGACGTATGCGGCGTTGCTCGGGGGTTGGTATGAAAGTTTTGATGTTTCATTCCGTTTGATCGCATTACCGTAAACATACGCCATTGCCGTTATTATTTTTCACTTATCTTAAAGTACACGAGTGCAAAGTATCTACAAGATTAGATAAAATCTGTATATTTGTGTATCGCCATACCATCTTTAAAAGAATGTTAAAATTTCAAGTTCGAATCTGTGGGTCACTAATTACCCGATCGAAACCGGTCCAACCCCAATAAACTAGAAATTTTATGGCCTTTCACAATATCACCTCCCTCTTTGGCCGTTTTCCCTACCGTTTCCGAGATATATGAGAAAGAAAATGAAACTCTGCACTTCTAAATTCTCCTTTAGGAGGTAAAGGGAGAGGGCAGATTATTATAAACCAAATCTAGACACACACATACACAAACATATATATATATATATTAAACAAACACAATAATTTAAGAATCAACTTCATAAGGTATAATTGTAACATCCAAAATTTGTGAAAATTTATTTCCTTTTGTTATTATTAATTTGACTTTTGTTGTGGCCTAGTTCAGTTACGTTAAAACTATTTATGTTTATACGTTAAAATTAGGCCGCCATACTGTTAGTAGGCTACCATAAATTACCAAGGGAAGTGATCAATGATTTACCAGAAACGCTGGAAGGCTTTAAAATTAAAATGAGATATGTAGATGGATGGGGGAATTTACACGCAAAGGATATAATTTGAATAATAATGACAAGAAGAAGCAAGCTCCATCACAATCAAATCAATTAATTAAAAATAAATTGATTGCTGCAGCTATGAACAATTTATTTCTGGATATTTTTCTTCCATTTGGTAATGTTTATTATTCTACCGCATCTCGAAGTTCGTGAATCAAAATCACATTCAGTCAGCACGTTTGCCAGTGATCGTGTAAGTTGCCCATGTCATAAATAAGTCACGTCTGAAAACTCGTCATTAGAAATGAATCTGTGTCGATATAAATGAAGGCAAAGTCAGAATCTCAGATTTGATATGAGCGAAGTGTTTTCGTGCACGAAGTGTGATATCCAGGAAGGGTCAATACACCTCTTCACTAATCCTCCTGGAAATGTGACTTTAAAACGTCACACCATTATCTCAAAATTGCATTTTTAAAACTGACTTTTATTTGTTGAAATAATATCATAATGATTCAAAGGGTAAAACAGTATACTGATAACACCTCAGTCTTGGTTATGACTGTTCAATACATCAGATTTAAAAGTGCCACTAGAATTCACTACCAAGATCTTTTATATACGTGTTGTAAAATGGAGTGACATTAATACTGTTCAGCATATGTTTACTGTAGAAGATCAACTGTAAGTGGCAAGTGATGATTTAACGTTTACACCGTTTATAAGTGTGTTCAGATTTCTGAACCCATACCTTAAATTCTTCTCACGACGTAGTAAAGTAAGTTATTACAATATAATATAATATAATATAATATAATATAATATAATATAATATAATATAATATAATATAATATAATATAATATAATATAATATAATATAATATAATATAATATAATATTTTGTTACTTTTTAAAAAGTAAATAAAACTCTTGTTGGATTTTCGTTTACCTCGGAAACGTTTCACCCCTCATCTAGGTATCTTCAGCAATCCAGTTTTTTAATTACGTTTATGTCGTGAGTTGAGTCTTCAATCAGGGTTCCACTTCCATTGTTTTACGTTCTTAGAAACATTGGAGGCTCTTAATCACTTAAACCTGCGCCAGTTACCTCACTTTTCATATTGTTCTGTTGTATTTTATTTTCATGATGGTCGGAAGCAATTTATTTGTTACTGGTTGAAGACAAAGATTATCAAGTACCACACTTCCTGACAGGAATGTAACAAGGTATTGTACAGCTGAAGATACCTCGATGTGAGATAAAACGATTGCGAAATCATCAAAAATTGAAATAACAGCTGTTTTGGCGCTTTTTAGATTTATTATATTAATTACTGATTATTATTGATTTATTATATTAACATGAAATCGCGGAAGAAATGGCGTATATTAATTAAGTAGATTCTACAATGTTCTATAAAAAAATGTTGTATTGAAACCAAACGTATAGCCAAGAATATTAATTGTATGACGTCTTGCAATAAAGTAATCGTAGTTACAATTAAATATGCGAATTATCTGTTAGTTCCACCTAGCGGAATACATGACATCAGAAATTAAAATTAAGGAAGGAACAGAGAAACTGATTTCAAATTGGGGCAAGTTTCGTGTCTGCGTCAACGCAGCAAGGATTTTATAAAAATGGCTTTAATGTTGCTACAACAAAGTAAATAAAAATACAACATTTCGTGTTTATAGTTTCCCTGTCGAAGGCAAAAAATTATATTCTTCCGGAAATTTAACGACAAAGATATGTAATAGCTTCGGAAATGGAAATTTTGAACAACTCGCAGCCCTATTTGTCAAGAAAATCTTAAACCGAAATATTTACTGAATAATCATTTAAAATTACTATAGAATACATAAATATTTAAGAAAAGATTTTATGTTAACGTTCGGTTATAGATCATAGGGTAATAGACTAAAGTTCTGTGGTGGAACACGAATTTCATTTTCCTTTCCGTCAAAAGCTCAACAGTCGTGTATCAAATTCACCAATCTTTGCAATTGGATTCTAATGACTAATGTTATACGTTGTGTCGAAGTTTTTGCTGATGGGTTTCGTACAGACAATGCGCAGTGATCAACATATTTCATGTCTTTAAGGAAGTTTTAAGACGTAATGAACGATCATATTCAAGTCATTACCTACGCGCCATGTACATTTGAAATTAATCTTAAGATACGTGTATCAAGTAGTCGTTCTAAACTTATCAGTGCACAAAATATGAAGTAACGTACCAAAAAATGAAAATAGTTTTTATTATATTGTTTACTGGTAATAAACACTGGTTTTGTAATAATACTTTATAACACAAAAATGTTTTTAACAACTGTAAACCGGTTTGGTGTATCTGAAATATGATGAAAATGATCAACAAATTTAAAAATAAAATAAAAACAAAACAAAAAATAGTATGTGCATCAACCTTAATAACCGTGTTCGAAACAAGAAGCCATACGTAGGCCTATGTTTTCCAAACATGTATTTTGCTCATCATAATTGCACCACAAACATGGAAAAGAAGAACGTAACTTGCTGATTTATTACAGGTTTCGTAATGATCAGTAATATATCTAGTATATTTCTTGGTGATTTATAGAACGAGGAAATTGTGCAAGTCTTATGGATAGGTGTGTTGACTAATTCCAAGGACTCGTCTATTTTTCACAGTGTTGTTGCTTGGCACAGAATATGTAGGGCCAATCAGAACTCAAAGTCTGGTACAGCTGTTCAAGAGATGTAAGTAAGTCTCCAACGCAGAATGAAAATAAATGTTTCTCCCAGCTCCCGACATTGCAGCGATATAAAATCAAGATGTCTCTATTAGTATTTTAAGGAAAATTTCTTCTCCTATTTTTTTTTTTATGGCATTCGGCTACTGGGCCATACAGGCAGCTCAATGTGATTTGTTGCTATCAAGTATTGACACAAGGACACTACAACACGGACAAGACATTCACAGACACAACACTAAACACCCATGCCCTCGGCCGGACTCGAACCGGCGACCTTCGGTACGCACTCTAGCCCCTACGCTACCGAGGCCGGCTTTTCTTCTCCTATCAGTGGCTTGTTAGCATGGATTAATAAAAAGAGTCGTTTTCACTTTAAGCAAAACTATACACAATCAGTCCATTAAGTAATATTTTTACAGTCGCAAATTTTAATACGTGCACATGACTAGCTACAGCACATTATAAAAAACCTTCGTATTTATTAAAGAAAATTTATATTTATGTTCAATGTAACTAGCGAGGTCAGTTTTTCGGAAATGTCGTAGGGATACATTAAATATAAGTCTGGCTTTAGTGTCATTTATTATCTGCCTTGTGGGTGTTAAACAGTAATCAGAATTAATAAAAATAAAGAGATAGCAGACAGGATTAAGCGTATTTGTCGAAATTTAGTGCCGATATTAAAAAGATGATTAAATCTTTAAAAAATTAGGTCTTGATTCATTCATCCAACTATTTAGTTGAGTCAAATAAACTTGTATTCTCAGTTCTCTTTATTTTTCACTGCCCCTGAAGCATATTAACTGTTTTTGTGATAAATATGTGGGTGACCGAGTGTATATACACATTAACGTCCTTTATAGTCACCAATCACACTCTATTTGAAAGAAATCGTAAAATACACAACTATGAGAACAAAAGAAAAAATGATCTCTTGGGGATTAAAAGTTATTGTCATTTGTTCAAAAAGGGGTCAAATATTCAGGCATATTAATCTTGAACAAGCTCCTAAGAAATCTGGTAAGGAATAAGTTTAAATTTTGTTATGTAATTATTTTTCTACACATTTACTTTCTCTGAATCCCACAGGGTGAGTCTCTTATAATGGCATAATGGAAATTGACTGTCGATATTGTTTTGTACTGAAACCAAAAGAATGTCAGTTTAAAAAAATATTTATATCGTGTTTCTTATACTCTACGCAAAGACGTTAAAAAAAGGAATCGATGTACAATTTCCTCTTCCTGTCTGTGAAAAATGACAGTCTATCCTTTTTTAACACTGCGACTGTTGACATCTTGTACTAATTGCGAACTATTTAGCATTTTTTGCCAGAAAAAGCGTGAAATGTTCGTAAGTACTTACAAATTATTTTGTCACATATTTTAGTCATAACTGAGTATTAAACTGAAACGTTTTCAGCAACACTAAAATAGATCGCAAATGATAAGTATACAAGAAGGTTTAGTATATTTCTCGATTTTTTTCCGTTTTCTTAGATGATCATTTTTTAAAGTGTTCACAATTTATTAGTTTCATAGTACATTTTATGCAGTTTTTACTACCATGAATAATTATAAAAGAGTACTTTGGGCAATGGTGGTGTAGTGTGGGACCCACATTTGGGGTATCAAATGCATAGTTTGAAAGGCATGCAAGAGAACCTAGATAGCCGGACCCAGTCAGCAATTGGTATGATAAAGGAGCTTGATTGGAGTCATTGGAAGATAGCAGGAGAGTGGAGAGAGTTTACAAGACGTAAGTTGGTGAGGAGGCTTGAAAAAATATTTGTAGGAGAATTAGGCGTAATGTAGGGAAGGGAAAGATGACAATGATGACAAGCTAGCACTCGATTTTATGCCTAAGGGAGTGGGAAAATCTTTTTTTGTAGGTAAGTAAGTCAGGGATTGGAATAAAGTACCAAGGGAGCTGATGAATTAATGCAGAAAGTATTTAGAATTAAAATTCGTAATATGAAATAATAATAATAATAAAGAAGTAAAGAGATCAATAAGGAAATTTCCACCGGAGAATGTGCTATGTTGCATTTAAATTAGTTTCATAAATTGTTATTTCCATGCGAGATAACCTTCGGGAGTGTTCAGTTGGTTAATTTTAATAACGACCTCGCGCGTTACGAAATAGGAAAGAATTGACTGTCTAATATTTATTTGCAAGAAATTATATTCTTAACGTCAACAGCTTTTGACTGATTGTAAAAAAAAAAAAAAATCCAAACAAAGCATACACAAAAACATTTATTGCACATGAACGGTAGCTACAAATCTGGTATGATCATAAAATACTGATTGCAGTACTTTCTTCAAAAGTTACGTTCCGATAGAGGAAAAAAAAAAGATTTTCTGTTGTTTAAATATCAGTGTAAAGACTGTAGGAATAACCGAAGGAAACCATAAGTTTGAACCCAGACATCGATTCAGTTTTGAACATGACGTAACCTGGTTGACGCTGTGTGGCGTTTCTGCATATAGAATTCGCATCGTCACGACATGAAATGAGTAACAACGGCTGACGGTATGAGCACATTCGTTCTTCTCTCTGCCTTGACACGGAAGTTAGTTAATATCGCTGATGTTTACGCTAACTTTCTCCGAGTTACGACTGCAGCTGTCTTTATGACGAAACTTTCCACCTCGTCGAGACGGTACTACACCTCAACTTTCTATGAAAGACGATGTTGCGAGAAACTATAAACTTTGTCTGGAGAACCTAGTGAAGTATATAACAGCGGTGATAATGTTTCTGATTGAATTTAAATGCGATGGAGCGCATCCTATGGTAACATTTTCGCTAGTTACCCATCTATCCCTTTCTTATTGTCATATGTGCTTTGAGTGTTCAATTTCTCCACCCATATACTTTTGCCATTCATGAATATATTATATTCCTTCAGCGTTTTTGGTAAATTATTCATTACTTCCCTTGGTAATTTGTTCCAGTCCCTGAAACCCTTAACCTCAAAAGAAAATTTCCCACCCCCTTACGCATTAAATCCAGTGCCGTGTAGTACCCATGATCATCTTTTCTTTAAATTCCATGCATTACCCCTAATTCTTCAAACAATTTCCCTCCAAGCCTCATCACCAACAAACGCCTTATACACTCCTAGCACTCTCTTTATCATCCTCCTGTCTTTCACTGATTCCCAGCCCAGCTTATCATATAAATTACTGACTGGGTCTTGCAGTAATTTCCACAAACAAATCTACCTGATCTCCTTTGCATGCTGTGCTACTTTTCTGGCTCACTTATTCCATGCGTACAGACTGATGTGATTAGAATGAAAGATGTGATGTTGTTCAATCGTTTGTTCATCAAATTTGGTAATCAATAAAAGTGATGTCACACGAAAAACTGCAGTACATTATCGTAAAGTGAAAAGTGGATAGTCTGATACCAATAACTAACACACATAGAAAATAAGTTTCCATAGCAAAAGGTTTTGGAGCTTAACTCTTCTATGAGAACATGAATGTGGAACTTTTGTAGTTAATAAGCACGATGCCACTTTAATAGATTACACAAAAATTATTCAGGCTGATGCAAAGAAACACTGCTCTATTGATTGTAGTAATGAAAGGATTATTTAAAATGTACAAACGTTACAGTAGGCTACTATTTATTTTGCCTTACATTATTCTACAAAAGAAATAGAAGAAAAGGTTGTATTGTATATATATACATATATATATATATATATATATATATATATATATATATATATTGAGGTTCTACATTCGTTTTGAATGTGCCTGTTTGCGCTCTTCTGTCCCAAGGGGTACCGCGTCTTATTTTGGGTTGTTCATCTCCGTTTGTCTCATTTGTCACTAACTTCTTCCGAATAAGAGCTCCGTCGAAAGCATCTTCGGTTTTTAATCCCAACCAATGAAGGTCTTCTTTAATATTTGCGAACCAGGGCATTACAGTTTTGGATTTTGAATCAAATAAAGCGACGGATCTAGGAATTTTCCGACGCGGGGAAAAAACTGTGAGATTGCCGCCTCTTCCAAAATTATTTTTCCGGACCCATTGTCATCACACCGAGTGTAGCCGCCCAGATTGTTGCCACTTGGAACAATAGTGGAGTTAAAAAAAAGACGCCCTTCATACATGATTTTGCCGGCCCCCTGAAGTTGCCGCCCGGAGCAATCACCTTAGTTTGCCCCTCCCCCCACCCTTTAGATCCGGCACTGCAAATAAATTAAAGATTTTTTTAGTAAGTCTGTTTAGCTTCAATCGTTTGAGGAGGGCGTAGAATCGTGTCCATCTTTTACTAATTGCTTCGGCGATTTTCTCTATTTTGCTGTAGACTTCTTTGTTAGATCTGTTTTGATGAGACCCAGAATTATTTTAATAACTTTCGCCCTATATTCATTTCTCCCGAGTCCTTTATTCGCATTCAGGAATAAGGTTAAGGCTTCACGGTTATAATCCAAAAAAAAAATCAACTAAATATTTCAATGATGAGTTCTTCTTTATATATCGAGCTGTATAGATCGATTCGCAGGCAATGAGGCCTGGATGTATATTGGGACGATATTTAGGTGTAGTATATAGTACATGGAAAGGATGATGTGACTACCCAGTTACAGGTATAAGGGATCAAAATATTTTAGTTCATAGGTTAGGAATTCAGGCACGAGAATAAATTACCAAAGGGGATGTCGATCAGTTTAACTCTAAAATGAAAGAATTTAGAATAAAAATAAAGAGTACATGTGATGCGTCCTGCATATACCTTCCATTCCAATTAGCAAAAATGAAAAATAACTGATACAAACTACGAGTATGACAAAAAGGCAAGTTGCATTAGATAGGCTATAAATAATTATCAAATCGTATGATAATCAATTGGGTTCACGTAACCATTAAATACAGTTTCGTTACTCACATAAGTATATTAATGCTGATTGGAATGGAAGAACACTTACTATAGTCATTATAGTCTATTTCTACAGAATTTCTATTATTATTATTATTTTCAAATCACAGACAGCGAAGTGTAACTATCAGATGCAGGTATACGCAACCGGATGCCGTAGGCCAAACTACTCGGTCGCTGCTAACGAGTCATATGGATGTGTTTTCTGAAAATTTTCGTTGTTTTTTTCTTGTATACTATTTGAACTAAGGGAATATTTTCGAATTAGAAGCAGTGTTAGTTGACTGCCAATAACCGTTTGTATACCCAAAATGTAATGAAAATAAATTCTAACATTGTAACTGTATTATTAATATGACTGAACACAGAGTAACCAGTATGATAAAAGAGCTGGAATGGGATTCATTGAAAGACAGGAGGACGGTGAAGAGGGTCATGAGAGTGTACAAGGCGTATATCGGAGATGAGGCATGGAAAGATATTGCAGTAGGTATGAAAAGTAGTGCATGGAAGGGAATAGATGACCGTTACCACAAGCTGACATTCAATTTCAGGCTGAAGGTTGTCGTAGGTAAGAGGGTTAATTTATCAAACACGCTGAAATTCGCAGAGGGCAAAAGTAGATAGATACCGTTAAAGGGGGGAAAATGGGTGTGTACGGAAATTGCCACCGGAGCGTGCACTGCATGGCAATTAAATTTAATTAAACTGCAATCGTTAATAGGCTTCGGTGGTAGTTTCTATACACACTTATTAATGTACGAATTTTTGCTACAGGTTCTTACACTTTCTGGGGCGAATTGTTCATCAACTACATCCATAGCTTTCCATTCCCTGAGTGTCTATAAATGTAAGTTTTCTCACTTCCTTATACTTCAAATCAAGAGATAATTTGTGGTCATGCTAATTTTTTTTTCTTCCAGCACACCAACTTTAATTTTTCGTCTTGTATCAACTTTCAACACAAAAAAGAGAAACTCTTTCAGAAAATAAAATTCGATTCTTTCGTCACATACAAAATTGCTGATGTGCAATATTTCTTGTATTTTCTTATGCTATAACAAAAACCGGGCAGCACACATTTGACAGATGGTAGGAAAAGGTTTCAAAATTCTGCACTTTTTGGAGAGAGTGATGAGGGGATGTACGAGAGAAATAAAGGAATTAGGTTACAGAACTTTGGTCAGAACATTGCTTGAATATGGTAGTGCAGTATGGGACCCACATTTTGGGTATCAAATACAGGAGATGGAGAGGGTGCAAAAAAGGGCTGCAAGATTTGTTTCTGGAAATTATTGCAGAATGCAATCGGTAACAGATATGATAAAGGAGCTGGAATGGGATTCATTGCAAGACAGGAGGAGGATGAAGAGGGTGATGGGAGTGTATACTGGTGATTAGGTATCTAAAGATATTGGTGTAGGTATGAAAAGTAGTTCATGAAAGGGAAAAGATGACCATGACCACAAGCTGGCACTGGATTTCAGGCGCAAGGGTGTGGGAAGATTCTCTTTTTTAGGTAAGGGTATCAGGGATTGGAATAAGTTACCAAGGGAAATGATGAATAATTTACCGAAAGCATTGAAAGAAGTTAAAGTTAAAATTTGTAGGGGGCAAATGTAGGTGTGTGCAGGAAAGGGGAAGTTCGGTGTGTAAGGAAATTGCCACCGGTGTGTGTACTCCATTGCAATTAAAAAAAAAAAAAAATATATAAGCACCTGTTGTTATCGATGGTAAGGAACTAGTATTAATTACTGCTATAGCTGTCTACATTATCGCAGTTATTAAAATAAACTTAGTGTAATTAATATTTACTACTAAAAAAATAAACGAATGCTTAGTGCGAACATGATATGCGATAGTAATGGAAAGATTAATTAAGGACAGCCTCCCACATATGATATTAGCGATCAGTGCAATTTGTCAAGAATGAAACATTATTCTCTCCTATTTTCTTGAGACCCGGAAACGAATTTAACAGTAACAAAAATTAAGCCTAGTCTCTGCCCAAGTCACGCATAATATGCTAATACATCTCGAATCCAGAATAGCATTACGTGTTTCAGATACTCAATTTAATTAAGCTAATGGTTTTACGAGAAATTACTGGAATAATCTGCGTATTGACAAAAACAGGCAACCACCTCCGCGCAATATGATCGGCGAGGAAAGATAGCGCACAAGCAAATCAAGCTTAGATATCATGTTGTTGGAAGCAGAGCTCTCGAGTTTCTGCTAATTAATTCCTTGCTGGGAGTTTCGCGTGCAGCAACAGAAGTAAACAGGAGCAGATAAGGTTTGGGTGGACAGCAGAACAAAGGGGTATATTTATATTTCTCGATTTACAACTCTTCGTTGCTCGAAGCCGGAAAAAAAATAATTATGTGCTAGTTAAATTAGGTAGTTTTAAATGATTAGCAGATCAACTTAGCAGAATCTTTGTCTTGCTGTAGTTATATGTATCATTCAAACGTTCTATACTTTCCCTAGCTCATTAAGCGATGCTTTTATTGCTAGTTTATTAATTTTTTAAGATTATAATAATGATAATAACAATAATACCGATAAAATTTTGTCGCAGTGTTAATGCTTGTAAGATTATTTTTTGAAGACTCCTTGCTAACTACTTTTGTTGTAATAAGTTATTTATTTCCATTATTATTATTTGGAGCATTATTAGTAGCTGTATATGTTTACACATTGTTATTGTGGAAGGATTAAGTCGTTTTTTATTCATTAATAATTTATAGTAATAACAATACTTAGCAATAATAATAATAATAACAGTTACAACACATTTCCATCCACTGATAATGCCACCATAATGGCGAAAAGGTAGTGGAAGAAATGATTCATTAAAAATAGTAACAGCTTGAAGATGATCTTTAAATAACTTTAAGAGGGAATTGTGGAAAAATAGCCAACAATGAATTTCTCGTCTGTTTATCTTGTAATTTTCCATGGCTATAAATGCATTATAAACACATCAGAAGAATTTTCAATTCGGAAACAGAGCGATCAGATCAAGAAAATACTGGATCTAGCTTTTTTATTTGTGAGAATGAAGCTAAAATCTTGTTGGCTACAGTTAAATAGTTTTGGATTACGTCAGCAACGAGTTTTATGAGTGTTTCAAAATTTAATAATCTGGGAAAGAGAACGAAGTAATGTGATCCGGCTATTCAGGCAACACGCAAAACTTAAAACAGACATTTTCTTTTCGAATTATGAAATGTACACGATTTTGCATACGTAATTTATAGTAAAAAAAACCGAGGTAAATATTCACGAAATAAAAGCATGTCCAGGTTTTATTTTAACACAAATATAATAAACATGAATTTTCAAAAAAGCTCTTAATTAAACAGCATTAATTTTTTTTGTATCTGAAGATTTTGTAGGAATGTATTAAGTCGTAAAATAAAATAGGGTTTCCCAAATTGGCTTATCAGGAAATTACATTCTGTATTTGAACGATTAGAAGTACATAGCATTGTGATGTTTCTTTAAAACCAAGCGTTTTACATTGCGATGAAACGCAGGGAAAAAATTGTTGCGTTTTCACGGAAGTTTTTCACGGCTTAGTTGAGTTGGCTCCACTAAATTCAGGTTTAATAACTGTTGGTTTACTTAGCTATGCAATTATATGTAACACATCTCCCTAAAATTACGCACGTTCCGATATTATTGAAATTTTTATAGTTTTACTCATTTTTTTAATGTCAATTGCTAGTATAATGACTATTAGTATAAAGAAGAACATTTATTCAAGCCGTTACTACAATTTTACAAAAAAATTAAAATTTAACCACGCAGTGAAGTAGGTTACGAATTGAATAAATTATACATGCGATACGTTGTACGTTGGCGTTTACTAGTAACGTATTCCTAAACCACGTAGCGTGATTAATTTCATATATTAAATTGCATAAAAAGGTTCACTTAGTTGTAACAACTTTAAATATAGTTCGTAAACACTAAGAAAACTTTTTATTTATCGAAACTACTTTGCCCTATAGCGGTGAATTGTAGCCATTCCAAAATTTCTATTTGCTTTAAAATATATTTAGGAGATTGTATTAAATTAAACTTAACCAAGCATCTGTTACAATATCAATGTTTTGTTAAGGATAAAATGAAGGGTACTTAGCAAAGTCAACGTCAAACTTACATACTTTTTCTTGGCAGTGGCTTTTAGAAGATGCCTATAGCAGGCTATTAAGAAAATGAACATTCTTATCAGAATGTAGCTACATATTTCGACTACATTTAAAATCCATCACACAATATTTCCTGCTGGGAACATTTGGGGACACTTTGTGAAGCTTTCGTCTTACACACTAGAAGAAATTAAAAAAAAATAAAAAATACAGTTTTATGGTAGGGGAAGAAGAATCAACAAGTGCACGCATTTTTTTTGTCAGCTGTCAGACAAAAATCACACAGTTAGTTTTGGATAATACAACTTAAGCATAATTCCATAAGCAATTCGGGACGGTGTTAGCCAAACACCTGAAGTGGAGGAGAAAAATGGTTCCGTTACAACGGTGTAAATATTTCCGCCAATGTCGGTACAGGGATCATATCAACCTAAACTTTTGTTTTCTTCCCAGCGGTTGTATTTAGGTTGAGATGAGGCCTGGACCACGGGAAAAATTTCGTTTAAAGCCATAGAAATGCAGTATTTCCGTATAGCGAAAACACTTGGTTCCCCGTAGAAAATATTTCGGCATCGTAAATTTCTGGTGACTTTCTGTAACGGAGAGAAGCTGAAATATCAAGAACACATTATCATAGAGAAATTAACGAATATTTCAAGAGATTTGTATTAATTTTGTAGCGATCTGGAAATAAACAGAAAAATGTTTCGGATCGTCTAACTCAGATACCCTCCTGCCTGAGGGACAACTATTAACGCTCTTTTATAAACTAAAACCTACTGTTAACACAGTAACTACTCTACCCATTAGCATCCACTCCAAAAGATATGTTACGGAATATTTTTCTAGTTGTAACTCATTCAGCGCGTTAAAATATAAAAGGTAGAAAGTATATTGAAAGGTACGGCTCTCACAGTTGGAAACCACTTTTTGGATGGCAACAGCGTGTTAGCAAAGTTGCTGGCGTACTCACCCGCTGGCTTTGGAACGTTCCTCTTGACCTGCATCCACTTGTAAGTCGGCATCGCCGGCTGTTGCTGCTGCTGAGGTTGCTGTTGCGGCTGTTGTGGTTGGTGCTGCTGGGCCTGCAGGTGGTGCTGTTGTTGCTGCTGGTGGTGGTGGTGCGCCAGCGGGAGCTGGTGGTGTTGCTGGTACGCCTGGTAGCCACCGTGGTTGTGCTGGTGGTGGTGATGGTGCAGACACGTTGCCTGGTGCTGGTGGCCAGCACCCTGCGGTTCCTCCTTGTACAGCCTCGTGGACTGGTACTCGGTCACCGTGACGGGGGTGGGACCCAGTTGGTGGTGGTGAGGGTGAGCTTGGTGGTGTTGGTGGTGGTAGTCCTCGGTTGTCTGCCAGGCGGGGGCGACGAAGGGGGGCGGTGCTGCGTCCTGGTGGTGCACCGCCTCCGGTACTGGGGGTGGCTGTGGGGTCTGCGGTCCAGGCCCGTACTGGAAGGTGGCGTAGTCCAGGTTGGTGTAGCTGAGACCGTTGTCCGAGGTGATGATGTCTTCGGGCGCCGTCTCGGGCCCGGTAGCAGCCGCCGCCGCCCCTTGGGGGTGGTAGAAGCCGCCCCCGGTCTGTTGCGCGTGGTTGTGTTCCGACGGATACGCGGCGGCTGCGGTGACTTCGTGATGAGCGTGGTACTGCGCGTGGTGGTGGTGGTGATGGTTGAGATGGTGATGGTTGGTAGCTTCACCCCCGTACAGAGGGGCTGCTACGGCTGGAGGACCTGCCCCCGTGGTCACGTGGTGGTGGTGATGGTGGAAACCGTCGTTGCACATCCCATACATGCCCATGTTCATCATCATCATCTCTGGACGCCAGATGACGAAAACTTGATGGGCACTACCTCACGTGTAATACAGTGTCTTACAGAAAAATGATTCACTCCCTTGGGTCCACCTAATAACAAAGATTACAGTATAATCAGCTGATTGCTTCTGTCACCGAGTCACAGTGTGGCCACAGTGTTTACCTTCCCAACAAATTTATGTATAATAGTTTTCTCCAACGCAATGGTTATGACTTAAATATATGAACTAAATTGACAGCAATGAGTGGCTGTTACAAGTCATTCAACACTTTCAGTTACCTAATTTTCATCAGGTTGATATCACTACCGAGTAGATTTGTCCTTACTTCCTCCCCCAAGTTATTCTTTTATCACTCACATGTAAAAACCGTCACCATGCTGTTTATCTTAACCACTATTGACACTGTTATCAAATGATCACTGTTGAGTGTGAAAAATGTCACTAACCAGCCTAAAACGGAAAGTGATGGAATTATAGGCAGTAGTCACAATCAACGTCAATATGAAAGTGTACCATCCCCTTATCACACTATCTTTTTCGTCACATCGTAACCACTATCAACGAGGCTGTTGTCCGTAAGCCTGATCACTATTATTCCACTTGTATTCCCTACAACTACTCACCGTCAAAAACACTTGTTAGTGCTGCAGTGAATGATGGTAGCCTAAGATCACTATAATCTCGATGCCTTGAATTAAATGACGAAGGGATGGAATTGTTCAATGCACAGTAGTCCAATGCTGCTTCCGTAAGTCAGCTTACTTACTACACTGTAGTTACTACCAGTGGAGTTCTTCACTGGAGCGCAAAGCACTTGTTGACAACTGGAGTTACTTCAGGAGCTTCGTGAGTTGTCAGTCGGCGGAGATACTGAGTCTGCCATCTGGACTGGCCCCTCATAGCTGTTTTGGCTGTGTTTTCGTGGTTCCTCCCGTGGAGTCGAACTGCACAGTGATCCGCAGGATGACAGCTGGTACCGTGACGTCTCCCTCGGTCACTCACGCGGTGAAGCTCCTGCAACAGGTAGAGAGAAGGCCCTTGGTGAAGTCAACTAACTGTTTTCCATTTTTCGGTCGCTGGCGATATCTGCTGTCGCCCGTTAATCCTCGGGCCTATCAGCGTCCGCCTCGACGTCCCGGCAGCCTGATAACGTCTTGATTAGATACCGCTCGCTCGCCCTGACAGACTCCTTAACATCCGCGAGCGATGCCAGTGTTTGTTCATCTGACGGCCGGGTTTACAGAAACTCACTGTCAGGGCTTGGGACGTGGGGTTCGGACACTGCGCACAGTGCTCCTGACGTTTTCGACGTGGACGTATCACAGAGCCAGACAAATTTAATACCTCCTTTACTAGTCATATATTAACTTGGTTCCTAATCAGTGGTCCCACAATTTAGTTTTATCATGAAGGGTCCGGTGTATCTCGCTTATAATGACAAATACCCCTCCACGAGTAGGGTACGTAATAAAGTCGTGTTGAGAACGATAGGCAAGAACGAAATTTGTGGACCAGTATGACAGAAAGAAGACAGACGAAGTTAAAACTTGTGGGATTCATTAATTTCTTACTAAAGGATTAGTCGAAAGAGGGATTCTAAGATAACCTTGGTCTCACAATTTGAACATGAATTCTTATATAACTCGACAAATCGAAAGTTAAGAATAATTTTTTTGATATCTCGCTTAGTTCTAGAGATATCGCCTCTCAAACGTGAGGTGGTTACGTCAAAATGCGTCCTGGACCAGAAGAAAAATTTCTGTAAAAACGACATTCGACGATAGATTCTTATGTTACTCGCCGAGACAAATCGAAGTGAGGACAAAAATTTTTTGAGTCTCGCCTGGTAAATTTATTAATTATCTAAAGCATGGTTAGCGTATCTCAAAAGTGAGGTAATTGGGTTGAAATGTGACCTGGACCAGAAGATAATTTTCGTCAAAACTAAATTTGTTGGTGGATTTGCATGTAACTCGACAATAAAAATCTAAAGTGAATAATAAAATATTTAGATACCTTAGTTAGTTCTCGAGATGATGTATCTGAGAAGTGAGATGGTTAGGTTGAAATTCGACCTGGACCAGAAGAAAGATTTTGGCGAAGGCAAATTTTATGATGAATTCTTATCTAGCTAGACGAGAAAAAAATCGAAAATGAAGAATAATTTTTTTTTTATTATTTTTTTTTTTTTTTTTTGCTTAGTTCTCAAGATATACCATCTGAAAATTGAGGTGGTTAGGTTGAAATGCAGCCTGGACTAGAAAAAATTTCACCCAGGCTACAAGGAACTACACGGTAGACATTCACAGTGGATGTTATGTTTTCCTCCTAGCGGTTGCGGTTATGTTAACCCTTTCGTGGGCGGTGGGAAACCTTCTTCCCACTCGACAAATTGAATTAAAGCTCTTGAGGGAAGCGCATTTACCACCTCTGACAAGTTCTGCCATCTGCCAGAAGCTTGAAGAAACATGTTAAAATCGCTTTATGGTGCATTTTTACATTGTGTTCTGTGCAACGCAAATTTGTTGATGATCATTGTGAAATTTGCGTCCATTTTCAAGCTGTGTTGGACGAAATTGCTGGTTTTTTTTTTTCGAATAAATTGTTATTAGAGGAAAGCATTAACAAATTCTGAATACTAATTATGTAATTAGGTACCTTAGCAATATTCTCAAGTGTTGCACACAAAAAATATTGTATATGTAATTTGTAAAGTTAATTTTTTCGAATGGGAAGTAATCTTCCCACGGCACTGTCTCTTGTTAGTATTACTTGGAGAAGCTCAATAACTTGTTGGGAATATTTGCACTGAATAAGTTTTATATTTGTCAAAAATAATTATATATTGATGTTCTGTTTGTGAACCTAACCTATTATTTGATAATTCACGTACAAACATTTATTATAATATAATTATATTGTAATTATAGTGGCACACATTTGAATAATAGTGACATATTTCCTGCCTTGTATGCTATCATACATTTTATTTATCTGCTTATTCCACATTCACATGTCTGAATACTTGGACCTGAATAACCCAAGGTATCAAGATGTGGTTTATGATATATTATTTTCATGACGATCCTGATGTGGAGAAAAAGTCTTGAAGCTCCAGATGAACTGAATGCTTTGGATGATTCACACATGGATAGAAACAGGAAATCTGAGAATGAAGTTACAGAGACAGATATTGAAATAAGTATGCCTGCAATTCCTAATACTAGTGGAGAGTATTCAGATTCGGAAGAAAGGAATGGGGAAGTGACTGTTTGCATTTCCACAATATCAAAAACAAATTAGTGGTGGATTGTTGCATCAAAATTATTGGAGGTGTGGACAGATCTGACCAGCTTAGGGAACGATATGCAGTAGGAATGCGTTCTGTAGAGTGGTGGTACAGGATCTTCTAGTTTTTATTGGATCTAGCAATAATAAACAGCTTTTATGGAAACAAAACAAAAGAAATTCCGGTAACTATCAACTGACATACAGGATTCACCTTGATAGGCAGTTGATTGCAGGATTTTCTTGTAGAAAATGGTAAGGCTGCAAACCAGAATTTTTGGCAAAAAGAGGGAAAGTGCATGATGATGTAAGATTGATAGGTGTAGGGACACATCAACCAATTGTAAGAAACACTTACTAAAGTTGCTGAAAAAGTTGCTGAAAAACGCACTAGGTAAATGTGCACAACATGTGATTTACCTTTATGCAGTGAACCCCGCTTCAGAAAATTACATGGGAAGTGAAAGGAGCGTATTTTTGTATAAATTAACCATTTTATGTCAATAAATAAAAAGAAAATTGATACACAACAAGCTTTTTTATTACTTCCCAGAAGTGCCCGTGGGAAGATTACTTCCCACCTCGTCGTATAGGAAAAGACAAAGAGAGAAAGTTGTACTCTCTTCTCCATAATACTTAGAAGACAGTTCTTGATAGTTTTTAAGATTAATTTGGTTTGTTAGGCTGCCAGAACTATTTTGCCCGCGAAAGGGTTAAAATGTGGCATGGATCAGAAGAAAAAAGTCGCCAATGGAACTATAACAATAACTAATTGTTGACATTCGGTATCAAAATCTTCACTTTCCATCTGTCTCGTAGAGTTCTATCAGAACCGATAATCGAATTGCGGCGCCACGGTATTGATAGACCGGCGTTGAATGGTCTTATAACATTACGGCTTATTGACATCGTTATCGTTACAACAGGAGGACGAAGAACGAAAGAAATTCTGGCATGGTCTTTCGCAATGAAACGTCCCAGCATTCGTTGAAGTAATTTCTGGAAAAAATCAGGTAAACGGAAATCAGGATGGCCGGGCCGGGCATTTAACCCACGTACTCCAGAATTCCAGGCTCGAGAGTTAAACACTGAACAACCAGTCTCGATACGGAAGAACTGTAAATGTAGACACAGATTAGCATACTTTGAGGTTGTGATGGGTATACGGAATTAAAGAAGTTAGCTCAGGACAGAAAGAGATGGATAGAAAAAATGTGGGGAATATTTTCAGAGCAGTTGAGAGACGGAAGACAGGAAGAAAAATAGCAAGATTGAAAGAAACAGTAAATCATCTGCCCTCACAAAGTGAACAATTGTCGCAAGAAAATAGTTAGTGCGATACAGCGTTTAATCATTAGGACAACTACGAATGTTTGATTACAATTGGTAACTCACTATAGCAATAATTTCAGTGAGAGCTTAATTTATTTATGTAGCTACTTGTAAATGTAAATAATTAAAGATACATTAAGTTTGGTAACAAAAACCTGTGAGAACTTCTGATGAGGACAAAAGCATTAGAGAGGTTCCTAATTCAATTCCCGGTCCGTACATCAAGATTTAGGTTTTCCATTAGTTTCACCAAATAACTACAGATGATTACCGGAATGGTTCCAAGGCAATGATCTATTTCCTTAAACTTCAAAGACAACCCTCGCATTGGCAGTGTATCATTACAGTGGCGTCACAATCTGATGAATTCTTGTAGAACTCGACGAAACAAATCGGAAATAAACAATTTTTTTGTATATCTCGCTTGATTTTCGAGATATAGCATGTTAAAAATCAGTTATGGGTATAGTTCCTTGTGCTTTTGGTGAAGTTTCTTCTGGTCCAAGTCGTATTTCAACCTAACGACAGCCACTTGGAAGAAATTAAAACACCTATAGTGCCTTTCAACCGTGTGGATATTGTGGTTTGTTGATGCAATATCTCCAGAACTAAGCGAGATATATATATATATATATATATATATATATAAAAAAGCCTTTACTTTCAAATTGTCTCGTCGAGTTGCATAAGAATCAATCTGCGGCGCCGCGGTTATCGTAGAATCCCCTTCCTATTCTGTTTCTAATGACCATGCTCTTAAAACTTTAAGTTCACTTTACTGAGAAATTTAATGACAAAGTTTATCAATGTTTCGTAGCGCAGACCAATAACAACTGACTGTTCCACCTCGCTGAAACACACGTGTTGTCCATCTTCGCCTCCGGTTGTAACGGCTATGT
Source organism: Vandiemenella viatica (assembly GCA_031002005.1). NCBI lineage: Eukaryota > Metazoa > Arthropoda > Insecta > Orthoptera > Morabidae > Vandiemenella > Vandiemenella viatica. The sequence goes on from CM061918.1 coordinate 80,716,638, forward strand.
CTATGGAGACTTAGAAATTCGAGACTGCAGACAGAACGTTCCGCGAAATGCAACGTATGTTCATATCACTTCGCATACAGTGGGATAAAATAATTAAAGGAGATACTAGGCAAACGTTCCATCAGTTCTGTGGGTTCGAATCACCGTCTAGCCATAAAAAAAAGAAGATCTTTGGACATGTGACAAGATGTAAAGAAGGCGACATGGAGAAACCCTCCATGAAACATAAGGGTTTAAGCAGAAGACCTCGTGATAGGAATTGGTGGATGCATTATACCTAAAAGCACTGAAAAACAAATCACCTTACTAAACGATGCTACAAAAAATCCCTTATTAGAGGAAAAGATGACTACTGATTTAGTTGACAGTACCTCTTACGCAGAATCAGTGTTCTTTTTATTTTCAGCGACGAAACAGCTTCTTGCTACCTTCGTTTCTGAGTGCAGTGTTATATTTTTCAGCGTTCTTCTTCATACCTAACTCATAATTATTCTCTTAATTTCATCTGTACCTCCAAGCCAGTACCAGGGAGTTAAATACTTATAAGTGCTCCTTATAAACGTTCCCGTAAGACTGGGGTTATTTATGGCACTGCATATCAATGAAATGCTCTACAGCTTCCAGCCGCGTGGAAATATCACTTTCCTTACACTTTTCGACGGACACAATCTCCGCACTCATTTTCCACCAACTAGTCACATTGTTTGTTTTGGTGGTTCCTCGGAAACAGACCAGATATGGCGTTTGTCTCCTACCGTTTCCATGGCACTGCCGAAACAAAGAACTACTTCGCTAGTGTGACTTTATTTGGTTAAAAATGAAGGCAGAGATTGCGTCCCCCAAAACGTCCAAAGAAAGTAATATTTCGTGACGGCTCGCAGTCAGAGAATGTTTTATCGAAAAGTTTATGTTTATAAATAAACTCTTCTCGGGCTTCCAGCCGCGTAAAAATTTCATACTTGTGGGACATTTTGAAGGCATCTGTCTCAGAAGAAAATAGGATCGGATGCAATAGGAGAAGTAAGTGAATTCTGTTACTAGGGAAGCAAAATTACAACCGATGGGCGAAGCAAGAATGATGTTGCAAGCAGAATACCCTTCAGGAAAAAGAGAAATGTTTTAGTTTCAAATATTGATCTAGGAATTAGTAAGAACTTTTTTAACTCTTTGTGTGGAGCACAGCACTTTATGGTAGTAAAACATGGGCTTTAGGAGTACCGGAAAGAAAGAAAATTGAAGCATTTGAAATGTGGTGTTACAGAAGAATGCTGAAAATTAAGTGTACAGACAAAGTAAGAAATGAACAAGTTTTGGAAATGATTGGTGAGGAAAGAAGTTTGTGGAAGAAGCTTACAGAAAGAAGAGACAGACTGGTAGGTCATATTTTCAGACATGCTGGATTGGTTAATTTGCTTGTGGAGGGAACAGTCGAAGGTTAGAACTGTTGAGGAAGACAGAGATTAGAACATATCAAGCAGATAAATGAGAACGTGGGTTGTAAAGGATATGTAGAGATGAAGAGGTTAGCACAGGATAGGAAGGGATGGAGGATTGCCTCAAACCAGTCGAGAGACTGATGACAGCACACAAAAAAAAAATTTTAAATACTTAATATGGGAATCGAAAAGAAGGCTAATATTCTCTGAAGTGGACGAAGGGCTAAAATGTTTGGAGACTTGGACTATTAATATTTAACAACTATAGGCTGGATGTTACATTATACCACAGATCTGCATGAACAAAATAAAGTTTAATACCCAAGATCTTACACCTTTTAGTTTTGTTTCTTCGCCACTCTTACTAACGTTATAACTTACCGAGGTCCATCACAACTAAACAAGACCCACAGAAAACGGCCATTTACTTAATCCTTACACGAAGGGAGTTTTTTTTATTTTTTTATAATGCCACCTGGAAATGAGTAGACTATTGTAGGAGCAATGCTGTCCTAACCTCATATCCTGGAAATGCCAGATTTTTGCCTGCCCATTGATACATTCGTGGATTTTTAAAGGTTATAACTTAAACTCGTTTATGGCCTTATACAGAACGAATGCGGTATCTAAATTTACAATATTTTGCCTGGAGACCAACTCAACCATCTTCGCGGACCCCGGGTTGAGGAATGCTGTATTAGACGAAAGTATGTGCTGCCATCTGTATGTGAAGAGTGTAACTATGCTCTCTGTGTGAGAAGTGCATAGTTTATGAGGCGGTGATTGGGGACCGTGCTAGATTTCGCCTAGATCAGTGTCTCTGTGGTCCGCGAAAGTTGGCTAGGTGTTCCACATGCAGAATATTTAAAATGTAACTACAGCTGATTTAAAAATATAAGAAAAAATTTAGTAAAAATTATTCACATAAAACGGATACCGCAATGTGCAAATCAGAAGCTCGTTTAAGCTATAAGCCAAACTTTCTAAAAAGCCATGGTATTTTCAGGATATGACTGCATTTTTACTGAAATAGTATTATCACTACATACGTTTTCGTAGACGTTAGAAAGCGGCAGTCATCTGAGCATTAAATTAATGGTCGATTTAGGAACGTCTCACTGAAGGTATAGGTCTTAAGGAACAGCGGTTCGTGCCTTTAACATTTGGAATGATTGATTACTAATATACAAACACGTAAAAAATTAGGCCGGTATAAGCTAGTGGCTCGTAGAATTATTTTTGGACGTTTGTTGTTTCTTGGGTTGAATAAGTTTGGAAACGTTGTTTTTAAAGAGTGAACGTTATAAAAATTAAGTGCTGAAGCTAAGCAGACACACAAGTTACTAAGTGTTTTCCATTTTTTTGGCATCTCATTGCAAACTTATTGTTAATCACGGAACAAATAAAAATAAACTATAAAATTTACCATATCAAAAAGGAAAAAATTATTAAATATTCATCCTACAAAATTTTCATTTGATAATCAACAGGTGAGACATAGAAAAAAAAAATTCTAATATCAATAAGGGGGATTTGTAGCGGTCTGGTAGCTCAGTGGTTAAGGCGCTTGCTTTCAAGACGTTCGTTGCTCCGGTCCCGTGTTCGAATCCCGCCAGGCGCAGGAATTTTGAGAGTTGTATTTGATCATATGAGCTATGCCAGGACGCTCCGTGGTTCGGATTTCACGTTAAGCTGTAGCTCCCAGAGGAAAGGAACTGGCCGTCCTACCTCTGACACAATGGCTTAGTACGTCTCCTTCGGGAGGATCCAACCAACCTTCGGGTTGTGGACTAAGTTAAGTTAAAGGCGAATTACAGATACAACATTAAAAAAAACATTCCTTTGTCATCTGTTCTTCAGTAACTTAGCATTCACCATTAATTTCTTGTTTTTAAAAATGGTATGATGAAAATCTTGGTTCAACTTTTTTAAAAAAATATAGTATTTTTCATTCAAATGAGATGCAGTACTAGCAATAAGTTTTCCTCTCCGATCAGTTTATACATATAGAATGATGAAAAAAGTTTGCGAATAATTGGTTGGGGGAGGCAGGTTAGTCAAAACAAACACACAAATTTTTAATAACGCTACAAACGTTTGGAAAAGTTGCGCGCTTGGTGAATCCAGACAAGTAAGGGAATTTTGTTACAAACCTTTGGTTAGACTATTGCTTGAATATGGTGGTGTGGTAAGCGACCCAAATTTTGGGAATCAAATACAGGAGTTGGAGGGGGTCAAAGATAGATTTGTCTCTAGAAATTAGCGCAAAACACAATCAGGAACTGATGTGGTGAAGGGGCTGAAATGAAATTTATTGGAAGACAGGAGAAAGGTAAAGAGAGTCATAGGATTGTGCAAGGCGTATATTGGTGATGAGTCGTGAAAATACATTGGTTGAAGAACTAAGAGAGGTGCACGAAGGGAAAAGATTACCATGACCACAAGCTGGCACTCGAATTCAGGCAGAAGGGTGTGTGAAGATTTCTTTCGTTGGTAAGGGGATTAGGGATTGGTATAAGTTACCAAGAGAAATGATAAATAATTTACCAACAACGCTGAAAGAGTTTAAAGTTAGTAGAAGCCAAAAGTGGGTAGGAAAAGGAAACAGGAAAATGGGTGTGTAGGGAAACTGCCATTGGCGCTAGCGCTCTATCGTAATTAAATCAATGTACTAGGCGCCATACAGTTAAGAGTTTTGTACTGAATTTCTACAAATGCCTATGATTTTTAACCCACATGACACCTCATTTAGGAACATCAAGTGTTAAATAAAACTGATTCATAAAAAAACGATTTAGCCTATTGTCCCAATAAGTTCATCTTAATCGTAGTAAAGAAATAGTAGAGGAGAATCGGGTAATATGGAATACCATTTATATTTTGTTGTACAAAATAGTACTGAAAATAATTTAACACCTGAAACTAAAACCAATACAACCTTCAACTTCTTGTGATAACATATATCTAATAAAAAGCTGTCAAAACAGATTTTTTTATTAGTAACATTTAGTTTTAAAAAAATTATCGTTTGGAGGGTAATATGGAATAGGCGGGTAATATGGAATAGAAGGTTTCAAATAACGTAAACTATCTGGAATTGAGATAAACGGATTTAATGATACTTTTTAGTCAACATCATCATCATCTTTGTCGAATTAAATAGCTATCACTTCTTTCTTTTTCGGCTGTTCTTAAAACAAAACATAATTAATGAATTAATTAAGAAATATTTACTTTCTCAATTGTTATTTTATTATTTTCAATCAATATTAACAAAAATCGTATTACTGACATTATATTTGATTAAAAATGTATTTCAATTCAGTAATTATTTTTCGGGTTGTATGAAATACCACAGTTTTATGGAATACCAAGTATCTCATATTACCCGAATCGCTATCTTGGACAAAATAGGCTTGATGATATTATAAAAAAAAGATGGAAGCCAGAAAAAAAGACCTGTACAACAAACCATCACTCTTTTAGTACACATTACACTAAGACAAGCGATCAACAAAATAAATATAATATTTTATATATATTTTAGAAAACTAATCTGCAAAAATTCTCGAAAGTGGAAAAACAAACTTTATTGGATAGCAAACACAGTTCAGCTCCCAAATGACCGACCTTCACAACAAAGCATCAGAGTAGTTTTGAGCAGCAGTTGATGGTACTTCGACTATACAGCAGCTTTCGTCAGAGGAGAAAACTCGGTATTCCTAATTACCAGACTATTCCATATTACCCGATTCTCCTCTATGAAAGATACGCCATTCCACTTAATTCTTTGATCGGGAAAATGTCTCACTTGAAAGCGTTTATGTAACTATCGGCTTTTGTGCAAGGGTGGAGAATTACTGCAAAGTCTTTCACTTATAGGCGCAAGTTTACAACTTAGGTCGTTGAATTGTGATGATGTTTTGGCACACATGGCGTGGCTATGCTGCATTGTTTTGACTGAGAAATGCGACATATTTTTTTTTTTAAAGAAAAAATAGATGAAACATACATTTTGGTTACACCATTTCGATAAAATTAGAAATTAATAGAGAATTCTAAGTGACATAAGAATATATGAAAAAATTGTTTATTTTTTTTTTTAAAGTTATGTCTGTTCGGAAATTAGATGATGAATGTTTTACTAAAAATACTGAAAGAATTTAAAGTTGAAATTTGACGAGGGCAGAAGTAGGTGGGAATAGGAAAAGGAAAAATGGATGTATGGGGTGATTGCCACCGGAACGTGCTCTCCATTACAATTAAATTAAGCTTAAAAAATCCTCACCTTAAGGGAAGCACCGTGGGCAACAGAAATTCCAACCAACTCAATATTAGGAATCAGCAACCAGTTATTATAAGCCCCAATTACGAGCTGTGTGAGAAAAGTAATGAGTTTGGTAACACTACGAGTGATCTGAAAACGCAGTGTTTACCGGTCTGTGCTAGACCGGTTTGTTCATCCCTTCCGCAAGCTCAGTCCGAGTTTCAACTCCGTTCAGCCAACACATTGTATTTGGCAGCGCCATCAATGAAGTTGTGTTTTTGTAGTGTGTTACGGAAATGGAGCATCAGAATTCAGAGCAACGTTGTGCAATCAAGTTTTGTGTTGAACTTGGGGAATCTGCGAGTGTGATCTTTGAAATGTTGAAACATGCCTATGGGGAACATTGCTTCTCAACAGCACTGGTACACATCATTTTTCGAAGGCCGTGAACACCTAGAAGATCAACCTCGCTCAGGGAGACTTTTAACTTCAAAAACTGACAAAAACGTTGTTTTTTTTTGACAGTAGAGGTAGCGTGCATAAAGAATTTTTTCTTTCAGGACAAACTGTAAACCAGAAGTTTTACAAAGGTGTCCTTGAAAGGGTCAGGAAAAGAGTGATTCATGTGAGACCAGACATTGCAGACAAGGGGGTGCTTCATCATGACATGGCACGTGTCAGACTGCTTTTCCCAACAGTGAATTTTTGACCTTAAAACGCATTCGTGTTGTTCCTCAACCCCCCCTATTCACCTGATTTACGTCCTTGTGACTTTTTGCCGCAATTGAAACATGTCATAAAAGGACGTCAATTTGGAACTGTTGAGAACAATCAAAAGACTGTGACCGACCTGTTAACAGCCCTACCAGTTGAAGCCTTCAGCGCTGCTACCAAGAGTGGAAACAACGACTCCGCCGGTTTATAGCTGCCCAAGTAAACTACTTTGAAGGGGATAATATACTGTAGTTTTTGTTGTTGTTTGTTTGTTTGTTTGTTTGTTTGGTTGTTTGGTTGTTTGGTTGTTTGGTTGTTGTTGTTGTTGTTGTGTTTTTTTTAAACTTTGTTAAGTAAAAAATAGGTCTCGCTACTTTTCTCACACACCTCATATCTCCGCGGTATCTCCCTCAGCTTATTTGCAAGCGTTGAGTGAGACGGCTCCGAGTTATTGTCTCTGACTTAGCAGCTGATTGTCATGTTGCTACCTGGGCGACAGCCGTTTAATCTCCCTGCGTTACTCAGCACAAGCCGTCGTGACTCACTGCTCTGGGATCCACTGTGCATACCCACCGGCTTTCCGAGAGATTCACTGTAAGCAGCGACTTAACGCCGCACACGTGCTGAAGGAATGCTGTTTCGTTGCTCGCGTGATTAGCTGTCAGGCTGGGGATCAAAAGGCTCCCACTTCAAATCCCGGTGTTTGTCGCAATATTCATGTTTCTGACCTTTATCTCCATTACCTTAGAGCCCTTCACATGGTCTGGCCATGTCACATACCTGGCAGGATAATAATACACTCCGACATCCATACTATCCAACTAACTAAATCGTGGGTGGCAAAGGGTGTTTTACGCCACAGCTAATGTCTTTTCTGCGCATTCCAATCCCGACTAGTACGAAGGAAGCATCAGAACGGCATCTGTTTTCTCTGATCTTTTATTTCCTGTCATTGTGACTCAAATAGGTTGGTGGGGAGGGGGAACTTCATGACATGTTTGCCAATATTCTAACGAATCAACGTCGTCTATGTGCTAGACAATCCAAAGCCCAATCTATGTAAAATGACGAGAGATTGTGACGGAGAAACCCCCCTCCCCCCCTCTCCTACGAATGGACCTCGCAACTTTTTGAGACCTTCTTTTATTCTTTTAGGTCTCATGCTCCCAAGGCCGGTTATAACCTCCTAAAATCGGTTTTTACCCCCCTTAAAATCGACTGTCACGTCATTTGTAGACTTTTTATTCTTATTATTTTTAGCCCTAACATTCTACAAAAAATTCCAAAACCTCACGTGAGATTTCCGTTGCCCCCCTCCCCTCTCCCTTGGTGAGGTTTCGTGAGATTTCGCCGGACCCCCTCCCCCTATATCAACTCACGTTATTAATGGACGCCCCTTAAGAGCTGTGGCAAGCAGTCACGAATCGAGCGGCTCTTATCTTTCCTCTATACTAACATGGCGACCGTGACAGGACGTGAAATCATCGTCATCATCATCATCATCATCATCACCATCACCTTGGCGATAGTCACGATTATTCCAATCAGTAGCTTCTTATACAGTACGATCCACTTGTTATTTTTATCGGAATTTACGTTGTAACGAACTGTAACAGTTAAATGCTTTTTATCGCTAGGTTAAGCCTAGTGACAGAATTTTTTTTATTGTGTCATCATATAGCAACTAAGTCAGTGTTGAAAGAATGACCTTCGTGGACAGAGAGAATGCTGGTACCCGCAGAGTCTCATTGTAACAAAATAAGAGGCCACTGTTAGCTGATTCGTTACGCTTGTGGACTACGGTTTCGTCACACGTTAACTAATAACGACTAATATTACAATGGTTCATAGAAACCTGCAGAACTACGCGAAATTCATCCTTAAACCGTGCCTGTATTTTTAAAAGCACTGTTTTTGGGGTCATTCAAAGCATTGCTCTTGCGTCTCTTTCAAAGTATTGTCAATAGGTTCATTCTGTCAGATTGTAAAAAAACTAGTAATGCTTGATAGATGTGAACAAGTAAATCCAGGCATATTTTTTATCTGAAGGCGAATGTTTTGAAACTGCTTAAATTGTACTTAAAAGCGGGTGGTTTATTATACAAGGATTATTTTCTGTTAACACGTAAGAACTGTTTTTTGAGCAAGCCCGCGGACGTGATGCAGAAATCTATTTAAAAACCTAGGTGTACTAACAATGCCAGCACACTATGTATACTCCGTACTATCATTTGTAGTCGAAAAACCTGAACACTTCAATCTTAATGCTGACATACATAGCCATAGAATCTGCTTCAGGTGACAAAGTTGTCCACAATTACTAAAATGATATATGGTTTTTCTTTCTATTGAAACTTTTGACAAATGAAGTAATTACACTGTTTAAAAAATTTCACTCATATATAATAACTAACATGGGATAGCATGCACTCAAAAATTGCTGTGAAAAATTATCATACTAACAGGTTTTTAAGTAATTGACTGCTTATGAGTTGTTGGCAATATAATTGATCTTATTAATAAGTGTGTGTGCTGTTTCACATAAATAGTAACTAACATGATATAATATGTAGTTGTAGATTACAGTGAAACTTATTATGGTAACTGGTTGGTAAGAAAATTACTGATTATTAGATGCTGGTAACAAGTGTATACACTGTTCCACATAATAAGTAGTAATTAACTCGGGATTTTATTTGTAGATTAAAGGGGATATTGATTATACTAATGGGTTGTAGCTAACATGTTGTCAATATACAATAATATTACCAATTATATAGTAATATTGACATTATTAATAAGTGTATGTACTGTTCCAAATAAATAGTAACTAACATGATATAATATGTAGTTGTAGATTACAGTGAAACTTATCATAGTAACTGGTTGGTAAAAAGATAACTGGTTATTAGATGCTGGTAACAAGTGTATACACTGTTCCACATAATAAGTAGTAATCAACTCGGGATTGTATTTGTAGATTACAGGGGATATTGATTATACTAATGGGTTGTAGCTAACTTGTTGTCAATATACAATAATATTACCAATTATATAGTAATATTGACATTATTAATAAGTTTATATATTGTTCCACATAAATGGTAACTAACATGATATAATATGTAGTTGTAGATTACAGTGAAATTTATGATGGTAACTGAATGGTAAAAAATAACTGGTTATTTGATGCTTTTAACAAATGTATACACTGTTCCACATAATAAGTAGTAATTAACTCAGAATTGTATTTGTAGATTACTGGGGATATTGATTATACTAATGGGTTGTAGCTAACTTGTTGTCAATATACAATAATATTACCAATTATATAGTAATATTGACATTATTAATAAGTGTATGTACTGTTCCACATCCCCGAGATTATTCTCACATGGGATCAAAGTGAACATATCTATCTATCTATCTGTCACAACGCTATTGTCAATTGACGCTGACAGGAACATGAAATCGTAATAATTACAATCATATTTTCAACTCTTTTTGTAATTTTTCGTGTACTGATAGGAAAGTTTTAAACTTCAGCAGAGGTATTGGAAAAAACAGCTTCAGCTTATTGCAGGAACAAAAATACGAAATGCTGCATGGAACAAAAATGCAGATGAATAAGGAATATTTGTTAAATCGGATGATGACTGTTGGCATTGTATGGATCATAAACAGGCATTTCATACAGTTAAAAGACGTAAAGAAAATCGCCAAATGTCTTCTCGAGAGCTGGGAACGTTCTGTTACTCGAGTACCAGTAATCCCTAAATTTTAACGAGTGCTATATCTCCTCTCGTAGGGATTACGATTTTCAAAGAAAACAGAGGATTAAAGAAAGTATCTATCGAATTAAGAAATGAGAGCCTAGGCTTTGGGTGGCATTAAAGGAAGAGTAAATTGGGTTATATTCATGGATAGTATTTTTTTTTGTTTTTGTTGTCTTACACACACGTCTTACATTTTGATCGACAACTCAATATATAAATCGCTCAGTCCTGATCATATATATTATTTCTATAAGGTATTTTTTTGTCACAAGCCTGTATCTTCCTTCATACTTAACCGAAATCAATGAATGAGGTGTCATTTTAAAGCTTATGGTCCCCACTTTGGGCACATCACATTATAAGAAAGGAATCTTCGGAATTCGACCCTTAAAGGGCAAAAATGTCAATATTTCTAAAATGCTGTTTTCTGTGTTACAAGTCATTTATCTCCCTGGATATCGAGCTGAAATCGTTTAATGAAGTATCATTTTAAAGATTAAGATTTCCGCATTAGTGACGTCATATATTAAGACAGAAATTTTTCGGAATTCGACCCTTAAAGGGCAAAAGGATCAATATTTTTGCAATTCGTAATTGTGTCACGAGCGATTTATCTCCCTTAATATCTAATCGATATAGATAAATGAGGCATCATATTAAAGACTAAGGTCTCCGCCGTGGTAACACTATATTTTAAGAAAGGATTTTTTCGTAATTCGACCCTTAAAGGGCAAAAATGTTAATTTTTCTAAAGTGCGTTTTTTGTATCTCGAGCCATTTTTCTCCCTGGATATCTAACCACAATCGATAAATGAAGTAGGATTATAAGGAGTAATGTCTCAGCTTTGTGAAATCATATTTTAAGAAAGAATGTATTTGGAATTCAGCCCTTAAAGGGAAAAAGCATAAATTTTTCTAAAACGCATTTTTGTGTCACGAGCGATTTATCTCCCTTAATATCTAACCGATATAGATAAATGAGGTATCATATTAAATAATAAGGTCTCCGCCATGGTAGCATTATATTTTAAGTGAGGAATTTTTCGTAATTCGACCCTTTAAGGACAAAAATGTTAATTTTTCCAAAATTCGTTTTTTGAATCTCGAGCCATTTATCTCCCTGGATATCTAACAAAAATCTATAAATGAAGTAGGATTATAAGGAGTAATGTCTCAGCTTTGTGAAATCATATTTTAAGAAATAATTGTTTTGGAATTCAGCCATTAAAGGGAAAAAGTATAAATTTTTCTATAACGCATTTTTGTGTCACGAGCCATTTATCTCCCTTATTATCTAACCGATATAGATAAATGAGGTATAATATTAAATAATAAGGTCTCCGCCATGGTAACATTATATTTTAAGAAAGGAGTTTTTCGTAATTCGACCCTTAAAGGGCAAAAATATTAATTTTTCTAAAATTCATTTTTTGTGTCTTAAGCAATTTATCTCATTGGATATCTAACCAAAATCGAAAAATCAAGTAAGATTATGAGGAGTAATGTCTCAGATTTGGTGACATCATATTTTAAGAAAGAATGTTTTTGGAATTCAACCCTTAAATGGAAAAAGTATAAATGCTTCTATAACGCATTTTTGTGTCACGTGCCATTTATCTCACTTGATATCCAACCGATTTATATAAATGAGGTATCATACTAAAGATTAAGATCTCCGCCGTGGTAACATTATAATTTAAGATAGGAATTTTTCTTTATTCGACCCTTAAAGGGCAAAAATATCAATTTTTCTAAAATGTGTTTTTTGTGTCTCTAGCCATTTATCTCCCTGGATAAACAACCAAAATCGATAAATGAAGTAGAAGTATGAAGAGTAATGACTCAGCTTTAGTGACATAATATTCAACCTCACTTTTCTCAGAATTTTTTTTTTCGCGAAATTTTCGCATGGGTCGTCTAGTAGCTAGTAAATAGCGTAACCTTTGAAATGGTGTAACAATACAGAATGTAATACACATAACCTAGCTATTGTCTGACAATCTGTGAAACATCTTTAGCTGTATCACGAGATAAGTTCGACTAACTAAAATTCAAGAATGAATATCCAGCAATTTTCTTTATTACATGGTTTTAATTTCTTATGCTCGGCAGTGTAATTCAGTATGGCGTTCTTCATAGTTATGCGCAACTTTTGTGGTTTCATTTAATTTCACTGTGATGGAACATAATATGCTTCGGTGGCAGGTGGCATGTTTCCTACAAACCTATTCTTCAATTTCTTGTTTTGTATCTTGAATTTTTTGAGTGCAATTTCTACACCCAGCTGCTTCTTCCCTTTACGAATTTTAATTGAAAATCCTTTCAGTGTTTTTGAAAGTTTTTTATATTCTTTATTCGATGACCCACCACAGAAAATAAATCCAAACTGAAGGAGTTTCTGTTTAAGAACGCATTTTACTCCATGAAAAAATTTTCTTCTTGGAATTTTGTATCTAAGGATGACTGACAAAATACTATCTGTTTGATATATGTAAAGGAAATTGACGAAGCTAACTAATTAATTTTTTTAATTGCGACGGAGCACACCTTCCAGTCGCAATTCCCTTAGTCATCCAATAATTCCTTTTTTATTTTATTTTTTATTATTATTTTATATAATTTGAGTATTAATTTCTTCCCCCATCTACTTTTGCGATTAACGAATTTTAATTTTAAATTCCTACAGCGTTTTTGGCAAATCACTTGATTTGATCATTTGTTCCAATCCTTGACACCCTTACCCACAAAAGAAAATTTTCCTAATCTCTTATACATGAAATCGAATGCCAGCTTGTAGTCATGGTCGTCATTTACTTTCCATGCACCATTCCTAATTCCTGGACCCATATCCTGCCAAGCCTCATTACATTACCAACATACAGGTATGCCTTGTACACTCCCAGCATTCTCTTCGCCTTCCTCATGTCCTCCAATGATTCCTAATCCAGCTCCTTTATCATATCAGTTACTGACTGGGTCCTCCGATTATTTCCACAAACAAATCAAGCTGCTCTTCTTTGCACACCTTCCAACTCCTGTATTTGATGCCCAAAAAGATGGTCCCAAACTACACCACCATATTCAACCAATGGTCTGACCAAAGTTTTGTAACCCAACTCCCTTACTTCTCCGGTACATTCCCTCATCACTCTTTCCATTAAATGAAGGGTTTGGTGACCTTTCCCTCCCACCTGCCTAATGTGATCTGATCAGTTGAGTTTTTTTTATCAAACGTTATGCCAAGAAATTTACACTTCAAGCCTTCAACAAGCAATCGTGACCCCACCCTATAATCATATGTATCCTTTAGTTTTTTATCTGTGTACGTAGTAAGTTGTTCTTAGTCACTAATATGGTATAAGGCTTATATTGTATTTTCGGGGTGAATACAAAGCTAGACGACCAATATTTACGCCAGTGCAATAGAATTTATACTCTCTGTACACGTTTCTCTCCACTTTTCGGAGTGTCTTTAGCAGTTGTCAGTATGACTTGTATAGTTCCTGTCGGTTACATTTCAGTGTTGGCATTAGTATGAATTGCGAGGCATAATAAAACCAAAACAATATTCAATTTAATTGGCGTAAATGTTGATTACTTATCCAAATTTATTTACTCGCAGTTAAAGAAATAGCCCAAAACGTGCCGTTGTTAAATTCGATTTACTGTAAACGTTTTTCCGCTAGGTTACGCATTAGTTCAAAAAAAAAAAAAAAAATCTTTCTGACGTCTGTTCCTTCTGACTGTGTTTCGAAACTTTACGTGATTATTATATCTTAAACTCATCGCAATTATTTTCAATCTTTCACCAAATACTATGAAAACAATTAGTCGAAACCGAATCCATCCAAAACTCAACTATGCGCCTTCCATTTTCGAAAATGATGCCAACAGGAAACTGACAGTCATTTGAGAGGGTGTAGAAATAGATCACCGTTTCAATACAAAATATCTCTGAGTTTTACTAGATCGCTTCCTCACTTACAAAAAGCACTGATTAAACACAAAAAGGCAAAGTTTCAGCCCGCAACAATATCCTGCGGAAATTCACAGGAAACTTATGGCGTGCACAACAGAACATCAGCTTTTGCACTGAGTTATTCTGCTGCAGAATATGCCTGTCCCGTTTGGTACAAGTCTGAGCGTGGCATGAAACTTGCAGAATTCTAACCCCGAGACCACCCACTTTGCACTTGGCACAAACTCCAAGCTTCTACAAACGCTTGGTTAATTCTGGCGAGCCAAACATCGTCATCCACACGCTTGCTTGTGCGCTTGTATGTTTTGGAGAAGCAAGCATGACGGACGTCGAGGCTGTGTCGGCCAAAACTTTTGGCCTAACCTATTTAATAAAATAAAAAAAAATATAAAAAGGCAGCAAAGAAGATCGTGAAAGTTAAAAATCCATAAAAACCGTACCAAGTAATTATTATAATTTCATTCATGTAACTATGATTACTATATAGCTTCATGTATGTATTTCATTTAGTATAAGTATAGTGTTTTATAATTAGAATTGTTTAGTAATTATTGTTTTAACGGCATTATAATGTCTGTACCAATTATTTTTTGACTGCAGAGAATTTATTGAAGAACATTTAATGTGTTCTTATTTGGGACATCTGAGCAGTTTGATAACTCCTTCCGGATGAGCTATGCTGATTCTGAATATTCGCTCAATGAAATTTCACCTAAGATTTCTAAATAAAATGCAGAATCCATAGAAGCTATACTATACCAGCTATATTGATAAATTTATACCTGAGCCAGAGCGAATAGAATCTTGTTTTTTTCTTTAAGTGTTTACGAAATGTGACAATAAGAATTTCTGTCTTTTTTTGTTTTTTAAATCTCAATGATAGGTTGATTTAAAACTTTACTAAGACGACTACAAGTATGATCAATTTTTTTAATATATATTCCTTTATGGTCTTAATTCTTCTGGTCCCGAATGCAGGGTTCTACTCGGTAGCATTCGGGAATTTTAAAATATCCTTGTTGGGCCATTTATTCATTTTTCCTGCAGCACTTCTATCACAACAAACAGGAACGCATGTCTGTCCGCCGTCAGTGCACAAGCGATGCTAAGTCCGCACAAACGTGTAGACGCTTCGCAAGGGCTTGCCGCAAACTTCCTTTGATTTGTGCCAAAAAACCGACACTCGATCGAATCAGCCACAAGTGCTAGCAAGCCTACAAAAGCCAAGCCAAACGCCCTGTCCACCCGTTTCAATGTGTGACGGCTCGACGAGGTTTGGCAAGCGTGTGGTCCCACCTTTACGGGTTGTTTCAGAACCACACCAATTGAAAAACTACTTGGTCTGGCAGGAATCGCTCCCCCTGATGTAAAACGGAACGTAGCTGCAATGTCAGAAAGAAACAAGGCTAATCAAAACGCTGCTCATCCCTTATTCGGGCATCAACTCCCCAGACAAAGGCTCAAATCTAGGAAAAGCTTCCTTAGGACGACACCTGCGTTAGATATACTGCCGAAGGTTGCCCGGCTCAATCTGTGGCGAGCAAGAATGATTCGTGTAAATCAGTGGGTACCTACTGTAGAGGCACTACCCCCAGGTGGTAATTTAAATTGGAAGACATGGAGACCGCTAAATCTGCGAGAAGTGGTTTGGGCAGGACCAAGGATAGCACTATCTTTAAGATCTAAATACTGCGTGTAAGTGTGGGGCAGAACAGACCATTCAGTATTTATACAATTACAATTGCCCGCAATACCCACCAACCTGCACTCTGCAAGACCTCCTTCGCGCTAGTGACAATACCATACAAGTTGCTGACTTGTGGTCATCCGTCATATGAATTCATTGGTGTTGATTGATACCATTTTCTTTCTATCTTTCTGGGTTTTTTTTCCTGTTATTGTTAAACCTGTTTCTAACAATTGTAAAAGCAGCGTTTTTTACAAAAAAATATCTGAAACTACTTGGTCATAAAAGTGTCTTTTAAGTCTTCCACAATACGATTTAGTTTCTGGTTTTCGTTTGCTTGAAATTTAATAACACTTTGTTCTTAGACGGTTGATTGCTTCTCTGCTGTCCTTCTACCTATCAATAAAATAACTTTACTTGGTGGTTGATGAACGGGCAAGTAGGTTATTACTTGTTCACGTGCACCGATTGCAACTATGTTTCTTTAATTAGGTGACAAATTAGCATTACAATTTAACTTCGATCGATACCCACAGAGATTTTTTCTGCAACGGTATCTCGCCAACTCCGATTTTTCGGGTACGGTGAAGGCGATAAATGACCGATATTCCGGTATTGTGATCTATCATATTACTTTAATTTAATGTTATTCTGACAGATGGAGCATTTGCTCAGGTGTCAAATTCCCTATCCACCTATTTTACCATTTCTAGTCTTTTAATTCGAATTATTTCAGAGTAATTGCCACACACACCTTCTTTTGCACTATACGAATTTTAATTTCAAATTCTTTCGGCGATGATGGTGAATTCCTCATCACTTAGCTTAGTAATTTATTCCAATCCTTGACACCCCTACGTACGAAAGAAAATTTTACCCCTCCGTTGTGCCTGAAATCGAGTGCCAATGTGTGCTAATGGGCAGCATCAATTCTATGTACCGCGCTTAATTCCACCAATATCTATCCACGTCTCTTCGACAATACACTCTCTTAAGCCCTCTCCTGTCTGCAGTATGACATTAACAACATTATTGCTTTCAAAAATAAAAATGACAAAAGGAGACGGAACTCATAATGTTTCATTTTATACCGCTATTAAAAGAAATCCTTTTACCTGTGTTATCTGCGAGTTCAATACATATTAATTTCTGTGAATTATTGATTCAAGATTAATACAAATAATAATATTGGTACGTCAACGAAAAAGCAATTGTTATTGATTTTTTGTGTTTAGCCACAGCAAAATAAAGCATTCGCACTTTGTATGTGTGTTAAATTAATCGAACTTTATATCTTGTTTTTCACTGTACGTAATCCTCGTATTTAAATAAGTTTCACTTCAGACGTAAGGTTCGAACATCATTTTGTATCTTAGGAATTTACAGCATTCAGTATCAGACTTAAAAAATTCAGAAAATCGCCTTCCTTTACTCTCATTAGTTCGTAAACTATTAACAGTTCAATTATACAAGTAAGTCTTTGTGTATTGCACAACGGGTCCTTCCGCTATCGCGTTGTTAACTTTTCTTTTTTGTTGTGACTTTGCGTATTTATAACGATTAGACCAGCAGTTCCCAAGCTTTATTGGTACCCGACCTACTTTTAAGTAAAAAAAATTTTCGCGACCCACCTAATATGAGAGTCTATCTAATATCAGAATGGGAAATGTTGTATGACTTTGATACGCTGTAGATTATCCTATCCTACGAAAAGGCAAATTTTCGTACAAAAGATATACCAACAAAAACAAGAATTGATAATACATAACCCAATAAAACATATTTTAGACCGGGAGGCGGCTGCACAGACCATCACCTCAACAAGTTGACTGCTGAAATTCCACGATTAGAAGTAATTCGATCAGCATTGGTCTGCCAAGTCGCTTTTTGTTGGAAACCACCTGCAGACCCGATTTTAGTGGTTGATTGGTATGTTTATCGTTGTGTTTTACTGCACCCAAATGAATGATAACAGTGGCAAACTTACCAGTCAACCACTAAAATGGGATTTGTAGGTGTTTTCCACCAAGATACGACTTGGCACATCAGTGGCATTTTAATTTGCAAATCGAGTTTTAACTAATCCTGGAATTTCGGCCGTCAACTCGATGAGGTGATGCTTTGTGCAGCCGGTTCCTGCTTTATTACAAAGATAATAAAAAATACGTTTAATTATTACCGACTGACTGTTTAAGAAAACTTTTTTTTTTCTCACAAAGATTTTTTTTTTTTTTTTGGGGGCAAAAACCTCGATTGTTCCGCGACCCCACCAAAACTCACGCCGCGACCCACCAGTGGGTCGCGACCCATAGGTTGAGATCCGCTGCATTAGACTATTTAACTGAAAGCAAGGCTTCACAGTCGTTTGTCACATGCAACTCGCTTAGCGATTGCGTTTGGTTCAAATTATTTATTTCTCTTCGGGAAACATTAAGTTTTACTTTCGCAATAAGTTTACTTTGAAGGAGAAAAGCAGTGGTCAGGATCTGGTAAGTAAAGAATATACGTCACTACCATATCGAGCTATAGTTATCATCCAGATCAATTCTCGAAAATATTTCACCAGAATCTTATGAGGCGGTGCTTGGGTGGCTTTTCAGTTTCTAGGCAAATAATGAGGATTTTGTTACTCAAATTTCGGTCCTGCCCTCATGTTGATGTCGTTTTTGTGGCGTTAGGGAACGTTGATAATAATGTCATTAGTGCCCTTGCCATCGAGGGGTTTAATATCTGATAAATTTTAATCGCTACCTTCTATGCGCATTTTTTTTAGATTAACTTTCTGTAAATCGTAAGGATAGATATAATGGCATGGTATAATGTATCACTTTGAAACACAATAACAGAAAATTTGTTTTTAATAAATCAATGATTGTAATAATCAGGAAACCTAACTTGGTTTATCAATTCAGAGGAATTATTTATTAAAATGAATATCTTTAATTGTATGTTAAATTGCAGTACGTTGCGAAAATCAATAAATGCAATGATTAGTTAAAGTTGAGTAATGAGTGAATTATAATTTTTTTATTTTTTTAACAGTTTAACGTCCCTTTTTAACGACGTGGTCTTCAGAGACGGGAAAGGAGGGGGGCAAGGAATGGGAAGGAATTCGGCCATGGCCTTTTGAAGGAAGCATCCCGGCATTCACCTGGAGTGATTTGGGGAAACCATGGAAAACCCAAATCGAATTATAAATGAACAAACACAAAAAAATATTTTTTCTACTATCCTTTCTGTTCTACTGTATATTATTCTGACCAGTAATTTTGAAGCATGTGGCATTAAACTTATAGCTTTGATAATGTTAGATCCGATAGCAAAATCTGAAAGAAAACATGTTTAAAGTATCAAGATGAAAGAATATAATCTATATGAGAATCAAATGGCTGTAATAAATGATAAGAATCGTGAGAGACAAACATCAGTTAAAATGGATTTGATACCAGGTTGTAATCTATCCCCATTAATATTCAACTTAGAAGCAACAAAGGAAGTAACAGAAAAGTTTAAATGTGACGCAAGTGTTCAAGGAGAAAAATCCGTATGCTACGCTTTGCTGATGACATTGTCTTGATAGCATAACAGACTGAGCTTATTAAGAAGTTAAATAAAATATTGAAGTAAAATTTTGGATTAAATATAAATCAAAGCAAGGCAAAAGAGATGATACGTATCAGCAATTATAGCAATATTAGTAGATTAAATATAAAAATAGGACCGGATGCAATAGGAGAAGTGAGTGACTTCTGTTACTTATTATTATTTAATTGCAATGGAGCACAGGCTTCGGTGGCAATTTCCCTACACACCCATCTTCCCCCTATCCTGCACCCACCTACATTTTCCCTCTACAAATTTTATCTTTAAATTCCTTCAAAATTTTCGGTAAATTATTCATCATTTCTCTTGGTAACTCATTCCATTCCCTGACACCCTCACCTAAAAAAGAGAATCTTCCCACACCCTTGTGCCTGAAATCGAGTGCCAGCTTGTGGTCATGGTCATCATTTCCCTTTCATGCACTACTTTTCATACCTATTGCAATATTTTTCCATGCCTCATCGCCAGTATATGCCCTGTACTCCCATGACCCTCATCATTCTCCTCCTGTCTTGCAACGAATCCCATACCAGCTCCTTTATCATATCCGTCACTGATTGCATTCTGCGATAATTTCCAGAAACAAATCTAGCAGCTCCTTTTTGCACCCTCTCCAACTCCTGTATTTGAATGTACACAGACGGAAAAAAAAATCCCAACACCAAGAAAAAATTATTGTAGAGTAATGAAATTTGGACAATGCATTTGTCAAGTTAACATGTTTAATTGATTAAATTTTCAAGATCACAGGTTAATTTAAGCTCAAGAAAATGCATTTCAAATGTGAAATACTGTTAAATTAATAGCCGGTGTAACCTCCAGAATTTTGAATGCAAGCCTGCAAACGTGAATGCATTGTGTCATACAGGTTTCGAATGTCACTTTGTGGTATGGAGTTCCATGCTTGTTGTACTTGTGCTGTCAATACTGGGACGGTCAGTGCTGGCTGTGGATGATGCTGGAGTTGTCGTCCAATGATATCCCATACGTGTTCAATTGGAGACAGATCTGGTGATCTCGCAGGCCAAGGTAACATGTCGACACTCTGTAGAGCACGTTGCGAGACAACAGCGGTATGAGGGCGAGCGTTATCCTGTTGAAAAACTCCCCCTTGAATGCTGTTCATGAATGGCAGCACTACAGGTTGAATTACCAGACTGACGTACAAATTTGCAGTCAGTGTGTTTGGTATAACCACAAGAGTGCTCCTGCTGTCATAGGAAATTGCTCCCCAGACCATGACTCCAGGTGTAGGTCCAGTGTGTCTAGGCCGCAGACAGTTTGGTTGCAGGCGTTCCCCTGGCCTCCTTCTGACCAACACTGGAGATCTGTTGTGTTTTCTGATGAAAGCAGGTTCTGCCTTGGTGCCAGTGATGGCCGAGTGTTGGTCAGAAGGAGGCCAGGGGAACGCCTGCAACCAAACTGTCTGCGGCCTAGACACACTGGACCTACACCTGGAGTCATGGTCTGGGGAGCAATTTCCTATGACAGCAGGAGCACTCTTGTGGTTATACCAAACACACTGACTGCAAATTTGTACGTCAGTCTGGTAATTCAACCTGTAGTGCTGCCATTCATGAACAGCATTCAAGGGGGAGTTTTTCAACAGGATAACGCTCGCCCTCATACCGCTGTTGTCTCGCAACGTGCTCTACAGAGTGTCGACATGTTACCTTGGCCTGCGAGATCACCAGATCTGTCTCCAATTGAACACGTATGGGATATCATTGGACGACAACTCCAGCATCATCCACAGCCAGCACTGACCGTCCCAGTATTGACAGCACAAGTACAACAAGCATGGAACTCCATACCACAAAGTGACATTCGACACCTGTATGACACAATGCATTCACGTTTGCAGGCTTGCATTCAAAATTCTGGAGGTTACACCGGCTATTAATTTAACAGTATTTCACATTTGAAATGCATTTTCTTGAGCTTAAATTAACCTGTGATCTTGAAAATTTAATCAATTAAACATGTTAACTTGACAAATGCATTGTCCAAATTTCATTACTCTACAATAATTTTTTCTTGGTGTTGGGATTTTTTTTTCCGTCTGTGTAAAATGAGGGTCCCATACTACACTACCATATTCGAGCAATGGTCTGACCAAAGTTTTGTAACCCAATTCCTTGACTTCTCTCGTATATCCCCTCATCACTCTCTCCAACAAGTGCAGAATTTCGAAACCTTTCCTGCCACCTGTCCAATGTGTCCTGCCCAATTAATCTTGTTATAAAATGTAATGCCAAGATATTTACAATTCAATTCTTCAGCAAGCATTTCTTTCCCCACCTTATATTCATAATTAACCTTTTGTTTTTTATTTGTGTATCTAATAAGCTGCATTTATCTTCATTCCATGTTTACCAACCCAACTAGATATCCTGTCCAGATCACCCTGCAACTGTTTACAATCCTCTATCGTTTTGATTCTTTTATACAGCACTATGTCATCTGCAAACAATCTAATTTCAGATAGTAAACAATCAACACAATTATTCATTAGAATAATGAATAGCAATGGTCCCAATACGCTACCCTATGGCACACCCATTTTTACTTCCACTTCTTTTGATACTACATTTCCTACCCTAACTTTCTGTTTTCTTCCCTTTAAAAATTCTTTCACCCAGCAAATAACTTTCTCATCCAGTCAAATGGATTTTACCTTATTTACTACCATTTTATGGCTTACTCTGTCAAACGCCTTTGACAGATCTAGTGCTACACTATCAATTTGGCCTCCCTTGTCCATCTCATCTGAAATATCTTGCATATATTCCACCAACTGAGATTCGCATGAATATCCTTGCCTGAACCCATGTTGCCTGCTTGAAAACCACTTTCGTTCCTCACATATATTTCTGATGTGGTTGCATATCAATCTTTCCATTAATTTACCTACCACTGATGTCAAACTGATTGGCCTGTAATTCTCAACTCTATTTCTCACCCCTCCTTTATGTACCGGTACTACTATTACACTTTTCCAGTCCTGTGGTAAGCAGCAAGTATCCAGACTCATTTTAAATAATATTTGAAGATAAGGTACAATGTCACATTCGGCTATCTTTAAGATATCTGTAGTAATTTTATCTTCACCAGCCCCTTTATTTTTTTCAGCTTTCTTATTTTCATCATGACTTCCTGAGGATGAATATCAAATTTTTTACTATCGTCATTTCTAATTGTGTTTTTAAGTTCGTTCTCCTGTTTCTGATTCATTGTCCCTAATGCTTTCACTGAACCAGTTACTTAAAATTTCTGCCTTTTTCAAATCGTCAGTAACTACTTCTCCATCCTTATCTATAAGTGTCTCTATACCCTCCCTTCCTCTCAGTTTCCTGATATAGCCATAGACATTTCTAGATGCATTAGTGAATGGTCCTCCTGCACTGACAATACTCTTCATAAACCCATCTTTAGCCATTTTCCTTGCTGTTATTAAGACCTTGTTTAGTTGTTTTAAATATTCCCTACTACCCTGCTGTCTCTTAACTCTGTTATGTTCTTTTCTTACCAACCTCTTTAACCTCCTAACTTCCCTATTATAGTACATAGGTTTCTACTTCTCTTTATTTTCTGCCTTGGAATAAATGTTTCTTCTCCTTTTCTTATTATCTCCTTGAACTCTTCCCACCTTGACTCTACTGTACTTGAGCCTTCCTTCCATTAGCTGAATTGTTCTCTGAGATATCTCTACAAATTTGAAACCTGTGGTTTTTATAATTCTACCTATTTCCCCCTTCCATTGTAAGTAAAACTAAAAGTTATGGCCGAAGCAGGATTGATGTTAGAAGGAAAATAACACTAGCGAAAAGAGCGTTCTTCAAAAAGAGAAATCTTTTAGTTTCAAATATTGATCTAGAACTCTGAAAGAACTTCTTAAAACTCCATATGTGGAGCATAGCACTTTATGATAGCGAAGCATGAACTTTAGAAATACCAGAATGAAGAACAATTGATTCATTTAAAATTTACGAGCTATAGAAAGATACTGAATATTAAGTAGACAGATAAAGTAAGAAATAGACGTGTTTTTGAAATTATGGCTGAGGAAAGTAGCTTGTGGAAGAGTCTTACAGAAAGAAGAGACGGGATGGTGGGTCAAATTATAAGACATGTGGGGTAGGTTATTTTGTTAGGAGAGGGAACATTTGAAGGAAAGAACTGTAGAGGAAGGCAGAGATTAGAATAATGAAGCAGATAATTGAGGACGTAAGTTGAAAGGGGTATGTTAAGATGAAGAGGATGGCTCAAGTAGGAAGGGATGAAACCAATCGAGAAACTGACGACAGCAGAAAAAATGTATAATTACTAAATTCAACTTCCTGCACTACTATTTGTCTATGCACGCAAAATTGTTGATGGTTATTTTTTCAGAAGTCATATTGACTTCCTTATCAACAAATTAAAACTTCCCCTCTCTGTTATGCTTAGTTTATTGTTCTTTGATACTTTTTCCAATAGTTATTTTGCGAAATATGTTTCTGTTTAATTTAGTGCCATTGGGTGTATTCAAAAAACAGAGATTTCTAAAAGCAAACGAAAAATCATTGTTATTTCAATACACACTAATTTTTGTTTTGAAAATTTCTTCGCTCTCAAATGCCCAATCTTTGTTCACTGTCATTTGCTTATCTGAATGCTGTTCATTCAGCTTAGCATATGTTACCAATATAAATTTAGTGAACCGAAAATATATATACGGAACAGATGTGGACCACAGAGTATAATTAAGTAATTCACCTTTAGAAGCGTTAGATTTGCAAAGACTGATAAGTTCATTGAAATCATACGTGTTAACTATAGAAATCTACTTAGCAGTTAGAAATATGCAAAGAAAATATTTGTAATATGAATCTACAATTCATGACTGCGAGAAGAAATGCTACGTAGGCCTAAATAGATATAGATACAATTCATTTTACTTGGAATCAGATGATGATGTAATCATTTGACACAGAACGATACAAATGTTAAATCTTATGCTATTAAACAATAATTATTGTGGATTATTACATGTTATTCCACAGTTAATATATTTTGCGTGATGATTTGTA
Organism: Vandiemenella viatica; assembly: GCA_031002005.1. Classification (NCBI taxonomy): domain Eukaryota; kingdom Metazoa; phylum Arthropoda; class Insecta; order Orthoptera; family Morabidae; genus Vandiemenella; species Vandiemenella viatica. The sequence continues at coordinate 80,741,172 of CM061918.1, forward strand.
AATGAGACTTAAGCTGTTGAATTACTTACTGCGTGAACAAAATACTGGATGGAATTTGCACTAAATGCTATATATATAAAACAAATAAACTAGGAATGTTAGCAATAAAATCAGACGAATTGTGAGAAGACTTAATAGTTAAAGTAAGAGAATTCAATGAATAATGAACTGATATGGAAGCGACGGAAAATGCAATAAGATATTAAAATAAAATTGGATGTAAAAAAAGTAACAGTTTTCTTAGTATGAATTAGTCATGTAGGATTCGTAAAAAAAATAAAATAAATTAAAACTTAATTTTTTGGAGTACTGTGTTTATGGAAATGAGTCTCGCTAAAAGTTATGGCTGGATGAAGATACGGTTTTAATATTTTCACTATTGTCTTTATTTCTTTGTTAGCAACCAATTAATTTTCCGGTAATTTCGTAATTTTTAAGTTTCTTATAAACCTTTTTAACTGACCAAATTTTGGTGTTTTGAAGTCTTTTTCATCTTGTGCATCTATACCGCACTTCTTTTTTGTTTCGCCTGTTAATCATATTGATGATTCAAACACTAAAGTGAAAGCATACTTTCTTTAAGAATTATTTTGTCACAGTTATTTAGAAAAATAATGTTTATTGCTTACGCCAAAATAACAGTTTTGAAAATATCGTTCTCCATAGTAAAATTTTCGCCATTTTTCGATAATTATCACGATCGAAATATTAGTATTTTCAGAGTTTTTTTACTCGGTTCGTCGTGTGTAAATTTGTGTTTATAATTCCATTCAGGGTGGAATGAGGCAGGTACTCTGATTGGGAAAATCATACGCCTGATTTTCAGCACTAAACCTTGTTAACACAGCTGTTAATTTTATTTTTTTGATGAGACCTTGAAGATAGAGGTGAAACATTTGCGGCAAGAATATTGTTCGCTTGCGCTGGTATAGGGAATGAAATTTAAGTTACAGTTAATTCTTGTTTTATGTTCGTATCATGAAAGTTCAGAGTCGTTGGCGCAGTGGGTTGTGGCACCGTGATGGTGTCCTATGCTGACACGGGGTTAGCCGGTTTGATTCCTTGTGGTGGAAGAAATTTTCATCATCAGGCTTAGCCGGCCGGGTATCAGAGGTAGGGTTGCACTGTTTCTAATCACCAGAGTGTGCACTAAAGTACTGAAATCTCTCCAGAGACAGTATGGAGTGAGGGCATACGACACTATTGATGTTGCTTCGTCCTTCAGAAGGGAATGTAAAACTCGACGGCCCAGGTGTCTTTCGGAAGAGTAGGCCTGGACGGTTCAGCATTGGATATCACGTCCATTCCCTTACTTCTTCTCACATCTATGACACAAACAACACTCTACACTGGAAACACTCCCCCCCCCCCCCATACTCACCCACACTTAGAGTAACACTTATCAATATTGTCACGCTGTAGAAACAAACAGGAAAACACCCTAGTTCATCTACTACAGAGGGATAACGACCTCAATAGTCAACGCCTATTATCTGATACCTGGTATTAAATGAACGTCGAATTTTTAACCCTGTAGGTGTTCATTACAGTCTCTATGCTTGACGAATACACTAAAATAACAACAAAAAATATAAAATAGAAATCGCTTAGAAATTTGCACTTGGAAATATCGTGACAATAATGACGGCATCCCCTGTGACAATACTAAAAGTATCTCATCTCATGGAATAAAACCCTAATGGTTTCCTTGTATAAATGTTTAGTTCTTGAAGTATATAGTCTCTGATTTCTTCAGCTGTGAGATTTCTTCTAAAGACGTTAGATGAAATTCCTGTCTTATGTTCGAAGATAATGATATCCTTGCATCTCGTTCTAATTTTGCAGTTAAAATCAATTTCCTTGTATCGGTAAGTTTAAAACAGAAGTAACGAGGGTATTTTTAGAATGTTAAACTCTCAGTGATATGATATAATGTTTTCAACATGCAGCCGAAAAAAAAAAACTATTGTGGCGAATATGCGAGAAGCAACTGGAAATATAATAATCAGAATATTGAATTTTTGTAATTTCACCTGGACGCACATGACAAATTAAATAATACCTGGCACTTGTTGAAACTGTCGGCTATTTATGTGCCGAGACTACTCAGAAGATAAAGTCTTCGTTTCTGCCAGGTAAAATGATAGCAAAAAGACGGGAACTTAAAGGCCGCTGTTTAACAAAAGGGATTCAGGCAGGCCGACGTGGGTTACCTGTTTTGTGCTTCAGAATTCTGTAATAAAATTTCATTTAACAGACAAAGCTTATAGTATAATATAAACGTGGAATTGCAATCCACCAGAATTCGAAATAGGTTCGAGTTTCATTTTAAGCCAAAAGTTCTCAGTTTCTCAATCTTTTCGATAAAATTCTTGCTATACTGGTGTAAACATCGTACACAGAGATTATTAATACGTATCCACATTCAGATTTGGTGTAATTATACTTAACGTTGTTTTACTGCGAAATCGATTATTGATGTGATAAACTAATCACGCTATAGTGTTTGACTCAAGACCGTATGTACTATTTCATCATTTAGTAACCAAACAGAAGATGAAACAAACAATTCCATTAATGTAAACACCGCGGTCCCATATAGGAAGAATGCACTTTCGTTCCTTCATATCGATATAATCTTCCGTATATCACATAAGCCAACTAGCTGTTAACCACGACATCTTATCCATGGACCTAGAACTTTATTTCTAGAATAGGCTATAGAAAGTTGTAAGTTACGTAAAAGTTACAACAAATCAACACGGATTTCGGAAGAAAAGATCATGTGAAACACAGCTGGCCCTATTTACACACGACGTAATGAAAGTTATTGATGCAGGTTCACAAGTAGATGCAATTTTTTTTAGATTTTCAGAAAGCCTTTGACTCTGTGCCACACAATCTCCTTTTAGCGAAGCTACGAGCGTACGGTATATCGGATCAGCTTTGTGAATGGATAAAGGATTTTCTAACTGGTCGGTCGCAGTATGTCGTCGTTGAAGGAGAAAGTTCTTCTAGTCTAGATGTTACATCGGGGGTACCTCAAGGAAGTGTAATAGGACCACTTCTTTTCTTAATTTTTATAAACGATCTCGGAGACAAAGTGAAAAGCCTTTTTAGATTGTTTGCTGATGATGCGGTTATTTATAGGGAAGTAAGGAATTTGGCCGATTGCTTAGAAATTCAGCGTGATCTGGATATTATTTTGGCATGGTGCGCTGAGTGGCAACTTACGCTAAATTGTAAAAAGTGCAAGACAATGAGCATAACTAACAAAAAGAATCCAATTGTTCGGAAATACGAGTTAAACAATTCAGTTATCGATATGGTCGATTCTATGAAATATTTGAGAGTAAGAGTAGAAAGGAACATGAAATGGGACTTACACATTAATTCGTTGGTTGGTAGTGCAAATTCTAGGCTGCGATTCATAGGTCGAATATTGAAAAATTGTAATGAACAAACAAAGGAGATAGCGTACAAATCTCTTGTGCGTCCAAATTTGGACTATTGTTGTGCCATTTGGGATCCGTTTCGTAAGGGGTTAATCGAAAGTATAGAGAAAGTACAGAGAAGAGCTGCTCGATTCGTGACCGCTTGCTACAGTCCTTATGAAAGCGTCACAGAACTGATTAGTAGACTTGGCTGGGAGTCTCTGGTAGATAGACGACGCACGTTTCGTTTAAACTTATTGGTAAACATGCGTACTCCCACTTTCACTCACGAGTGTAGTGAAATACTTCGTCCACCAACCTATTTGGGTCGGAATGACAGGAAAGATAAGATTAGAGAAATAAGGTTCCGCAATGATTCTTATATGAATTCTTTTTTCCCTCGTACCATTAGGGACTGGAATGCACAGCAAAGAGATTAGCTTTGGTGCTGAGCAGCCTCTGCCACCCACAATTTTGTGAATTGCAGAGTATATATGTAGATGTAGAAAGTTGACGCAAAAAGCCCGAAGTCTCGATAACATGACGGTAAAGACGACACCATTGATCCTGTTTCATAAAGAAAACTAATTAATGAAATTTTTAGGTAAAATAAAGTTATAGTGTGGTGGAGTACAAATCCTCGTGTATTTTATACTATAGGCTGTGTCTGTTACATGAAATTTATGAACAGGTCATACACAAACTAATTGCGAGAGAGAAACAAAGCCTACGTCACGGATATGACATTACAGACAATTATACACACTATCCGTCTGTGACCATTACGTTATTTTTCAAAGTTCCATAACACAATATATTTTTTACCCCGAAAAAAAGAATCCTATGTCCTTGCTAATGATACATAGTATTTCCCCGTCATATTTAATAAAATAGGTTTAGTTGCGAAAACGTAAAAAAACAGACAGAGGCGCTTCGGCATTTGTAATATTAGTGTAGATAACATTTAGCGTGTCCTAGTAATCGCGCAACGAAGAAATAATATCGACGTAAAGATCGGAAGTTCTCTAAGAAGGTTTACACTTGTATCTTCGTTTATACAATACGATTCTTTTATTTCTGTCACAGTTCAACGTAAACAAAGTGTTTCCTGACTTTACTACTGCCACGACTGTTATAACTCACTGCCGATGTTGGTTGATATCGCCCGCGCTTGCAGCTTGCCCTGTTGAGCAGGCAGCCCGCTCACCTCGCACGGCGCCGACGCAGTCGCCCGCGCTGTCCTCTCCCAGACTGACCCCGCCCAGCCCTGTAGCCAAGGAGGCTGCGTGACGTCACGAGAGGTGGGAGAGGGGCGCCGCGTGGGCGGCTCCCGCGGGTGTCTCGCCGGCCAATCGCGGCCGCCGGCGGAGCGTCCGCGCCTGCTCATTGGTCCGACGAGCCGGAGAGAGGCTGCGCGGACCAGATGGGACGCCTCGCAGCCGAGATGGGTACAGTCGCTTCCGCGGACAAATCGGACTCTTATTACAAACCTTCCTATGTGAGAATCGTTGCCGAGAACATGAGACAATCCTCCATCCCTTCCTATATCGCACTTTTCCTTTTCATCTCAACATACCCATGCGTCCTCAATCATCTGCTTTATATGTTCAAATCTCTACAGCTCTTACCTTCGACTGTTCCCTCCACTAACAGATTTACCAGTTCCGCATGTCTTAAAATATGACCCAAAATCCTGTCTCTTCTTTCTGCAATACTCTTTCATAAATTTCTTTCCTCACCCGCGTTTATATCGTAGTTTATCCTTTCACTTTATTTTCAGAATCCTTCTACAGCACTACACTTCAAATGTTTAAATTTTCATTACCGAGTGTGATGGGTGAGCGGTAACGATCTGGCCTTGCATTCGGGGGGACGCTGGTTTACATTCCAATTCAGTCATCCAGATACGGGTTTTCCAGGTGAATGCCAGGATGGTCATGACGGAATTCCTTCCTGTTCCTTTCTCGCTCCCGATGACCTCGAAGAAAAGCCAGAAACAAAACAAAAACAAAAAGAAAGAAAGAAAGAAATAATGTCAATTTTTCTTCTGTTTTGGTATTCCATGTTTTGTTTCCATACGGTGCTTTGCTCAACACGTCGAGTATTAAAAAGTTATTTCTGAGTCCTATATCAATGTTTGAAATTAAAAGATTTCTCTTATTCAAGAAGACTCTTTTCGCTAGTGCTGTTCTGCCTTTAACCTCATTCCTGCTTAAGTCAGTACTTGTAATTTTACTTCCTGGTTTATACAATTCAGCAGCTTCTCCAATTGCATCCTATCCTATTTTTAAATTTAATATACTACGATAGCTATCATTTCTGTTACATTTCATCACTTTTGTCTTGCTTTGATTTACATTTAGTCCAAAATCTTCCTTCAGTATTTTGTTCATGCCAGCCAGAAACTTCTCAGGATCCTAAGTCTGTTCTATAAAATAAAAATGTAATCAGCAAATCATTACGTACTGATGTTTTTCTCCTTGAACACTTATGCCACATTCAAATATTTCTTCCACTTATTTTAATGCTTCTTCTTCATACAAGTTGAGTATTAAAGGGGGTAGTTACAACCTTGTCCTTTAACCTTTTTAACTGAAATGTGTCTCTCATGATTTATAGCCGTTTGATTCTTATATAGATTTTAGTATTCTGTCTTGATATTTATAAATAAATTGCTGTTTATAATCAACTATTGTGGTTAACATTTTTTACTTTTATAAAAATTCTCAGCATCGTTTCGCCCTTATGGTATTGGGTATTATCAGTAGTGGTACCGTGATAATATTCACATGGTGGTGTGAAACAGCACTTAATAAAATTTTATAGGCCTGTTTATAAACGGAGCATTATTTAGCACTTTACAGTATTGCATTTTTGATGTTGAATTTGCATATTGTACCAAGTTTTTATTTACAATCCTGTACTGTTGTTGCAAGTGTATGTTTACCTGTGATTTTATGTGATGATTATCACCATACCTTCACCGATTATACCTCTTACCATACGGGCAAAACGCATCTGGAGAATATAAAACAGTCAGCATAACAGTTATTTGCGCCCGGCATTTTATTTATAAAATTAATTGTTTAATATCTGCGGAATATGGCCTACAACCAGTTTTGTAAAGGAAAGGCATATTTACGCAAACAGACCAATGTGTTTCCGTTCCCCAAAATGCATTGTTCTCTGTTACTGCTTTTTACTTGCTCTATGTGCAACAGAACCCATTTAGCAATAAATGCAATGTGGTCGCATACAAATTTTTTTTCCTAGTTGCTTAATTATTTGGAATGACACCAAGACAAATATTTTATAAAAAATGATCGCCGTAGGAGTTTCGTCTCTCACGGAGCTATCATCAACTACGAATCTGTGTTGACAATTTCCACTTATTTTCTACACCCGTTTTTAAAGAAATTTTAACGTAATCTAAAATAGTGCAATTAGTTGTTTTGTTTTTACTTAGTACAGCAAGCTAAGTATTATTTTAACAGTAATGTAATAACATCCAACAAAATCATACACCTTTAGAACGAAGTAAAAATTTCTTTAAGAAAAGATTTAAAATTGAATGTAACTTTTCAGCATGGATTCATGATTCATGAATCAGGCGACATGGCATATGATACGAAAGCATGAATAAAATAATTGTACTGGAGTAATTTACTAACAATTCATTCACTTTTGTATACTCAGTACTTCAGTAATTAGTCTGTCTGGTATGAATTTCATCATCTCTAGGTACAAATTACAATTAGGTTTTCAGCTATCTGTTATTCATGTATGTATCTCGTATCTTTCATAACGTACCGTCTATTAAACAAATTAACCAATCCTACCTTCATTAAGATCTGAGCAACCATTCCCAGTATTCTTTCGATAGGCAATTTCTCAGCACCTTGTCTACTAACTCTACCTTTCATATCCACGCTTATACATTTAATATATTTTAGCTGTTCTGTCTTGCTTTGCCTTCTCGGTGCTTAAATTTAACGTCCGACAAACGGTGCATTTCATTACTACAATTTTATAAAACTTTTGCAGCGGGTTATGTCAGCACTTGCTTCTAAAAGACGTCAGGTGGTGTTTATATTATCCTTCCCCTAATTTTATTTCCACGTCAATATTGATTTCGATTCAACCATAACGTAATGCGATGGATACAGAATTAAATAGTACTACTGCCCACAATATGTGTTCCCGTTATGATATATAATTTACTGCACTGCAGTGCAGGAACTTTACTTACATACAGTCGAATCTCGGCACGCAAAGAATTTAGTACACTAATTTCGCCATGTATTCACTCTTATCAGCTAATGAAATCCACTGAAATTTCAGCATTTCTGCTATTATAGGATAATTTTGCAGATATCAATGATTTCAGAAGTGAGTCAGAAAAATTAAAATGCAATCATAACTTTTTTTAAAGTGGCTTACAAAACGATACACGCCGTCGCTATTTTAAAGACTACCTTCATCGTTAGCCGCACCCTGACAAAGTCTGTTACGGGTCTGATGCGGGAGAATGCCTGAGCTCTTATTCCAATAATGTCATCCCTTGGCCTCTAATCTTCTCTGCGTTGTTTCTTGAGAACGTCATGGCCGAAATCCTTCCAGTTCTTTGATCAATTTTATACGCAACGTCGACGTCGAGGTCATTAGAGACGAGAAAGGATTCGAGGCAAGAAACTGGAAGGGATTTGGCCATGGCCGTTTCAAGGACCATTTCGCTATACGCATTGAGTTATTAGGGGAATCTGGATGGTCAGATCGGGATTCAAACCCACGGCCTCTCAGTGTGAGGAGAGACCTTCACTGCTGACCTGCCGACAATAAAGACCAATACGTCTACGAGCCATGTACCTTAAATAAAGATCTAGTATTGTCAAATGTGAGTTAGTTGCGTGCAATGAGATTGTATACTAGTGTTAAGCAAAAAAATTAAAAACGTTTTTAAAATAAATCAGTAACAAGTAATTTTTAAACAGAATTCTTTATAAGCCTTTTGAAATTGTCGTTCAAATGGTAGCTCATAGATGAATCACATCACAAAATGTTTCAATCAAAAAAATTACTGTGAATCTCAGAAAAGTTATTATTTAAAAAAAAACATATTTTCATGACATATTCATTATCCGATTGATCAAATTTATCGTCGAATGAAACGGATGATATTTTGTTGAAAAAATGTTTGCTGTCAAGTATCAAATTTATCAAAATCATTCAGTTATTTTGCGAAAACTTTAAACTACAGAATTATTGCTACTGTTTTCAAGTAAGCTATAACGGGCTACATATCGTTGTAAATTGCCAAAGAATTTTCGGTTCTGTAGTTTCAAAATAAAAGGCGTGGAATAGCATTTTTAAATTTTTTTTGGTAAAATCTTCCACAAACTGTATAATAAAAACCTTGTACAATTATTTACACTCCCCATGATTTTTGAAATGTTGCCTTTTAATCGTGTTACGTGATAAAATGTGGCAGGAATAATGGCAATAAAACTAGATTAAATATCATGCGAATCACAAGTCATGGAAGTAAGAGAATTCTGTCACTAAGAAGTAAAATTACAACTGACTGCAGAAGGAGCAACAATGTTAGCAAGAAAAGCACTGGGGAGAAAAACTTTCTTAAAAAAAAAATTCTTTTACTTTCAAAAATTGATCTTCGACTCAGAAATAACTTTTTAGAACTGTAAGTATGCAGCACACCACTGTATGGCAGTGATGCATGGATTTGGTAATATCTAAACTGAAGAGGACCGAGCGTTGTGGGTGGGTGGTAACGATCTTGCCGTTCATTCGGGAGAACGTAGGCTCGAATCCCAATTTTATATCTTGCATTTATATGGGATACATGTAGTTACATATCTGATCTTAACGAGTCTTAATAAAGTGAATTCGTCGTTATTTAACAGGTTTTCATCAATGGTTAACAGGTTAAAAAACAATTGTTATAAATTTTAACAGGGTTGCGTTAAGGTCAAAGTCATTTTTTTTAACATATTCAAATTTCAACGGTTGGATTATTTTTAATCAAGTTTAAGAATATTGATTAAGCATCCGTGTTGCGATGTTGAGGGTTGACATAAATTTACAGCTTCTGTTTTCAATTGGTTTTTTTTTTTTTTTTTTTCATTGATGAATAGAAGTTAATGCGATAATGAAGTATCTTATACAACAAATTTCTTCTATGTCGTCCGAAAGAGTGTCTTCTGCAGTCAACTTGGCTCTGGCATAGGAATAGATTGACGGAGGAATACATAAGACAGAGACTTTTTTGATGTCTACATTGGGTCAATACTTGCTTGATTGATAGTAAAAATAAATAAATTAATAAAATTTTCTACAATTTTCACATGTGTCTTTAATTTTCCGAATTGTCTTACATATTTTGATATATTTGGTAAATTTTTAGAAAATTACTAGCTTTAGGCAATAATATTGTTCTATCTACATCGATATTTTTCTTTCGATAAGTATCGATACTGTTTGTTAATATCGATACGCTATATTTTTTCATTTGCCCATTTCTAGCTTGGGCTCTGGACAACAGGAGTAGATTGTTGGGGAAATACATAAAAATAGAGAGTTTTTTTGTTATGTATACATCGGATGAATACTGGTTTGATTGAATGTAAAAATAGATAAATTACTAAAAGTTTTTGTAATTTCCACACGTGTCTTTATTCTTCCGAATTTTCTTACATACTTTGATATAATTGGGTAATATTTTTAGAAAATTTGTAACTTTAGGCAATATAATGGCATATGGATATTTTCATTTCGATACATATCGATTAGGGATGGCGATCTGAGATCGGTTAATCGAAGAATCGATCTTTTGGACCAAAAAAATCGATTTTTTTAAAAATCGATATATAGTACTGAATCGATCCAGTGAATCGATATTTCATCCGTGAAAATCGAATGTGAAAAAGCACATTCTACATGTAATGGACTTGCATATGAAAGTCAGGGTTTAAACGAAGAATTTGACACACTATTTATCGCAAGCAGTTGTGTACCTGAAGTATGATCCTATGAATTACTGGCGAGAACAAAAAAGTGATGAACGGAACAGCTTGGATCCTAGTAGACTGGACAGATTGTTGTTCCTGAATAGCTTGGACATTAAATACTGGGAACTGTAAACCACATCATTTCCAACAGGGCCGCAATTAGGCTTTGTGGATCCATAGGCTATACATGTGGTGCGGGCCCCCCTTTGTGGTGTGGGCCCCTAGGCTACAGCCTATGTAGCCTATGCTTAAATGCGGCCTGATTTCCAAACTGTTTTATGTAACCAACAAATTTGTGAAATAAATCTCTTATTGTGTACCTGATACTTCTTTAATTAATTTAAAAATGATAAAAGATCTATTATTATGGTGCCCTTTTTGTTTTCCATGATTGGAATTATATTGAAAATACAAACACCAAATCGATAAAAGATCGACTTTTAGAAATCGATCTTTTAGGCCTCGTTTTTTTTTTGTGAATCGATTTTTCAAATTTCGATTAGAATCGATTCAAGAATCGATCTTTTTCCGAAACAATTGCCATTCCTAATATCGATACTGTTTGCAAATATCGATACGATATTAATCGATACATAATTTCATTTTCCTCTCCCTAGCTTATACACCACGGTCGGTGCTTCAATCAGAAGGCATCGTTAAGCATCTGCTTAAATAACGAATTACGATTCATACAATATTGCTGCTGCCTGTACTCGTGTTATATATCTCAGCTGTCCCGCTATCTGTATGTGAGAGAAGACGTTAAACACGGTGTTTATCGCACAGAGGCGCCACGGGGACGCAGATTTGAGCAGTTTACACTGTCGCGTGGCTAATCCTGCCGGGCGGCACAAGGATTAACGCACTCACACTCCATCAATCACGGTCGCCAAGATATTCCTCCATCGCCTAATACCGTATCGGCTATCAATCACGGAATATGTGTGTGCGGGCGACGATTGTACAGATACTTCACCGCAAACAGATACACAGAAGTTAGACTTACAGCTTGCCAAACGGAATGTCAGCGATAATTTTTTAAGCAAAAACTTCTATAGTCCTGCCCGGCGATGTTAAGACGTAGTTCACGACTTCCTGCCACCAAAATGATATGACGTGTTGCACATACGATATGCGCGTTGGACACCAACATGCTACTGTTAACAATATTTCTGTAGCTATAAATATGACATGTTGCGCTTGGAAAGCAGTGAAAGTATAGATTATATTTGTATCTAATATATAAAAGTGAATGTTTGTTTGTTTGGGTTTTTTACCGGTGTTCTTCACACAGTTTTTATCAGATTTTGATGGAACTTTGCATACATATTGTAACAGCCCTAATACCTGAATTTTGAATAGCATTGTACTGTATGAAGTATTTGTAGTGAGCTAATGTTTGGTTGAAAGTGATCTGATATGTTTGTTTTGTAATTTCTTGTAAATCAGTGTATATAGACTTTGTTTTAGGTAAGAAAATTATTCAAAGGCCATTTAATATGTTTAAGAACCGAATGGTGCAAGAGAAATTCTTAAATGTTTGTAATTACATGTATTAATGTAAGCTACGATGTCTACAGGACATTTTTCTACCGTTGGAAAGGATTTCTGTAAATAATTTTGTATTTAAGTATCTATAATTACCATTTCTGATCATTTTGTAATGTTGTTAATTAATTTTGTATTAATTCCGATTGTTTTTAATATGTTAGATTGTTTGAGTGATTGTTAATGATCGAGAAATATCGGGCGGATGCCTTTGAAGAATTCTCGTAATTTCGATAAAGACTGTATAAACAGATCGCCTGGACAGAGACATTCATTATTCAGTTATTCATGCATTCAGTTAGTAAGTCAGTTTAGTTGGCAGTATTCAGTGTTACAGAGAGTTTCAATCATTCAGTTGAGTTTGCGACTGTGCATCTCTGTATTGTACCTATACTAGTGAATATCGCTGACTTGTTGTTTGGATCACAATAAAACAGACATCTTCAAAAATAACCTGTTTGGTGGATTTTTTAATTAATTAATGCAGTTCTTAAACCACCATAAAGAACCTTAATAATATACTTTAAAACAACTAGAAAAGCACTGCTTACGTTTGATTTAAAAACTTAACTTAGTCCACAACCCGGAGGTTGGTTGGATCCTCCCGAAGGAGGCATACTAAGCCATTGTGTCAGAGGTAGGACGGCCAGTTCCTTTCCTCTGGGACCTACAGTTTAACGTGGAATCCGAACCACGGAGCGTCCTGGCATAGCTCATATGTTTAAACACAACTCTCAAAATTCCTGCTCCTGCCGGGATTCGTGCTCGGGCAGGAATTTACAAAAATCTAAATCCTCTTCTCTCCCTCCCCCCCCACCCCACCTTATTTTCTGTCAACGTTATTCATAAAAAACACAGCTTTTATCCGATTTTTATAGTAGTCAGCACACATTTTCTTCAAAATAAGGCGGTCTGGTAACTCAGCGATTAAGGCACTTGCTTCCAAAAGTATCTCTCTCTGGTCGCGGTCTCAGATCCTGTGGTGAGCAGAAATTTTTAGGAATTGTATTTGATTATATGAGCTACGCCGGGACGTTCCATTGCTTGGATTTCACGTTAAACTGCAGACCCCTGAAGAAAGGAATTAGCCTTCTTGCCTGTGACACAATAACTTGGTAATCTCCTTCGGGATGATTCGATGAATTGTCGGGTTGTGGACTAAGTTAGATTTTTAGTTTTTGAAGTGAAATCTTCATTAGTCACGTTGGGCGATTTTTGGTTGGGTTAATTATTATAAGTTTGCGTCACCGACATGCTAATGATAACAGTATACCTCTCGCGGTCTGGTCGTTCAGTGACTAAGGTGTTTGACTGAGGAAAGAAAGGTCACCGGTGGAGGAGGGGGGAAGGGGCATTTTATATAACCTTAACCCGACCTTCACCTCTGGCACAGCTTGCTATGTAATGTGAAGTATGCCAGAACGCTTCTGTGGTTTACATTCTACGTTAAACTGTAGGTTCTTTGTACCTGGTAGCACTACCGGGTTAGGTTAAGGCGGCTAACACAGTAGCGGAATACGCAGCCATTAGAAAACCTGTCACCAGGTCATTACGACCACACGGAATTATTATTAATTATAATATCTGTAACTATAAGTATGACGTGTTGCAAGTATGATATTCATAGCTTTAAGTTTTCACTTCTGTCGGCAGTCCCCAATGACTGCGAATTTTTTCTCTAAAAACGTTTATTTTTTATTTTGTACTAGCTTACCCGGCAATGCTTCACTATTGCTGGACTTGAGTGGGCACATAGATTAAATGAAAATATATTTACATATAAATTTTAAACTGCTGTTTCATTCATTTTCAGTTGGAAAGGGTGAGAGGGGATGCGCTTTGGAAAACATATGCAGGCAGTATGTTTCTGTTTGTTTCAAAGTATAAGTATGCAAATTCCCATTGAAATCTGATGAAATATTTGGTTTTGTCTAAATTATGGGGAGGAGGGGTGGGTTTTTAATTTTTTTTTTTGACAGGAACCTTCTCTGTCATCCCGTCGACAACTCACCAAAGCTTCACCGTAATCGGACGAACGGTTTGCGGGTTGTTTAAATTATGGAGTGTTATGGGGAAGAGGGGGTAATTAAGGTGGTGGAAAGAGAGGAGAGGGATTGGGTTTTTAATGTGTACAGTATTTCTCCCTCTTTTTTAAAGTATAAGTGTACAAATTCATATATAAATCGGATAAAATATGTGGTTTGCCTAAATTATGGGGTGAAAACGTAATGGGGTTGGAAAGGGGGATAGGGGATGGATATTCGTAAACCATACGCAGGCAGTATTTTTCTGTTTGTTTTAAAGTATAAGTGTACAAATTCTTATCTAAATCGGATAAAAAATGTGGTTTGCCTAAATTATGGGGTGAAAACGTAATGGGGTTGGAAAGGGGGAGAGGGGATGAATATTTGGAAACCATACGTAGGATGTATTTTTCTGTTTGTTTTAAAGTATAAGTGTACAAATTCTTATCTAAATCGGATAAAAAATGTGGTTTGCATAAATTATGGGGTGAAAAAATTATGGGAGTGGAAAGGGGGCGAGGGTATTAATATTCGGAAACCGTATGTAGGCAGTATTTTTATGTTTGTTTTAAAGTATAAGTGTACAAATTCATATCTAAATCTGATAAAAAAATGTGATTTGCCTGAATTATGGGGTGAAAAAATTATGGGGGTGGAAAGGGGGCGAGGGTATTAATATTCGGAAACCGTATGTAGGCAGTATTTTTATGTTTGTTTTAAAGTATAAGTGTACAAATTCCCATCTAAATCGGATAAAAAATGTGGTTTTGCCTAAATTATGGGGTGTTATGGGGAATAGGGGACGACTTTTTGGAAATTTTTTTTCACAGGAACCTTCGCAGACGCTCACTCGAAAGCTCTCCAAAGTTTCATTGCAATCTGATAAATGGTATAGGAGTGCATAGAAGACGAACAAACCCACAAACATTGATTTTTATATATAAGAAATAAGATATACAGTATCGATGTTGCCACGCCAAATGCTTGAAAGGATGTCACCAGATAGTTTTGTCGAGCGTTTTAAAGCGTCGTACCTAACATTAAGGATAGCACTGGTTCAAATCCCCGTCCAACTAACCTTTGTTCGACTTTTCACGGATTCCCGAAATCAGTTTTGGCGAATGCCGGGATGGTTTCATCATCAGGCCAAAGCCGATTTCCTTCCCTCCAATCGTATCCCGTCTCCAATATCCTCGACGTTGACGAGACGTAAAGGGCGCTACTGACCTCGCTGTCGACGCGCCCTAAAGCCACAAAAACAACAACAAAAAAATTATGTTGTCATCTATTATGGGAAACTCTAGGTTCAAACAAAGGCTCCGGTGAATTGACTGTCATGATTACGGTTATTCGTAGTGAATTGCGTAAACTTCTTCATGCAAGCAGAATTGTCGCGTGTTGACCGAGCGAGTGGCGAACTTGCCCACTGTGGGTCCGTCCTAGCATCTACTTACTGTCGGCTGCGGTAGTTCTGGTTTCCAGTCGGCATCTGTAAGCTTCTAGCTAGGATAAAATACATGCACACAGAGACTTAATTTGCGTAAAATCAGGACGTAGGTGCTCCTTGAAATGATCTGAAGGATTGTGGCTACTTGATTTATTGTGAAAGCGGCTGTGTGGTACAGTTACAAGTGATTGGTACATGAAATCGGTGTTTCCAGATATTGGAATAGTGGACCATAGGATCTAATGTTAATGCAGTATGCATTCCAAGCCAGCAGAGGGAGAATGATAGGAAAAATGCCTGAAATGGCCTAATTGGATGGTAACAGGTCTGCCCCACGAAATTTCACATTACGGACTGGGGTGAATCGTGTGCGCAAAGAGGCGCCCTCGATTCTGGAAGGTGGGGAAAGCCTTCCTCTCATTGGCTGTTTGTCACGACGGACATGCGTGTGGTTCACGTGCTCATAGTGTGTAAGCCCCGTGTACCCGCCGTGCTATACAGTGTTCCCACAGTAGGGACTGCCAGACCAGCGTCCTTGGCGCGGGTGTCGTATATGAGCGGTGTAACCTTCGTACTACTGTGCTGGCTTGGAAGCACTCCGCCTTCTTTACCGCTAAACTCTATACTAAAATCTATACAAAAATCAGCTACCGCGACAGAATGACATGTCTGCGGTGATACTGTTATGTGCTAACAGAATAATAAAAACCACTCATCATATTTTGTTACAGAACGTCCATAACAACCTCCAAAACCTTGTCATTAAGAGGATGCAAATCTTAGGCATAAAAAAACATAGTAAAATAAGAAAAGAGAGACAAGACAGGAAAGAAATCTGTCTTCTAATCATCATAGTGAAAGGCTTGTATATAACTGTTCTTGTGATTTTAACTACATTTATATGTCTGTTCATTTTTGCACTGATATTTAGAAAAGAATTTAATTACTTCATTTTTACAGACAGTTAATTGCCGAGGTATGAAACAGTAATAATTTCTGGCTAACCTTATTAGCAATTAGGAAATCTGCACTTGAGATCAAGCTCTCTTGTCAGCCAAGTTTTGCCGTCAAGACTTATGGAAAATTCATAATTTTATCCAAAATTAGTAAATAAATTGAAGCCTGTAAACTTTGTTTTAAATATTTAGTTAATAAACTTGATTTATGGCTAATGGTTGATTCCGTGAAGTATCTGGGGGTGATAGTACAAAGCAAAATGAAATGGGACATGCACATAACTTCCGTCGCAGGCAAGGCTAATTCTAAATTACGATTCATAGGTCGTATTTTGAGAAATTGTAATGCTCATACAAAGGAGATAGCGTATAAAACACTAGTGCGCCCGCATCTGGATTACTGTTGTGGGGTTTGGGATCCGTATCGCAAGGTTCTGATTGACTCAGTTGAGAGGGTGCAGAGGAGAGCCGCTAGATTCGTGACTTGTTGTTATAGCCCTTATGAAAGCATCACAGAATTGATACATAGATTGGGCTGGGATAGTTTGGAAGACAGACGACGTAGCTTGCCTTCGAATTTATTGGAGAATATGCGAAAAAATTTAAATTTCGAGTGCAATGAAATACTTCTTCCGCCAAACTATTTAGGTCCCAATGACCGGAGGGATAAGATTAGAGAAATAAGATGCCGTACTGATGCTTATACGTATTCCTTCTTTCCTCGCACTATTCGGGATTGGAATGGGCGGGTTTAGGATTGGTGCTTAGCACCCTTGCCTCCCACAATGTTTGTGATTTGCAGAGTATGCATGTAGATGTAGATGTATAATGGGTTTCACTTGTAAGTAAGATTTTCTAAAATGTGACGTCAACGAATATCTCTGTGTCAGAAATGATTTCAGACACTAAATTTTGCCCTTTTAAAGTGTTTTCACCACCAGCACTTGGCCGGCACGGTAGCAGAGGTCGTTGCGCGAAATTATTATTCGCCAGATTGTGCACCAGTGTCCTAGCCTAAATGCCAAACCCCTTCGCAGTGTACGACACTGTCGATGATGATTCGTCTGTCGGATGGGGACGTTAAGCCTGTCGACCCCTGTTGTATCTTTTGGAAGAGTAGGCCTGAACTGTCTAGCACCGTAATTCACCCCTTCCTTCCTTCACTTTTTTATTTCACTCAACAAAAACAACACACTAGACTGAGCGTATAGTCATCCATACTACAATGAGACATACGAGGTGTGTGACAAAAGTAATGAGATTGCTAACACTGCTAGTGATCTTGCAACGCTGTGTCTGTTCATCCCTTCCACATTATCAGTCCAAGTTTCAACTTTGTTCAGCCAACACATTATTTTTGACAGCGCCAACAGTGAAGTTGTGTTTTACAAGGTGATTGTGTGTTACGAAAATGCATCATCGGAATCTAGAGCAACGTTGTACAATCAAGATTTGTGTTAAACTTGTGGAATTGATGAGTGTGACCTTTGAAAAGTTGAAACAGGCCTATGGAGAGTTTTACCTATCAAGAGCACAAGTTTTCCGCTGGCATAAATTATTTTTGGAAGGCCAAGAACATGTTGAAGATCATCCTTGCTCAGGGAGACCTTCAACTTAAAAGAACTGACGGAAGCGTTGAGCATGTGAAGACTCATGTGAGATCAGACTGTCGTTTAACAATAAGGGTGATTGTGTGTTACGAAAATGCATCATCGGAATCTAGAGCAACGTTGTACAATCAAGATTTGTGTTAAACTTGGGGAATCCGCGAGTGTGATCTTTAAAAAGTTTAAACAGGCCTATTGGGAGCTTTGCCTATCAAGAGCACAAGTTTTCCGCTGGCATAAATTATTTTTGGAAGGCCGAGAACACGTTGAAGATCATCATTGCTCAGGGAGATCTTCAACCTCAGAAACTGACAAAAACGTTGAGCTTGTGAAGGCTCTTGTGAGATCAGACCGTCGTTTAACAATAAGGATGATGAGTGAACAGTTAAATTTAAACACTTTCATCGTACATCATATTTTGGCAGATGATTTGGACACTGCAGACAAGTGGATGCTTCATCTTGACAATGCCCCGTGTCACATGGCTTTTTCTACCACTGAATTACTTCAAAATTCATTCCTGTTGTTCCTCAATCCTCCTATTCACCTGATTTAAGTCCTTGTGATTTTTTCCTTTTCCCGCAATTGAAACTTGTCTTAAAAGGAAGTCATTTTGGAACTCTGGAGAACATTCAAATGACTGTGACCGACCAGTTAACAGCCCTACCAGTTGAATCCTTCCAGCGCTGCTACCAAGAGTGGAAACAACGACTCCGCCAGTTTGTAGCTGCCCAAGGGAACTACTTTGAAGGGGATAATATTGTTGTTTGAAAAAAAAATTGGTAAATAAAAAATCAGTCTTATTACTTTACTCACACACCTCATGTTCGAAAAGGATACGGGAAACCACTCCAAGAGGGTCCCCATGGAGATTTAAACATCCTCCATCGTAACTACCTACCCTAGGAAGCAGGTATGGCATCATAAGCAAGGGTTAAACACGATCCCCAATCAATATAAATCACACTAACCTACTGACGCGTTAGCTTCATCTGTTGCCTTCCATTTGTTCGATAAATTTGCCTCATTTACCTGAATATGTTTTCGCCTGTACGAAAATTTATCTACAGCACCTAAAACCTAATGCTGTTTTTGTTATTGATCTAACCACTGATCCTTATTAACGGATAATGATCACATACGTAGCTTATAAATAATTTACCCGCGTCAACCAAAGCGATGCGAATCCTGACAAGCAAATATTGCACACTACAACACAACCTTCTCCCTAATTACTCCCTGATTTACTGATGGACACAGGACATGGGGGTTTTATTGCCTTTATTTACTGTATTCTCCACACTTTCCCCGCGCGCCAGGGAAGAAAATAACTATTAGGGGTAATTTGAATAATGACGCGCGCACTCGATCACGAACAGTGTTTTTTGCTCCCCCGCACTGACCCGGTCGCGGGCGACACGACAGAGCGTCACGACACGACTTCATTCCTCACGGCGCAGTGCCCGGACCGGTCTAATCTGCGAGCCCAGGTCGTTACTTAGCGCTGCTAATTATTGTAGAACAACGGCGACACGCCACAATGCCGCCCGACAGGTATTAATTATTGCTGTGAGCGATCGCACAACGGCTGACAGCGTGTTTACTTTCGTCGGGTCGGCCGACGAAAAAAGGACTTTATTCTCGAGTACAGAAAATGATTTTTCCTTCCCTTCAGTGAGTTTCTTCACGACAATTACGAGACTAAATTTATCAATTTTTTTTTAGTGATAACTGCTTGTCAGAATTGCTGCGAATAGTTTGTCAAGCCACGACAGAGACAAAGGTGAGCGCAACCATGCGTTGTTGGTGAGCGGTTAACGTTCTGGTCTCGCATTCGGGAGGAACGGCGGTTCGAATCTCCATCCGGGCATCCAGATTTGGGTTTCCTCAAATCACTCCAGGCAAATTCCGGGATGCTTCCTTCAAAAGACTATGGACGAATTCCTTCCAGTTCCTTGTCACCAGTCCCATCCCGTCTCTAATGACCTCGACGTCGACGAGGCGTAATGCCATTAGTAAAAAAAAAAATAAAAAAAAAAATAGTGCGCCCTGTTATTGACATCATTATTTCGTTTGATTGGAAGTAGATCCACATTTATCGCGATCTATGCTGTCTAGATTACAATTAAAACTAATACAATGGCGGAGATTAAAAGTGCAGCACAGACAGGATTGGTGGAATTTCAGGAAACTTGTAAGGAAACATAGTTCCATTGTACAGAATGAATGAAACATTATAAGGAATATTGTGTAAGAAGTAATCACCAAAAATTTGACTGACACAAATTTTTGTGAAAATTGGCCGAGCGGATATGTAAGGAAACATAGTTCCTTACATTTTTTTTTTTATTATTATTATTTCAGTTTCATTGTTTTATGTTTGTATATTTAAAGGTAAGATTATGTTTTTTGTGTGTGTGTTTAATTTATTTCATTTTGTAAAAGGAAAAGATACGTTAATAGTTACTATGCAAGAGCAAAGATGTGTGTGTTACAAGAAAATCTTTGGCGGAGGTAAAAAATGGCAGGAGGAAGATCTTGGACGTAAATAACAGATGAGAAGCAGAGATAAAATTGATGGCGGGCGAAGGCATGAATTGGTTTCGTCGCTCGAATAGTAATCGACATAATAAGAGAGAATATGAGTTTTAATGATTTGTTGAATGTGTAATTTGTGAAGCAAATGATGAGTGAAATGTATAGAAAAGTGAAATGAAGTTTTTTCTTAGTTTATTGTATGTTGTTTGAATCATACAGACCAATTAAGTAGAAGAAACTGCAAGATTCCATGGATTCTGTGGTGAGTAATATCCACCCGAGGCAAATCTAGGAATCATAATAAAAGGTCGGTTTCTTACATGTGGCGAACGTGACGAGAACGCAGAACTAAGTAATTAGTTCGGTAATTAAAGAGCCAGCAATCTTCGGGATACGAAACAATAATGGACCAAATGGAAAGTGAAATGAGTGCAAGTGCAAGAGTTTCTGGAAAAATTAATAGCAGTATGAATGCGGGATACGAATGTCAAGAACGATCTATGAGTGAGATTAGTACAGAGTTTTTTCATGAGTCCCCAACAGTTACCGGAACCGAAAAGAAATTTTGCAGAGAAGAGAGTTATTCCATCGAAACGATGCTGGCGATGATTTTAAAAAACCAACAAGAAATTAAACAAGACATGCAAGAATTGGAACAGAGTCAGCAACAAGCAATACAAGAATGGAGGAGAGCACGTAAGGAAAAGCTAGAAGTTGAAACAGAAGAAGATGGAAGAGAGGAGAACAATGAAGATCAGCAGGAAAATGGTGAAAAACAGAAAGTAACAGAAGATTGCAGTGAACCAGAGGAAATTATTTCTACAGTTAGGAAAGTAGAAAAACAAGAGAATGAAAGGAAATTTCAGACGATTTTGGTGAATGATGATATAGGAACATATAGAAAAGAAGAAGACAATGAAGAAAAACCGATGCATGATATCAAGAGAAGAGACAAAGAGAACCAAGCAACAGAAGCAAAATACCAAGGAGAGGAATGGAAAGAAGAAGACAATGAAGAAAAACCGATGCATGATATCAAGAGAAGAGACAAAGAGAACCAAGCAACAGAAGCAAAATACGAAGGAGAGGAATGGAAGGAAGAAGTGATGGAATGTGATAAAAGGAAGAACATAGGCAAAGAAGTAAGAAAAATAATGAACTGGACAGTAAGGAAGAGACGAGGACTAAATTTGGAGTATGAAGGCAGAAATGTGAAAAGACGTAAGTCTAAGGATGTGCTTTACACCATCAGGGATACTACGAATAACAAATGAGTTTTTAACCCAGATGGTGGGGAAAAGAAAAGTTAACATCTATTGTTTTGTTGTTCAATTGTATTCATTTATATGTTGTAAGATTGTTGCGTTTAAAAACATAAAGGATTTGAAATTGTACAGAGAAAGAGTGGAGCGATGACCATTGTACAGAATGAATGAAACATTATAAGGAATATTGTGTAAGAAGTAATCACCAAAAATTTGACTGACACAAATTTTTGTGAAAATTGGCCGAGCGGATATGTAAGGAAACATAGTTCCTTACATTTTTTTTTATTATTATTATTTCAGTTTCATTGTTTATGTTTGTATATTTAAAGGTAAGATTATGTTTTTTGTGTGTGTGTTTAATTTATTTCATTTTGTAAAAGGAAAAGATACGTTAATAGTTACTATGCAAGAGCAAAGATGTGTGTGTTACAAGAAAATCTTTGGCGGAGGTAAAAAATGGCAGGAGGAAGATCTTGGACGTAAATAACAGATGAGAAGCAGAGATAAAATTGATGGCGGGCGAAGGCATGAATTGGTTTCGTCGCTCGAATAGTAATCGACATAATAAGAGAGAATATTGAGTTTTAATGATTTGTTGAATGTGTAATTTGTGAAGCAAATGATGAGTGAAATATATAGAAAAGTGAAATGAAGTTTTTTCTTAGTTTATTGTATGTTGTTTGAATCATACAGACCAATTAAGTAGAAGAAACTGCAAGATTCCATGGATTCTGTGGTGAGTAATATCCACCCGAGGCAAATCTAGGAATCATAATAAAGGTCGGTTTCTTACAAACTTTGTGGATATATCCATGATTATACCCGGTATAAATGATAGGAAATTGAAATTATTACTATTAGATACAGTTGTCAGTAAGAAGTGCGCCCATCTTGAGCATATATAGGTACATTCGTGGATCCTTGCCAGCATTGAATCAATAAGTGTTCGGATGTCTTCTTGAGGTATATATCACTACGCCTGCATATCTTGTGTTGTCAGTTGTCGCACAGTTTGTGCAGAGTGACCATATGATATAATGTGTCTACTCCTGGCATCTCAGACAAACTCAATTGGGAACAATCTGGGGACCGAGCGGTCCAAATTATGATCGTAACCCCCTGCAAGACTTGTGTTGCGATCGCCACAGTATGTGAACGGGCATTATGTTTTCGGAAGATGCAATTTGGGTGGTGGACATGAAGGGTATCACAAAAGGGTGCAGTACCCCGTCCACATAGTGGTGACCTGTCATCGTGCCTTCTACAACAACAAAATCAGTCCTGCTGTCGAAACTGATAGCCGCCAAACTATGGCAGCCGTGACTGAAACTGTGTGACGTTCTGAAATCACAGCAGGGTAAGCCGTTTCTGCAATACTCCTTCGTACATATTTTCGATTATCACTTTGCCACAGACAGAATCGAGACTCGTCTCTAAACACATATGTACGCCATTCACGTGTCCATTTGCGTTTTGCAGTACTTTACATTAGACGATGTTGGCAATTAAATCAAGTTAATAGAACGCATTGCATAGGGTTAGAAGCGTAACTCAGCTTCAAACAATTGGTTTACAATCGGCCGGGGGATGACTCTATCTGTAACCACTGCTTGGATCTGGCCTGCAGTCACCCGACTTCAGCAACAGCCACCCCACACAATTTTTCAGTTTTCACGTGCTGTTGACCTATACGGACCTGTGTCTGCTCCAGGAGTATTAGAGCCTTCTTTCATCTACTGCGTAACATGTCTGTATACTGACATTGCACTACGACAAATCCTTCCGGAGATTTCACGATATGATGCATCTATTTCAAACACGCCAATTCTGTGATCTCTCTCCCAGGTAGACATTTGCGTGTAGAGGGTAGTCTGTCTTTATTTTGGCATACGTGGTCAACAAAAACATGTGAACTAAAAACTGTCCTTTTACATCACACTGTTCACCACTAGTACACTAGAAAAAAAAAAACAGCAATTTGCATATCAAATAGCACCGAAATTCTTATACTATTTTCATTTTTAGTTTCCTCTGCTTTGATTTTTGCTGAAATCATTTTTTCAACTGCAAGTAAGTAGTTCCATCTATGTCAGCAGTTGAAACGTTGTAATATGGATCTGAATCCTGAGCACCCTCTGCCACCCACAATTTTGTGAATTGCAGAGTATATATGTAGATGTAGATATATATGTAGAAGTATCACGAAAAAGAAAGATGTAAGAAGTGAGGATTTTAAGTCAAGTTTATACATGATGTATAATGTCACTAACACACTATACAGCTAATGTATTAATGCACTTGTGATTGAAGCTTATATTTTCTAGCGGAATTATTAGCGGAGTTTGTGGAGAGATCGAAATGCTACCTCAACCAGGATGGCAACTGAAACTTTTTGCTACAGTGTTAGATACGAGGAATTGCATTGAGAGTTATTTCATGGAACAATTCTGTTAAGTGAAGCAACTGCTAAGAAATGAATTTCCAGAATACTTCGTGCAACCTTGATTCCTTTAACGGGCTTAGAGGCTAGTAAAAGTAATAAAATCAGTTAGATAGACTGGATTGTTTTCAGACACTGTCAATTATTATTTGTTTAATTTAATTACGGTGAAAATTTTGTAAGCTCCCACTTTCCCATTCCATCATTTTTTTTTTTTTTTTTTTTAAAAAAATCTTAAAATTCATGGATAGCACTAACATCACCTAACTATTTTATCCCTTTATAAATATTATTTTTAAATTCTTTCAGTGTTTCTGGTAAGGTGTTCATCATTTGCGTTGGTAATGCGTTCTAATAACTGATTCTCTAAGCTACATAATAACATTTTCTCATTCCCTTTTGCCTGAAATCAAGTGTCAGTATATTCTCAAGGCCATCTCTTCTCTTCCGCGTGGTGTTCCTGATTCTTCTACCAACATCCACCCAGGCATCATCCCTAATCTACGCCTTCCACATTCCAAACATTCTCCTACCCGTCTCTTATGTTCCAATGCATCTCTTACCAGTTCTTGAATCATATCTGTTGCAGACAAATCATGCTGCCCTCCTTTTCACCCCGTCCAGTTAACGTATATAATCATAAAATGTATGTGCCACTTATGTAGCAAGAGATATCCACCAGAAGCCAGATTCAGGTCTACAAATATCTCAGATCTTTTAGTTGTATGTCACCATGTAGTTTACTAATTCCCACCGCTTTTCTAATCGTACCGATTATGAAATCATATTGATTCGTAGTCTTAAATTGACATCTTCATTACATTGATTTAGCGTAGGCTTGGGTAAAATATATCGATGTATCGAAAGTTTTTTGATAAAATAATTGATTTTTTCATAAAATAATCGATGTTTATCGTCGATATTTTTATCTTATATATCTCAAAATTTGATATTTTATTTGGAGCATCAATTTAAAGTACCCATTCGGTATTTTTATACGAACGCAAATCAGTATCAATTTATGTGTTGCATATACGTTGGATAAGTATACGTACATATCTGATCTGAACGCGAATTCGTCGTAATTTAACAGTTTTTCATCAACGGTTAACATATTAGAAAAGATGTCAAATTTTCACGGTTTACGTTAACGTCAAAGTCACTTTTTTGTCAATGTTAACGGTTAGATTATTTTTAATTAAGTTGAAAAATGTTGAGTAAGCATCCGTGTTGCAAAGTAGAGTTGACGTAAATTAACAACTTCTGTTTTCAATGGACTTTTTTTTCATTTTCATTGATGGATGGAAGTTAATGCGTTGTCGAAGTATCTGATATGCCAAGCCTCTTTTATGTCGCCCGAAAGAGTTAAGTTGGCGGTACGGAACAACAGGAGTAATTTGACGGGTGAAAATATAGTACAGAGAATACTTTCATGTTTCGTTTGATTGATTGTAAAATAGATAAATTAATAAAAGTTTCTATAATTTCCAAATATGTCTTTAATTTTCCGAATTTTCTTAATTTTTTTGTTATACGTAATTTCGGAATATTTTTAGAAAATTACTGGCTTTAGGCAAAATATCAATGTTTTTTCCCTGATACATATCGTAGTTTGTCAATATCGATACGATATTTACCGATAAATATATATTTTTTATTTGCCCATGCCTAACGTAGCTTTTAATAATTACAAGGTCATTCAATACATGTAACAAAAGTAAAGATCTGCTTTATCGGAAGTAAAAAGTACAATTATGTTCAGGTCAACAATCAGTCTTTACATGCCACTTGCATAACCTGCCTGCGAGAAGTATTGAAATTTATACTCAAAATGAATGGTGCGACTCTAACGTTTATTATAAAGCATGCTTGCCTGAATATATCTGCGAGATTTTTTTAAAACTTTTTGTTCATATTCTTTGATCACATAAGCCGAACGGGCTTGGTGAGTAAGCGTTTAGTGTTCGGTTCGATTCTCTGTACTATCATCCAGATTTCGGTTGTCTCTTATTTTTCCGAAATTATTTGGGGCTGATACCAATGACCAATTTGCTTTCCACTTGTTGTTCACTATCACCTCTCTCTCTGCTCTTGCGATTTCGTCGTTGACGAGGTGATATGTCAGAATTGTGGCGTTGTCTGGAGACTACGGAACATGTCAGATTTATAACGAAATTGGAAAAGAAACTGAAATAATCTTCTAATAACCTGTAACAAAAACACGTCACATTTCTCGTTTAATAGTTACAGAATAATGCGTAATAATTCTTTTTACAAAGAATTTTCACTGCCATAACCTGTCACATCAACAGTAGTAATGTTATAAAATCGCTGGCAACGATAATAAAGCGTATAACTGAACGGATGAAAGAGACTATAAAATGGTAACCGACGCTTGACGGAAATGAACACGAACGTAAAATCCGTAGTGAACTCGGTCGATGAACGGTAACCCTCTAGCCTGGTATTCAGGAGGACGTGGGTTCAAACCATCATCAGACCATACAGATTTTTCCTATCCACGTTTTCTTGAAATTACTCCATATAAATGGCGGTATGGTATCTACAAAATGCCGTGGTTGCGATACTTCTCATTTGTTGCTCTCAATCCTTTCCCAACATCAACGAACACTATGAGTAAAGCTCTAAGAAAAAATAAATTAAATCGACAACTTTGGCATTAGTATATTTGATTATGGAAATGGAGAATATCGTTCAGACCTGACAGAAATACAAGCCACTGAGTATGGCTTGCAAGTGGTTATGTTTGTTTCTTGGATTAGGTAACTATTGAATTTACCGAACGTGGTGGGTAAACGGTTAACGTTCTGGCCTCGTATCCGGGAGGTCGCGGGTTTGAATCCCCGTCCGGGCATCCAGATTTGGGTTTTCCATGGTTTCCCCACATCACTCCAGGCGAATGTCGGGATGTTTCCTTCAAAAGGTCATGGTCGAAATCCCTCCGTTCCTTGTCGCCAGTCCCATCCCGCCTCTAATGACCTCGACGTCGACGAGGTGTAAAGCCATAAGTAAAAAAAAAAAATATTCCTTGGAGCAGTGGAAGAAACACTGTATTTACATTTATGAGAATTATTTACTAGAGGAACGATCTGTAGAAGCTACCTCTTGGCGTTGTCCTTGACCTTTTGGTAAGGCTGTCTCTGCTGATATTTATGGCCGGACTGTGCAGAAGAGGACGCGTTATCACAGTCAGGGGAGGTGCCTATCCGATGAAAGCTCTCACGGAAGACTGCGGTATGGTTTGCGGTCGATGACCAAATACATAGAAGGTAAGGCATACTCGAAAACCACGCAGCCTACTGATCAGGTAGTGATGTCATCATGATGTCAATCTTACGCCACCGGTTACGTTAATATTTACCTATCCATCATACTCCATAATGATCCACACGTACACTCAGTAGTTCCGCTGAAAGTGTTAAAGTTGTCCAATTTCTATTACTGGTCGGAATTAACAGATTTTTTTGTTTGTTTCTGTTTTCGTCGAGCTTTTCGCCTCGTCGACATCGAGGTCGTTAGAGGTGGGAACGACTGATACTAAGGAAATGAAAGGAATTCTGCTATGGGTTTTTGGAAGGAACCATCTCAGCAATCGTTTAGAATGATTTCGTGAAAGCATGGAAAACGGAAATCTGTATAGCCGAACGGGGATTCGAACCAGTGTTCTCCCGGATTCCAGGGCATAACGTTAACCACTCCCTCAATACGATAGCTCCATAGAATCATAATAATGTGTAATATAAAATATCCTTATAATTTTTTTACCTATTTTTTACTTTACCTCCACCAGATATATTCTCACTATTTTTCTGTATTTTATAGAAATTTTATTTGAGGCTTGTTATGAGAATAAATAAATAGTAAATAGAATCTCGCTTACTTCATAGCTTAATCCAAGGACCGAGCTACGAACACCTCAATAGCTATTGGCTGGAGTTGACGTCACATAACGCCCGGCCTTCGTTGGAATATTAACAGCGGCCAGAGATATTACCATAAATTCCAGGATATGAGCTCAATTTAATAGCTAATCAACTGCGAAGAAATCAATTGTGAGAAAACATAAAGTTTGCTCTTCGTGGTAACTAAAATACATCAAAACGGTGCAACTTTGAGGATAAAAAAAATCTAGGATAAAATTGTACTTTATAATGCAATGAAGTCCTTACCGTCGTTCCTACTGTCACGATGATCGGCCATCATTCGTTATTTACATAGAACATCAGACTTGAAGTTACATAAGACTAGTTAGTAAAAATAAAACTAGGGTGTTTTTTTTAATTGTGTATTCTTTGCTCTTACGTTGGGTGCGTGTTCGTTATAGCTGGGTAATTACGTTATTTACTCTCCGGTATTACTAAGATCATCTCTGTCAGTGGTTAATACAGGGTCCGGCAAAAAAACCTCCCTGATTTCAATAGGCATTTGCAAAAAGAATAAGAAACATACAGAACAATTACTTATATTTGTGAATAGCCTATATGATGCCATTTTACATCACTTAGTAAACTTTACTTGGTTTTGAAAATTATGTCCTTTAAATGATCTCCCCCATTGTTAAGACATTCACGAAGTCTTTCCCTGAAATTGTCCATAGTTCTTCGTGTAACTTCCCTTGGAATGGCTGCCACTTCCTGCCTAATGGCATCTTTTAGTTCTTGCAGAGTTCTGGGGCGATGTTTGTACACTTCAGCCTTTAGGTAGCCCCACAGAAAGAAATCACAAGGTGATAAGTCGGGTGACCTTGGGGGCCAGTAACGGTCAATGCCGATCGCTGTTGTCACATGATAGAGACCCAAGATCAACCAGTTTCTTTTAGACCATGAGGAAGAAGAAGTTTGGTTCCAACAGGACGGAGTCACAGCTCACACTGCTCGGCGGTCCATGTAAGAGTTGTTCCCTGGACGTCTTGTTTGTTTAAGAGGAGACATTTCCTGGCCCCCAAGGTCACCCGACTTATCACCTTGTGATTTCTTTCTGTGGGGCTACCTAAAGGCTGAAGTGTACAAACATCGCCCCTGAACTCTGCAAGAACTAAAAGATGCCATTAGGCAGGAAGTGGCAGCCATTCCAAGGGAAGTTACACGAAGAACTATGGACAACTTCAGGGAAAGACTTCGTGAATGTCTTAACAATGGGGGACATCATTTATCGGACATAATTTTCAAAACCAAGTAAAGTGTACTAAGTGATGTAAAATGGCATCATATAGGCTATTCACAAATATAAGTAATTGTTCTGTATGTTTCTTATTCTTTTTGCAAATGTCTATTGAAATCAGGGAGGTTTTTTTGCCGGATCCTGTACTTTTATTATTATTTCTGAATTCCTTCAAACTCAAGAGATTTTATTCAAATTTTGCAACGGCGATCCTTGGGCGAAACACAGGTAAGCGTTGTATTTTAGCGTCAACCTGTTTTGACCTTTCACCCCACAAAAGGAAGTATTCAGGAATCGTGACCATATCCAAAATACCGTAACCAGTTTACATTAGTCACATATTGGGTTAGTGGTTATAAATTTTCCATCCGGCCATCCAGATCTGAATTTCACTATATCCTTCAGGTTATCTAGGCTTTAAGGCTAGAGTAGATCCATAGGGTCACTCACTAGCGCGCCGGGTTGGAGAGATGATGCCATTGTCACTTAAATCCCTGCCACTAATGTTTCCACTGTCTATCAAGCTACACATATTTTCCGCACATTTAGTTCAATCGAGTGCTGCATACCTTCCAATAACAGATCAAGAAACATAGTATGAGGATACGTACACAAAAGAGGTAGGCCTACATCTATGTTTCTTAATCCTAATTTGTAAAGAAGCAGAGAAAAAAGATGTACTCTAATTATTGATGAGCCGCCAAACAGTAAGGCCTAATTTGTGCCTATTTTGACATATGCATTAGAAACATGGGCGATGAAGAACTGGGACAAAAGGAGAGTAGAAGCTATGGAAATAATATTTCAGAGTAGCAGCGTAAGAATTTACGAGAAAGGACAGAATGAAGCGTTAGAAAATAAGGGAGATGATCAAGGAAGAACCGTTTCAAAAAAAGAGTAGAGAAATGAAGATTACAGTAATCTGGTCATGTCAATAGAATCGGGGAGGAGAAGATACCAAAGAAGATGCTGGACATGGAGCTGAAAGTAAAGAGGCCAAGAGGAAGCCCCTCGGACAGGTGAGTGAAAGGTTTTGAACGTTTTAAGAAGGGTGTTGAGCGAAGACAAGGGAATTGGAAGACAGTAGAATAAGAGAGATGTTGGATGGATAGGAGGCGTTGGAGAAGTTTTGTTCAAAACAGACCCGGTCAGTGGTTGGAAGCTGCTCAAGGTGATGATGATGATGATGATAATGGTGATGATTGATGGATTTGTGAATACAACTCGGTGGAAGGATTGTACGCGAATTATATACACACACGTATATACTACATATTAATAAAGAACAGAAAAACGAGTAAATATTGTATTAAGAAGAGATCGCCTTTTAAGGTGGTGGATAATGCCTTCATGACGTACGCATTTACTCTTAGAAAATTAATTAAAATACGTTAAGAAAGAATTTTTCAATTTTAAAAATATATATGATAGCAACTAATTTAGAAATTACTCAGATTTTTGGAGCAACATTAAGTGGGTGTCCTATGTGTAAAAACAATGCATAATCCCTAATGGAAAGCAGAGTTTCGTTAAAAATTGACAGTAAAGTATCGCCAGCATTCGGTATTAAATAATGCTCCAAACACATGTGTTGCTTATCAACAATTGTATTTAGAATTCGTACCGAGAGTTGTGGGTGAGCGGTAACGATCTGGCCTCGCATTGGGTATGACGTGGTTCGAATCCCCGTTCGGGCATCCAGATTTGGGTATTACATGGTTTCTCGAAATCATTCCAGGTGAATACCGGGATGCTTCCTTCAAAAGGCCATGGACGAATTACTTGCAGTTCCTTGCCCCAAGTCCTTTCCCGACTCTAATGACCTCGACGTCTACGAGGCATAAAGCCATCAGGAAAAAAAATTAGAACCGGTGTGCAAGAATAAAATTGGAGAAGAATTATGTTACGACGGACATAGAAACAGTGGAAGATTGTCTCTACTCTCTCCTGCTTACGGATAGTGAAGTAGTAATTGTCTTCGACGGAGAAGATGTGAAATATATGATACGGCAGAGGAAATTCGATTGAGGTCTGGGCAATTAATCCTAGAAAAACAAAGTACCTGAAAATATTGAAAAATATAACTGAACAGGACTGTATAAATTCAAATATCACATCACATCAGAAGACACTACAAGTAAGAAATACATTAAAACGTGGAAGAAAGAGTATTAAAATTTTCAGCTAGCTGTCATGGGCAAAGAATGCAAATATTAGTAGAAGGATTATAGCACATAAATAAATTAAGGAACTTATTGCTGCATAGTGCCGATTCTCGATTGTTGGGGAAAGAATCGAAAAAATATTTCTGTCATGGCTAGAAGTGAATTAACTTAGCAGAGCTTGGCAGTTATGAAGAATGCTGAGAATTGTGGATGAAAAAATGAAAAAGAAGCATTTTATAGCAGAAAGAAGAGAAACAACTAAATGTAACGGATATTTAATGCGAGAGGTAGAAGAACGATGGCAGGATAGAGCGCTCAAAAAATTTAAAAGTGAAAAAAGTAAAAGAGAATAGTCTCGGACTAGATCATGCAATGAAAAATAGATTTTTGTAAAAACTAGTCTAAGACAACAAACTCTTTCTTGACTTAATAACATGGAAACAGTCAACGTTTTGAGTGATTTTTACTGTCATTTAATCGACATTTTTGCATCAGAATTAAGCTTACTTTTTTCTTTCATTCATCTTATAACATCCTAACGAAGCCTACGCTAAATGTTTCAGGAATATACACGATGAAATTCGATAGATATTATCTAATTTTCTTGCTGGACGATTAACATCTCATTACATTTGTATAATAAACACAATAATTTGAAATTTTTGTATTTCAGATTCGAAAAAATTGCAGGTACCACGATTAAGGAATCTGTCGTTGGAAGCAGCATAAACCTTAACAAAACTGCACACATTACAAGACAGAACATATATGGTTCAAATATTTCGATTTTGACACAGAACGGTATTTTATTATTTTTTAAACTTTTAGTGGGGGTATCTTAATACTTATTTTCACTTTTTTTTTTATCATTTTCAGAGGATTCGATCATTACTTCATGTTCATCACCAAGTGATTAAATTAAAATAGATACATTCATTTGATCTCAAGTGAGAACATTCAAAAAGATTACCATCTACCGATAACCGGTTAATTACTTAAAACCCATTTGTATGATCAGTTTTCATTGCTAACTGCAATACATATTATCCCATGTTAGCAACTATATATGATTGCAATTTCCAGATAATATAATTGCTACATTCCTAAATTGTTTCAACACAAAGAATAACTTACACCTTATTAGTCATAGTGAACAATTATGTCTATTATTCTTCCGCTACACCAAACAAATAGTGCTTCCTTAGTCAATTCTAGTTACCATGTTCCAAGAAGAAACTTCTCTCACAGAGTAAAATGGGTTCTGAAACATAAAGTCTTTCAGTTTGGATTTAAATTTCTTAGGTTTTCGTGGATAAAATTTTATTTCCTGTGATAAGAGATTCAATAAAGAACAGTGAATGTTATCCCTCTCTGCACAACCGATAGAGACTTCGGTCTTAGGAAATTTCGTTAATTTACTTGAAATGCGTTATTCAGTTCACTGGGCGTAGTTAGTTGTCTGAAATAAGTTACGTTACAAACTCTATCAGACAGGTGTAACTGGTTCGTGTCATTTATGCATTGTCAACCGGCTACTATTGAAATTGTCATTGTACATCAATCGCAACAATTCTATACCTATTTACCGGATATATTACAATTGGCCTGTGGCCTGGTTTGTATAGAAGAGTTATTGATATTTTTTTTAACATTTTCTTACTGATCTGTAAAATTGATTTACCGACGGTATAAATTAAACAAAATTTCATTTAGCAATTGGATGAATGTTTCTAATAAAGAATCCTTGATCTACCAGATAGCAGTGATCCGAATCATTCAAGGGAAAGTTACTGATGATGTAATATGTCAGTGTTACGGACATAACAGTGAACAGAAGAAATTAGTAAGCGGCAGAAACATGACCACTTTCCTACGAAGCCAAACAGACTGAATTAAGCTGTACTGTAGTTCATAAATAGTTTTCTTTATTGAAAGAATATTTCATCAGTTGCGATTGAAATATAAATTTTAGGGCGTATCATAGTTTAGTTATGCTCTAAGACGAGGCTCGAACTAAGAATGGAGCAAAATCTTAATCGACCTCAACTGATTTCAATTTTGAAACATATGATTCAGATATGAGATTAAACGATTGAATTTTGTATCTTTATCCCAGCAGGTCCGCAAAATCAGGAAAAACATTTACGAATACTGTGATTAGTTAATTAATAAATATATTTTAATTTTTTTATTAAAAGTATAGTGTACCAACTACTAATTTGTTACGTACCTAATACGAGGTGTGCTGGTTTGGACAAAATACTTCCATTTTCAAGTTCGTTGTTTTTTAAACGGGCTGAGGTAACAACTTTAACAACTGATATAAATTAAAGAGCTGAGGTTTGTCACTTCACGGCTTTTAGGCATATCTATACGATACAAAAACCAAAATTTATGGTAATTATTATTAATGTTTCTATTAGATCTTCGATCTTTTAAGTAATTTAAATTATATCAATAAACCTGCGAGAGACGCGTCACTTATGTGATTGACAATCGACACGAGGCTGACAAACAAATCCCGTGGGATCTCATTCACGTCTAGCCGAACAGGTGCTCGAAACGCACTGCGACTCCAGCGCTCCTGGCGACAGAATGCCCAATCACTCTCCCCCTCCACCCACGCCACCACTGCGCATGCGCTGATCACAGCAACCTACCTAACTGGCCAAAACTCTAATTACGACAATTTTTAGTATATAACGGAAGAACAACAGAAACAAAGGTTTGAATGTCTTTATTGTCTTATGACATTACGCCTCGTCGACGTCGAAATCATTAGATGCGGCAAGAGACGAGAAGAAATTTGCACATGGCCTTTTTGAAGGAACCATTCCGGCAATCGCGTGGTGTTATTTCGGAAAACCATGGAAAACTGAAATCCAGATGAGGATACGAACCCACGTTCTCCCGAATGTGAGACCAGCTACCAGCATTAAAATGTTTATGTAAATACAGATTGGAACTTACAACTGTTAAGATTTATATCATTCATTATACTGGTTTGATGCATTCTTCTACGTTTTCCTATCCTCATCTACTTTCAAAATAAGAATTAAAATCTCTCTCCCCAATTATCTTTATCGCATATTCTATTCATAATCTTCTTCTACAGTTACTTTCTAGTGTTTGCTCTACTAATCCACCATTTCCTATCTTTTGCTTTGTTATTCATCGTTTCATCAACACTTGGACCTGGTATTCAGGAATAGTCGTGTTTAAACTTTTCCATATATTTTTATTTTTTTTTGCTTATGGTTTTACGCCTCGTCGACGTCGAGATCATTAGAGGCGGCAAAGGACTGGTGGCAAGGTACGGGAAGGAGTTCAGCCATGGCCTTTTGAAGGAAGCATCGCAACATACGCTTGGAGTGATTTGGGGAAACCATAGAAAACCCAAATTTGAATGCCCGGATAGGGGATTCGAACCCGCGTCCTACCGAATGCGTTACCACTCACCCACCACGCTGGGTCCGAGTTTAATCTCTTTTCCGGTATCCATACTTCGGTTATCCATGATTTTCCGAAAATACTTCTCCTCATACCTGTTTACCTTTATGTCTTCAGTAAGCAGTAAAGCGTTTACAAAAAAAAAAAAAAAAAAAAAAAATAATAATAATAATAACATAATAATTTTTTTATTATTATTATTTTTTATTTTTTTTTTTTGAAAAATTGGGTACGTTCTTTGTATACTTTCTCAGACTAATATCACTCTTCTACAGCTTTGTACTTCAGAAGTACTACAGAAGATTTACTTGCGTTAATTTCTGTACTCCGTAGGTACTGTAAATCAACTTGGTGAACATATATAGGGGCCTAAGCTCAGTACATTTCATAAAGAATGATTGATAGTATAAGTAGGTCTAGCACCCACCGAGCGTGGTGGGTGAACGGTTAACGTTCTGGCCTCGCATTCGGGAGGACGCGGGTTCGCATCCCGTCCAGGCATCCAGATTTGGGTTTTCCAAAATCACTCCTTCAAAAAGACCATAGCCGAATTCCTCTCCGTTCCTTGTTCCCAGTCCCATCCTGCCTCTAATGACCTTAGCCATCGACGAGGCGTAAAGCAATAAGTAAATAATAATAGTAAAAACTAGCACCCTCAGATGTAACATAATTTAATTACAGTGCGTGTTGGGTGCGCGGTAATGGTCTGGCCTTGTATTCGAAAGGTAACGGGCTTGAATTACAGCCCGACCATCCTGAATTTAATTTTGATCGTTTCAAGAAATCTCTTCAAGCGAATGCCGACAATGTTTCTCCAAACGGCTATGGCTGAATCCCTTCCAGTTCCTTGCACCACCCTCTTCGGTCCCTAATGACCTCGACATCAACGAAGCGTAAACCCCAAAGGAAAAAAAATCCCAATAAATTAAACGTTGCACCGTATTGCCACTTGCGCCATAAAAACAATAGTTCAATCTTAATAGAAATTATTAATGGTAATATCTGCCCATATTATTAGGGACCAGTTCACTATGCGTTAATATCACTTTCAGTGCAGCTTATTTTTTCGTTGATCCGGCTAGCAATCTCGCATTACCGGCCGCTGTTTTACACAGGTAGCTAGTGTGAATCATATGAGAGGAGGGGAAGGACCTGTGTCCTGCCCCAATTTGTTTTGTTAGACTTTGCGTAGTTAATCTATAGGTTTCATATTGAAGGAAAGTATCCATTTGTGTGCGAATCGTGTATAACTTTTTGTGTGTGATAAGTTTATTTTTGTCCGTGAAATGTGTAGTTTATACGGCGGAGATTGGAGGCCGTCCCAGCATTTGCCTTCATGACTGTGGTACGCCACCTAAAAACTGTAATTAGGATGGCCGCTACTTAGGGGCCAGGAGTCGAACCTGGTACCATCCCCAACTCAGCGTGCGGCACCTTGATGTACTCAGGCACAAGGGCGGTTTCAGTATAATAATGAAGGTAGCAGGTTACAAACTATTGATTGATTTTTTTTTTGTTTTTATGTTTTATTTATTGATGTTTTTGTTTTTTATGTTTTTTTGTTTTATATATATATATTGTATTAGCGTTTGCTTAAATACTATAAGTAGTTGATATTACAAAAAAATTCAAGTAACAAGGCAGTAGCTTTTTTAGGCACAAACTTAGTAATATAGAAGGTCTTAAACTTACTACTGTGATAGCTGCTCTAAAAATATTGAAAAATAAAATTGTAGTTTAAAAAACTAAAATCACGCTTTCGTAGTAATGTGAACTAAAAGGTTAAAAATAATATTTAAATATAAACATTTTGTTTAACAGTGATAGGACGTCCCACAATTCAGGATAAATTATTTTTTTTGAATAAGCTTAAAGTATAAAGTCACTGATTACAAAATTAACTTTAATGTAAAAAAGCAGGGGGTGCTATTTCAGTTGTCTTATATGTTTTGTCGTTGGCTGTTTGTAAAGACAGAGTCATTGTCAAAACTTATGTAGAGCGCACCCCACGCTTTTTTAACATTAAAGTTAATTTTGTAATCAGTGACTTTATACTTTAAGCTTATTCAAAAAAATTAATTTATCCTGAATTGTGGGACGTCCTATCACTGTTAAACAAAATGTTTATATTTAAATATTATTTTTAACCTTTTAGTTCACATTACTACGAAAGCGTGATTTTAGTTTTTTAAACTACAATTTTATTTTTAACTTTTTAGTTCAGATAGTTTAAAAAGTATGTTTCTTACTGTTGACTTTTCTTCGCCAATCTCTCTTTTTCTTTGAGTTGTAGTTTCATTATTAATTATTATTCCCACGAGTAAAATACAATTAAATTGTCAACTCAACAAGAGATCCAATAGCACGGTAAACGAGGAAGGCTACTTTTCTATAATAGTACAAAGTAATATTTCGAATACTTACTATTCAACATCACGTTAAGCGACTTCAGACAGAGAAACCTTTCTGGATAGGAGACAGCAGAAGACGATCGTCTACATCAACCAAGGCTCGTAAATCACACCCGGGAAACTGGAGAACGATGATGATGATGATGGCTATATTGGGTGGGAAATCTCCGAAGGGTGTGGCCGCCAAATGACGAAGATTTCTCGAATCGCACCTGTGCACTAATGTCGCGGCTGCATTTGCCTAACTCAGTAATCCCATCAAGTATAGGATACACTGACAACGTGGTGAGAGTGAAATTATTGAATTTTTATCGGTTCTTAATAAGTGTGCAAAATTTAAAACGATTCGGACGTCAGGAAGCGGGTAAACACTGAAATGAAAGATTCCATTACATGGCAACCATTTTTCTATTGTTACCGTCAAAGTAACGAGAATAGCAGGACGTTGCTAAGAGACTACTGTATTGTCAACGGTTCTTAAAACGAGTGCAAAATTTGTATGTTTTTACTGTCAACGTAATCAGAATATCAAGACATAGCTATGAAATTATTGTATTGTAATCAGTTATCAATACATGAGCAAAATTTCAAACAACTCGGAGATCTGGAATTGGGTTAAAATTATATTGCAAAATTCCACTACATTCAACCATTTTTCTGTTGTTACTGTCAAAGTAATGAGCATAGCAGGATATAGCTATGAAATTATTGTATTGTCACCGGTTCTTAATATGTGTGCCAAATTTCAAACAGCTCAGACATCGGGAAGTGGGTCAAAATGGAGTTGTAAAATTCCGTTACATTCATACATACATACATACATACATACATACAAGTCAAGCTAATATAAAGCGTGTAAAAAAAAATCTTATTCCTTTCCTTGACGAGCTTTAAGCAACTATTCCTCACATGCAGAGGTTAATATTTTTTACTCCCTTTACTTCTATGAAATTAATCCAAAATAAAATTAACAAAATCGGGTGGGCGCCGGTTTGAATCCCAGTTCGGGCATCCAGATTTGGGTTTTCCATGGTTTCCCCAAATCACTCCAGGCGAATTCCAGGAAGCTTCTTTTAAAAAAGGCCATGGCCGAATTCATTCCCGTTCCTTGTTCCGAGTCCCATTCCGTAAGATCCATGTGCTAATTACTTGACTAAGTCTTATCCAAACGAACAACTAACCTAAACTTATTTTACTAAATAAATAATTTACTTAAACTTTACTAATCTTTGTGGTTAGGTTTAAACGAGCCCTGTACCAGAATAAAAACGTCACCAAAGCCACAAGGAACTATACCTGTAGCTAATTTTTGATAGCTGATAGAACTGAGGGAGATATCAAAAAATTCTACTATTGATTTTCGATAATTTTCGTCAATTTACATGAGAATCAATCATCAAATATCATCGCCATGGGCATAATAGTGCTGTCCACCTCAACACACAAAATTCAGTTTAAACTTCAGTTCTAGCTACAACAACATTGGCAATATCAGGATCCCAAGTTCACGAAGCATAAATTATCACAACTAATTTCAACATATACCTTAAGTCAATTTTTAGAACGTTTAAAAAATGAACACTTCAAAAGACCTCATAGTTTCTGAGCTTACTTAGAAGATATTGTACTGTTAGTGGCCTATATATTTTGCTAGCAAAATCAGTGCATTCATAAGTCAGATGCTAAAAAGTAATAATAAATAAATTGTTTGCGCTCTTCCGGTACACACCGCATTTCAACCTACAAACATTTCCATTCATATTGCCGCTACAAAATGAAACTAAACACATGAAATGCATCGCGAACTACATTTCGGGCAACAACATTTGTTTCATCACGTTTAGTAGTTTTCACAGCACAAAATATCACAATTAATTTCATCGTACACTTTCAGTGTAAACTGAAACTGGAGTAAAGCTTGCCAAATACCATATTCACTGTGTCGCGATGTAAACTTGACCCACTTAAATTAAACTTTCAACACTTTTCTACAATAAGGCTAGCTTTCCAGGTGCAAAGTAGTAACATATGCTAATTGCCTACACTAAACCAACAAAAATTTGAGAACGATATCATCCTATTAAGAGCAATGAATAAATTTCTAGCGATAGGCCCTAATGTTGCAGTTACCTATCAGATACTTCAAAAACAATAATTACAATGTGACTTACTTATGAAACGTTATTCCAGGTTGTTTCCTATCTTGTCTGTTTGTGCAACCGTATGCAACACAATTTGGCATTATAGAAAACTTTAGAATATTAGAAAATGAAATATTCTCAGCAGCAGACACAGTGCAAACAGCCCAATGTTTTGGGCAATAGGAGACGAGTTTTTATGTAAGGTTTCACTGATTTAGCGTTATTTCGTCTCCATATATTCCTTCCTCCATGGCCGCAACGTGACGACCTCGCCTGCAGTATGTGTGACTGAACTCAGGGTAGTGGAGTGAGAGTTTCTTACGCATCTTATCCCTGACTGTTGTGTTGAAACTTCAGAATCTAGAACTACACCGCACCTGCCACACCGCTGTACCCGGTCGAGCCAGGACGCCGGACAATTTTGTGTTTAGCTGGTCTTGGCATATCTTCGACTGAAAAATCATAACTCTAAAGCAATAACATTCCACCACATCTAGACTCTTTACGCAACGGATATATTCTTGTGCTTTATTAATTATTTGTATCGGAATTTGTACTAGTTCTGGCGCCTATGACGGTCTTGTAATCATTAGAATCCTTTATGCAAATTAAATGTTGTAAAAGTCTAGTTAACTTTGATTACTGGACGAAGGATAAGCACCCGTCTTGTCCTAAGTATAAATGTTAATAACTTACATCTGTAGTTGTAACGAGAAAAAGTACCGACTAGTTAAATTTTGTTTAAATAAAAGCAAAGTCGTGGCTCCTGGACTTGCAGATTCCATCCCGACTCACCCGCTTATTTAGTCTCCCGTAAATTTTGACATGGCGAAGGGAAGAAGCTTCACACAATAGACAGGACGTCCCTATTCAGTTGGCACGCCTGCGCCAAGAAGCGGGAGTTAGGTCGTTGTTCCGAGCAGGTCAGTGACTCTGGAATGTCCCGAAGGGAGAGACAGACCTCAAGTTGGCGTGTATAAGAAACTATTGGAGGAAATTAGCAAGGCGGGAGTTTAGAATGCACAAACAAGGACCAGGCTTCAAAGTACCGAAGTCAATGACATTTTTCTCTCTCTGTTTTCTGGTTTCGGCGGGACCTGGACGCAAATGAGGTGGCAGTCCAGCGGTGTCTGGAACAGGGAGAGGTTGAATCCAGGTGCCAGTGAGGCATTGGTGCTTTTCCCGAGTGATATAAGGAATATGTGACAGTCGCGCACAGTGACAATCGCGCACAACCGGGTCGTCTCTTGCTACCTGCTTTTAGCTACCAATTAGTCACCGCTACAGCAGCATGCTGGATTCTGGGACTTCCAACCCCCATCCTCTCCTAACCGGACCGCACATCACTGTTCGCATTCAATGCTGCCTTGAGCATCACTGTTTTAATCATGGAAGTTACTTCAACTACAACTACACTACTGTAAATAATAATCAATTATGAAGAGTCTCTCTGGCTGATTTGGATAATTTCATTATTTTAAATAAATGTAAATAAGTTGTAAATATTTATGACGAAGCTTCTTGGCTGATTTTAAACAATTTACTTACTTTCTGGTCCTTTACAACCAAATTTTATTTTGATGTTACTGATTGACTTACAAAAGTGTCTTTCTTCTCTTCAACCTCACTTCCAGGTTCATCAGATTTTCTGGAAATGCATCCCGTAAGCAGACAAATCTAAGATTACATTTGTGTTTTACGATAGCAAAAATAAATTGTAGAGAAAAAGAGTACGTTTGTTTTATTGTGTTTGAATATTTATTTTCCATTTCCAGTATATTCTGTCTGGTGACTCACAGTGTTACGGCGCACGGTTTGAGTACTGCAGGTCCTCGGCCCAAGTCCCGGGCTCCGTTGTATGTAATTATTACAGGCCTTAAAATTGACGTTTCACCTCTGGCAAAACTTTAGTGTGAGGATGATTTGTCAATACTGCGATCCGTAAATTATACAGCACACGGGAGAGAGGGGAGAGTGTGGCCTTACCTTTAAACTGTGCGCGATTGTCACGACACCGATATAAGTACTGCAGAGTACTTGTCGCCGTAGGGAGTGTGTTGGCCACAACTCCAGGGTGCGTGGAATTGTTTCTTGTCTGTGGTGCCGACACATACAGCGTGTCGCCGTGTCAACACAAAGGCGTTGACGGCTTGATGAGTTTTGGTTGTTTTTAAATTTCTAGGTCGCACATTAATAGTGCAGCAATCCCCGTCCGGGCATCCAGATTTGGGTTTTCCATGGTTTCCCCAAATCACTCCAGGTGAATGCCGGGATGCTTCCTTCAAAAAGGCCATGGCCGAATTCCTTCCCATTCCTTGCCCCCCATCCTTTCCCGTCTCTAAAGACCACGTTGTTAAAAAGGGACGTTAAACTGTTACAAAAAAAAAAAAAAAAAAAAATAGTGCAGCGACCAGTGCGAATTGCCATTGTGGACCATTAGTGACGTGGAATGTCATGCTAACGGCAGTGAAGTGATCGACGCGCGGTAATATAACGTCGTATATTATTTTAATTGCATTGCCTCATTTCAGAGGAACTGAACATGCCCTGACAGGTAACACTGTGTAGATAAGAACTTTTCTCTGCAGCTCTACCCTCTGTTGTTTTATAATCAATCTGAGCTTAGCTGAATGGCGCCCGTTTCTTTATTACTCATTTGCAAATTTATGTATTTTGTTGTTTTAAAGATAGAAACAATTTGTTTTTTATTTTGATTAGTAATTTTCATATAACAATGAAAATAAATTTTAAATTATGAAACCAAAAATTCTATTCATTTTAATGTGAAAATGAAAGATCTTCCCATCAAAGAAAAATTGATATTTAATAATCAAATAATTCAATAAAGACAGATACTGAGAAAAATATTCGACCCCAAAATGGCATATGGATGCGCAAAAGCTCAGAAGAACTGTATTCACTGACCGAAAGATTCACCTCACCCGCACGGAAAAGACGCATGAAATTTTATGGACATATAGCACGAATGGATGACTCACGACTTACCAAGAAAATTTTCCACATCGTCAACCGTCCCCGACAAAACAAAGCACGCTGGTTTGTAGAAACCCAGAAGGACCTCGCAGAAGCCAGCCTTGACCCATTGACATCCACACGCAGTAAATATAGACAATTGATCACCTCACATAAATTTGCCCCTAAGAGCCGTACATCAAAAAATCTGAAACTCAGAAATGCATGGACACAAGAGAGACGTCAAACCCACAGCGAAAGGATGAGGAGGTTTTGGGAAAATAAAAAGATCAGCAAGAAGAATAAGAAGGATAATGCAAATTAATGGTACCACGCGTTCCTTAGTGGGCTCAACGGTATAATAAGTAATAAGTAATAAATAATTCATACCCCAGTAGTAGAGGTTTTTTATCGTTTTTTATTGACAGTTTCATAGTCCATTTACCTAGATGTTCGCGCAAAGATTAATGAGTGATTATTGTATTGCAGCTTATTTTGTGCTGGTTGAAACATTACACCTTCTAC
The DNA here is from genome assembly GCA_031002005.1 of Vandiemenella viatica. NCBI lineage: Eukaryota > Metazoa > Arthropoda > Insecta > Orthoptera > Morabidae > Vandiemenella > Vandiemenella viatica. The sequence goes on from CM061918.1 coordinate 80,784,305, forward strand.
AATTTAGTTTCTGGGATCTCGTTATGACAAGCCTGAACTCGGGAAAGTAAAATTAGTCTGAGACATATTATTGATACAGTTGCATTTTATCAGTCGTTTAATCCCACATTTGCATATTTGTTTGACTCGGTAGTCTCAGTCACAAAAGTGTACTTGCGAAATTAATTTATATTTATGAAAATTGTTCTTCAAGGAAATTATTATCCAACGTTTCCCCAGATTCCGATTATTGTTCCACTAATTTTAAATACAGATATGAGAGTGATGTAGTTTGATACAGGGGTGCAAAACACAGACACATTCGAACAATTACGATATTTTTTGCTATAGAATGATACAAATATATACTTTAAGAGAGACAAACATTGGAAATTTGCGAGATAAAGACTTGCTAGTTTTGCACCTTAACAATAACACCGAAAACCACCTTACAGCAAAAATAAACTACGAGCATCAATATTGTAATTTCTAGACGTAACGCAACCAACAAAAGCAGTAGAATCTTAGGAGGAGACATAGATAAAAAATCAATCTAGAATTAACAGATGTACAAGAGTCTCAAAAAACGTAATTTTACACAATAATAGGATAGCCGATATGGAATCAATAAAGTAGTTATATTTCCCAAGATTTTACTTCGTACTTATGCCATCTGTTTCTTGGGAATTCTTCGCAAAAGAAGCAGATATTTAAGCAACAAAACGTGATTTTCGAATTGCATGCGAAATAAGTCGACGGACACAGCGGAAACTCTAAGGATGGTTACAAGGCCAGCACAATACTGCTTACGCTCGTTCCATAGCCGAAATCACTTCAGCCTAAACGTTTACATACATTGCACCACCGATTGAAACAAATGTAATATCGCAGAATTAAAAATCATTTTTTTTTACTGAGGGGGTAACTTTCCTGTAGCTACCATAATCAATGCCCTATGGAAAAAAAAAAAAAAGAATAGCACAGAGCGAACGATATACGTTTTGGGGTAATACGTGAAATGATACAATATTATTCGCAATTAGTGAACCATACAAATTCCTGGAAGCTTCGTACAGTCGTAAGAGTTGGCAACAATTTTTGAAATCCTATTAGAATCTATTAATTTACAGCGGAATTAATACGTTGTATCTTTCTCTTATATTTGGCTAAGGATGTTAAATAAGAGACGTGTAACTTGCAGATCTCAATTTTAATAGTTTTAAGAACGAAATGTATATTATTACGTTTGGGATGCTGTTGTCACAAATAAACAAGCAGAACTTCACCGTTTTTATTTTAACTAGTAGAGGGGAACATGTAAATTCAGTGTATGATGCAAGTGAACAGTTTGTCTCGACTGGATCAGCTGACGATAAACTGACAAAAAACGAACAGGATATTAAAATGATCATTAGAATATAATAGAATTTATTACTTATTGTAACAGCAGGACTACATGGATATTTCATCCAACGAATGTCATATCTGCTATATAATATCCTAAGCTCACTCAATAACTCACTCAGCTCGATAGCTATTGGCTGGAGAGCGGTGTCACGTGTCAGCCTTCTTTCACAGATTAACAGCAACCAAAGATATCATTAGAAGTAATTCAAGGTTATGTCCACAATTTAATATCTAAGCAACTGTTACCAAGTTAATTTCTGAAATGCAGTAATTGAGTTTGCTTTTCGTAGCATTTCATAGTTAAAAAAATATCGATAAATTTCACTACTGAAAAAAACGTCGGACGGTTTTTCAGTAACATGTTGCTAATAAAAAACTTAAGTTACTCATAGTCTCTGCTGCAACTACGAACGCCAATTATCATTCCAGTCTTGACTAAATTTCAATTTAATTAAAACTTTCGCTAATGTTGCTGACCCTAGTTTATAAATTGCGATTTATTTACTTTTTACGCATTTTAGTGACCACTTTTGTTAATGGTCTTTGTTCATCTTCGCAGTACGTGAGTTTTTTGGTTACTTAAAGTGGACATCAGACCAAATATGTTTCCGAATCGAGTATTCTGGCAAATTAATTTCTTCGAAGTTGCTAAACTATTTAATAATCTGGAACCTGTATTCTCTTACCGTTACAGACACTATGACGAAAGATTATAGTATGAATGTCCAGCCTCAATAAAAAGCAACGTGATGCTTTTGAAGCAAACAGGAATTATTCAAATTTTTGCAGAATGATCTTTAAGGGTCAAATACAAATAAAGTTTATACTTCAGCAAGTTCGAGTCTACGACCTTTGAATAAATTATACGATAACCCGATCGCTCTTGTCCGTGCTTAATAATTGCGTCTATTAATACTTCTGAGTTCAACCTCAAGAGAATTTATTTACTCTAAGGGTGAAAGTGAAACCCAGGTCAAGTTCGTAATTCGTATTTGGTCAGATCCGGTCAACCTGTCATAACCTTTGGCATTAAAAAATGGAACTTTTCATGACTCTTGACGATACGCAGAAAACGATCTAGGTTTTACAATAACAGTGCGTAAAAACATACTTTTTGCAAATTAATTCTGACTTCAATATTAATGTTCTGTCCAATTTTCTTTATGAAAAATAATATTTTAATTCTGACTGCGAGAAAGAGGTACAATTATGACGGTGATTAATCCTTGCAATAAATTTTCAATCTGTCATTATTTAAGTAAATTGAATTTGTAAATTTCAGTTTTTTTGCGTGTCAGTATTTGTTCCGGCGTTTATCTCCTTAGAAATATAAAACGAATCGAATTTCTTGCTTCAAGTGGAATTCAGTGTTTCTATGTTTATTCTATACGATTTGAAAGCTTCTTGTGTTCCGCTTCAAAACAGAACAATTTTTCGTAAACGAGAGAAATTACTCTTATAGTGTAGTGGAGGTGTTACCAGCTGTTTGTGAACCACGTAACTTGTATTGTATGTGATAAGGGTATTTTTTGTGAAGCGTATTGTTTATGAATCGAATGTTGCAGAAGGTTCCGGCATTAGACATACCGCTTAAAAACCACAATGAGGACGGCCTGGGGTTCGAACCCGGAAACAATACTCATCCACAATTTATTGCTGCAGCTTCTTAGATGCTTGATAAAGCTGCTGTTTAACTCCGATTTTCATTTACAAATTTCTTTGTCAATTTTTTGGCCAATTATAACAACTCCAGAGTTTAACAGCGAGATGCATTTATATACACGAAGATTGTTCTGCGTGTGAAGTACTACACAGACAGGAAACAGATCTTCTGCCCTGAAAACAAAACATGGAGGAGTGGCAGAAATGAAGAGAGTCTTTGGAGTGTACAAGCCGTACATTGGTGATGGAGTATGGAAAGATATTGGAGTAAGAATTAGGAGCAACGGATGGAAGTGAAAAGACGACCATGACCACAAACTGGCACTCGATTTCCAGGCACAAGGTTTGGATAGATTTTCTTTCGTAGATAAGGGGTCAGGGATTGGAACAGGTTACAAAGAGAATTGATGAATAATTTGCCCAAAACGTCGAAACAATTTAAAATACAAGTTTGTTCAGGGCAAAAGTAGGTGGGCACAGTAAAAGGGGGAAAATGGGTCTTTAGGGAAATTGTCACCGGAGCGTGCGCTCCATTGCAATTTAATTTAATTTAGTAGTTTACTCTGAATACCTCTATAAATTGTATACAATACAGGGTCAATACCAAAATTAGTAGGACTGATTGTTTTAAAAAATATTATTGAAGATAAATTAACAATTTCTTAATACTCTTCGAAATAGCACTCTTGGGCAGCTACACACTTAGAATAATGCTGCTGCCATTGGCAGTACGCCTTCTGGAAGTCAGATTCGGAAATGCTTTTGAGAGCCCTCGTCGATGCTGTTTGAACGTCCTGAATCGAGTCAATCCTCTGTCCCAGCCAGCCATCATCTAGCTTGGCCTGAGCCAATGTAGGTGTTAAGTTCCATGACCTTGATGTCCTCTGACTTATTTCTGTCTAGGGTTTTGCGAATTGGCTGTCTTAGTCAAGTCATGTCTTAATTACTATCGTCTGTGTGTGTTTTTTAGTATCTGTAGTTTCTCGACAGCGTTAGTTTTGGTCTGTTGTAGTTATCGTCATATGGTGTTTCTTGTCCTAGGTTTTTTATTAACTGGTGGGACGAAGCTTGAGATTTGTTATAAAATTTTGCGGACTTGTCTTTAATATAGTCTGTCATTTTTTGTATGCCTAAGTCATGATGTATTTGTGCGTTTGTCATGTACCTGGGGGGGGGGGGGGGGCGTCTGTTATGACTCTTAGATACCTATTGTAAATGGTTTGAATTTTTTTAAGTTGCCAGTCTGTTGCCATGCTATATTGCCTAAATATGTGGCTGTGTCTCGCCACTTGAGGTCTTTGCCGCTGATTGACACGTGTTGGTCGGGGAGAGATATTTTTGTGCTGAACATGAACGCTTGGGATTTGCCAGAATTGATTTTAATTTTCCATTTGTTACACCAGAGTGTTATGAGCTCTAGTTGTTGCGTGAGCTTCCGTGCGATAAATTTTTGGCTGCAGCAGGATCGGTAGACCGTCGTGTCATCGGCATAAAGGCCTAATTCTCCGCCTGGTTGGTGGGGAATGTCATTTGTATAGATGGTGTATAATATTGGAGCTATGACCGAACCTTGGGGTACGCTTCATTTGATTTGAACTGGCTTGCCGCTCCTTCCAACACGACATAGAACTTATTGCCCCGGAGGTAACTGTTGATCATTTTTAGTAGATGACCAGAACAGCCATATGCATGTAGTTTAAATATGAGCCTGTCATGCCAAACCCTGTCAAGAGCTTTTTCAATATCTAGCATCACAGCGCCTGTATGGTGCCTGATGGAGCCCGCCCTACAGATCTTTTCAACCAACCGGACAGCTTGGTGGGTGGTACTGTGCTGCGCACGGAAGCCAATTTGTTCAGGAATGATGATACTATTGTCTTTAAGGAATTTTTGGAGAGAAGTGTTTACGAAGATCTCAAGGATTTTACCATGGATGTTTAGTAGTGATATAGGTCGGTGGTACTGAGGAAAGAGTTGGTTTTTGTTGGGCTTAGGAAGAGCGATGATTTTAGCTATTTTCCAGGTGGCTGGGAAGTATGAAAGCTTGAGGCAGGAGTTGTAGATGTGAGTAAGTAGGTCTATAGCGGATTGTGGTAGGTTTTTAAGATGAGTGGCTCTGATGCCGTCAGGACCGGGAGATTTTTTGTTACCAAGTGCCCGAATGAATGAGGTCACTGTGGACGGCTCCACAGGATGGAAAGAATTGCGTGATCTTTGCCTCAGAATGCGAGGTACTTCTCTAATCACTCTTTCCTCGTGGATATAGCTATCCTCGTCATCGATGACATGTTCTTGGAACTGAAGTTCCAAAGTGTCGGCCATGGTCTCTGCCTTCTCCCGCGCTGTGTATACAATGCCATTTGGCCCGTGTAGAGGCTTTGACGGCTGGGGCTGTTCTTTTCGTGATTTAATTAGTCTCCAGAATTGGTCCGGGTTTTGTTCTGCCCGTTGGAGAGTGTGGGTCCAGCACTCAGAACGGTGTTTCTAACTTCGTGAGCGAGGCTGTTTGAAATCCTTCGGTCTTGAGGGTCAGCTTTCTTTCATCTTTGGAATACTTGTGGAATCGCGTCCGACCAGTCATCTCCAACAACTGGATACTGCATCACGACACTGCGCCGTGCCAAGGCGCGCTCGTCAAGAGGCAACTGTTGGCCCGATTCGGTTTCGCCACGTGGCCACACCCTGCCTACAGTCCTGATCTGGCTCCATCTGATTTGTTTATTCCCACGGATGAAAAGACAGCTGAACGGATTAAGGAATTGTAAATATATCTTCAACATTTTTTTGTTTAAATCCGCCCTACTACTTTTGTATTGACCTCGTATATTTATAGATTAATTTTTTTTGCTATTTTATTGTTTCCCATGATTAAATGCTAAAATGTCTGCCCTAAAAACTGTAGAATCCCTATTCGATACCTGTTAGGAACAGACATTTTTACAGTTCCTTCTCATAACATTGAATGTTATACGTTCACAAAAATGATTTTCTATTACTTATGGCATCGTCACATGCAATACCTACTACAGGGAATACATTATAAAACAACACATTATGTTAAAAAGTTTGGAAAATGAGTAAAAAAAAAAAAAAAAAACTTTAATTGTTAGCAAATGAAAATGTAATGACAACGGCCTTTCTTTGATTCCCTCTTCTGTTTCGCTAAGAAACTGTACTTGGGACACTTTCTGTATATCGTTTATGGTTGCGGTGTAACAATCCAGTGAGATGTAGAAACTGATATGAGTGGTATAACAAATATAGCTTGATATGTGTGCACCGCTACGGTGTTTGCGAGATAGCAAATTGAGTGTAATTACAGTAATGGGCTCAAGTCTTTTGAGCACACCGCTACTCCTGGATTTGTTTTATCTACGTCGATTACCGTTACGACCTGGGATTGAGGAGGTCTTGTGTTCGACCACCAGACAGACTGCTGCTACGGAGGTTTCTCGTATTCGCTCGAGGCGATAGGCGGGTTTGACATCTCATAAATTCCTCAACTGATTTCCTTTGCATACTATGTCAGCGATCTCCTGCCTTATTTCATAACGTATCTACCGACAATGCTAGTTTTCGAATGAATTGATTTTCGATCTAATAATTTTGTATCCAATTTTTTCCATGATGATTAAAATATTCTGAACACGTCGAGAAACTCTTTCGTCGATGACGCAAATAGCAGGGAAGTATCTTGTTGCTTAGTTGCAGACGATTCACTAACGAAAATGATTTTCCTCACATTGTTTCGTCCTCGCATTCCGGAGGACGCTGGTTCCAATCCCCGTCCGGGCATTCTGATTTGGTTTTTCCACAGTTTCCCCTAATCACTCCAGGGGAATGCCGGGATCCTTTCTTCAAAAGGCCATGGCCAATTTCCTTCCCTTTCCTTGTTCCCAGTCCCATCCCACCCCTAATGATCTCGACGTCGACAAGGCGTAAAGCACAAGTAAAAACAATGTTTTTTTTCGTTTTCGCTAAATGATGCAACAGTCACAGAAGCTAAAGATTCTGCTGACTTGTGTTGTCACTAGATGTTATCAGGGTATATTGGAATTTTTGATATATTAAGGAGTAAACTTACAGTTAATTTGATAATTTTAACGCAGGAATATTTGACATCATGCTGAGGATACAAGTAACCAGACATCTTGCTTTTTTCAAGGGACAGACGGCTGAGATAGTTGGCAACAAGGCGTCTTTGACGCCAGCCAACTGTGGAAAGCCAAAAAGCGGGCAGATTGGCGGTAGACTTAAAAGTTATCGCTGACCTGTCTACAGAAACTGCTATAACGCACAGATACTGTTTGGAAACTTATCAGGCTAAAATGCTAGCTTTGGTAACATATGAGACATCTGAAACTATGATCCCGTTAGATTTGAACTTATAATGAGCCCTCCAGAATAAAGGGGCACCACATGTCCAATACTTCAGGTGCCAAAGATTTCATCACTACGCACGTCAAAGCACCACCAAGCAGAGTTGCGTCAGCTGCGGAGCTGAAATATGAAACAAGAGTGCCCAAATCTAAGCACGAAGCCACCTGCTGCAATTGCGGCGGGCCCCATGCCGCCTGTTTTCGGGGTTGTCCGCAGCATAAGCGGCTACGAACCCCCAACAGGCCAGCGACGCGAAACTTCACCGTATCTACCGCCAAGAAGCAAGACCCGGAAGTCCGCGCTTGTTAGCCAAGTCATCCAACCAGCCGACAAATCACCACGCCCGCCACTGTAAGTGGCGAGATACAGTAGACCACCAACATCGTCAAGATACGAGGCAATCATCCAGAACCCCACTCGGAACAACTCACAGCCGACAACCTGGTCACTTCGACTGCCCCAGTCACAGCTGTGGGCATGACAGCGCATATGAGTGGGGTTCCAGGCTGACTACAGTTGTAGAGTTGCTAGCCCAACTTATTAATCGCCTTTCCAGCCAAACCAACAGTGTCCTAACGACTAAGACACCAGAAAATTCTAACAACGAAGAGTAACCGAAAAGACACACCGAGAGCAAAGAACATCCATTGTAGTGTGTGAAGGAAATGTTGGTAGACAACAACCGTTGCCATCAGCAGCTCGAATAAAGAAAACGAGCAACAACTTGCTCTGACGCGCGCAGAGGCACCATATCGGAGCCAGCAGACATTACAGCATAATGTGACTAGTCAGTTGAACAATTTTATCTCCGTCTTTCTATCTTTCATACATGGATAACTTGAAATTTAAAGAACAATATTTATTTAAGAGAACTGATTGCGCGTGCATAATACTTTGGAACTACAAAACAATTAAGTGGTGCAGTATTCGAGAAACAGTATCTTTGAGTAATTTTGAATCGTGCACAATCGTGAAAGATTAATTTTAAAATAAAATATAAGTTATTTGTAATCGACTGCTTTCTGTGTAACCTGGTCCTGATTTTATTAATACGGTCTAACTATCCTATTGAAGCAATCGAGCGATCCCTGGGCAACGGTATAATGCCGGCCAAACCTTCCACACCAGAAACATCAACGTTTAAAGATGTTAATTTACACAATGTTTTAACTGTGTATTGTGATGTTTATGATTCGAGAATAATAATAAAAATAATAATCTATCCTATGAACGTAGTCAGTCTTTTGGTAACGAATCTGATAAACTGTTAATATACAGAAATATTTAAGGAGAAATTGACTCAAAACAGAATAAGAGAATTAACAGTGAAAGCTGAAGCAGAAGAAGTACCAGCTCGTTCAGTTCCCACTCTAGCTCCACTGATTTTTAAGTGCAAAAATCATAAGTGTCGCGATAACACAGAAATTCTCACTAATTACTATCTCTTGGTGAGAGGACGAAACAAAAATTTCCTATTAGAGAGAGACAAACATTTCCTAGTTTTGAGATACAGACATCTCAGTTTTACTGTATCAAAAATAATAAAGGGAACCATCTTGTTGAAATGATGCTTTCACTTCAGTTTTTCAAGAGAAGCTCCAGGGTTTTTTTTTTTTAAATTAAAGGAATCAACAGAAGCAGTTAAATAATTGGTGGAGTATCTATGCATTGAAATTCAAACTTGGAACAATACATACAGAAGAGTTTTTAAAAAATAAAATTTTCACTGAGGATATCAGCAGGAATACTTGATATTCAAACGATAAAACTGTTATATTACTAAAGTTTTCACTCCGTGCTCAAGGAATCTTCTTCTGGGAGTACAAGGTGTTTAAAGCACTAAAACGTAATTTCAGAATAACATAACGAATAAGTCAACGCAAATTGAACAAAACTCTACGCATACTTACAATAGCACCACAATTTCCTGTACGTACTGTTTACTCTCTTTTCGTGGCAGAAAACACTACAGTCTACACGTTTGCACACATTACTGTAATGGTACGAACAAATTTAACGTCATGGATTTTAAAGGATATTTTTATCAAGGTTAAAACTTAATTATTTTATGTATTTTTAGCCAGGGCAGATAATATTGGTTATTACAGAGTAAGTAATAAACGAGTAACCTGATGATTGAATTGTTATTCATTTTAAGCATGAAATGTATGATACTACTTCTGTCACAAAGTATTAAAGGAAACTTCCTGCTTTAAGTGATACAAAGGAAAACGTTAAATTCAGTGTATGGTACTTTGTCTGTAGTGAGAAAGGTGATGGGCATGTGAAGAGCTGATCTACACTGGATGAGCATATGATAAACTCTTCGGATGGTAATGACTGGAAGGGAGAAGTCATTTAACGAGAAAGGCAGCCAACTTTCGTCGATAGAATTTATATCAAATTCATGGGAATTAAATAAATTGTTATTATGTTTAGTTAAGTCACCGCAATCGTACAGTCATATGCATGTATTTATATATATAAAATAAACATTACAGTTTTTAATTTCCAATCATTCCTCCATTTTACCATAAATTGTGACATTCTGATGTTGTTCTTTATGTTGGCGCAATTGCATTATATACGGTATAACAGAGTCAGAATTACCTTCAATGTTAAAATGTGTTTTAAAAACTTTTTCCCCTTTATTTACAGAATTTCCTGTATCTTTCGCAGACTATTGCACTGAATTTATTAGAAATGTTTGCTCGTGGTTAATATAGCTTATGTCACAAATAAAGATGCATCTATTAATAATTTTTCGTAAACCTTGAAAGAATTTAAAAGCATCATTCTTAGACAGCAAAAGTAGGCGGGTGCTAGGAAGGGGAAAAGTGGTTGTGTTGAGAAATTGCCACCGCTCAATAGCAATTAAGTAAATTGTTATCATTATGGCGGGACTAATCACCTGAACGGATATTTCATCCAATAAACATAATATAATCCATAAAAATGGATATTTAATATATGATAAGCTATTGAAAGTCTTAATATTTCGATAAAATCTTGTCACAATTCTGATAGCAATAAATATGTTGCAAGACATACCACAACCATTTAAGAGAAAGCATCATCAACTTCTTCTTGGCATAAACCGACTAACCTACCACGGCAACAATCTCTTGGGGTTACATTATCCCTAGAGTGCAGGGAAGTTTTTGCGCATAGCGCATCTTCTTCCAAGTCAAGTGAGGTTGTCATCACTGCGGGGGTTGCATTATTCGACTTGCCAGATCGTGTTTGGTTGTATAGTTCAATTATGGGTGGCATTATTAACCAGTTTTACTGGCCGTCTTGTGTTTTAATTATATTGAACGTGGGTACCCAGCTGTTTTATCAGTGGATTGTCGTGATTGGGGCACTGCATGTACGACTTCTTTGCAGTAGATCGGAAGCGTTCGAGCAATGTTGGAAGTCCACTGATTCTGTGTAATTCAGCTGTCGGGGTGTCCCTTGGCAGATTATACGCAGCAGCAGCAGCGTCATCGGTATGGCTTACGCCATTAAGTTGTTGCAGTTCCAGGGAAAACCCTATGACTGCTATCTGATGTGCTTTTTTAGAATTGGCTTTATGTCTGAGTCATCAGTTGATTAGGGTTGTCTGTTATTATTCTTGATCACGACGTGGCATTAGGGCGGTGATCAGCTGCGTGAGCTGCGTGACCACAACCATGAGCTGGTCGCTGGGTCCGGTGCGGCAGTTGCAGTGGTCGGCAGGTCGACCTCCTCGGCGGCCGGGTGGCTGTCGACTGGACCCAGGATCCGTCGTGGGCTGCTCTTGGCGACGCGGTGCGGCCCGCGTATGGAGCCCGCGCGTTGTCGCCGGTCGGTCACTGTGGGGTGGTTTGCTGGAGCATGTCTCCTGCGGGGCTCTCTTGGACGCAAACCGGATGGCATGGTTTTGCACTCGTTGGAGTAGTTTTATGTTTGAGGGAGCGGCGTTGCCCCAAACTGGTGATGCGTATTCGAGGAAGGGTCTGATTGTTGCAGAATATGAGGTGACTGCGGTGTTTGGATGGAGAGCTGACTTTGGATTTAACACCGGATAAAGCTGCCTCATCCTGTTCATAGCTTTGGTCCGAGTGTTTATTATGTGCGTTTTCCATGACAGTCGTTCATCAATAGTGACACCAAGGTAGAGATCCGTAGGTGACCATTTTATACTTTCGCCGAAGAGTTTCACGGTTTGTAGAGGGGGTACAGATCTTCTGGTCACCATGGCTTTTTGCCGCATTAAAAGCCCACTTCTCTACGTTGTTGTAACCTCTTTGCAGTTTTGTGACGACATGGGTTGCCCTGATGCTCTTCGTGAAGATGGAGGTGTCGTCGGCGTATAGACCCGTGTGGATTTGATCGGTTCTTGGTATATCGGCCGTGTATATGTTACATAACTCAAGTCCGATGACGGAGCCTTGTGGTACGCCAGCTTTTATATTCTTGGTGGACGAGATGGCATCTTCGGTGGTGACGCGAAAGGTTCGGTCAGTCAGGTAGTTCCTTATCAGATGGACGTGTGGTAGAGGAACTCCTTGTACCAGTAGTTTGTATAGAAAATCCTCGTGCCAGACAGACTCAAAGGCACGGGATACATCCAAAAATACAGCACTAAAAAATTCCCCTTTTTCAAAGGCGCTCATAGCGTGTTCTACAAGGCGAAGAAGTTGTTGTGGGGTAGAATGTTTTTGTCGGAATCCGAACTGTTCATTGGGTAACAGTAGTTCGTCGTCGATGTGTCGCTGGAGCCTCTTGATGTAGATCCTCTCGAAGACTTTTGATGTGGTGGGTAGGAGGCTAATTGACCTGTGGGATCTTGGAGCGCGTTTGTCTTCACCAGGTTTTGGGACTGAAACTATTTCGGCATGTTTCCAAATTTTTGGGTATTCGCTGGTTGATAAAATTTTGTTGAAGACTGCTGTGAGGTATTGAATTGCGGTTTGTGGCAGATGTCTGAGTAGAGGACCTCCGATGTTATCGTGATCACTGGCTTTGTGCAGGGCAACATGGCTTAGCATGTCGGCGACTTCTTCAACACTGGTTTCTTCGATGGCTCCCTCGTCTGGTGTGTCTGTGTTTAGGAATGCGTCGAGTCTATGCCTCACAGGGTTGATATGTGCATCGTCACAGTGTTCGTCTACTTGCTGGAAGTTGGCCTCGAAAGTATCAGCAATAGCATCTGCCTTAGCTGCCGGTTCGGTAACAGTTTTTTTTACCGACAATCAGTGGTGGCATCTTGTGTCTTTGTCGTAGGATGCGTTTGGTAGAGTGCCAGGCAGAGCCGTCCTCTGCAGTGAGCGTCGCTGCGAGGCCTTCCCAATCACTCGTTCGGTGTTTTTGAATATCGGCTTTGATTTCCCTGGTGCGTTTGGTGGTAGGGTCTCTCGTTATATGCCATTCTCTTGTTAGCTGATTTTTGAGGGTAATGGTCAGTCGGATGTCGGGTGGTAGTTGCCTTGATTTTTCCGGCTGTTGTTTTACTGGCTATGTTGCTTGGTCTGCAGCAGCATTGACTAGTTCGGTGAACGTGGTCATTGCAGCGCAGGCTCCGATTTCGTCAGGAGACTGTGTATTGTTGAGCTGTTCGACAAGGAAGGTCTGATAGAGATTCCAGTTGATGTTCTTCGTGTTTCTGGTGGGGTTACTCTTCATTGGAGAAGCTTCCGTTGCGATATAAAAGAGGATCGAAAGATGGTCCGACGATAAGGCTGTTTTAGAGACGACGGCAAACTAACCTAAAGTGATGGGAGGGGGGATGGAAGTCGGCCGTCGCCTTGTAGGGAACCATCCTAGCATTCGTCTTGAGCGACTGAGGAAAACCACGGAATACCCCAGTCAGAATGGCCGAACGGGGTTCAAACCCCCATCTTTCCGAATGTCAGCTAAGAAATTGTTCTAATGGTAGAATGGAGGTGGTGTTATTTGGCAGCGAAACATTTAACTGTGTGTTAACGTGTGTTATTATTATTGAAATGTGGAGTTTATGATTTGAAAATTTGTGACGGTCCCCAACATCCGTCTAAAGTGCAGGTGATTTAGGGAACGAACATCAAATTAGATGAACTTCAGACCCAACAACTTATTTATCATCTTTTACTCTTCATTAAATTTTTGTAGCATATTCCGAAATTCTTTCATTGTGTATTCGAAGTGCAGGACAGCTTCATGTTACTGAATTGCAGACGATTCACCAGCGAAAATGATTTTCCGTAGAATGTTTGGTTCTCATGAAATGATGAGATACCTTCACAGTCTAGTGATTCTGCTGGTTTGTTTTACAATCAGCTTGTTCAGTTCCGCTTTTCGCTCACCTGATTTTAAGAGCCTGAAATATAAGAATGGTGTAATTTGATGTATGGCACCGGGGCAGACACATATTCGATTAATTTCATTCTTTTTTTTGTGACAGGACTTGAGAAAAATCCCTTACAAGAAGGACGAAAATGCCAAATTTTGAGATACAGACCTACCTTTCTTGACACACGCACTTGACAGGAGCAGAGAGTATTAAAAAAAAACATCTTATCTCAGAATCGCGTGTGAAATAAGTTCTCGGAGATCGTGCAAAACTATAAGTATATTTACAATGTCAGCTCACTATACGTACTTCTAACGTTCCTTTCGTCAAAAAAGACTTCTGTCTCGACACATACATTTACTGGCACTACTCAGTGAAATCAGATATTTCTGAAAAAAATTTAACTGCCCTACTACTAAATAGAAATATAGACAGGAGAGAATTAGAAGGAAAACTGCTTAAACGAACATATAATTCGCTCATTTGCTGCAACAGTGACATAACTAAAAAATGAGCTTTATTGAGTTATGACCAAAGGATGATCCATTTTCGTATATACGTTTAGTTTGTAGAACGACATATTTGAGTTTCAATTATGTCACCGAGAGGGAGCAGATTATGTCACTATTGTTTCTCCATAGACCGCCCTCCCGTTTACTCACAACACTGTCATATATCAGTTGAGTTTTGGCTATTGACATGTAATATAGTGACAAGTTTCTTCGAGAGCGGCGTATTTTTGTTTATGACTATATTGGTTTAATGGTAAGATAATTGCCGTTATATTTACATTTGTTCAATAATATGTTATATCAAATTGTGACATTCTTTTTGAAATAATCTGCTTAAATGCCTTTAGTTTTATTCCTTAATGTGTCGCTCTTGATGCAAGCCACCTTGTTTGCCGTTGGAATATTTTGAGTTATGACGTTATTACAAAATACCATATTGCATAAACTTAGTCTACACTTTATGGTTTGAGACAATGTGACGTTCTTGCATGAAATATTCTCCTCAAACATAATTTCGTCTTCTATGATTGACACTTATGTCACTCTTGTTACTAAAATTTTGGCATTAACACTAATGGGACACTTATTTTTTAAAAATTTGAAAGAATGCTCACATTTAATTAATAATATACATTAGGATAGAAATATGCGGTCAACAATAAAAAAAAACCCAAAGTTTTCTAATACAATGCGGAGGTTTAGACTTTTATTGTAAGGAAAATGTTAAAATCAAACCAAAAAAAGAGAGAAGAGAGAGAAGAAAAGAAGCAATATATTATGAAAGTTACAGATGTTTCTACAAAGATGAAATGACAATTTTATTCATGTCATTTCAACTTTATAACTACGTTTTTAACTTTATTTTTTTTTCTTGAAATTAATTTTTGCCTTGAAAAAAAGTAAGAATCAATAATAGTTGAAATATCAACATTAAATAAAGAACTTTGCTTTTGGCTGATTTGGCTGCATCTTGATATCCGACATTGAGAAACAGAGGCAATTTATAGAGAATTCGATGCAAACAGTTAATCCCAGATACCGATATATTCGTGTGGGAGGGATGCGAAGTCAACATAAAAACAATAATGCCTTTTATTTTAATCAAAACAACCAAAGGATTCGAGTATGTACGTTGTTCTTCAAAACAACCTTAGATATAAATGACCACCCCATTCGTACCGTGCTGGAAAAACAAAATAAACTTGCAAAAGTTCTATTGGAACCTGGTAGAAGAGTTAAACATGGTAACCAGAAATCTTTATATCCAATGATTAAGGAAGGCGTTAAGCAGCACATAAATTCTATATCGAAAACTGAAAGGCATTACCTAAGGGCAAATACAACGAGGCTCATCATTGATGGAAGCAAATCATCTTCAGGGACTATGTGGCTATCTGCAAAGAAAAGATGGTACCTTTTGCCAAGTAAACTACATTTTTAGAATATTGAAAATAAAATATAATATTTCATTTTTCGTTCGAAAGAAAGATTTATGTGAAACTTGCGTAACTTTTGAAAATGCAGACAGTGAAGAAAAACAGAGATTAAAAGAAAAATTTAATCAACATCTTATCGAAAACCAATTGTCAAGATAAGAGAAAAAAAAAAAAACCAGACAAAGAAAATTTAAATGCTGTGGTGGTTGTTTATGATCTACAGGCTGTAATGCAGCTTCCTAAATGGGATGCTTCTCTGTTCTACTATACATCCAAATTAAATGTTTTCCGTTTCATTACGTATGGCCGTGACTGTTTTGTGTGAGATGAAGGAAACGGCCATTGTGGTGCAAATGAATTAAATACATTTGTTCTTCATCATCTGAAAAAGATTGCTGCCACAAAACAAGATGCAGATGTTATATTTTAATTGGAAAACTTCACAGGGCAGCAGAAAAATAAATTTATGCTTGCTCTTTACTTTTACTCCACACGTTATTTAGGTCTGAAATTAATTACACACAAATTCTTTGTTAAAGGTCACTCTCAGAATAAACGTGATTCTGTTCACTCATTGATAGACGGAATGGTTAACCGCATTATCAGTAGCGGACCGTTGTATACTCCTAATTCCTTCATTTCCGCAATTCGGTCTGCGAAAAAAAGCAGAGACCCTTTCCATGTCAAAGAATTATGTTACAAGGATTTCTATGACATTAAAGCTCTAACCGGAGACATACCTGTAGGTCCTCTGTACAAGACAGCATTCAAATTATCAGAAGTAAAGATGCTGAAAGTCGTAAGCGATTCTCCCACTTCTGTTTTTTAATAAATACTCGTATGCGACTGACTTTAAAGAGGCAATAATAATCAAAAGGAAGGAGAAAAGTTCACATTAAATCCAGCATTTAATTCAAGACCGGGAATTTCTCAAAAGAAGAAGAAAGATGCCCTAAGTTTATTTTGCAAGAATGCTATACCAAACTTTTATAAATCGTTCTATGAAACGTTTGTGGAGTTAATTACCTAAATGTAACAAGACTGAACTAAGATTACCTCTACTTGATAAAGCTTGAGGCTGAACTAACATTTCCTGAAGTTGATAATTACTTTAATACCTTGAGTGCTCATGATGTTTATAAAATTTTTATAATCTCACTGAATTAAAAGATTGTCATTACTTTTATTTTTACAATATGTTGTTTGGTTGGAAAATAATTGTATTCACTTTTTTTCTACAAAATGATTTTTTTTCCTTATGCAAGCTCTCGTTAATATTATTACTTTTAAACAATCTCTTCTTTTTTTTAAAAAAAATTATTTTCTTTTTGAGTTCTATTGCTAAATTTGGCAAATTAAAATAAAGCTTCTTTTGATGAAATTGTTGTTTAGCAAACCCAAATCCCCATTGTTTTCAGGTATTGTGAACTTGTGACATAATTATAAATTGAAAAAATAAAACATTTACTGTCTTGCACTTATTTCCATTACAAAAACGACACATTTTATCTTATGGCTTGATATAAAAGCAATAATTGCAGCAGGAATGTCATAATTCAAAATGAGGGCGATTGTGAGGATGCAAAGGAAATCTCCCTGTGACCTACAATTGGTATTGTACATTTTACCTTCTATTACATCTTGTTCTTTCTCTAAAACATGGATATAAGTTTATTTATACTGAATGTATAAAGTTATTATTACACATGAAACATTTGAACTGATCCTCCTGTAAAATTGAAGTTTTTGAGATATATCACTGTTGCAGCAAATGAGTGATACCTAAGTTTGTGTACCAAGGGGAATACAATAAAATTTAAATCATATTGAAAGTATTTATTACAATATAAAATGAAACAGGTATAATAAAATACATTAAATTATAAATATAGTGGACGATAACTTTTTTATATATAAAAATTGATTTTTGATTTGTAACTGCGAGAAGAAAACAGTACGTTTACTGAAGGCAATTATATATATTAAAAAAGACCGAACACCAAATCTGCATCTTAGCGGCGAAATCATCGCGTGGTCACCCATCGTCAAGTACATCGCTGTGACGTTAGACTCCCGTCTAACATGGAGGCGACACATCGAGAATGTTCAAATACGAGTAGCAGCTAGACTGTGTGAACCGTACCCCGTTCTCAACACAGCTCATTCGCAGCCAACACCGATGTCAGCGTATAGTGCAGTCTGATCCGACCAGTGATGGAATATGCGTGTCCCGTCTGGGGATATGCTTCCAGCAGCAGACTGGGCCGTCTCCAAATAATGCAGAATAGAGCACTCGGGCGAGCACTCCATGTGCCAAACCGATTTCCTACAGCCGGCCTGCATACAGCTACAAGTGTCCCGTATCTAAAAGAAAGGATCATACAAATGACTAAAACTTTCTACAGAGCTGCTAGGAAGTCTACAAAACCTCTCATTACCAACCTAGAGCAATACTGCAACACCTTTGACCGACATAAAAGGCCACTGTCAATATTGACAAATAACTGAAAACATTTGAGCGACAGAAATGACATACCAAAAGACAAGAAAATGAACTTGAGATGACTGAAGGAAATGTCAAACGACAAACCCTTCTCCTCAACGTCTTGCAAAGTTAAAGCAGAAAATGTTCCGGCCGTCGTCTAAACAAACGTATACAGGGTGTTACAAAAAGGTACGGCCAAACTTTCAGGAAACATTCCTCACACACAAACAAAGAAAATATGTTATGTGGACATGTGTCCGGAAACGCTTACTTTCCATGTTAGAGCTCATTTTATTACTTGTCTTCAAATCACATTAAACATGGAATGGAAACACACAGCAACAGAACGTACCAGCGTGACTTCAAACACTTTGTTACAGGAAATGTTCAAAATGTCCTCCGTTAGCGAGGATACATGCATCCACCCTCCGTCGCATGGAATCCCTGATGCGCTGATGCAGCCCTGGAGAATGGCGTATTGTATCACAGCCGTCCACAATACGAGCACGAAGAGTCTCTATATTTGGTACCGCGGTTGCGTAGACAAGGGCTTTCAAATGCCCCCATAAATGGAAGTCAAGAGGGTTGAGGTCAGGAGAGTGTACTAACATACTAACGAAACTAAAATGAGCTCTAACATGGAAAGTAAGCGTTTCCGGACACATGTCCACATAACATATTTTCTTTGTTTGTGTGTGAGGAATGTTTCCTGAAAGTTTGGCCGTACCTTTTTGTAACACCCTGTATTTCTGAAGTAAGACGGCATCCTGGCCTGAGCGACACCCACCAAGCTCAGTTTTGAAGAGAACCTGGATCTGTTATACCGTCCCGAGTACAGTATGCCAACGCTTTAACACGCATTGCCAAAATGGTGGGTTTGTTAGTTCTTAAATCATATATACGATGGTTGGAACTTAAATAGTGGCAGCTATTTCTTCACAACCGATACAAAAGCGTTACATGTTTGCACCTGTTACTGTCCTTCAAAGTAGTCACCAGCGTTGCGTAGAACACGTTGCCAGCGATGTGTAAGGCGTAGTATACCGTTAGCAGAGCCTGTTCTGTTGATGGGGCGAATGGAGCGGTCTACTGCCTGTCGAATCTCTGGAACAGTTCTGAAGCGAATGCTACGAAGTGGTTCCTTCATCTTCGGAATCAAATAAAAGTCACAAGGACTTAGGTCCGGGGAGTATGGTGGATGGTACAGTACTTCCCAGTCCCATCGACCGAACAGAGCAGCCACAGCTTGCGCTGTGTGCGCCCGCCCATTGTCATACAAAATGATGGGTGGGTTACGCAGAAAGTGTTGCCGCTTCTTTCGAAAAGCTGGTCGCAGGTGATGCTCCAAAAACGAACAGTAATACTGTGCATTGATGGTCTGCCGTGGAGGAACGCAAAGCGTTAGGATAATACCATCACAGTCGTACACGAGAATCACCATAACTTTCACCATACTGGGGCTCTGACGGACTTTCGATTTTCGCGGCGACCCATAATGACGCCATTCGTTGGATTGGCGTTTCTTGATCCAACTCAGTTGTTCCTGTTTCGAAAACATAGTTACACCGTTACGTTAGACCGGTCGCTCACAAGTGACTGCGTTTCCCTCGATTATGCGCACGCCGTGGACGTGGGACGGGCGAGTCCATTTGCACGGAGGTAAGTTAGGTATGTAAACAACGTGTGCTATCGGCGACAATAGTAGATTCCATTGCATAGTGTCTTCACAGCAGTGTTGCCACTATTTAAGTTCCAACCCTCGTATTATTTCTAAAAGGTGTTTTTTTTTTGTTAACAAGCCATCTTTCTCTCTTCATTGTTAACCACAATCGATGAATGAGGTATAATTTTTAAAAATGAGGTTCTTCGCTTTGATAACATCATTAATAAAGAAAGGAATTTTTCGAAATTCAACCAGTAAATGGCAAATTTATTAACAACCAAAGTCGCGGATATGCGGTACTTCAGAGTCAAGCTGCTTGGTTTCGATGCCGTCGATGAGGAGTGATCACATTACCGCTAGATAGAAACCACACATACCGAAATTTAGGCACGGGCCGTGGTCTTATCACTACTAGATATTTTAGTTGACAAAAAATTGTTTCTACACTATGCGTTAGTTCAGACCGTAGCTGCTAGATTTCGCTGGCATTGATAAGGAATGTTTTCATGCCATTAGATAGCAACACCACATGTCGAAATTTTCGCACGGCCCATGATCGCATTACCGCTACATATTTAAGTTGACATATAAACATATGTTAATACACAATGATACACTTAAGAGCCAAGATGCTATTCTTCGCCGGCGTCGATAAGCAGATCTCATACCACTAGATAGCAGCACAACATATCACACAGATACGGATAAACTGTACGCGTTTTCCACAGTTAGGATTAGTATTGTTGCTTCTGTTCTGTGCTGGTTCTAACTGTTTCGTAGCAAGTTTCAAGTGTTTTGCCACATACCTATTTCAGTAGACAAATAAACGATTAACCTCGCTAATCACCTTACAGGTATATCATCAGCGGGCCGCCTAGTCCGGTTGAAACTGCGATGTGTGTGAGTGCGAATGAGGGCGCACTGAGTCGAGATGACGTCAGCAGGTGGGTGTACTATTTTCCTGCGGCCGGCGCCGCTGCCCCCTCTTCCTGGCCACTAAGTGCGCTGCCGTAGATGTGTCGCCCTGATAGCATGCTAATCAAGTCGCCGCACGCAACCAGCGCCCGGCACCAGTAATGGATTATTTATCGGCCTACTGCGAGAGGGCAGGTGGCAGTGGCGAGGAGGTGCGACGGCTCAGCACTACGACGTCCGTACGCGACTTGCTCTAGATACCAGACGCTACGTCCTGGTACTCAATAATCGTACTTTAGGTCTTACACTACACTGCGATCTTTAATCCACTGTCGCAAACAATTTTTTTTGCTGTCTTCAGTCTTTCGACTGGTTTAATGCAATCCTCTATCCATTCCTATTTTAAGCTAACATCTTCATCTCCACATGTCCCTTACAACCCACCTCCTCAATTATCTGCTTCATATATTCTAATGTCTGTCTTCTTCTACTGTTCTTACCTGCTACTGTTCCCTCCATTAACAAATTAACCAATCCTGCATGTCTCAAAATATGACCTATCATTCTGTCTTTTCTTTCTGTAAGCTTCTTCCACAAAATTCTTTCCTCAACCATCATCATTTCAAAAACTCGTTCATTTCGTACTTTGTCTGTCGACTTCATTGTCAGCATGCTTCTGTAGCACCACATTTCAAATGCTTCAATTTTCTTTCTTTCCGGTATTCCTAAAGTCCATGTTTCGCTACCATAAAGTGCTGTGCTCCACACATAGAGTTTTACAAAAGTCTTTCTAATTCCTAGATCAATGATTGAAACTAAAAGATTTCTCTCTTTCATGAAGGCTCTTTTTGCTAGTGCTATTCTGCTTTTAACATCATTCCTGCTTCGGCCATCGGTTATAATTTTGCTTCCTAACTAACAGCATTAACTTACTTCTCCTATTGCATCCGATCCTATTTTAACATTTAATCTACTAACATTGATATCATTTCTGCTACATTTCATCATTTGAATCTTGCTTTAATTTATATTCAGTCCAAAATCTTCCTTCAGTATTTGGTTCATGGCATAACATCCTGTTATGTAAACAAGACAATGTCATCAGCAAATCATAGCATACTGATTTTTTTCTCCCTGAACACTTATGCCACATGAATTTTTTTCTTTTACTTCTTTATTGCTTCTTCTACATACAAGTTGAATATTAACGGGCATAGGCCACAACCTTGTCTCACACCCTATTTTACTGATGCATGTCTCTCGTGGTTCTCTACTTCTATTATGGCCACTTAATTCTTATATAGTTTATAAAATATTTCTCTATATCGTTATTTTAGACCTGACTTCTTTAAAATTTTGAATATCTTGTCCCAGCTAACCATATCAAAAGATTTTTTCTAAATCAAAAATCGCAATAAAAGTATCTTTGTTTTTCTTGATCGGCTCTACAAGTATTAATCTTAAAGCAGAATTGCTTCACTTGTACCGCAATTTTTCCTAAATCCAAACTGATCTTCACCTGCTATGTCTTCTAATACCCTTTCCATTCTTCTGTGTATTATTCTGGTCAGTAATTTTGAAGCATATCATGTTAGACTAATGGTGCGGTAATTCTCACATTTGTCGGCAGGTGCTTTCTTCGGAAGTATGAAGATGATATTTTTATGAAAATCATTTGGAATTTCCCTTTTTTGATAACTTTTTTATAACAACTTGAATAATCTTTTGATTCTTTCTTCTCCTAAGTATTTAAGAAGTTCTGCAAGGATCTCATTAATTCCAACTGCCTTATTTGCTTTCACGTCATTCAGAGCTCTATTAAACTCTTCGCTCAAAACAGTATTTCCTAAGTCATCACTGTCGACATCGCCTTCCTTTTCCATTACACTATTGTTCAAGTCGTCCCCATCATACAGATTCTCAATGTATTCCTTCCATCGGTTAACTCTATCATCTGAGCTTAAAAGAAGTTTCCCATCTGCAGGTTTAATGTTTACACCTGTTTTCATCATTTCTACAAAATTCTGTTTGATCTTCCTGTCACAACATCTACTTTACCTATGACCATTTCCTTTTCTACTTCACACTTTTATTGCAGCCAATTTTCTTTTGCTTTTTTTCCATTTCCTTGTTTTGATTTCTAAATTGGCTGTATTGTTCTCTTCCTGGGCATTTTTGTACCTTCTCCTCTGATCCATCAGCTCCAAAATTTCTTCTGTGATTCAAGGTTTCCCGGCGGCTTGTTCCTTAAACCATAAAGGACTAGGTCGGGGGAAACAGGAGCAGTTGAATAGAAAGCTACGCCAGGGTTCGTTATTTCGGAGGGGAGGGAGGGAATGCCTGAGCTAACAGGGGATGATACGCCAACCGTAATTTTGTAATTTTTGCCGCTAATCGTACTGAAAGGTCAGTCCTCGAATAACAATTCCCCAAAGCCAGATGAAGTTTTTGAGAAAATCGAATTTGCAATATTCCTAGCGAATTATGAGGATTGGTGGTGATTTGATTTTCAACAGGCTGGATCGCTCACCGAGTAGCGAACGAAACTAGTAAGCGGAAGGTCCCCTGTTCGATTACCACCGTATTCGATTTTTGTTTCTCCTTTGATTCATTTTAATTTTTTCTCCAATACGTTACTCACGTCGTTTACGTGTAAAATTGTTTCGTGTTTTGGTATAATATTAAATTGTCTTTCTTTATAAATTATCACGAAAATAAAGGATGCAGCAATACTGTACCCAACGTTCGTCATTTTGGTACCAAAATTTAATTTCTCATAAAAAATGTTAGTCAACAAGCATAAATTCGAACAATTTTACATGTAAACGACCTGGGTATACTTACTGGAGAAAAGTAAAATAAATTAAAAAAAAAAAAAACAAAGAATGCCCATGGTGGGAATCAAACCGAGGAACCTGCACTGACTAGTCTCGTTCACTAACTGCTGAGCCACGCGTCATTGACAAAATTATCGCCTGTATTCATAGTTCGATTGGAAAAATTTCAAACTCGATTTTCTCAAAAACTTCTGGCCATCTAGCCCAACGGCTTTGGGGAATTATTATTTGAGAACTGACCTTTCAGTCAGATAAGTGGCATAAATTACAAAAATGCGGTTGGCGTATCGTCCCCTTGTAAGCTACGCAGCTATTCATTAACTCCATGATGTGCCACAGTTAAAATAGGGTACAGAATAAACAACAGCATGTGCATATTTATTTCCGTCTTATAATTATATCCTTATTTTCCCATATACTCTATATACTGACAGTGACTTGAAGTAGTCGCATTGGGTCTGCATTTGTACTAATTCAAATTTGTTCAATCGTGTGAATTTCAGTACTTTTTTCACAGTGATCGCTGACGAATTATTTCAAGTATAAAGTAGGATGTGAAATGATGGAGTACAATAAACTTGATAACGCTTAACTAAAATGTTTTTCAACCAATTTTCAATATTCAGAACGAAATCAATGAACTGTGGAAATCCTTTAAGTAGGAAATAGAAACATTCCCTCATAATACAGAAAGATCGATGACAGAACTGCACCAAAAGAAAACAAAAAATGTTTTTTTACGCGGTAGGCATAGTCTATTCTGTTCTGTTTTATCAAAAGATCTTTGCCCAAATCCTTTCTTCCCCCAATACACTCTCACCTCTTATTACCTGCACGTCGACGAGGCGTAATGATTTTTTTAAATATAAAAAACAGCCGCATTTGATTTGTTCCATTTGCACTTCGACACCCTGGTTCTTAAGCAGTTGGATTTTGTCAAGGATGTGAGAGGCCTGATATGGAGTAGCGATGTGTCGTAAAAAGAGTAAGGAGGTAACCTATAAGATCTACTTTGTGACGATTTTGACGCATGGATTGGAAGCATGTTTGGTGGGTGGTGAAGAAGAGGGACAGGTGAGTAGAAACTAGAGAAATCAAGTTCCAGAGGAGTAGCGTAGGAGTAAAGAGAAGGGGCTGAATGAAGTAGTGTAAAACCAGGGAGATAAACAAGGAGGAAGCGTTACAAGAAAGAACAGAGGAACCAAGATTAGAGTGGTATACTCATGTGAAGAGACTGAGAGGTGAAGATACCAAAGAAATGCTGGGTCTGGAGCTGAAAGGGAAGAGGCCCGAAGGGAGACCGAGGGACAGTTGGGTAAAAGGCGTTAAGAAGTGTGTTGAAGAAAGAGGATGTAATTGGCGGACAGTAGAAGAAGGGAGATGGTGGATGGAATGGAAGCGTTGGAGAGGCTTTTGTTCCAAGCAGACCCGGCCAGTAGGTGGAGCTCAACAAGACGATGATGATATTCTTAAACGATTGATTGTTCTCCAGTTGATAGACGGTAGCTAAAATGCATTAATTAGTTTTCAACACATGCCAAGAGTTCAATATTGACCACACTCTGAGGAAGACTGATGATTAGTTGTACTTTTTAGAATCAATTTTATTCGCTGTAAGGAGTGGTTGAGGTAATGAGACGACATTCACTGGGAAGTTACAAATACTGTCTATATTTTTGTCGTACTGAGCCCCGGGGGCGGGGGGGGGGAGGGTTACCGCGAATCCTCGTGCCTGGTATACGAGAGGTTGTTGGTTCATACCCTTTTCCGGCCATCCTGAATTCAGTTTCTCGAAACCACGCCAGGAAAATAGTGGGATGGTTCCTTTGAAAGACCTTCGCAGGACTCTGTTCATTTCAGACAATTCTCTCCCGCATTTTTCCGGCGAAAAATAAAAATAAACAAAAGGTTAATTTCGTTGGAGTATTATTAATGTTTTTACTGATTGCTTAATTTATTATTATTTTAATTTAATTGCAATGGAGCACAGGCTCCGGTGGCAACTTCCCTACACCCCCATCTTCCCCCTATCCTGCACCCACCTACATTTGCCCTCTACAAATTTTATCTTTAAATTCTTTCAACATTTTCGGTAAATTATTCATCATTTCTCTTGGTAACTCATTCCAATCCCTGACACCCTTACCTAAAAAAGAGAATCTTCCCACACCCTTGTGCCTTAAATCGAGTGCCAGCTTGTGGTTATGGTCATCTTTTCCCTTCCATGCACTACTTTTCATACCTACTCCAATATCTTTCCATCCTCATCACCAGTATATGCCCTGTACACTCCCATGACCCTCCTCATCCTCCTCCTGTCTTGCAATGAATCCCATTCCAGCTCCTTTATCATGTCCGTCGCTGATTTCATTCTGTGATAATTTCCAGAAACAAATCTAGCAGCCCTTTTTTGCACCCTCTCCAATTCCTGTATTTGATACGCAAAATGAGGGTCCCATACTACACCACCATATTCGAGCAATGGTCCGTAACCCAATCCCTCAATTTAAACCACCTATGCCAGAAGCTGGCATCAAACGGGCGACCCTCGGCACGTGAGGCCAGCGTTCTAGTTAGTCTCTTTATAGATTGCCACTGAGACCGAAGTTGGAATTGTGAAAAGCTTAGATCTGTAACTGACCGTGAAGTTGACCGCGAACTTGGTGTGGTCCCAGCATAGCGCCGTGAGGCATCCCCGCGAGCTATGCTAATCAAAGGCGCTCCCCTCGACGGACGCTTTCAGGGTAATTCGTGGCCACTCCAGGCTACTCCACGGCGGAGACCTTTATCGCTCTGACGTGGCGCACGCGACCGCTGCTGTGCAGATAACAACTCCCGCACGCATGGCAACGGCTACTTAGGTCCCTCCGGAGGCCGCGTTGGCAAACACCAAGAAATAACACCCACATGCAGAAGCCTATACCATCACTCACGTTCCCTGAGGACAAGATGGATCAAAACGATTAGATCAGAGAAGAGAAGACTTTTTTTTTTTACTGATAATATGCCTCTATGCCCCCCCCCCCCCCCTCTCCCCGTTGGGTCAATTTGTTGCGGCACCGTGATGGTGTCGGGCACTGACACGGAGTTATCTGGTACGAATCTTGGAGATGAAAGATATTTGAATCACCAGGACTTGGCCGGCAGGGCAGGGGAGTTGCATAATTCCTAATCACCAGATTGTGGGCCAAGTCATGGCATAAATCTCACTTCTCGTTCGTCAGTGCGTATGGAGTGGGGTACACGGCACTGTTGATGGTGATTTAGACGTCAAATGGGGACGTTAAACCTGACGGCCCCAAGGTATGGTTCAGGATGCCTTTCAATAAATACAGGAAAAATCACCAGTTCTGGAGTTTTATGATTTGAGAGTGAAACCATATACGTATACGTATTTCATCTCTCATCTACGAAACCACTTAACCACTGAGCTGCTGTTTTTTTTAACCTTTTACCTCATTTTTTAATTTTTTTTGTGTAATCAGTTGATATCACCACTCACAACAGAAGATCAGTATTTCCTCTGGACCCGAATCTAGAAAAATTCCAAGTATTAATTAATAATTTAAATGGTCGTCTTCCTAACATCAATAGCTGCTTCATATAATTTTATTCCTCTTCTGTGTTATTATTTGTTCTTTGGGTCACTTTATCTCCTTCTCTGTCACTCATATCTATATCCACGTACTGTTATATTTCTGTGATGTCTTTATTTGTATATTAGAGCTATTCAGCTGGTAATGAAGTCAGCAATGTTTTATTTTTACGCTGAATTTTGTAAAGCATTCCACTTGCAGCAATATCTAACCCACTCGATATTTTTTTTTGTTGATGTCCATGGATTCTTCAACACACTGTCAACGATTTTGCACCGTAATTTCTCGTCCGAGTGTTGAAACCCCTAAAAGTATGTGGAACGAAAGAGTACGTGTGAGTTGTATTTCCATCATCTTATCTTATCTTATCTTTACTGCGATAAAAATATGTTGTTTGAAAACGTGCTTCATTGCAGTCGTAGATGATTTTTTTTAACTGCTTAACGTCTCTTTAACAGCGAGGTCTTTAGAGACGGGGAAGGATGGGGGGCAAGGAATGGGAAGGAATTCGGCCATGGCCTTTTGAAGGAAGCATCCCGGCATTTGCCTGGAGTGATTTGGGAAACCACGGAAAACCCAAATCTGGATGCCCGGACGGGGATTCGTAGATGATAGTGGAAATTCGAATGTCAGTCAATAAAAGAGAACAGAAACCATACAATGCAAGCCCAAGATCAGTAAAAAAATGTACGTAAGGTCTTGGCTATCGGTTACTAAACACACTGCTCTTCTCTGAGTAAATTAATTACAATTTCTCTAAATGAGAATTTACTAAAGATTTATTAGACGTGTGTTAATTTCGTCTCATTTTGTTCATAAATGTTGTCTCTAAATGCTAACGACTTCCCGTCTTTGGAAGAATTGAACATCTTGATTTAAAATCATGCACCAGGAGGAATATTACCCGCACTTTTCGGATTTTAGGTTTTCATGGTTTTAAGAGCAGACGGAATAATAATCGGTAGACAACTTTACCTCTGGTGCAATGTTTATTGTCTTCATCTCATCGAGGCCTCTGGTTCTTAAGCTAAGCCAAGTCGTCTTCTGCTTAGCTATAAGCTGTTACTCCCGACAGCTTTCTAAATGAGGCGGAGAAAACAATTTTTGCATTCATATTTATACATTCACAACTGAGAAATAATAATAATATCGTATTCGGCCTTCTTGACTGCGGTTTTTAGGCGATTTTACTCAGTCATTAAGGCGAATGCCGGAACGGTCACCAATCTGCGCATCACAAATTACAAATTTCACGAATAAAAATACACTTATCACACGCTGAATACAGTTAAACGTTTCATTGACAGATGGCATGACTTCACTTACCTCATTACTACAAGGGGTGATCAAATGAAAAGGTACGAAACGACATGGTGGGTACAAATGTAGACTTTATTCAAAATATACACCATAGGCCTGAGCACAACGATCCCACTGACGAACAAGCCGCAGGATTCATTATTCCCAGAATTCCTGTGGCCGTGACGAGACCCAGTCCTTCACAGCGTCCTTGAGTACGTCGTCCGAGTTGAAGCGCTTCCCTTTCAGGTGTTTCTTCAGTGGACCAAACACATGGAAATCGCAGGGCGACATGTCCGGAATGTAGGGCGGATGGTCCAACGTCTCCCACTTGAACTTGGCCAGTTCCATGTGTGAGAGTCTGGAGACGTGTGGACGCGCGTTATCATGGAGCAGAACCACACCCTCCGTGAGCAGCCCCGGTCTTTTGTTCTTGATGGACCTGAGTAGGCGTCGGAGTGTCTCACAGTACACATCCCCGACCTGTACGCCATCCTGTCCTCATACGGACTGCCGCATCATTTGGACGCCGCTTTTGATAAGAACCTCTGCTCTCTACTACGCATGCGGGCGCCAGCGCATGCTCCGATCCCAGTCAGAGACTCCAATCGCATCCCGAGATGTCTCGCTAAGTTCTCCCATGGCGGAAATGCAAATATTTAACTGTTACGTTTTTACGTCGTTTCGTACCTTTTCATTTGATCATCCTTTGTACGTAGTAAGACCTGGCTGTAGGTATATAATGCTTGGCGTCAGCAAGGGCATGCGGCCATAAAGCCATAACTCCAAATTTGACCAAGCCAACGAAGAGTAAAACTTATTGAAGTCAGAAGACCTCTATTGTTGGCTGAAAGGAGGGAAAGAAGAAGAATAATTCCAATTACAGTGAACATTGCATCTTCCAGAGCTGCTATACTCGGTACAGTATCACTCACGGAAGAGTATTTTATATGATAACCGTCATAACCATCTCTTACAACAGACCTCTCATAATCACATCGTACAATCTGTACGCTACGACCCACCAGACCAACGAACCCTCTATCTAGCTGTCTCGAAGCAAGACCAGAACTCTCCTCGTAAACAGTTACGTTACACTTTACTGGGTAACTTTATCCCACCGAAATTGACACTGCTATCTTTGGCCTGGCTAATACCGCCAAAGTGCAGGTCAGCGGCCGAAGTTGCAAACACAGGGCGTTCAGTGGTATGCCGTCGAGAAGCTTCTCCTACCTGACTGCGTACTGCAACAAAGCAGAGATCGGAACTTCATATCCAATACCTAAGTGGATCTTCAGCGAATTATCTTCAACTGCTATTGATCGTTTCAATAACAGGGATCTAAAAGTAATCGGCAAGTATGTCGAATCTCCGAGTTCACAGATAGCTACTGAAAGACTATCATAGGTTGTTGAGGGCTCACGGTGCAACAAGTGAAAAAGTACAGAAATAATTCACTTGCATAGAGCAGATGGCCAGTAATAAATTTAAGCATCCAGTCCAACCATATTATACCCTGTTCACTCTTAACTGCCGGCTCAAGATCCCACTCCTCACCCCCTCCCTTACTACCTTTCGGTGCTGTACGCTGTGAAGGGGTAAATTTCCCTTTCGCGTGTAGTGGTAAGGGCAGCGGAGTGGGGATAGGGCTGGCCGACCTTGAGCCGCCCCTGTTAACTGAACAGCGCTAGTTTAATGTCAAGAAGTGCGTATTGTGAAATAACTGGAGTAGATATTTGTTTTGTTTTTCCATTCGTCGGTGATATTAATATTAGTCATACAACAAATATCTTACAAATTGCTACTCCGTTTTATTTTTACGTCGTTTTACTGTTTGACCAATAGCTCTGGTTGACGCTACGGTGTCACGGAAAAATCTAACATTTTATGACATTGATTATACAGGGGCGAAAACGAATCCTGGAGGTTAAATAACAGTGCGGATAAATCGTCGTCCATCAGCAAGATGTCGTGTTTCTTAACGATGTTGTGATAGCTGAGTTAGTAAAGAAGGAGGTAGGGCTGCGTGTCGTGATGTGGTCGACATCACGCAGGTCGCGCGTGATGTTGGCAGTGAGGCATGCGGTATATGGTAGGTAATAAAATTACATTGGGGGCAGCTGCAACGTAACAAGATGAACTATGAAATTACTCTTGAAACTGGGCCATTTTTGTAAAAAGTTTCTAACCTTTTTCCCAACGCCTCATAAAAACGACCATTATTTTGTGCCTATTCAACAGTGGTGAAAAGCTGGAGGTGTATAATTACTGATGAGGATATTACCTTATGTTTGACTACTGTCAGTTTAAAACGTCTCCGCAGTAAACCGCAGCACCCGAGTTTCACTTCCTACGCTCAGACGATGATAATCGTAAAGCTGCACACTTTGCCAGGCAAGGAGAACGGACGGCTAGCTTCCTTAACTGTTTCACCTTAATGGCTTCTTACTGGGGGAAGAGTCGATTTCCTTCCGTGCTAATGAGTTGGCTGTCACTGATGTTTTCATTAATTAATATGGATACAGGACAACTACCTGCGAAGACTCACACTCACCTTAATTAACACTTGAGAAGGCTTTCCTGCTATCTGTCAGAAGTTGTCTTGTTTAGTCTCCACTCACCCCGAAACTACCTCATACACATTGACCAGTCTGCCAGTTTTTTTCCGTCTTTTTTCACATGAAATGAATTGCTTGCTTTTAATACGATGGGCTTTCAGATGTAAATGATTATTGATTATTTTATAATTTACTCACAAAGTACCATGAAATAACTGAAATAGTTATTATTTTTTAAATTGGGCATATAAAGTTGTAAGGTACGTAAAGGTTGTCAGAACAATATTACGGGGAAGCCGTTCTACCATTGAACCTGTCTCATAAAAAACAATTTTTCAACATGTTTAAAAATTTCAACAAACTAAAGGAGGAGGGGTTAACCGTGGGGAATTGCCTCCAACAGATCTATGCTATACATGAAACGCTCTACATGAATGTTTTTGAACAGTTCATATACAAACTGACTGTGGACAAACGAAGGCTGAGTGACCAATATAACATTATTTAGATTTACGCACGCCATCCACTTGTCTGTCACCATTTTGTTAGTCTTCAAAATTTCATGACTAAATATGTTATGGCCGTAGTAAAATAAGAAAGAGGTAAGAAGGAAGTGTACTATTCGTTTGAAATTTGTCGCACACGTTCCTCAGGTCACACCTTTTGAGAAAAAGTGTACACGAAACTGAAATGAAACGTACTATAGACGTGGTGCCACACGAAAATTACGAAACTATGCAATTTCAACAGAAGAAACCGCCATTTACATTCAAGTTGTTCACGAAAAAGATAATATCTACACTCTATTGTAATAAATGTAAATCGCTAACGCATTTTCGTGATAACAGACCAGCAGGACCAGATTAAAGAAATACGTAAATTGTTACAGCAGTAAATGTGAGGAATTTCATTTTCATTAATAAGTTACGGTCACCTGATTTTTTGGCGGCAACATACTGGCATTATGGTTAGGTTGTAATGCTGCCTGGACCAGAGTGAAAAAAAACACGTATTTTGTTACAACAATATTAGAGGTGAGGAATCAGTTTTAGATTCGTTGTTGTAGATTGCAGATACTATCTTTGGCTAGAACAATTTTACTGCAAATGGCGGGGTTTTTTATTGTTGAAATGCATCGTTTCGCAACTTTAGTGAGGCACCACGTCTGAGGTATGTTTCATTTGGCTTTCATTTAAACCTTTTCTCAAAAAGTATGACCACAGGAACGTGTGTCACAAATTTCAAGCGAATAGTACAAGTCCTTCATACCTCGTTCTTATTTTACAGTCACCTATGTTATTTTTCCTGGAAAATTATACTGTGTCCTTCCTAATAGTTCATAGTATCTCCTTGTTATACTACATGAAGATCGATTTAGTAGTGGAAACGTAACAAACATTTATAACACACCTGTAGATGTAATGTCCCTACTTTTCAGAATAGTTATTACTTTTCAATATATTATCCCTATTTTTTCAAAGGAACAGATTCTCCTTTCTTGTAGGTTACCCATTTTTTGAGAAATAAATTCTTTCTGCTATCAGTGTTTCGCGCCTGGCATTCGGGAGAACGTGGGTTCAAATCTAAGTCCGACAAGTCAGATTTTGATTTCGCGCCTGTTTTGGAAATCATTCCAGGGAAACGGCGGGATGGTACCTTCAAAATGCCGTGGCCAGATTCCTTATTGTTCCTTGCTCCCTATCCTCTTCCGTCATCACCTCTGATACGTCGAATTTAAAAATAGAGCCTGGAGAATTTTCTCTCAGCCATCTTTCAAAGCTTTGCTTTATTTATAGAATATCTTCACTAAACTGATTTTGAAATTTATCAGACACTAGTGGAGTTCCCGGCGTTGCCCGGTATAGTTGGCGTAGAATTACCCGTGCCCTATTTTTATTACCGCACTGAGAAATATTTGTACCAAGATTCATATTACTTGTGCCAACTTTTTTCGGAATTAAAGCAAACCTAGATTTACCCGCCCCCTATCAAGAAACGGGTGAGTTGAAGTTTATTTGTAAGTACACCATTTTAATTCGTCCGAAAAGATTCATGTGTGTCAAGCTTCATTAATTTGGTTAAGAAATTGCATTACTACCTTACTAAACAACGCTAGATATTGTTAGAAACTCACATTTGATTCAAATGCGAAGTGAATGGATATACTTTTTGCTCGAAACACCGGATACTTTAAATCCGCAGAATCTGCATTTTATACAAATATTAAAAGTGAATCCAGAATAATATTACCGTAAATAAATGACTTTATTCAAACAGAAGACTATTGCTGATGGCCAGAGACAATGTAGTTGTAGATCTACTGCCAGAGATCAGTGGTTAAAGAATATCTCTGTTGCTTTTACGGCTATCTATGGCGTTTAGAAATTGAATATCCCGAATTGAAGGAGAGAATACTTCTTGTTTTGTTTAATATGAAAAACAGTTATAATTG
Organism: Vandiemenella viatica; assembly: GCA_031002005.1. Taxonomy (NCBI): domain Eukaryota; kingdom Metazoa; phylum Arthropoda; class Insecta; order Orthoptera; family Morabidae; genus Vandiemenella; species Vandiemenella viatica. Next base: position 80,817,781 of record CM061918.1, read on the forward strand.
TTAAGCTACCTTATTGCTTTCATTAAAGGCTATGGTCAGAGACATTGTAATTGTGTGTTTAGTGCGAAGCATGCTGCATCTAGTGGTTCCATCTGTGGTATTCCTCACCATATGTTCAGAATTTCGTTTAATGTTCCGGCTTTATGTAACGTAGAAGCATAGGTCATACCGAACAACTGAGTTGAGATTCTAAGCTTTAAAACGGTGAAAACCCCATCGAAATCTTTGCAGTAGATTTCGAGTTTTCCTGGTAGAAATATACCCGGTTTTCGTTTTATAGACATAGATTTGTGGTAGCTTCAAGTTATCTTTTTAAATTATTTATTTATAATGCAATTCTTCACGTACCCATCTGTATCTCTTATCTGCATCTCGAACAAATAACACTGCGGAACCTTTACTGAGGGGCAAAAATTCTAGTAGTATTTTATGCATGTATGAGTCAGCAGTACCCACTTCCACGTTTGTTTAATTTACTAGGCATTAATTACAAATTACAATTTTGTTTTCATTGAATCCCACATTATGATCTGACTCAACCGATAAAATGACTTCTTAATCACAATATATTGCAAAATATGTAAGCCAAAGTTGTGCGCTAAATAGTAGTAAAGGAGCTGAAATTGGACTCACTGGATTACAGGAGGAGGGTGAAGAGAATAATGGGAGTGTACAAGGCGTATACTGACAACGAGGCGTGGAAATATATTGGTGTAAGATTTAAGAGAGTTGCATGGAAGGAAAAAGTTTTCCATGATCAAAAATTGGCACTCGATTTCAGGAATAAAAATGATTTTCTTTGGTAGGTAAGGGGGTTAGGAACTGGAATAAATCACCATGATAAATAATGAATAAAATAATCCACCAGAAACGCTAAAAGAATTTAAAGTTGAAATTTGTAGAGGGAAAAATTAGATAGGAAAAGGAAACAGGAAGAATGAGTGTGTAGGGAAATTGCCACTGGAGCAAGCGCTGCATTGCAGTTAAATTAAACTAAATGTGTACTGGTTCAAACAGCATAGTTGATTTTTTTTTTTTTTTACTTATGGCTTTACGGCTCGTCGACGTCGAGGTCATTAGAGGCGGTGTGTGAGTGGGAACAAGGAACGGGAAGGAATTCGGCCATGGCCTTTCTTTTGAAGGAAGCATTCCGGCATTCACCTGGAGTGATTTGGGGAAAACATAAATCTGGATGCCCGGACAGGGATTCCAACCGCCGTCCTCCCGAATGCGAGGCCAGAGCGTTAACCGTTCACCCACCACGCTCGGTAGTTGAATTCAGTGCTTCGACCTGGATGGAGACGTACGAATGTGGGCTGGTAGCCGGACGCGATATCAGCTGACACATTAAATCAGCTGTTGGACCGCACCACACGCGACTTCCGCCCGGAAGACGATATCGGGGGATCTGAGAACACACAGCCCCGGTCAATATTTGAGCTACCGCTTTCACGACCCTCCCTCCACTGTTTGTACTGCGGGGTAGTTTTTATGCCCGACTGCCACCCCTCCGCGTATCAAATACTGGTTTCTAGCCATCTGTGTTATGGTTCCAAGCAAAGCCGATGATGCGTTAAGTCGGAAGTAATAATTGTCATTTTGTCACGAATTCAGTTTTTAAGCATATGACGAAATGGGAAGATGCTGGAAGGAACACCATGGTGCAGATGGGTGACAGGTATGTTGTGGAAAGAATAGGAAATTGGGTTTCCAAAATCGTTCCAGGCCCATGGGCGCCTCCTGCCATATCCCGTATATACCTAACTATACAAAAACGATTAGGAAAGTGCAATGTAACTCTTTTAGTGAATCGCGGAATAATAATAACAATTGACGGGTAAGCAAATAATTCTACTGCAACACAGTTACTTTTGCTGATGTTTTATTTACGCAATGTGTGACGCGTTTCGAGAAGTGATTCTTATTTTCAAACGCGTTAATATTAAATTTTCAATGTGAAAAGTGCTTGTGTCAGTTTCTGCTGGAAATTAGTAAAGCTTTCAGAGTGTTTCGTTTTTGAAGGTATTTTCAAAACACAACACCACAGAAACTCACTCATACACATCCTCATTAGACTAAATACAGGCATTCGAAAAGCGTCACCCACAGCGTAAATAAAACATCAGCAAAAGTAACTGTATTGCAGTTTGTCAGATTCTTCGTGGTTTAATCAATACAATAATTAAGTAGCTACAATGTATTTCAGTTTAAGCTTTCGTTTATTTCCAGAAAACACGTCAACGATATTGTTTACATGCATAGATACAATCCAGAGATACTACTAACGCAGTTGCAAAGTGAATCTGTATAAACTAAACTACTACTGTCCTTCTGCTGATTTCTTTATATAGGCTCTATCGAAATTTCTAGAACTCTTCAAAAGCTTCCGCCAGATACTTCTCGAACATTAACAATTACTCAAACAATTGAAACATATTAAAAACTATCAGAATTAATACATAATTATTTAACATCATTACAAAATGGTCAGAAATGGAAATTAAAGATATTTAAACACAAAATTATTCACAGAAATCGTTTTAAACTGTCGTAAATTTTCCTTTATACATCGTAACTTGTATTAATACTTGGAATTACCAACATTTAAGCAAATCTCTTGCATTTTTCGGTCCTCAAACATATTAAATGGTCTTTATATAATTTCTTCTCATAAAACAAAATTTACATTGATTTACAGTTAATTGAAAAACAAGCATACAAGATCATATTCAAGCAAACTTTAGCTCACTACAAATACTTCATAAAATACAATTCTATTTGAAGTTCAGGTATGAGGGCTGTTACATGTTGTATAATTATTTGGTTTCCCGTCAATTGAAAACAGTTAGAGTCTTTCATAAATCAATTTTTTTAATGGCAAAAGTAAAGAATAATAACAGTAATAGTAAATTGGATAGGAAGCATTGGAGACGCTTTTGTTCCAAGCAGTCCTGGATAGAAACTCCTCAAGATCGTGATGATGACGCTGATTTTTTGAGGGATATTGGGAACGGATTGCCTCAAACAAAAAAATCGATACGATAAAGTGAATAATACGGAAACGCAGTCAGCTAGAGTATCAAACATAAGGGTTAGAGAAAAATGTAATGTGCCAGAGATTGGAGAGTGTATAAAAGAGAGACGTCTTTACAGCGGTAACGTTGTGGCATCACAATTGGGAGGACGCGGGCTCGAATCCCCATCCGACAATGCAGATTTGGGTTTTCCATGGTTTCCCCAAATTACTGCAGGTGAATGCCAGGATGGTTTCTTCAAAAGGCTCTGGCCGAATTAATTTCAGTTCCTTCTCCCAGTCTTTTCCCGCCTCTAATGACCTTGACGTCGATAAGGCGTAAAGGTAGAAGCAAAAAAAAAAAAAATGTATCTGTAGCATATATCAGTTTTGATTCTTTTAAGCGAATTACTATAGCGAAAGGCAAGAAGAACATTCAGTACCAAGAATGAACGGGACATACATCATTAGGTGATCACAAATTATGTCGGTCTTCACAAACAGTGTCTAGTAAGTGGAGACTTTCCCGGCGTACTGATGAAATATAATCTTCACGGGTGTTCAGCCGGATGGTGTCAAAGTAACACGACGTTTCGACAGCAAGCTCGGCTGTCTTCATCAGGTATACCGATACCGATACCTGATGAAGACAGCCGAGCTTGCTGTCGAAACGTCGTGTTACTTTGACACCATCCGGCTGAACACCCGTGAAGATTATATTTCAGTGTCTACTAAAATCAAAAGGAAAAAATAATATTTAGACGTCTTGGCGGATACTCAGAACTGATTTATATATATCGGCAGGGAAGCTTTCCAGTTTGTTGACAGCGAGATCACTATAGGCGGAAGAGGGGGCAGCAAAAAGAAACGGAATTCAGCCATGGAATTTTTTTTTTTTAAAACCATACCTGTTGAATGACCAAACTGGGATTTGAACCCGTTTCTTCTCGAATGCGAGGCTAGAACGTTACCACTCGTCCACCGGACTTGGCTTGTGAATTCAAGGAATTTTAATTCTTTCGGACAAGATCTTTTGAAGGATCAAAAAACCATTCTGGTATTCGAGTGGAGTAATTTCGGGAAACCATGTAATTTGAAATCTGGATGGCCGGTTGGGGATTTGAACCCGCGTCCTTTCGAATTACAGACTCCGAGTGTTACCTGTCACCCACCATTCTCGGTCTCAGAATGAACACAATATTTAGGAAATGAAAAACTGCCCTGATGAGTACATTCCTTCAAATGTTGTCCACAATCATTATTATTTCACTCTGCAAGGTGGCAGTCGCCTATGGGACAGTCCTTACTGCTTCCTCACTCTCTGTTTTTTACTGATCCATCCATATCTTCCTCATAACTTGTTACTCAAAGTTTATTAAAGCCTTCTTCCTCGTCTGCGCTTCATCATTGCTTCTATTTCTTTCTCTACATGTTACTTCTTCCTTTAACAAAACAGTTCTTTCACCTCTTCTTTATTTTTCTCTCCCTAAGTTCGCACTGTACTTTCTTCAACAAATGATCTCAGCATATGCAGTGCCTCGCACTTTATTCTGCTCTTGAAAGTTCTATCCCTGACGATTTTGCGGAATAGCAGACCAAGACACGCATTAAAGAAGTCTGCTCAATTCGATCATATGCATCGAATGACACCAATTGCAGTTCGCTGGATATTACATCTAGATACAGACATTTTGTCTTCACTCTCTCACCTCGGTAGCTATTCACTGGAGGACAGTGACGTCACTCGCCTGCCTTCACTTACAAATTAACAGCGACCAAAGATGTTACTAGAAATTTGAGGTTAAGTGCACAATTTAATAGCTAAGCAACTGCGATGAAATGAATTGCAAGAGTACATTTATTAAATTTTCATTTCATAGCAATTCATTCTTAATAAAATAAAAATATGTCTACGGCTGAAAAAAAGTCATAAAATTGTACTTTACGATTCAGTGAAGTCATTCTCGTCGTTGCCATTTTCAGTTGCTACTGTTACCCTGCAACATAAGATTAAAAAAAAATTCTAAAAAAAGGCGTTACTTGATTTTTTTTTTGATTAAAATTTTCTGTCTTTATCCAAAAAGCAATGCTTAATCTAAAATATTTTGTCGGCTGGGTGGTGGATGGAGTCAAAGAACGTTTACCAGGGACCCGAGATTCGTGGCGCTCGCACGGGGAAAAAAGGTAGTGAAGAAGAAAAAGCAGTGGATGATATGAGCAAGTAGTGGTCTCAATCAAGCAGTACAAACAACGGTCGTGGAACACGGTAGACTTCCGCCAACCTGACAGCCAGTCGTCGAGGTCTTGACTGGTGTCGGCCCCCTAGGGTGGACCGCCACTCACTTGTCTCGGCCACTGTGCGCGGCTGACAGTCCTCAAAGGTCCCAGTCCGTCTCCGCCGAGACGGGTTTATTGTTGCGCCTCCTCACAGTGGGGTCTCCACCTCGCGTATGGACAGCTCCTGCCAATTTCGGCTGAATGGACAATAACCCTGTCACATCTTCTTCCAGCCTCACATAGCACCAAGCGTTGGACTCATCTTTCGGAGAATCCGAGTTCGGATAGGGACCATCGACATTCTTGGGTTGTAAGGTTGTCACAAACATTAATGATTACAGAGGTGTGGTAAACACGATGGGTCATAATCCTAATAATATAAATGAAAAAGTTTGGATAGATAGATGTCTGGATTATTTGCCTCAATCACGCATTAATTGCTACATGAAATTTGGCGCGTCTTTATTACACAGGGTGTCCAGAAATTGAAGATTAATCCTTCAACCGCATACAGGTCGCATCATATGCTGCTATATGACAAAATTTTATTTGAGTAAAGTCTCACTATTTTCGAGATTTGATTTTTTGAATATTTTTTCTAAAACATATGACCTTGTTCAGTTTATTCCATACCATTTCTACAAATTAAGACTTTTTGAAAACTGTTTTTTTAAAATTTATTCAAAGATATTTGAGTCATCTAAAACAATGTTCTTTTTTATTAAAAATGTTAAAAACCTAATAAAAAATCTTAAATGGAATAATTATTATACACTTCTTTTAAGAGCGTTCTGGTAGCTCAGTGGCTAAGGGCCTTGCTCCTGCCCCGGGCACGAATCCCGGCAGGCGCAGGAATTTTGAGAGTTGTATTTAATCCTATGAGCTATGCCAGGACGCTCCGTGGTTCGGATTCCACATTAAACTGTAGGTCCCGGAGGAAAGGAACTGGCCGTCCTACCTCTGACACAATGGCTTAGTATGCCTCCTTCGGGAGGATCCAACCAGCCTTCGAGTTGTGGACTAAGTTAAGATACTTCTTTTAAAACGATTGTTTTATGGAAACAATCGATTCCTAAATAGACCATTGTGCACTTTAAACATGCACTAAAAATATGATGATAATGATTTTAAAAAGGTTTTTGCTATGGTGTGCATACAAATAATAGACAATTTCACTTGTTAGAACTCACGAAAACATGGTTATATTGTCATCAATCATATATCGTTGAACGTTATGCTAAATGATGTGGGGATTATTTTTCCATAAATTAACATCTAAATAGAATTGGTCAGTTTTTTTTACCAGTATTAGCAATTTGAAAGGATACTGGTTCCGCTAGAATGCACCCCATCAGATAAGGAGGAAAATTGGAAAACATTCCCTCGCAGGACAGAGTGGATATGGGATGATAGCGATGATGTATTTGCTACTGTATTGTAGTTCACATGGAGTAATGCAGTTTTGTACAGAGTGATTCAAAAAAACGTGTACAAAATGACATGGTAGATCTGTCATACAGTAAGGATCAAAAATCGCATAGGAACAGAGGATCGCAAAAGCCTTGTATACTGGATTGGTCGCGGTGAACCAATCGCATGGCCATCAGACCTGTCTCCCTTGTATTTTTTCTTGTGGGGATTTTTAAAAGGACTTGTGTATGAAACACCTGTTGAAACGCTGGAAGACTTGGTAGGAAGAATCGTTGCGGCAGCCGGATGTCTTCGAGATACACCTGGTATCATTGAGAAGGTGCGCCGTTGCATGCAACGGAGATGCCGGGCTTGTCTCGATGCATCTGGCAAAAACTTTGAGCATGTACTGTAGGCTCAACATTGCATTAGTTGCATGTGAGTGAGTAATTCTCAATAAAATGATCTGTAATGGTTTTGTTCTTCTCTTTGTGTCAGTATTATTTTAGACGCCCTGTAGCGGCTCCGGATCGCAGCTGCGACCCTCTGTTCCTATGCGATGTTTGATTCTTATTGTATGACTGATCTACCATGTCGTTTTGTCCACGTTATTTTGAATCACCCTGTAGAAGTGAACAAAAAACAATGGTGAAAATGAAGCTATCAAAACTGCTGAGTGATTTCAAAGACAAGACTTCATATTTTGTTTAATTGTTGACTGAATAATTAACAAACAAAAAACAGCACTCGCGGGAGGATGGTCACAGACAAGATTTTTACTGTGTATATCTTTTCAAAGTGATTTGGCGAGAGTTTGGGGTTAAGTTTATGGTTTGACAGAAAAGAACGAGAAGGGCCACACAGGGGGCTTTACATCCCCCGTCGCCCCGGTCACATTCCAGGCTGTCACCTGCTAGGAAATCCCGTGGGACTGCGACGCTCTGTCGCCTGCACACGGCCCAGGAAACCGGGAGAGCGAACCTGCTTCCCGGAGACTGCGAACGGGGATAACCCGTCTTCATGAGGAAGAGGTAGTTCCACTGCTAGCATAGGAAACCTGATAGGTGTAGTTACTGCTAATAATATTTTTGAAGTGAAAACTTCTACAATCGTGCAAGGCGATGTGTGGACGGGGCTAAATCTATGAGTTCGTGACCTCCCGTCACCGACATTCTATGACGTGCTGAACGTATGATATGCGGGTTGGACGCTTTATGGATTGGTAAAATTTTATGAGTACGCGTCACCAACATGCTGTAACAGCAGAATATCTGTAGCTTTATGTATGACGTGTTGCTCTTGGACAGCAGTGAAAGCATAGATTATACTTGTATAATATATGAAAATGAATGTTTGCTAGTCTCTTTTTTTATTTTTTTACCGAGCCTGGTGGGTGAGCGGTTAACGCTCTGGCCTCGAATTTGGGAGGACGCCGGTTCGAATACCCGTCCGGGCATCCAGTTTTGGGTTTTCCATGGTTTCCCCAAAACACTCCCGGCGAATGCCGGGATGCTTCCTTCAAAAGGCCAAGGCCGAATTCCTTCCCGTTCCTTGACCCCAGTGCAATCCCGCCTCTAATGACCTCGACGTCGATGAGGCGTAAAGCTTTAAGATTTTTTTTTTTTTGCCAATGTTCTCCCTGCTTTTATCAGAATTTGTTGGACCTTTGTATACGCATATTTTAAAACAAATAGAAAAATACTGTTTACGTTTGATTTACAAAAACCTAAACCTTCTTGCTGCGGTAATGTCTTCTCTCATGCTATGTTAAGCCTTCTGTTATAACTACATTTAATATCCACTGTTTTCCTTCTTATCATATTTTCATTTCATCAGTACTAGTTTGTGAATAGTTCCTTTATTTTTCTTATTTTCTTTGCTGTCTTCAGGCTCTCGACTGGTTTGTTGCGATGCCTTATGTTTTCTACCTTGAACAAAAAATATGCAATGAAACTGATGTCCTTAAACAACTGCTTTATATAATGAACACCCCCACACAAGAATATTTACAAAATCTTTCATGCTGAAGCCAATTAGCTATATGACGAATCACGTAGCGGCAATGAAAGGCATATTGAACACATGGCGAATGTGTATAAACCCAAATGTTGGACACATTTCTGATTTGCGTCGTACTTCGAAGACGGGCACCTAGTGTGAGTAACAACTGCAACTTCTCTTAGCGTCCCTTTTATCGGGTTTAAGGAATAATTTTCCACCCCACCGAGCATTGGATTTGGGCATTCATTTACACCTGTTTGACAGGTACAGCGTCGGGGACTCTGCTAATTATTACCTGGCCACGTTGGTAATCCCTTGTCGTAACAATCGCACCTCGACAACAGAAAACTCTCACCTTCACGATTTTTTCCCCTACTCTGCTACTCACTTCACTTTTTTTCTTTTATTCTGTGGATCACTTCTTCAGGTATGCGTACGCTCATAGATGATATATAATATTCTTGGTATTACAGAGATTTTTTTTTCTATCATCAGTCTGGTTTGATGCAGGCCTCCATCTATTTCTATCTTGCTCTAACCACTTCATTTCACATACCAATTACAACCTGCTTCATCTTTTTTAAGCTCTGTCTTCTTCTACAGTTGTAGCCTTCGACTGATACCGCCATTGACAAATTAACTATAGAGTGTTGTGGGCGAGCGGTAACCCTCTTTCCTCGCATTCGGGTCGACGTGGGTTCGAATCCCCGTCTGGGCATCCCGAATTGGGATTTCGTTGATTTCCACAAATAACTCAATGCGAATGACGTGATGCTTTCTTTAGAAGATCGTGGCCGAATTCATTCCCGTTCCTTGGCTCCATTCTTTCTCGCCTATAAAGACCTTGACGCCGACGATTTGTAATGACACAAGCAAAAAAAAAAAAAAAATCCGCATGTATTGAAATGGGTAAAGAATATACGCTAAAAAGCAAATATGTTCTTAATCTTAATCTTAAAAATCGGTGAATTAGGAAGTTAGTTAATTTGATAGTCTTTCTCCCTTTTTTAAAATTCTTATTACCTCACACTGTTTTCTGTTATTTACAGAGTGTCAAAATAAATATGAAAGCATTTTGTATCATTGATAACAAACTTTAATTTTATGCAATCGAATTCTGTTTCTCATACCGAAAGTAAGTGCCTGTGAATTTGATTCCAAAGAGTAGACAGCTTCTGTAAGATAGCGGCACAAGACAATATGGATATCCAGAAATTATTGTATGAATATGAAGATTTTTGAATGGTTTTATTCTAGAAGTAAGTCTGTTTTATGAGTCTCATATCTGTCGCTAGAGAAATTCGCAAAGTTGACACACTCAACATTTTTCTCTACTCAGAAGATATGTTGCCAGTTTCTATCTTTTTTTTGTTATAGGTTTTACAGATTGTCGGCGTTGAGGTCACTACAACAGAGAGGATATTGGGGTCAAGGAATCGGAAGAAATACGTCTATGACCATTTCTGCACGCGTTCCCAGTGGTTTCGGGAAATTATGGAAAAACCAAATCTGGATTGCTGTACGATGATTGGAACATGCGTCCTCCCGCTTGCGTGGATCAGACAATAACCAGTCGCCTACTGGGATCGATGCTTGCTAGTCAGCTAACTCATCTCTCGTGGTATACTCCATGCTAATCTCGACATCTCACCAAACAACACTCTAATCTATCAACTTCAGATACTCTGAAACAGCGGTTCTCAACCTGGGGTCTGCGAAGATGTTTCAGGTCGCTCGCAGGCAGAATATTATAAATTTGTATACCGTATTCGTACCGTATAAGGTTATTAGGGAATACAAAATTTCAGCCCAAGTTTTTAAAAGGCACGAATACTTTTAATGACCGAACAAAAATATGCCATTTTCTGGTTGAAGATAGCACAACATTATTCCTACAACTAGTGTAAGCCCGTGGCCGTTTTTTGCGTATCGTCACGGTTCTAGAATAATTCCAGTTTCTAGGATGAAAGATTATGACAGGTTGACCTGATTTGACCAAATATAAACTTGACCAGTGTTTCAGGGTGATTACAATCTCTTGAGCTTGTAGAACACAGAAGCATTAATAGAGATAGGTATTAAACACGAACAGGAACGATAGCGCAATCGTATAATTGCTTAAATAGAAACTTACTTGAAGTTCACTCTGCAAAATTTTAAAAATTCCTGTTTGCTTCGAAAGCATCACGTTGTTTTTTTATTGAGACTGGGCAAACACTCATAATGTAATCATTGGTCACAGTATCTGTAAAGGCCAGAGAGCTTCAAACACATTCCATATTATTAAACAGTTGAGTAACTCCGAAGAAATGAATTTCCTTGAGACTCGATTCGGTAACACATTTGTTTGATGTCCACTTAAAATAACCTAATAACTCACGTACAGCGAACATGAACAAAAGCCATTACGAAAAGTGGTAAGTAAAATCCGTAAAAAGCAAATAAACCGTAATGCATAAACTTTGGTCAAGCAACAACATTGGTGAAAATTTTAGTTAGATTGAAATTTTTCCAAGCCAGAATGACAATTGGCATTCATAGTTACAGCAGATACCATGAGTAATTTAATTTTTGAAAAGTTGTTTTCATTAGCAACATGTTATTTGAAAAGCAGATCAACGTTTTTTAGGCGCAAAATTTATCAGTATTTTTTTAACCATAAAATCGCTACGAAAAGCAAACTATAGTGAATGTATTATGGCAATTAACTTGGTAACAGTTGCATAGCTAATAAATTGTGAACATAACCACGAATTTCTACTATAGGTATCTCTGGTCGCTGTTTTGCGGGCGAATGCTGACACGTGACATCGTTCTTCAGCCAATAGCTATCGAGGTGAGTGCATGAGTGACCTTATGAAATTATATAGCAGATAGTCTATTCATGTACATTTGGTATCAAAACTAGCGCCGTTCGTCTAATACCGCGTTCCCACGATATCTTGTAACGGAGGCGGAATAGGACGGGACGGATACTCAACAACACGCCATGGGAACAGGGACGCATCTGCTAACGGGGACGAGACGCAGCTACCCACTCCGTGTCGGTAAACATCACAGGCGTGTGTAGAGGTGCGCTGTTGCCATCGGTTTGCAACACAGGTGCGCACCCCTTCTGTTGCTGTAAAGTGCTCTGTGCCAAACGACACTAGGCAACGTGGTGAGTAGGTGGCGGCGAGGTAAGCGAGGGCTAACCTGTGGCGCGCGCTCGTCACTACGCGCTGTAAAGTGCTCTGTGCCAAACGACACTAGGCAACGTGGTGGAGAGGTGGCAGCGAGGTAAGCGAGGGCTAACCTGTGGCGCGCGCTCGTCCCTACACTTCGGCTAATGAGGTGCCGCCTCCGTTACAAGAGGTCGTGGGAACGCGGCTTAAGGCAGTGGTTCCCAATTAAAGGTACGCGTACCCCCAGAAGTACGTGAGGTTGTTCCAAGGAGAACGCGCGGCAGTGTGCCGCAAACGCTGTCTAGGGTCGCTGGGTCTGTCGCTGCCAAAGCGACCTTTGCCGGCCAAATACAGTGCAGAGGACCGAGTCTGGACGTAAGCTCGAGCCTGACAGTAGGCTCGGTCTGTTATTCACGGTCTGCGTGGGGACGAAGCCACACTGGTACTCGACCGGTAATATCGGAACAGACACGAAATGCATCGCAGTCTTAAAATCGCTAAATTGAACAATGAACTAAATGAAAAATTAAAGAGTGGATAGTATATGTCTTCTTCTTGTTATTTTCTACGGACTGTTGTATTTTTCTATAATATTGAATACGTTTAGATTCGGAAAAATCGGATACTAAAAGAACGGACCCAACTCTATTTTATGAAAAAGCAAAAATCAGCAGATTTAACCACATTTCAGCATTTCTGTTACGATGTTCCAGCATTTCATAAAAGTGAAACAATCTTTCTCCTGAACATATGAATGATCTTTTACATATTCACAATCACGTATGAGAGTGGTATCAGTTAAGCTATTAAAGTGAGTTCACTGTTATGCATTAATAGGTATAAATCCTTACAAGACATCACATATACAGGGTGTCCAGAAAAGGACTCCCTGATTTCAAAATTAAATATCTCGAAAACAAAGATCGATAGAGGAATGCAGTAAACGGTATGTTTATTGTGACAGCTGTAAGAAGTGTATACAGCAGTGTGAAATAATAGTTACAAAAGCTGCTAACAGATGGCGCTGTACGCTGTACAGCTCATATCAGCATACATAAGTGAAATATTCGTACGAAAACAATCTTTGCAAACAATCACATCACAATGTTTTCAAAATGTTCACCATTGGCACTACCCTGAGCTACGGATCACTATTTAGGCATTACGTATGGCGATTACAGCACCATCTGTTAGCAGCTTTTGTAACTATTATTTCACACTGCTGTATATACTTCTTACAGCTGTCACAATAAACATACCGTTTACTGCATTCCTCTATCGATCTTTGTTTTCGAGATATTTAATTTTGAAATCAGGGAGTCCTTTTCTGGACACCCTGTATTTGGAACCTCCGTATTAATCATAATGCACTAAATGTGGATTCAGGGTATAGTCAGTAACTACAGATAACTTATTTTCACTATGGATTTCGTTGCACCTTGTTCTGATCTCATGGTTTGTAAAGCTTCCGCTACATATGATCATCAAACACATACACACTACACTTCATGCCTACGACGATTCAGGTCATACAAAATGTTGGTAGTAGTCACTGATATACTATATATTCGAAAATGCCCCTGCCGTACAATCTTGTACAGTTTTCTACGATGTACCATCCGTGTTACACGATTCGGGCGAGGAAGGCACTATGCGCTATCAGTGCATTGCCGAGCCTTCATATGTCCGCCGAGCCTTCGTTTAGTCCACCGAGCCTTCGTTTGTCCGCCCAGCCTTCGTTTGTCCGCCGGCCCTTCGTCTATCCGCCAAGATGTCGTTTGACCACCGACCCTTCATATTGTCCACCGAGCCTTCGTATGTCCGCCTAGCCTTCGTTTAGTCCACCGAGCCTTCGTTTGTCCGCCCAGCCTTCGTTTGTCCGCCGGCCCTTCGTCTGTCCGCCGAGACGTCGTTTGACCACCGAGCCTTCGTATTGTCCACCGAGCCTTCGTCTGTCCACCGAGCCTTCGTTTGTCCGCCGAGACTTCGTTTGACCACCGAACCTGGGTAAGTTCCAGCGCTCACAGCGCGCCCGGGTAGAGAGGACCGGTCACAGCAATAACCAAGCGCGTTCGAGCGTGAGTGGAAGGCAATTTGCAAGTCACTAATGCGCGGTAATCTCTTGGCTAAGGTAATAACTAAGAGAATAAAAAATAAAAAACAATTACGCAAATATTACTAGCACCTAAATATATTTTAAGACAGTGAAACTGTGTGTGTGTTAATACTACTACAGTAAAGCTGTGGTTGCGTGAAGCACTCGATTTGGACGAACGTAGAGGCACACACAGATGTAATGGGGAACGCGATGTTGAACTCTTTCTAAAAATAACACTCGGGAATGAACTGATTAGAAACAACTGGTCTGTTCTTTGAGGATCTTGTAGCTGGTGTGGCGTCTGCAATATGTGGTAGGTAGCATAAAAGATATAAGGTCGAGTGTTTTTTATTTTATTTCGTGCTTATTGGTCGGTGGCCTTCTAGCTAAAGAAACATTATTACTCATTTGGGTACTAAATTTTAAGATCCTGGTCAATATTTACTTCCCGTTTCGTAACTGTATTTCGTAGGAATTCAAAACATGCTTTTAGATCAATTATGTTATTATTATTATTACTCCGCGATTCACTAAAAGTGTTTGGCGGAGGGTGCATAGCACCTATCGGAAAGGGTTATGGTTTGGAAGGGTAATAAGGGATATGGCAGGAGGCGCCCATGGGCTATTGTGAGGAACCATCCCCGCATTCGCGTGGAGTGATCTGGGAAAACCATGGAAAACCCAGATCAGGATGGATAATGGTACAACAAAAAATTAACGTGCACACAGGTAAAACAGTTAGCCTCTTTTAAGTTAGTAGCCGGCAGCAATATCTTTGCCAATTTACTTGACCTCGGATTGAAAAAGGTTGAGAAACGCTACTCTAAAATATATACTTTACCGTTTGTGAGAAAATAAACCAGTTTCCATCTAATTTTGACATGTGTAGGTTTGTAGGCTGTTTCAGTACAATTAGCAATATACAGGGCGATTCACGAAGATATGCAATTATTTTAATGTGTTATTTTACAAGCAAAACGTTCAAATAAACGTAGGTCCGCAAATGTTTAGTTACGGAGTTACGGCTAATAAAAGATTTTGCCTCGCTAATATGAAGCAATCGCAAAATTGTACGAGGTTATAGTAAAGCACGATTTCCATTTATTTTGTTGTGTTATTGATCTGGTGAATGTAATAAAACAAGTTCCAGGCGTGTATCTGCAGTAGTTTTCCAGAAATTTCAGAGATTAACTTTATTACCATAATTTTCCAAAATTAAATTCTCTAAAACTTCTGTTGAAAACTTTGTGCAATTGTCTGAGATTAAAAAAAAAAAAAAAGAATTGGGCCAAGTAGTTAATAAATTACAAATTTTCCCAAATTATTTCTTTGCTTCTCTGGAATTTCTGAAAAACTACTGCAGATTCACGTCTGGGACTTGTTTTATTACATTCAACAGATCAATAACAACAAAATAAAAGAAAATTGTGCTTTACTGTAACGTCGTCATAGCACCGTTATTGCCTTTTCTTGACAGGCCTGGGTATGGCGGAGTATGTTGTCCGTGGACATTTCCTCCAGTAGTATTTGGGCGATGCAAAGCTTTTCTGTTGGTATGGCTTCTCCGTGGTGTTTGTTTCAGTTACATAATAAGACTTAATAGTTTTGCAATGGCTTCGTATTTGAGAGGTTACTAAATTTCAGGCAAAATCTTTTATTAGCCGTAACTAAACATTTGCGAACCTATGTTTATATGAACGTTTTTCATCAGTTTTACTTGTAGAATAACATATAACTTATTAAAACATTTGCATATCTTCGTGAATCACCCTATATACTAAACTTTAAAGGATCATCTAGACCGTTATAACTGAAAACGGTAATGATAAAAATTCAACGGAAACGTATAATATTTATAGCGTGAATAACACAAAAAGCCTGCGAGAGAAACATACCTTGTTGTGGAGCTGTTCACAGATCTACCCATTTAACATCATAGAGTTTTACATGATATCATCTGCTGGAAAAAGACAGCGCGGGGCCCCTAACAAATGGAAACAAGAGGTTCTTGGTTTGCTTTAGGTACTAAAGTTTAGGATGTGACATGAAACAACACATTTACAAACTACCTTTCGTGATTTAATGTTTGTATATTTCGAGATAACATTATGCAAATAAATAATTCTCAGTAAATCATTTTCTATAGTAATTAAAGCAAGATCATAAGAAGGTTAGCAAAATAAAAATTATAATTCGAACAAATGAAAACTATTTTATTACAAAGATAGTACGTTGATCATGATGATGATTGTTTTTAATATGAATGTATAGGAGTTTATTACTATTACTATTATGCTACTGGCATTGTATGTAATGAATTTGTACTACCATGCTCATATTAATCCGAACGACCTGAATCGCACATCGCTAAAGTTCCTCCTGGGAATTATTCAACCGATTATACACAACTGCAAAGACAGTCCTATACCCAGTAGGTGGTACACTCACGCGACTATGAAAACTTGTCACTTACTCGACCCACAAAAAACGAAATACTTATCAGTTCATTCGTTTCATAAACTTGATTAGTGATTACAGTGAGGCAATAAATGTATTACACAGACATGAAATTAGTTGAGTTGTACTTTTTCAATACATTTGAGAGTTATTTAGTGTCAATAACTAGTAAAAAAAAGTCACCGCTTTCAAACAAAATGTTGGTTTTGAACAAGACGTAGGACACAAAACATTTTATGTATTACATTCGTCTTCAAGAACATAAAATAACAAGTAATTTAATACAAAAATTATGTTTGCACTGGATTAAATTTTTTGGAAACGATACAGTCATTAGAAACAGCTTTCTGCTACATGGCACATACTAAATTTACAAAATTAATTACTTTAGCATTAATTTAACGAATCTGCTTGCCATAGCGTTCTGTTATCCGGTTCTACTCATAAGTCTGTTTTTGGACCAACAAAACGTAAAAAAACAAAACAAAGAATTATTAAATAAACGTTGCCGGCAGCATTAGATGGAATCAGAGTGATATGAGTTGGAAAAAAAGTTTATGGATGTATTTTAGCGAATGAAAACTGATTTTCTCTCACTACAACTAAGAAAAACTCCTTCAAACACTGAACATTCCTACTTTATTTTAAAAAATAAGAAAAAAATTAGCTATAAAAAAGTAATTTAGAGTCCAGCTTCTTCAGTATTTGATTGAAAATCAACTTCATACGTGAATATGGCAAAATATTACACATTTCACTTCCGTTTTCGACTGCTGTTGTAAAGGTGGAAGGTATATCAAAAAATGATGGACTGGGAGCTTCCGTAATTAACAATATTGTGCGGCTATTGGTGGTCACGAGTGAAGTTAATGATGTTTTATTTGTGGCATCAAGTTATTCTTGTAGGCCAACCTTTTATTCCGATCTAATGCTAATATTACTCCTACTCCTGCCGCAGGTAGACGGTAAAAAATTCTCACTGAAGTAAAAAAAAAAAATAAAACTACAATCCGGATCAAATGATAAAAAAAAAAAAAACTAAATATCAATAGTGCATGGATGAAATTTTACAAGTTGATTCTTACTCCTAGTTTAATGATGTGCATTTATGTTTTTTTTAACGTGTAGGTGTTGTTTATTGAATTTAATGCTTCAAGGAAGTAAAAGAACAGTTCTGCGACGCTGAAAAATGTTGCCGAGCGAGTGGTTATGAGCTGGTAAGTCTCTAACGCTGTGGGTCGCTCAGATTGGCCGGTGCCAAACAGGAAGATTAGTGGCTAGAAGCGCCCTGTCTCGCGGAAGAAAGGTACGCGGTCCGAGTCGGGCTTCGGCCACGATTGGTTTAATGAAGTGTTACGTTCTCCTCGTGTTGCCCGTACATCGGAAGACTAACAGCACATGATTGACTGATTGGGAAGTTAAAATAACAGATTTGTTGCCTGAATAGATTAAATAATCCAAATTCCTTTTCGTCATTATTTTTTTCAGTAGAGTCTTTGATATATCTTTTGTAATGACACGGGGAATATTAGGTGTGTAAGAACAAATTTAGGTCTCACTATTTAAGTAGGATCGATTCCACGTTCGCTAAAGTCATTCTGGGAACTCTACGAAAACCGAAGTCTCGATGGCTGAACCGTGAATTTAAAATGGTTACTACCTAACTTCGATGCAAATAGTTATGAATCACCTACCATGTTGGGATTTTCATTCCTGTATTTGGTTTGAAAGTGGAGCTCTGAATTTTTTATGATAATTAGAACCATAAAAACACAGAATGATTCCATGGAAGGCATAACTCGGTCTTTTAACTGAGGAATGCTTGGAAATGTTTTGATACAATTTCAAACTCGTCTGCTTGGCAGTTGTTGACTGTAATGCAATGCAGACCTCTCTGTATCTGTAGATTTTGATATACTGAATCCTGTGTGTGGTGAATTAAAAACCTAATTAATTTCATAACCGTGGAATTTGTAAAACTTTTCATAAAAATCAGCTTGTAAATGTTTGTAATTTCAGTGATCATCTGTTTTATATTTATTTGAAACACTGAAAGAAATGCGCTTCAGACTGGAAGTAAATTATTGATTGGTATTCGTTTACCTAAACTAACCACTAAAAGATTTGTTTTCCACTGTCTCAGAAGATCTAAATTTAGTCATATTAACCAATAAACATTTGGAAAAAAGAGGAGCGCTTGTATACGAATCTTACGTTCATTTCATCCAGAGCAAATTTTTGTCAGTTACCAAATTACAAAAAGATTTCGTCCCAAGGTAAAAAAATAATGGTAAAAGAACTTGCTAAAACAATGATTCTTGCTTTATTTGAAGTTTTGGATAGAAAAAGAAATATTATGTAATCCAGTAAAGATTACGTGCCAGATGAGAAGACAACACTATGTGGAGCAATAAACTATAATACAGTTTTATAATGTATCACTCTTACTCTCCACAAGTGGTGTATGAAACGGAAATTGTGATCGAAAGCAGATATTTTGTTGCTTACATTGAGCATTAAACCGCTCAGTGTTTCCTCGTCCGAAATTCGTTTCCTGCGACGACATTCTAGCTGCCTTAATAGCTCACAGTCTTTAATCTCATGTAACTGTGTGTTTATTATAATACTATTGCTGAGAGTAGCATCATTATGTCTCGAATAAAACTAGCAGCTACAGAGTAGTGAAAAATTTGATAAGCGAGGACAATCGATTGAATTTTGTAATTACTGTTGCAACACGATGATAACTGATAGCTACGTAATATGATTAATAATCGTTTTCCGATGTTTGCATAGATATATTATATACTCAATAATGCTGAGTGATTTCTAAGTAGCTGTACTGTAATCTCATTTCTGTTAGGTGGATTTTTTTGCGGTGCAACTAGGACGGTTAGATTCAGATGTTTAAGCAGTAAAACGGTTTACATTACTACTTACAGTTGCAGTGTTCCGTTTAAATTTTAAAACCTTCTTAAGCCAAGCATATTTTATGCCACCAGAAATTATACACCACAATTATTTGACGCTGTTGGGCTGTTACAGTCTCAATGTAATTCTTGATTTGATCAAATGGAATCATATAAAGAGAATCACTCGAAACAGAGTCACAATAGTTATGCCGCCGTATCGCTCTCGGACTAGAAAAAGAATGAAAAAATCATTAATTTTAAAACTATATATAGTACCCGTAAGTTCACGAATATTTGAGAAAGAGCAAGACACATGATTTTCAGGAGAAGCTTGTTTTCCAAAAAAAACTTGAGATGATAGGGAAGAGATCCATAGTCAGGTGGGACGATCGGGTGGTACCGAGTTCATTTTTTCCCCCTTTAACATGTTGTTTAATGTTGAAAATATATACTTGTCTTTAGTCATTACCAACGGTTCCTCACATAAGTATGTTTACAGTAATGTAGACCACAGCAAATGTGTGTTCTTTAAGAAGTATATTTAACTGAAAAATGAAAGTTCAATACAAAGGATTCGAGCAACAGACTACAGAGCATATTCCAAGAAGCTTAACCACTACCGAAAATCCTCTTTTCTGTTATTCCTCTGAAACTATCATTATTAGGATCTTATTGATAATCCAGAAAATTACTCATTTTTGATTGTTTTTCCATTCCTGCTAGCCCGCCGAAAGAGATACAGAGCTATGAGCCTAGACTTCAATATCTTTCTGTTTAGATAACTCTGTTGCGTGGTTCCTTCCAATATGTAGAAAGTAGTTTGTCAGAGATCGCGACCATGCCATATCAGTATATTTTGACAACTGCGACAAACTTTTACTCTTCGATTTATCACATCTTAACGTTTCAGCCAACCTGTCGTAGCTTGAATGAGTTTATCTTTTGCTCGGTTACACTGTAACACTCACACTTGAGCCTTGCTTCAAATAATTTTCAGTGCCTTTCTTACATTCTCAGACAGAAAGAATATTTGTATGGAATTTATGAGCTTATTTTATACACAATCTCTACAATAAGCTTTAAAGGTGACGACTGATAAAAATTCAAGCGCTTGTTTCTCATTCAAAGAAAGAATTGAATATTTGAGTGAAGTAACGTGTGACTTATGTCTGGTGGCAGAGTATCAGGAAAGTGAAAACAAGTTATTTATAGAAACGGGGAAGAAGGAAATTCTTATTTCCGCAAAGCGGAAAGATTAGCTAGCGACCTAGCATTTAATCATTCCTCGGGATAAGTTACTAGTTGAAAAGATCATGGACATTACAAAATAGGAGTGACGAATTTCCTAATTATGAATTGTGAGACACCTTCATTCTTATCGTTGAAATTAGCAGTTTGGTATTTATTGAAACAAATAAAACTAAGTACTCTAAAATCTGGAAATAACTCTTTAAATCACTCAGGTTGTCCTAAATTATAAATGAACAAACTTTTTACCTTAGTAGCAGTGGAAGCCTTTGGAATCGAGGTTCAATTCTTGTAATTTCACATTAAAATAAATGACATTCTCCTTTAGTTTTCTCTCTTCCAATGGGTAGTTCTGTCGCGATCTAATCGCTTCGTCTACGCAAACCTATTATAACAACGCGGTCTGCTTTATATATTTTAATCTTCGTTCCTCAACTATTCTCGCCACTAACAGATGATCTAATGACCTTCTGAACTGTGGTAGTGAGAGAGTCCTTTTTTTTTTGCGGTGAGACCTTTTCAACAAATTGCTTTCCTCGGCCATCTTACACAAAAAAATGTTATTTCATACTTCACCTGCCCGCATGCATGTGAGTATGTGCGCATTCTTCTATGACGATACATTTCGGTAGTTAATATTGTCTTACTTAGCAGGTTCTCTACCGCGAATCACTGTGATCGATCCATGCTGCGATAGCAAGATTTTCTGGATGCTAACTGTATTGTTGTCAGTCAGAGGTTGTTTGATATTTGATCTTTCAAGCTATTGTGGTTTATATATAATCTGCGGTATATGATCTTTTAGGTGTTTTTTTTTTTTTTTTTTTTTTTTTTTTTTTTTTTTTTTTTTTTTTTTTTTTTTGCCAATACACAACACTTGTCGTTTTTAATGCAAGCTATTATTTATATCAGACCGATGGGATAAGGACATACGCAGGGTTGTCGGAGTTAACTGGCAGAGGATTGTCCAAGATCGTGCGATTTGGAGAAGACTGCTCAATTTATATCTGAAATCATGACTTTAAGAGGCCACATCAGAAAATGACTGAACTGACTGATAATGGTTATTCATGTCTATTTCTTTCTGTCACTGGGTACTGTAACACTTAAACTTTAAATTAATAAATAAGAAATTGATGAATGAGGAAAGGAAAGGCTATACAGTCAAATATGTGGCTGTTAGCTGCCATCTTTGGCAGTTCTCACGTGCTGGCGCTTTCAGAGTTCGGTTAGAGGTCTCAGATGCGGACGCGGATGTAGAGTAGCTAGCGCCTAGCTATTGCGCTCCGATAGTAGACGGTTCGAGTTCGGCATCGCATATGATTGATCTTAATAAAGTGTTATTTTCTTCTTGTATGGAGTAAGACGCTTTAGCAATCGAGTAACTGCTTTATCACTTAACTGAGAAAATTGCTCCTTGTTAGGTTTCAGTTGAGTTATTATTATGTGTGGTATTTATCGCAAAGACGTTGATTAGGTTGGTTGACTAAGAAAGAAAAGGAATTCGACAACAGTATTTATAGAAGTAATCAATTCTCTATTCACCTGAAGTGATTACGGGATTTTATTAGAAAACAAAAAACTTGATTGCCGAAGGATGAATTTAATTGAAACTGTTCTCTTCCTAATGAAATTGCCCAACGTTACCAGTTATTCACTAGTTTCAGTTTATTTTTTTTTTTTTTCAACGAGCGTGGTGGATGAACGGTAACGCCCTGGCCTTGCATTCAGGAGGACGCGGGTTTGAGTCCCCGTCTGGGTATCCAGATTTGGGTTTATCAAAATCACTCCAGGCGAATTTCGGGATGCTTCCTTTAAAACGCCATGACCGATTTCCTATCCATTCCTTGCCCCCAGTCCTTTCCCGCCTCTAGTGACCTCGACGTTGACTGTGCCTAAGGACACATCCAAAAAAAGCATTTATTTTCCTATTTGATCTATGATGGAATCCATAAAATTACTGAAAAATCTATTGTTATTGAAACATGTAACTGTAAAGTTGGAATGATTTGATAAAAAGAAGTAGATTTCCAATGACACTTTTCAAATTAGATACGCGGTTTGAACATTTTTCATGTTATCAGCTCGCAAATCTGAAGTGTATTTAAACTCCCTCTTTTCTTACAGATCTTGTACTGATCTCACTGTGTACTGAAGCGACGTTAAACCAAAAATAAAAAGCAGTTTCCTTATCAACAAACGTGAAAATTTCCCATCTTTTCGTAAAAATAAATTAACTAACGATTTAATATCAGTGATGTTAATAATTTCCAGAAATCATATATTTCTTTTTTTTCTTTTTTTTAAAAGAAACGAAAAGAAATACGGCTAAAGGAGGAAGCGTAGGCCCTATCTTTCGCTTATGTGTGAACGAGAGTCAAATATTGAAAGATATATTACTAAAAAAAAAAAACCTTTTACATGTTATCCTACTTGATGAATGAGCTCGAATCAGTTGTGGTGTAACGGATAGCGTTCTGGCCTCGCATTCGGGAGGACGGCGGTTCGAATCCCCGTCCGGGCATCCAGATTTGGGTTTTCCATGGTTTCCCCAAATCACTCCAGGTGAATGCCGGGATGCTTCCTTCAAAAAGGCCATGGCCGAATTCCTTCCCATTCCTTGCCCCCATCCTTTCCCGTCTCTAAAGACCACGTTGTTAAAAAGGGACGTTAAACTGTTACAAAAAAAAAAAAAAAAATCGAATCAGTTGCTAAATTACACAAAGATGCTATCTTAACAAGAAGAGGTAAAATAATAAATTTTAATATGGATAGGAATTAATTTTATACAATGTTCCGAAATTTTATGAACTTTCAGTAAAGATTAAGAGATAGCTGGAATTAAGACAACACACTGAGGAACAACACTCCAATTGGTTCAATTGGTTATAAAATTTTGTAATTCGACAGTATTATTCTCTGCAGGAAGAGTGAAACTCAGAAATATGTTGGTAGACGGAAGCATGAATGTTAGCAAACGTTTAATACGGCTTTCCGTTTACTCCTCTGACCTTCCGTCTATAGGCTTACAGTTCCCTCACAATGTTCTGATTGAGTGCTTCAGGAGTTCCCAATACTTAAACGTCTGACAGAAAGTGTTTCTGGTCATTCAGACGGAGGCATCATTACAAGCGTTTCTTGTTGTTTTTTTTCATGTAGTGTTCTAGGTTTTTAGAAATCAGCTACATGTGGGCAAGTGTTATCTTTCCTCTTTCAAAATCGCCTGCCCAGCTGAGACATTAATTATTCCCGGTACCGTTCCATCCGTGGCTTGAGGAGGTAGGACTCTTCAAATTTCTATACTTGTGTCCTGGATCTCATTAGAACGTGTGAAATGTAGGACGGCCAATCCTTTTCTCCAGGACCTACAATTCAAGGTGTAATCCTAGCCATGAATGTTCTGCGATAGCTCAATTGACCAAACAGAACTTGAACGGAGTATATATTTATAAAGCAGGCGCCTTAATTACTGATCTGACAGAATGCTCAATGAGGAGCTACTTTAAACTATAGGGTGTGTCTCGAGATTTCATTGCAATAAGTTCGTAATTACAGAAGGCAGTTCTAGGTCTTCTGGGTTCGATTCTCCATCAGTGCAAATATTTTATCCAATAAATATATGATTATCTATAAGATTCCTTGCAGTTCTAATATTTTCACAGCAGATTACAGGAATAACTTTGATGATGAGAATGCAAGTTGTTAGTAAATATTAGTGTCATGAAGCAACAGATCTTCTGTTGGCGAGTGTAATCAACAAAGTACAAAAAGAAACCAATACATGAATGAGGAATTAAAATTTAAAATGAAACAAAAAATCGAGAATTATTGAAATGTGTGGATCAAACATGTTTCCTTGATCCAAAAAATGTAAAGCCTCATTCACTTCATTAAATTACCTAATATTAGAACATATTGAGTTGAATATTTGCGAACCGTAACACTTTTAGGAACACTTAACGTAAATCATTTTACTTTTATAGGTTCTAGATCTACATTTACTGTCAGCTAATTGCCAAATGTTCCATGTTGCTGCTAGATGTGGCAATTTGCTTTATATTACCTTGGGGAAAATAAATGTAAGCTGTTCTATGTCTTACACATTTCTCGGGATTGTGGGCATTACTTCCATCAAAGCCAATGAACTATTTTTGTTCTCTTCACCTACCATTTGTGCTATTCAATTTATTTAATGACGGCTGAACATATAGTTCATGTTTTTATATTACTCAGTGGACAGATGTTGACATGTGATTCGACAGCACAACAATGAGATGCACACATTTTAGAAGTTTGAGAATTTAGAAAACCTAAGCAACATTCAGACCACTGCCCGGGGAACACACCGACTCAGCCGGACAAGGGAATTTGAATGAGGAAGGAAACACTTTAACGGGAAAACGCAATATGTAAATATTACGATAGTGCTACATCCTTCCAACCTCATTTCGTACAACAGACCATCACTCAATCTTAACCACACTGCTTACAACATTTTTAACAAATTTTGGACCCCTGCATTGCAAACCAGATATTCAAGGCATCACATGCAGTTCAATAACATTCATCGATAACAGTTTTGTCTTCATTTGTAACTGATTCAGGGGAATGAGAGCTATTCATATAGTTTTGACCTTGAGATTTTGCTATAGTGATATCATAATCTCATAACACGGTGGACATTATTTATAGACCTTGTAGTGGAGGAGGGAGTTTGGGAACCTTAGGAAGAAAAGGTTGTTGATTGACAATTCACATAAAAGTATATGAATAAAAGCTGTGAGAGTCCTTGACTATTTATTTGCTGCAATAAGTAACTAGATGCAGGAAAGGTGCCAATACGAATAGGGATATAAAAAGTTCTCGTTCACTCATTGATTCTGTAGTCTTGAATTTGCTTAACACTTCATTGCTAGTAACTCTATCACTGCTGTTTTCACATTGTTTTCAACGTTCCTCAAAAAACAACGGCGTAAGTATAACACTCTTTCTAACGCACGGTGTTTTGATATTAATTATTATTCGACATCTGGTCAACGGATGTGGTTAGGCACTACGTCCACAGGCTCAACACCTAGCGTGATGGGTGAATGGTAAACGTTCTGGCCTCGCATTCGGGAGCCGCATCCAGATTTGGGCTTTCCATAGTTTCCCCAAATCACTCCAGGCGAATGCCGGGATGCTTACTTCAAAAGGCCATGGTCAAATTCCTTCCCGTTCCTTGCCCTCAGTCCTATCCCGCCTCTGATAAACTTAGCCGTCGACGAGGCGTAAAGCCATAGTAAAAAAAAAATACAAAAAACAGGCTCAACAGTGTTCCAAGCTGAACGATTGTATTGCCAAATGAATTTTTGGTTCATGATATCGTGTCATTTTTCCAATGTTTTATGACATGATACGAACAGGAATTAAAATACCAAATCAGCTATTTGAGTAACAGCTATTAGCCCTTCCATTCGGAAGGCGCAGGAGGATATATAACCAACTGCTTAAGAACAATCCTGCAGAAATGACGCCTATGTCATGAGCAAGGAAGGGAAATTTTTCAGTCTAATGTTATAGCTCGATAACTGATTTGTTTTACAATGTGCGTGGAGTTCGAGATCACTAAACAATATAGTACTTAGGTATAATGCTCTCTTCACAGAACAGGCAGCCCTTTTAAAGACTCAAAGGAAACTAACTGGACTTGAACATTGTTTTATATTTCACTTACATTTTTTAATATCTAGGTGGAATTATTATTTTTTAACCAGTTACTGATGAGGAACTACGTTTCCTTTCTCTACATAAGAGCCTATTTCTATTTTTCGCAACCGCATGAATAACATGTAAGGACCACAAGAATGAATGAAAACCACAAATTCCAGCTTTTGGCTCAAAACAACCACATGAGAAAAGTGATGCTCATCCTTCACTGGCTTAAACTAATTCGGTGATTCACAGAGTCGCGGCAACGTGTACCGCAAGCGATTAGGCATTATCGATGTTGGCTAGACATGTAGAAGATCCACCAGAAAGAATTTCATTTACAGATTAATAGCTAACAATTATTGGTTTTAGAACTGCCTTCTGTAATTACGAACTTG
Organism: Vandiemenella viatica; assembly: GCA_031002005.1. Lineage (NCBI taxonomy): Eukaryota > Metazoa > Arthropoda > Insecta > Orthoptera > Morabidae > Vandiemenella > Vandiemenella viatica. The sequence goes on from CM061918.1 coordinate 80,844,450, forward strand.
TTGCAATGAAATTTCGGGATACACCCTATAGTTTAAAGTAGCTCCTCATTGAGCATTCTGGTAGCTCAGTAATTAAGGCGCCTGCTTTATAAATTTATATACTCCGTTCAAGTTGTGTTTGGTCCATTGAGCTATCGCAGAACGTTGCATGGCTAGGATTACACCTTGAACTGCAGGTCCTGGAGAAAAGGATTGGCCGTCCTACATTTCACACGTTCTAATGAGATCCAGGACACAAGTATAGAAATTTGAAGAGTCCTAACTCCTCGAGCCACGGATGGAACGGTACCGGGGATAATTAATGTCTCAGCTGGGCAGGCGATTTTGAAAGACGAAAGATAACACTTGACGTGTATGTCTAAATATTACGCGGCAAACTTCCGTCTTCCTTCCAGACGCAGTATAACATTCTAGCTGCACAGCCTAAAACCAATCAAAACATCACTTTTACTTCGATCGCATTCCAAGCCAGTCATAGTTTCTTATTATACTACTAGTCCCTGTGATAAACTGTCAGTAATTTTTAGGATTTTGAACTAACAATAAGTTAATTTCTGACATTGAATAATAACACACCATGGCAATATTTCACAAATATTCTGTTTCGTAGGAATTTCTATACTTTCGTGGAGAGATAGCGGATATTAATGGGCTCCAGTACAATTGTTTTCAGTGTCATTTCGAATCGAAATTATTGTTTCAAATACAGTTCTAATAAGTTGATAAAAAGATGCATTATATTGTTAGTAATTTTTTTCCTTTTTTCATACATAAGATAAATAGTACAGAATGGATACCGCATAAACATGGACTGTCCCACATTTATATTTTGAATCGTCTTAACATTATTCTACCTGCAAAATTTCTAAACCGTTTTTAACTGTATTTCATAAAGGATTTTGTACTTCCATCAGAAATTAAGTGCGAACAGTGATTAAAAAGCCTAGACAACTTTAGAAACTGCCCACATGTAGCTGATTTCTAAAAAACCTAGAACACTACATGAAAAAAAAACAACAAGAAACGCTTGTAATGATGCCTCCGTCTGAATGACCAGAAACACTTTCTGTCAGACGTTTAAGTATTGGGAACTCCTGAAGCACTCAATCAGAACATTGTGAGGGAACTGTAAGCCTATAGACGGAAGGTCAGAGGAGTAAACGGAAAGCCGTATTAAACGTTTGCTAACATTCATGCTTCCGTCTACCAACATATTTCTGAGTTTCACTCTTCCTGCAGAGAATAATACTGCCGAATTACAAAATTTTATAACCAATTGAACCAATTGGAGTGTTGTTCCTCAGTGTGTTGTCTTAATTCCAGCTATCTCTTAATCTTTACTGAAAGTTCATAAAATTTCGGAACATTGTATAAAATTAATTCCTATCCATATTAAAATTTATTATTTTACCTCTTCTTGTTAAGATAGCATCTTTGTGTAATTTAGCAACTGATTCGAGCTCATTCATCAAGTAGGATAACATGTAAAAGGTTTTTTTTTAGTAATATATCTTTCAATATTTGACTCTCGTTCACACATAAGCGAAAGATAGGGCCTACGCTTCCTCCTTTAGCCGTATTTCTTTTCGTTTCTTTTAAAAAAAAGAAAAAAAAGAAATATAAGATTCTGGAAATTATTAACATCACTGATATTAAATCGTTAGTTAATTTATTTTTACGAAAAGATGGGAAATTTTCACGTTTGTTGATAAGGAAACTGATCACCACTGCTTTTTTTTTTGGTTTAACGTCGCTTCAGTACACAGTGAGATCAGTACAAGATCTGTAAGAAAAGAGGGAGTTTAAATACACTTCAGATTTGCGAGCTGATAACATGAAAAATGTTCAAACCGCGTATCTAATTTGAAAAGTGGAAATCTACTTCTTTTTATCAAATCATTCCAACTTTACAGTTACATGTTTCAATAACAATAGATTTTTCAGTAATTTTATGGATTCCATCATAGATCAAATAGGAAAATAAATGCTTTTTTTGGATGTGTCCTTAGGCACAGTCAACGTCGAGGTCACTAGAGGCGGGAAAGGACTGGGGGCAAGGAATGGATAGGAAATCGGTCATGGCGTTTTAAAGGAAGCATCCCGAAATTCGCCTGGAGTGATTTTGGTAAACCCAAATCTGGATACCCAGACGGGGACTCAAACCCGCGTCCTCCTGAATGCAAGGCCAGGGCGTTACCGTTCATCCACCACGCTCGTTGAAAAAAATAAATAAATAAACTGAAACTAGTGAATAACTGGTAACGTTGGGCAATTTCATTAGGAAGAGAACAGTTTCAATTAAATTCATCCTTCGGCAATCAAGTTTTTTGTTTTCTAATAAAATCCCGTAATCACTTCAGGTGAATAGAGAATTGATTACTTCTATAAATACTGTTGTCGAATTCCTTTTCTTTCTTAGTCAACCAACCTAATCAACGTCTTTGCGATAATACCACACATAATAATAACTCAACTGAAACCTAACAAGGAGCAATTTTCTCAGTTAAGTGATAAAGCAGTTACTCGATTGCTAAAGCGTCTTACTCCATACAAGAAGAAAATAACACTTTATTAAGATCAATCATATGCGATGCCGAACTCGAACCGTCTACTATCGGAGCGCAATAGCTAGGCGCTAGCTACTCTACATCCGCGTCCGCATCTGAGACCTCTAACCGAACTCTGAAAGCGCCAGCACGTGAGAACTGCCAAAGATGGCAGCTAACAGCCACATATTTGACTGTATAGCCTTTCCTTTCCTCATTCATCAATTTCTTATTTATTAATTTAAAGTTTAAGTGTTACAGTACCCAGTGACAGAAAGAAATAGACATGAATAACCATTATCAGTCAGTTCAGTCATTTTCTGATGTGGCCTCTTAAAGTCATGATTTCAGATATAAATTGAGCAGTCTTCTCCAAATCGCACGATCTTGGACAATCCTCTGCCAGTTAACTCCGACAACCCTGCGTATGTCCTTATCCCATCGGTCTGATATAAATAATAGCTTGCATTAAAAACGACAAGCGTTGTGTATTGGCAAAAAAAAAAAAACACCTAAAAGGATCATATACCGCAGATTATATATAAACCACAATAGCTTGAAAGATCAAATATCAAACAACCTCTGACTGACAACAATACAGTTAGCATCCAGAAAATCTTGCTATCGCAGCATGGATCGATCACAGTGATTCGCGGTAGAGAACCTGCTAAGTAAGACAATATTAACTACCGAAATGTATCGTCATAGAAGAATGCGCACATACTCACATGCATGCGGACAGGTGAAGTATGAAATAACATTTTTTTGTGTAAGATGGCCGAGGAAAGCAATTTGTTGAAAAGGTCTCACCGCAAAAAAAAAAAAGGACTCTCTCACTACCACAGTTCAGAAGGTCATTAGATCATCTGTTAGTGGCGAGAATAGTTGAGGAACGAAGATTAAAATATATAAAACAGACCGCGTTGTTATAATAGGTTTGCGTAGACGAAGCGATTAGATCGCGACAGAACTACCCATTGGAAGAGAGAAAACTAAAGGAGAAAGTCATTTATTTTAATGTGAAATTACAAGAATTGAACCTCGATTCCAAAGGCTTCCACTGCTACTAAGGTAAAAAGTTTGTTCATTTATAATTTAGGACAACCTGAGTGATTTAAAGAGTTATTTCCAGATTTTAGAGTACTTAGTTTTATTTGTTTCAATAAATACCAAACTGCTAATTTCAACGATAAGAATGAAGGTGTCTCACAATTCATAATTAGGAAATTCGTCACTCCTATTTTAGTAATGTCTATGATCTTTTCAACTAGTAACTTATCCCGAGGAATGATTAAATGCTAGGTCGCTAGCTAATCTTTCCGCTTTGCGGAAATAAGAATTTCCTTCTTCCCCGTTTCTATAAATAACTTGTTTTCACTTTCCTGATACTCTGCCACCAGACATAAGTCACACGTTACTTCACTCAAATATTCAATTCTTTCTTTGAATGAGAAACAAGCGCTTGAATTTTTATCAGTCGTCACCTTTTAAAGCTTATTGTAGAGATTGTGTATAAAATAAGCTCATAAATTCCATACAAATATTCTTTCTGTCTGAGAATATAAGAAAGGCACTGATTATTATTTGAAGCAAGGCTCAAGTGTGAGTGTTACAGTGTAACCGAGCAAAAGATAAACTCATTCAAGCTACAACAGGTTGGCTGAAACGTTAAGATGTGATAAATCGAAGAGTAAAAGTTTGTCGCAGTTGTCAAAATATACTGATAAGGCATGGTCGCGATCTCTGACAAACCACTTTCTACATATTGGAAGGAACCACGCAACAGAGTTATCTAAACAGAAAGATATTGAAGTCTAGGCTCATAGCTCTGTATCTCTTTCGGCGGGCTAGCAGGAATGGAAAAACAATCAAAAAATGAGTAATTTTCTGGATTATCAATAAGATCCTAATAATGATAGTTTCAGAGGAATAACAGAAAAGAGGATTTTCGGTAGTGGTTAAGCTTCTTGGAATATGCTCTGTAGTCTGTTGCTCGAATCCTTTGTATTGAACTTTCATTTTTCAGTTAAATATACTTCTTAAAGAACACACATTTGCTGTGGTCTACATTCCTGTAAACATATTTATGTGAGGAACCGTTGGTAATGACTAAAGACAAGTATATATTTTCAACAATAAACATTAAACAACATGTTAAAGGGGGAAAAAATGAACTCGGTACCACCCGATCGTCCCACCTGACTATGGATCTCTTCCCTATCATCTCAAGTTTTTTTTGGAAAACAAGCTTCTCCTGAAAATCATGTGTCTTGCTCTTTCTCAAATATTCGTGAACTTACGGGTACTATATATAGTTTTAAAATTAATGATTTTTTCATTCTTTTTCTAGTCCGAGAGCGATACGGCGGCATAACTATTGTGACTCTGTTTCGAGTGATTCTCTTTATATGATTCCATTTGATCAAATCAAGAATTACATTGAGACTGTAACAGCCCAACAGCGTCAAATAATTGTGGTGTATAATTTCTGGTGGCATAAAATATGCTTGGCTTAAGAAGGTTTTAAAATTTAAACGGAACACTGCAACTGTAAGTAGTAATGTAAACCGTTTTACTGCTTAAACATCTGAATCTAACCGTCCTAGTTGCACCGCAAAAAAATCCACATAACAGAAATGAGATTACAGTACAGCTACTGAGAAATCACTCAGCATTATTGAGTATATAATATATCTATGCAAACATCGGAAAACGATTATTAATCATATTACGTAGCTATCAGTTATCATCGTGTTGCAACAGTAATTACAAAATTCAATCGATTGTCCTCGCTTATCAAATTTTTCACTACTCTGTAGCTGCTAGTTTTATTCGAGACATAATGATGCTACTCTCAGCAATAGTATTATAATAAACACACAGTTACATGAGATTAAAGACTGTGAGCTATTAAGGCAGCTAGAATGTCGTCGCAGGAATCGAATTTCGGACGAGGAAACACTGAGCGGTTTAATGCTCTATGTAAGCAACAAAATATCTGCTTTCGATCACAATTTCCGTTTCATACACCACTTGTGGAGAGTAAGAGTGATACATTATAAAACTGTATTATAGTTTATTGCTCCACATAGTGTTGTCTTCTCATCTGGCACGTAATCTTTACTGGATTACATAATATTTCTTTTTCTATCCAAAACTTCAAATAAAGCAAGAATCATTGTTTTAGCAAGTTCTTTTACCATTATTTTTTTACCTTGGGACGAAATCTTTTTGTAATTTGGTAACTGACAAAAATTTGCTCTGGATGAAATGAACGTAAGATTCGTATACAAGCGCTCCTCTTTTTTCCAAATGTTTATTGGTTAATATGACTAAATTTAGATCTTCTGAGACAGTGGAAAACAAATCTTTTAGTGGTTAGTTTAGGTAAACGAATACCAATCAATAATTTACTTCCAGTCTGAAGCGCATTTCTTTCAGTGTTTCAAATAAATATAAAACAGATGATCACTGAAATTACAAATATTTACAAGCTGATTTTTATGAAAAGTTTTACAAATTCCACGGTTATGAAATTAATTCGGTTTTTAATTCACCACACACAGGATTCAGTATATCAAAATCTACAGATACAGAGAGGTCTGCATTGCATTACAGTCAACAACTGCCAAGCAGACGAGTTTGAAATTGTATCAAAACATTTCCAAGCATTCCTCAGTTAAAAGACCGAGTTATGCCTTCCATGGAATCATTCTGTGTTTTTATGGTTCTAATTATCATAAAAAATTCAGAGCTCCACTTTCAAACCAAATACAGGAATGAAAATCCCAACATGGTAGGTGATTCATAACTATTTGCATCGAAGTTAGGTAGTAACCATTTTAAATTCACGGTTCAGCCATCGAGACTTCGGTTTTCGTAGAGTTCCCAGAATGACTTTAGCGAACGTGGAATCGATCCTACTTAAATAGTGAGACCTAAATTTGTTCTTACACACCTAATATTCCCCGTGTCATTACAAAAGATATATCAAAGACTCTACTGAAAAAAATAATGACGAAAAGGAATTTGGATTATTTAATCTATTCAGGCAACAAATCTGTTATTTTAACTTCCCAATCAGTCAATTATGTGCTGTTAGTCTTCCGATGTACGGGCAACACGAGGAGAACGTAACACTTCATTAAACCAATCGTGGCCGAAGCCCGACTCGGACCGCGTACCTTTCTTCCGCGAGACAGGGCGCTTCTAGCCACTAATCTTCCTGTTTGGCACCGGCCAATCTGAGCGACCCACAGCGTTAGAGACTTACCAGCTCATAACCACTCGCTCGGCAACATTTTTCCGCGTCGCAGAACTGTTCTTTTACTTCCTTGAAGCATTAAATTCAATAAACAACCCCTACACGTTAAAAAAAACATAAATGCACATCATTAAACTAGGAGTAAGAATCAACTTGTAAAATTTCATCCATGCACTATTGATGTTTAGTTTTTTTTTTTTTTTTTTTTTTTTTTTTTTTTTTATCATTTGATCCGGATTGTAGTTTTATTTTTTTTTTACTTCAGTGAGAATTTTTTACCGTCTACCTGCGGCAGGAGTAGGAGTAATATTAGCATTAGATCGGAATAAGAGGTTGGCCTACAAGAATAACTTGATGCCACAAATAAAACATCATTAACTTCACTCGTGACCACCAATAGCCGCACAATATTGTTAATTACGGAAGCTCCCAGTCCATCATTTTTTTGATATACCTTCCACCTTTACAACAGCAGTCGAAAACGGAAGTGAAATGTGTAATATTTTGCCATATTCACGTATGAAGTTGATTTTCAATCAAATACTGAAGAAGCTGGACTCTAAATTACTTTTTTATAGCTAATTTTTTCTTATTTTTTAAAATAAAGTAGGAATGTTCAGTGTTTGAAGGAGTTTTTCTTAGTTGTAGTGAGAGAAAATCAGTTTTCTCTCGCTAAAATACATCCATAAACTTTTTTTCCAACTCATATCACTCTGATTCCATCTAATGCTGCCGGCAACGTTTATTTAATAATTCTTTGTTTTGTTTTTTTTACGTTTTGTTGGTCCAAAAACAGACTTATGAGTAGAACCGGATAACAGAACGCTATGGCAAGCAGATTCGTTAAATTAATGCTAAAGTAATTAATTTTGTAAATTTAGTATGTGCCATGTAGCAGAAAGCTGTTTCTAATGAGTAACGACTGTATCGTTTCCAAAAAATTTAATCCAGTGCAAACATAATTTTTGTATTAAATTACTTGTTATTTTATGTTCTGAAGACGAATGTAATACATAAAATGTTTTGTGTCCTACGTCTTGTTCAAAACCAACATTTTGTTTGAAAGCGGTGACTTTTTTTTACTAGTTATTGACACTAAATAACTCTCAAATGTATTGAAAAAGTACAACTCAACTAATTTCATGTCTGTGTAATACATTTATTGTCTTACTGTAATCACTAATCAAGTTTATGAAACGAATGAACTGATAAGTATTTCGTTTTTTGTGGGTCGAGTAAGTGACAAGTTTTCATAGTCGCGTGAGTGTACCACCTACTGGGTATAGGACTGTCTTTGCAGTTGTGTATAATCGGTTGAATAATTCCCAGGAGGAACTTTAGCGATGTGCGATTCAGGTCGTTCGGATTAATATGAGCATGGTAGTACAAATTCATTACATACAATGCCAGTAGCATAATAGTAATAGTAATAAACTCCTATACATTCATATTAATAACAATCATCATCATGATCAACGTACTATCTTTGTAATAAAATAGTTTTCATTTGTTACGAATTATAATTTTTATTTTGCTGACGTTTCTCGCATCCTATTCATTATATGAACGCCTATCCTTCTTATGATCTTGCTTTAATTACTATAGAAAATGATTTACTGAGAATTATTTATTTGCATAATGTTATCTCGAAATATACAAACATTAAATAACGTAAGGTAGTTTGTAAATGTGTTGTTTCATGTCACATCCTAAACTTTAGTACCTAAAGCAAACCAAGAACCTCTTGTTTCCATTTGTTAGGGGCCCCGCGCTGTCTTTTTCCAGCAGTTGATATCATGTAAAACTCTATGATGTTAAATGGGTAGATCTGTGAACAGCTCCACAACAAGGTATGTTTCTCTCGCAGGCATTTTGTGTTATACACGCTATAAATATTATACGTTTCCGTTGAATTTTTATCATTACTGTTTTCAGTTATATCGGTGTGAGAAGTCCTTTAAAGTTTAGTATATAGGGTGGTTCACGAAGATATGCAAATGTTTTAATAAGTTATATGTTATTCTACAAGTAAAACTGATGAAAAACGTTCATATAAACATAGGTTCGCAAATGTTTAGTTTTTTTTTTTTTTTGCTGTCATCAGTCTTTAGACTGGTTTGATGCAATCCTCCATCCCTTCCTATCCCGTGCTAACCTCTTCATTTCTACATACCCGTTACAACCCACGTCCTCAATTATCTGCTTCATATATTCTAATCTCTGTCTACCTCTACAGTTCTTTCCTTCAACTGTTCCCTCCACTAACAAATTAACCAATCCAGCATGTCTCAAAATATGACCTACCAGCCTGTCTCTTCTTTCCGTAAGCTTCTTCCATAAACTTCTTTTCTCACCCATCATTTCCAAAACTCTTTTATTTCTTACTTTGTCTGTCCACCTAATTTTCAGCATTCTTCTGTAGCACCACATTTCAAATGCTTCAAGTTTCTTTCTTTCTGGTATTCCTAAAGTCCATGTTTCGCTACCGTAAAGTGCTGTGCTCCACACATAGAGTTTTAAGAAGTTCTTTCTAATTCCTAGATCAATATTTGAAACTAAAAGGTTTCTCTTTTTCATGAAGGCTCTTTTTGCTAGTGCTATTCTGCTTTTAACATCATTCCTGCTTCAGCCATCGGTTGTAATTTTGCTTCCCAAGTAACAGAACTCACTCTGTTACGGCTAATAAAAGATTTTGTCCTGAAATTTAGTAACCTCTCAAATACGAAGCCATTGCAAAACTATTAAGTCTTATTATGTAACTGAAACAAACACCACGGAGAAGCCATACCAACAGAAAAGCTTTGCATCGCCCAAATACTACTGGAGGAAATGTCCACGGACAACATACTCCGCCATACCCAGGCCTGTCAAGAAAAGGCAATAACGGTGCTATGACGACGTTACAGTAAAGCACAATTTTCTTTTATTTTGTTGTTATTGATCTGTTGAATGTAATAAAACAAGTCCCAGACGTGAATCTGCAGTAGTTTTTCAGAAATTCCAGAGAAGCAAAGAAATAATTTGGGAAAATTTATAATTTATTAACTACTTGGCCCAATTCTTTTTTTTTTTTTTTAATCCCAGACAATTGCACAAAGTTTTCAACAGAAGTTTTAGAGAATTTGATTTTGGAAAATTATGGTAATAAAGTTAATCTCTGAAATTTCTGGAAAACTACTGCAGATACACGCCTGGAACTTGTTTTATTACATTCACCAGATCAATAACACAACAAAATAAATGGAAATCGTGCTTTACTATAACCTCGTACAATTTTGCGATTGCTTCATATTAGCGAGGCAAAATCTTTTATTAGCCGTAACTCCGTAACTAAACATTTGCGGACCTACGTTTATTTGAACGTTTTGCTTGTAAAATAACACATTAAAATAATTGCATATCTTCGTGAATCGCCCTGTATATTGCTAATTGTACTGAAACAGCCTACAAACCTACACATGTCAAAATTAGATGGAAACTGGTTTATTTTCTCACAAACGGTAAAGTATATATTTTAGAGTAGCGTTTCTCAACCTTTTTCAATCCGAGGTCAAGTAAATTGGCAAAGATATTGCTGCCGGCTACTAACTTAAAAGAGGCTAACTGTTTTACCTGTGTGCACGTTAATTTTTTATTGTACCATTATAACATAATTGATCTAAAAGCATGTTTTGAATTCCTACGAAATACAGTTACGAAACGGGAAGTAAATATTGACCAGGATCTTAAAATTTAGTACCCAAATGAGTAATAATGTTTCTTTAGCTAGAAGGCCACTGACCAAAAAGCACGAAATAAAATAAAAAAACACTCGACCTTATATCTTTTATGTTACCTACCACATATTTCAGACCCCACATCTGCTGCAAGATCCTCAAAGAACAGACATTTACTTAATCCCTAGACCAGTTGTTTCCAATCAGTTTATTCCCGAGTGTTATTTTTAGAATGAGTTCAACATCGCGTTCCCCATTACATCTGTGTGTGCCTCTACGTTCGTCCAAATCGAATGCTTCGCGCAACCACAGCTTTACGGTAGTAGTATTAACACACACAGTTTCACTGTCTTAAAATATATTATGTGCTAGTAATATTTGCGTAATTGTTTTTTATTTTTTATTCTCTCAGTTATTACCTTAGCCGAGAGATTACCGCGCATTAGTGTCGTGCAAATTGCCTTCCACTCACGCTCGAACCCGCTCGGTTATTGCTGTGACCGGTCCTCTCTACCCGGGCGCGCTGTGAGCGCTGGAACTTACCCAGGCTCGGTGGTCAAACGAAGTCCCGGCGGACAAACGAAGGCTCGGTGAACAAACGAAGGCTCGGTGGACAAACGAAGGCGCGGTGGCCAAAGGAAATCTCGGTGGACAAACGAAGTCTCGGTGGACAATACGAAGTCTCGGCGGACAAACGAAGGCTCGGTGGTAAAACGAAGTCTCGGTGGTCAAACGAAGTCTCGGCGGACAAACGAAGTCTCGGTGGTCAAACGAAGTCTCGGTGGACAAACGAAGGCTCGGTGAACAAACGAAGGCTCGGTGGCCAAACGAAATCTCGGTGGTCAAACGAAGGCTCGGTGAACAAACGAAGGCTCGGTGGCCAAACGAAATCTCGGTGGATAAACGAAGGCTCGGTGAACAAACGAAGGCTCGGTGGACAAACGAAGTCTCGGTGAACAAACGAAGGCTCGGTGGCCAAACGAAATCTCGGTGGTCAAACTAAGTCTCGGCGGACAAACGAAGTCTCGGTGGTCAAACGAAGTCTCGGTGGACAAACGAAGGCTCGGTGAACAAACGAAGGCTCGGTGGCCAAACGAAATCTCGGTGGACAAACGAAGGCTCGGTGAACAAACGAAGGCTCGGTGGACAAACGAAGTCTCGGTGAACAAACGAAGGCTCGGTGGCCAAACGAAATCTCGGTGGTCAAACGAAGTCTCGGCGGACAAACGAAGTCTCGGTGGTCAAACGAAGTCTCGGTGGACAAACGAAGGCTCGGTGAACAAACGAAGGCTCGGTGGCCAACACGAAGGCTCGGTGAACAACGAGCTCGGTGGCCAAACGAAATCTCGGTGGTCAAACTAAGTCTCGGTGGACAAACGAAGGCTCGGTGAACAAACGAAGGCTCGGTGGCCAAACGAAATCTCGGTGGACAAACGAAGGCTCGGTGAACAAACGAAGGCTCGGTGGACAAACGAAGTCTCGGCGGACAAACGAAGTCTCGGTGCGGTGGTAAAACGAAGTCTCGGTGGTAAAACGAAGTCTCGGTGGTCAAACGAAGTCTCGGCGGACAAACGAAGTCTCGGTGGTAAAACGAAGTCTCGGCGGACAAACGAAGTCTCGGCGGACAAACGAAGTCTCGGTAGTCAAACGAAGTCTCGGTGGTCAAACGAAGTCTCGGCGGACAAACGAAGGCTCGGTGAACAAACGAAGGCTCGGTGGACAAACGAAGTCTCGGCGGACAAACGAAGTCTCGGTGGTAAAACGAAGTCTCGGTGGTCAAACGAAGGCTCGGTGGACAAACGAAGGCTCGGTGGACAAACGAAGGCGCGGTGGCCAAAGGAAATCTCGGTGGACAAACGAAGTCTCGGTGGACAATACGAAGTCTCGGCGGACAAACGAAGGCTCGGTGGTAAAACGAAGTCTCGGTGGTCAAACGAAGTCTCGGCGGACAAATGAAGTCTCGGTAGTCAAACGAAGTCTCGGTGGTCAAACGAAGTCTCGGCGGACAAACGAAGGCTCGGTGGCCAAACGAAATCTCGGTGGTTAAACGAAGGCTCGGTGAACAAACGAAGGCTCGGTGGACAAACGAAGGCTCGGTGGACAAACGAAGGCTCGGTGGACAATACGAAGTCTCGGCGGACAAACGAAGGCTCGGTGGACAATACGAAGGTTCGGTGGTCGAACGACGTCTCGGCAGACAGACGAAGGGCCGGCGTACAAACGAAGGCTGGGCGGACAAACGAAGGGCTCGGTGGACTAAACGAAGGCTCGGTGGTCAAACGAAGTTTCGGTGGACAAACGAAGGCTCGGTGGACAAACGAAGGCTCGGTGGACAAACGAAGGCTCGGTGGACAATACGAAGTCTCGGCGGACAAACGAAGGCTCGGTGGACAAACGAAGGCTCGGTGGACAAACGAAGGCTCGGTGGACAAACGTAGGCTCGGTGGACAAACGAAGGCTCGGTGGACAATACGAAGTCTCGGCGGACAAACGAAGGCTCGGTGGACTAAACGAAGGCTCGGTGGTCAAACGAAGTTTCGGTGGACAAACGAAGGCTCGGTGGCCAAAGGAAATCTCGGTGGACAAACGAAGTCTCGGTAGTCAAACGAAGTTTCGGTGGACAAACGAAGGCTCGGTGGACAAACGAAGGCTCGGTGGACAAACGAAGGCTCGGTGGACAAACGAAGGCTCGGTGGACAATACGAAGTCTCGGCGGACAAACGAAGGCTCGGTGGACAATACGAAGGTTCGGTGGTCGAACGACGTCTCGGCAGACAGACGAAGGGCCGGCGTACAAACGAAGGCTGGGCGGACAAACGAAGGCTCGGTGGACTAAACGAAGGCTCGGTGGTCGAACGACGTCTCGGCAGACAGACGAAGGGCCGGCGTACAAACGAAGGCTGGGCGGACAAACGAAGGCTCGGTAGACTAAACGAAGGCTCGGTGGACTAAACGAAGGGTCGGTGGACATACGAAGGCTCGGCAATGCACGGATAGCGCATAGTGCCTTCCTCGCTCGAATCGTGTAACACGGATTGTACATCGTAGAAAACTGTACAAGATTGTACGGCAGGGGTATTCTCGAATATATACTATATCAGTGACTACTACCAACATTTTGTGTTAATTGAATCGTCGTAGGCATGAAGTGTATGTGTTTGATAATCATATGTAGCGGAAGCTTTACAAACCATGAGATCAGAACAAGGTGCAATGAAATCCATAATATAAATAAGTTATCTATAGTTACTGACTACACCCTGAATCCACATTTAGTGCATTATGATTAATACGGAGGTTCCAAATATATGTGATGTCTTGTAAGGATTTATACCTATTAATGCATAGCACTGAACTCACTTTAATAGCTTAACTGATACCACTCTCATACGTGATTGTGAATATGCAAAAGATCATTCAAATGTTCAGGAGAAAGATTGTTCCACTTTTATGAAATGCTGGAACATCGCAACAGAAATGCTGAAATGTGGTTAAATCTGCCGATTTTTGCTCTTTCATAAAATAGAGTTGGGTCCGGTCTTTAAGCATCCAAATATTCCGAAACTAAAAGTATACAATCTTATAGAAAATACAACAGTCCGTAGAAAATAACAAGAAGAAAACATGTACTCTCTACTATTTAATTTTTCATTTAGTTCATTGTTCGATTTAGCGATTTTAAGACTGCGATGCATTTCGTGGCTGTCCCGATACTACCGGTCGAGTACCAGCATGGCTTCGTCCCCACGCAGACCGTGAATAACAGACCGAGCCTAATGTCAGGCTCGAGCTTACGTCCAGGCTCGGTCCTCTGCACTGTATTTGGCCGGCAAAGGTCGCGCTGGCAGCGACAAACCCAGTGACCCTGGACAGCGTTTGCGGCACACTGCCGCGCGTTCTCCTTGGAGCAACCTCACGTACTCCTGGGGGTACGCGTACCTTTAATTGGGAACCACTGCCTTAAGCCGCGTTCCCACGACCTCTTGTAACGGAGGCGGCACCTCATTAGCCGAAGTGTAGGGACGAGCGCGCGCCACAGGTTAGCCCTCGCTTACCTCGCCACCTACTCACCACGTTGCCTAGTGGCACAGAGCACTTTAGAGCAACAGAAGGGGTGCGCACCTGTGTTGCAAACCGATGACAACAGCGCACCTCTACACACACCTGTGTCAGTAAGTGATATAATAAAAGAGGTGGAATGGGACTCACTGGTAGACAGGAGGAGGATGAAGAGAATCATGAGAGAGTACAAGGCGTATTTTGGCGATGAGGCGTGCAAATATATTGGTGTAAGATTTATGAGAGTTGCATGGAAGGAAGTTGCGTGGAAGGAAAAAGATGACCATGAGCACAAATTGGCACTCGATTTCAGGAATAAGAAAGATTTTCTTTCATAGGTAAGAGGGCCAGGAACTGGAATAAATCATAAAATAATAAATAAATCATGAAATAATGAGTAATCAACCAAAAACGATAAAAGAATTTAATGTTGAAATTTGTAGAGGGCAAAAGTTGATGGGAAAAGGAAACAGGAAGAATTGTCCTGTAGGGAAATCGCCACCGGAGCAAGCGCTGCATTGCAATTAAATTAAACTAAATGTGTACTGGTTCAAACAGCAGAGTTGAATGTTTTTTTTTAATTTTTATTTATTTATGGTTTTACGCCTCGTCCACGTTGAGGTCATAGGCGGGGAGGGAATGGGGACAAGAAACGGGAAGGAATTCGGCCATGGGGATTCGAACCGCCGTCCTCCCGAATGCGAGGCCAGAACGTTAACGGTTCACCCACCACGCTCGGTAGTTGAATTCAGTGCTTCGACCTGGATGGAGACGTACGAATGTGGGCTGGTAGCCGGACGCGATATCAGCTGACACATTAAATCAGCTGTTGGACTGCACCACACGCGACTTCCGCCCGGAAGACGATATCGGGGGATCTGAGAACACACAGTCCCGGTCAATATTTGAGCTACCGCTTTCACGACCCTCCCCCCTGTGTTTGTACTGCGGGGTAGTTTTTATGCCCGACTGCCACCCCTCCGCGTATCAAATACTGGTTTCTAGCCATCTGTGTTATGGTTCGAAGAAAAGCTGATGATGTGTTAAGTCGGAAGTAATATTTGTCATTTTGTCATGAATTCAGGTTTTAAGCATATGACGAAATGGAAGAGACACTAAGGAAGACCATGGTACAGATGAGTGACAGGTATTTTGAGGAAAAAAAGAGGAAATTGGGTTTCCAAAATCGTTCCAGGCCCATGGGCGCCTCCTGCCATATACGGTATATACCTAACTATGCAAAAACGATTAGGAAAGGTGCAATGCACCCTCCGCCAACTACTTTTAGTGAATCGCGGAATAGTAATAACAGTTGACGGGTAAGCAAATAATTATATTGCAATACAGTAACTTTTGCTGATGTTTTATTTACGCTGTGCATGGCGCGTTTAGAGAAACGATTCTCATTTTCAAACGCATTAATATTAAATTTTCAATGTGAAAAGTGCTTGTGTCAGTTTCTGCTGGAAATTAGTAAAGCTTCCAGAGTGTTTCGTTTTGAAGGCATTCTCAAAACACGACACCACAGAAATTCACACATACACATCCTCATTACATTAAATACAGGTACTCGAAACGCGTCATTCACAGCGTAAATAAAACATCAGCAAAAGTAGCAGTGTTGCAGTTTGTCAGATTCTTCGTGGTTTAATTAATACAGTAATTAAGTAGTCCACAATGTATTTCAGTTTAAATTTCTGTTTACTTCCAAAAAACACGTCAACGATATTGTTTACATGCATAGATACAATCCAGAGATACTATTAACGCAGTTGCAAAGTGAATCTGTATAAACTCTTACTGTCCTTCTGCTGATTTCTTTATATAGGCTTCATCGAAATTTCTAGAACTCTTCAAAAGCTTCAGCCAGATAATTCTCGAAGATTAACAATTACTCAAACAATTGAAACATATTAAAAACAATCAGAATTAATACATAATCATTTAACATCATTACAAAATGGTGAGAAATGGAAATTAAAGATACTTAAACACGAAATTATTCACAGAAATCGTTTTAAACTGTCGTAAATTGTCCTTTAGACATCGTAACTTGCATTAATACTTGGAATTACCAACATTTAAGCAATTCTCTTGCATTTTTCGGTCCTTAAACATATTAAATGGTCTTTAAATAATTTCTTCTCATAAAACAAAATTTACATTGATTTACAGTTAACTGAAAAACAAGCATACAAGATCATATTCAAGCAAACTTTAGCTCACTACAAATACTTCATAAAATACAATTCTATTTAAAGTTCAGGTATGAGGGCTGTTACATTTGTATAATTATTTGGTTTCCCATCAATTGAAAACAGTTAGAGTCTTTCATAAATCCATTTTTTTAATGGATAAAGTAAAGAATAATAACAGTAATAGTAAATTGGATAGGAAGCATTGGTGACGCTTTTGTTGCAAGTCGATACAATAAAGTGAATAATACGGAAACGCAGTCAGCTAGAATATCAAACCTAAGGGTTAGAGAAAAACTGAATGTGCCAGAGTTTGGAAAGTGTATAAAAGAAAGACGTCATTACAGCGGTAACGTTATGGCATCGCAATTGGGAGGACGCGGGCTCGAATCCCCATCCGACAATGCAGATTTGGGTTTTCCATGGTTTCCCCAAGTCACTGCAGGGGAATGCCAGGATGGTTTCTTCAAAACGCTCTGGCCGAATTAATTTCAGTTCCTACTCCCAGTCTTTTCCCGCCTCTAATGACCTTGACGTCAATAAGGCGTAAAGACAGAAGCAAAAAAAAAAAAAAATTATATCTGTAGCATATATCACCAAACGTCAGCTTTTCTTAAGTTTTGTTTCTTTTAAGCGAATTACTATAGCGAAAGGCAAGAAGAACATACAGTACCAAGAATGAACGGGACATACATCATTAGGTGATCACAAATTATGTCGGTCTTCACAAACAGTGTCTAGTAAATTCAAAAGGGAAAAAAAAATATTTAGACGTCTTGGCGGATACTCAGAACTGATTTATATATATATCGGCAGGGAAGCTTTCCAGTTTGTTGACAGCGAGATCACTATAGGCGGGAGAGGGTGGAGGAAAAAGAAATGGAATTCAGCCATGGCATTTTTTTTAAAAAAACCATACCTCCTGAATGACCAAACTGGGATTTGAACCCGTGTCCTCTCTAATGCGAGGCTAGAACGTTGCCGCTCGTCCACCGGGCTTGGCTTGTGAATTCAAGGAATTTTAATTCTTTCGGACAAGATCTTTTGAAGGATCAAAGAACCATTCTGGTATTCGAGTGGAGTAATTTCGGGAAACCATATAATTTGAAATCTGGATGGCCGGTTGGGGATTTGAACCCGCGTCCTTTCGAATTACAGACTCCGAGCGTTACCACTCACCCACCATTCTCGGTCTCAGAATGAACACAATATTTAGGAAATGAAAAACTGCCCTGATGAGTCCATTCCTTCAAATGTCTTCCACAATCATTATTATTTCATTCTGCAAGGTGGCAGTCGCCTATGGGACAGTCCCTCTCTGTTTTTACTGATCCATCCATATCTACCTCATAACTTGTTACTCAAAGTTTATTAACGCCTTCTTCCTCGTCTGCGCTTCATCATTGCTTGTATTTCTTTCTCTACATCTTACTTCTTCCTTTAATAGAACAGTTCTTTCACCTCTTCTTTACTTTTCTCTTCCTAAGCTCGTACTGTACTTTCTTCAACAAATGATCTCAGCATATGCAGTGCCTCGCACTTTATTCTGCTCTTGAAAGTTCTATCCCTGACGGTTTTGCGGAATAGCAGACCAAGACACGCATTAAAGAAGTCTGCTGAATTCGATCATATGCATGGAATGACACCAATTGCAGTTCGCTGGATATTACATCTAGATACAGTAATTTTGTCTTCACTCTCTCACCTCGGTAGCTATTCACTGGAGAACAGTGACGTCACTCGCCTGCCTTCACTTGCAAATTAACAGCGACCAGAGATGTTTCTAGAAATTTGAGGTTAAGTGCACAATTTAATAGCTAAGCAACTGCGATGAAATGAATTGCAAGAGTACATTTATTAAATTTTCATTTCGTAGCAATTCATTCTTAATAAAATAAAAATATGTCTACGGCTGAAAAAAAGTCATAAAATTGTACTTTGCGATTCAATGAAGTCATTCTCGTCGTTGCCATTTTCAGTTGCTACTGTTACCCTGCAACATTAAACAAAAAAAAACAAACAAAAACAAAAAAAAATTCTTAAGAAAGGCGTTACTTGATTTTTTTTTGATTAAAATTTTCTGTCTTTATCCAAAAAGAAATGCTTAATCTAAAATATTTTGTCGGTTGGGGGTGGATGGAGTCTAATAACGTTTACCAGCGACCCGAGATTGGTGGCGCTCGCACGGGGAAAAAAGGTAGTGAAGAAGAAAAAGCAGTGGATGATATGAGCAAGTAGTGGTCTCAATTAAGGAGTACAAACAAATATTGTGGAACACGGTAGACTTCCGCCAACGTGACAGCCAGTCGTAGAGGTCTTCGACTGGTGTCGACCCCCCAGGGTGGACCGCCACTCACTTGTCTCGGCCACTGTGCGCGGCTGACAGTCCTCAAAGGTTCCAGTCCGTCTCCGCGGAGACGGGTTTATTGTTGCGCCTCCTAACAGCGGGACTTCCACCTCGCGTATGGACAGCTCCTGCCAATTTCGGCTGAATGGACAATAACCCTGTCACATCTTCTTCCAGCCTCACATAGCACCAAGCGTTGGGCTCATCTTTCGGAGAATCCGAGTTCGGATAGGGCCCATCGACATTCTTGGGTTGTAAGGCTGTCACAAACATTAATGAGAACAGAGGTGTAGTAAACACGATGGGTCATAATGCTAATAATATAAATGAAAAAGTTTGGATAGATAGATGTCTGGATTATTTGCCTCAATCACGCATTAATTGCTACATGAAATTTGGCGCGTCTTTATTACACAGGGTGTCCAGGAATTGAAGATTAATCCAGCAACCACATACAGGTCGCATCATTTGCTGCTATATGACAAAATTTTATTTGAGTAAAGTCTCACTATTTGCGAGATATTGATTTTTTGAATATTTTTTCGAAAACATATAACCTTGTTCAGTTTATTCCATACCATTGCTACAAATTAAGATGTTTTGAACACCTTTTTTTTTTTAATTTGTTCAAAGGTATTTGAGTAATCTAAAACAATGTTCTTTTTTTTATTAAAAATGTTAAAAACCTAATAAAAAATCTTAAATGGAATAATTATTATACACTTCTTTTAAGAGCGTTCTGGTAGCTCAATGGCTAAGGCCCTTGCTCCTGCCCCGGGCACGAATCCCGGCAGGCGCAGGAATTTCAAGAGTTGTGTTTAATCATATGAGCTACGCCAGGCCGCTCCGTGGTTCGGATTCCACGTTAAACTGTAGGTCCCAGAGGAAAGTAACTGGCCGTCCTACCTCTGACACAATGGCTTAGTATGCCTCCTTCGGGAGGATCCAACCAGCCTTCGGGTTGTGGACTAAGTTAAGATACTTCTTTTAAAACGATTGTTTTATGGAAACAATCGATTCCTAAAGAGACCATTGTGCACTTTAAACATGCACTTAAAATATGATGATAATGATTTTAAAAAGGTTTTTGCCATTGCGTTCATACAAATAATAGACAGAATAAATTGAAGTAATATTTTTTATTTGGTTAATTACAAAAAAATTTCATAATGGCAGACATTTGCTCTTTCTGTAATTTTTTTTTTCAATGTTTATGAGGAGATTCAAATATTGTAGCTCCGACGTCTGTCTAACAATTTCACTTGTTAGAACTCACGAAAACATAGTTATATTGTCAACAATCATATATCGTTGAACGTTACGCCAAATGATGTGGGGATTATTTTTCCATAAATTAATATCTAAATAGTTAGAATTGGTCAGTTTGTTTACCAGTATTAGCAATTTGAAAGGATACTGGTTCAGTTCGTAGCGAGTCGCCGAAGCGATCACTTCCTCGTTGGCTCAGTGAACGTGTCTTGTGTTTCGTGTTTAGAGTGAATTTGGTGTGGAAAGTTTTTGCGTAACCAGTGAAAAGAAACCAGCTTGAAGACAGGGCAGCCCATACAGTGCATCCTCATCACCCACCGGAGGGCACCCTCCCTATGGCGTGGAAATGATTGGCGGCCAGTATGGGGAAGGCGGTGGAGCGACTCCGCCCCCGACGACAGCAGACGTGTCAACTGGAGTAGCTGCAGTCGGAGCGGCAGTGGTTCAAGCAGTAAGTACTGTTAGTGCAAGTGATGTGGAGAGCGAAAGTATGGAATATAATTTGGAAAATGCCGAAAAGGAAGGCACTAATTTTAGAAAGCGGCCGATAGAACCAAGTGTAGAACTTGTAGCAGACAAGAGGAAAATTGTCAGTTCGGACCTCAGTTATGAATCCGTCTCAACAAGAAATAACATGGGGCTAGTTCCGGAACAACAGCAACAGAGTGTAAGGCATAATAGTAATCAGGCACTATCTGATAACAATAACAGTAGACCTCATCGTTTTATAGGCAGTGGGACAATGGCCCCTTTATTCTTTTTATCGAGAGTAAGAATAATAGTATTGGTAAGCTCCACCCAATGTCTGTGGGAAAGTTGCTTCATTTATCAATCCCGGAAATAAAAGGGAAAATTTTGAACATTAGCTACTCGGTAGAAACAGATTAAGGATTGAAGTAGGTAATGCAAATATTTCTAATAACATAATAAAATCATCAGGAAAAATCGGTAAGGACTTAGAAATATATATCCCTAACCACCTAATTTACAAACAGGGGGTAATAAGAGGAGTACATCAAAGTATTACAATGGAAGAACTGGTAGCAGAAGTTCAATCGCCGGTCAAGGTTAATTAATGCCCGGAGAATGAACAAAACAGTGGTACAAAATAAAGAAAAACGGATAATTATCCTACAAACGTGTGTATTAACGTTCGATAGCCAAAACTATCCCAAGGTATGTGAATATCCACGGGGCGAGATGTGAAGTGACACCCTTCTTCCCGTCGGTTAAAATATGCTATAACTGCTATAGGTATGGACATGTTAGTAAACAATGTCAGGGGCAAACACGTTGCATTAAGTGCGGTGGGACACACCCTGATACACAGTGCATAACTCAAGACATTAGGTGTTTTTTACTGTGGGGGAGCACACTATGTCACGGACCGAACATGCCCGGAATACAATAGACGCAAAAATATTCAAGAAGTTGCTACTAGAAATAACATTTCCCTAAGGGAAGCGGAAGCTACCTTAAACAACAGAACATATGCACAAGCAGCCTCAACATACGAGAGAGAAAAGGTGATATTTCGGCCCACTGTAGTACCAGACGCGGGAAGTTACATCGACTTCCCGCAGATAAAGCTGAGTAGTGGGACAACAGCACCAACAGCACAAGAGATGGGAAATGGAATAATTAGGATA